>OY728123.1:1766839565-1767499749 GCA_963277665.1 Viscum album
GATATAGATTTTGGTTCTTCAAGTGAAATTCTTGGTAATGATTTTTCAACTTTGAGGTCATTTGAGTTTAACATGAACTTAATTGGGGGATTATAATTCTTTCTTGGACTTCAAATTTCTTAATGAAAATATGGTATCTTTCTTAATCAATCCATTTATGCTAAATAGTTGGTTAAAATGTGTCACGACCTGACTCATCAGGGCTCGCCTAGCCAATGGAAGACTGAGATGAAACTACCCCAAGACCACCTCCATAGTCTAGGGGGTAAAGATAGGTATCAAAATGCATAAAAAAATGGGAGGCCTCTTCCTAAATTACCTATATTCATGTACCCCACTATCTCCATAAAAAAATTTAGGGAAAAAAAATTAAATACAGTAACACATGTAGTAAAAAGAATGCATGTAAGAACCTATAGAGAATAAAAAAGAGAGAAACAATGTAATATAAATAGTATATGGAAAAAATACACACCCAACCAAAAAAATTGTCCCAACATAACAAAAATTAGAAAATATATTATGAGAGATACTAGCTCCAGAACTATAAGCCCTGACCACCGCATGTGATTGAATTCACCTGGGTATCCCTATTATCCTATAAAATCATCTCCTACCTATCAACCATCTTTATAATACAAAACATGTGCTGGAAGATACCATAAAGGGATGATTATATACGTACCATGTAGGATGCCCCCAAATGATGGATGGTTTCAAATTAGAGACATCCTAAAAGTAGTATACTCATCCCAAGAAAGTGGGAAATGAAACCTAACAACAAATATATATATTCATTAAATAAACCCAAAAAATAGAGAAAAGGGATCTCCGACTCATAGCCCATCCCATGATGATGAGACTTCCAATAATTCTAAATGGTCTATCAATAATTCGCATCATCCTGCATGTCTATCCAAAGAAACATAAGGATGGTATTAACCTCTCCACTACTCCTCAACTTGATGGGGTACAATATCCAAGTAGAGGACCCATGCCCTGAAACTATAGGAGGGTGTCACTCAGTAGGTAGAGGACCCATGACCTGATAAAATAGAAGGGTGTCACTCAGTAGGTATAGGACCCATTCCTTGATACAATATGAGGGTTCCATTTAGTAGGTAGAGGACCTATTCCATGGTATGACTAGAGGGTGTCGCTCAATAGGTAGAGTACCATGCCTTGATACAATAGTAGGGTACCACTAAATAGTTATAGGACTCATTTATTGATATGATATGAGGGTACCACTCAATAGGTATAAGACCCATTCCCTGATATAATAGGAGGGTGTCACTCATTAGGTATAGGGACAATTCCTTGATACAATAAGAAGGTTCCACTCAATAAGTGTAGGAATTATCCCCTGATATAGCATGAGGGTTCCACTAAATAGGTAGAAGAGCCATGCCCTGATCTAATGGGAGGGTGACACAAAAAAGGTAGTGGACCCATGACTTGATACGATAGGAGTGTTTCACTCCATAGGTAGAGGACCCATTCCCAAACACAACTGGAGGGTTCCACTTGATAGGTATAGGACTCATGACCTAATATAATAGTAGGGATCTACTCAAACTAGTACAAGGAGTGTGGGGGAGTCCAAACTCATCCACTCTCTAATGATCATGCCTGATCACTATTGTTTTAAAGCACCTCCTAAATAAGTGTCATTCTTAGAATATTCCAAATCATATCTGAAAACCTTCTACAAAGGAAACAATTGTATTCTATATGGAATACCACATAGGATCATCTAATTACAGAAAAAAATCTAATAAAAAATGGAAGCACATACGATAGGTAGAAGTTTCCTCAGAGAGAAAGTACACATTTTTTAAGTGTTCCACATGGTGTGTGGCCCTACTCCTCTACTTGGTTGTGTCCTTACTAGTACACAGTTCTCTAGACATGTAGTAATACATGACATTTAAGGGTAATATACAGTGTGTCTTAGGCTCCTAAGGTCGATTTGTGTGTTCTTCAAACTATATGGTTTATTATAGGGTTTTTTACAGAATTCATGGAATCCTCTCATGGTTTCCAGATCCAACTTTTACATTGAAATTTCTACCATTTAACAACCCAAAATATGTATAAAACTCATTTGTCCATCGATTTTGGACCTTTTATGGACAAAAATAAAAATATGATCCTCCCCTTAAATCCATAACGCACCTCCCATGTCATTTATTTCTCCAATTTGGGTCCTAAATCCAAAAATACATCACCACTGCCCACAATCCTCTTAAATTCATCCTCAAAACGCCATTATTTTCATTTTTTTCACATCCACCAAAAATATGGGGGTCTAATCATTTTCTAACCCACCATGAAATAGTCTAATCATGACCATGCGGTCTAATTATTATAAACATAAAGAACAGGTGGAGAAAGGCATAAGAAAAAAGGTGATAACATTGTTGACTAAGCATTCTTGTCTAATAATCATAGAATCAGGGATTGGAAGGAGTGATTTCATGGAATAATTAGGAATAAATTTAATAATAAATATAATTCGATACATGAGCTCATAAAAAAGAATTAATTTAAACATAGATAAAATAATAACAGATTTGATCACGCTCAAACTTTTATTCAAGGGTGGAAACCATAATTTATTATCCCTAACTAGAGATTTGATAATTCATTAGAATTAATTCTCTAGTAATGAGGAAGATCATATGCATTTTATATCTGTCAAAACAACTTAATCTGGTCAGTGGTCATCATCATATTGTGATTCGCAAATGAAGAATGGTGGAACCTCCACTCAATGATCCAAGGGTTATACAGATAACAAGGGATATTCACTGTAGCATGATACTTATAGAGGTAATTTGGTTATGGTTATTCAATGAATTAATTAGATTAACTAATTAACTAATTCACATAATGTACCCTCCAATGATTTCATTATCTTAACATTCAATGTCAACTAGCTTTAAGTACCACCTAGGGTAAATCCCATTCTCTGGATTTAACCTTGGAATCATATTATCTCTCAATGAATCAATTTATAAGATATTCCATTATTTCTAAAAAATTGTGTTAATGTGATATAAAATATTTTAATATGTTTATAATATTAATTATGTGCTATCTATACCTTGTAATTGCACACTGTCTTAGTGACTATCTCTGAAAATATTTATTAATATATTTCAAAGTCTTATAATGAAAAAATAGAGTTTATAAATTATTCCCTCTTTAATTTTCATCCAATAAAAGAAAAAACTCATAAAAATGGTGGGATACTAAGCCTGTATCTAGCTCTCACTCTCCTAAGAGCGCTCTTGCATGCTCCCATGCTTCAAAAACACACAAACTAAGGTAATCATTGGTCCATATAGGATCATCTCCTAATGATCCGCATTTGTTATGAGGTACTCCCTGAAGGTGGATCCATCCTTTATGTTCAACTCATCCCAGTAAATAACATGCATATGATCATGCACGTATCTCCTTAGTCGTGACATATAGAAGATGTCATGAACCTGCTCCAACATTGAGGGTAAGGCTAGGTGGTAAGAAACCACACTATCCTAATGAAATATCTTGAACGTCTAGATGAACCTCAAAGATGTCTTACCTCCCCAGATAAATCTCAACAATACTCATTGTGGGAAGACTCATAGGAAAATAAGGTCTTCCTGCTCTAACTCCAATGTCCTATGATATCGTTATGTAAAGGATTTCTACCTACTATGGGTTTTCCTCGTCCTCTTATGTATCACTTGGACCTTATTAATAGTATCTTACACCATCTCTATCCCAAAAAATATACCTCTTCGATCTCATCTCAATACAAGAGTGAACTTCAGTGTCTCTCATACTGAGCCTCTAAAAGTATCATTTCAATAGTATAGTTATATCTATTATTATGAGAAAACTTTACGAAAGGTAAGTGATCCTCCCATATCTGGCCAAATTATAACACACAATCCCTCAACATATCCTCTAGCACCTGGTTAGTGTGATCATTATTCCCATCCTTATGAGGGTGAAAAGCTATACACATCCCCAATTGGGCCCTAAATTCCTCCTACAGGACTCTCCACAACTATGTTTTGAACCGCACGTCATGTTCAAAGAAAATCATCAAGGTAACCCCATAGAGGCATACGATCACTTTCATGTAAAACTATGAAAAACTAACCACTAAACTCTCCTCCTTGATATTAAATAATTTTGATGAATTGATAAGTAGGTTCAATATCACCTATAAGGCATCATGGATTCTCATTGCCCATGAAATCAGTGTCATAAATTCCATGAATATCTCATCTCATTTCAACTATGAGATCTCAAGAGATTGCAACAAACCTACTAGAACCTGGTGCTCAACCTTTACCTGCTGACATTTGATACACCAGGAGTTGAACTCATCAACACTCTTCTTCATGTCAACCCACCAAAACAATCATTAAAGGTCCCTACACATCTTCCCTGCACTGGGATGTATAGCTAATGTAGAAGTGTGAAACTCCCACATCACCTCCTTGTGTATTGTTACTGGAACCAATGTCCATCCATGGAAAAGGATAACATGATTTCTTCCTTAATAGAATCAATCTGGTGAATCTTCTAAGGATATATGGTCACATAGGACCTCACAATCGATGTATCCCAACTAAACCTCACTCACACACTCGAGAAGCAAATGAGTCAACACCATCGACTGAATATAGCTTTCACCCCTCTCCTCTACTCAGTTTATCTAGAAAGAGGTAAACTTCTCAGACGCCTCCTCTACCAAGCGAGGATGAAAATTCCTAATAATGGAATCTTCCACCATTTTTACCTTCTCATGAGTATAGAATATCTCAAAGTCATAGACATATAAGAACACCAACCAACACCTCTATCTGAAGTTCAAATCTCTTTGAATGAAAATATACCGGGTAATCTGATGGTATGAGTAAACAACATAGCGCTCTCTTAGAAGATAGTTCCTCTACATCCTTGGAGCAATGAAAACCACAGCCAACTATAGGGAATGATCATGTAGTTTTTCTCATGGGGTCTCAACTACCTCAACCCATATTTGATCATTTCCTACCTCTGCATAAACATGCATCCAATCTTATCTCTAGTGGTATAGGAATATACTATGAACTCTACTAGCTCCTCTGGTAGTCTCAAAATAGAATCACACATCGGTCTTAGCCTCAACTCCTCAAAGGATCTCTAGAACAACTTGGTCAATGTAAATGACTTCCTTTTACATGTTAGAGTGGTCAAAGGTGCTTCAATCCTTAGGAAATCTACAAAAAAACTTATATAGTACCCCTCCAATCTAAAAAAAACTTCACACCTCTGACATGATCTTGGGTGGATCCCTCGAAATCACTATATCAATCTTTAGAAGGTCCAAGGATTATCCAAGCTCAGAAATGACATGCCCTTAAAAGTGAACCTCATTGATCCAGAACTAAAAATTTGAGATCTTACCATTAATTTGGTGCTACCAAAGAAATTCTAAGACTTTCCATAAGTGAAATTCATGTTTCTACTCTTAGAAAGAGTATATGATAATTTCATCAATGAATACAACAACAAATCATTCCAATTATAACCACAAAATCCAGTTCATCAAAGACATAAACATAGTGGGAAATTCATCACACCAAAAGGCATCATTAGAAACTCCTTGTGTATGTAGTAACATCATAATTATGAATTCAGAATATCAAGCTCACAAACTCTCAACTGGTGGTAGTTTAGCCTAAAATTGATCTTCAAGAACCATCTAGTACCTTGTAGGTGGTCAAAGAGTTCATGAATCCTAGAAAAGGGGTACTTGTTCTTTATCATGGCCTATTTTTTGAGATGGAAATCAACACAAATCTGCATGATCTCGTCCTCATTTTTCATGAACATTGGATCTTTCCAAGGGGACACACTATGTCTGTAAAACCTTCTCTTGAAGATCCTAAAAATTATCCCTAATATCTAATAGATAGGTTGGTCCTTATGATATTTCAAAGAAGATATCGGAGTGGTATCAAGGTGTGAGTTGGTGGAAAACTCTATCTCCTTCCTTAATGGTGTTCCTATAATGTCCATGGGGAAGATGTACATATTATCTTCCATGAATGAAGGAGACTAGATGATTTAAGATCTTGTTGTACCATGGGATAAACTCAGTAACTGATGGGTTATGGGTAGAAAATTCCAACTCACAAGACACACTCACTCTACCATGATATCTCTCTCACCCAAAAAGGTGAATCTCATCCCATCTATCTAAAAGAATCTGACTCATTTATGGTGACATCCAATTTGGGTTCATACCATGGAAAACTATTTCATACCCAAGATGAAATCATATGGTCACATTATGATGACCAAAGTTCCCACAATAAACTCTCTCTACTAAGAGATAGCTCGCACTTTCAGTAGATAATTAATATTAAAGAATCACTCCATATAGGAGCCTTAAGAAAAAGATGGTGCTCTAAAGTCCCAACTAGGATCCCCAGCTATCTCACCATGATTAAGGTGATGAAGTAATTACCCACACATATGTATTATAATACTTAATAAATAGTAAAATAAACATAGATCATACCTTTAATCATCTCATGAGATGCTAGGTCATAATCCCCCACAACATGCAGCTTCCCACAGCCCTGACCACCAGCTCCCTAAGAATGTTGTGGGCCTCCTGGTAGTGGTGGTATAAGTAGATCATAAAATTTTCCACCACCAACAAATCCTCCTTCGAGATCCCCACTTAGTCATATGATATCTCTGCCTCCTAGGGTTCTCCCTTGGCATGCCTGGGAGATCCATGATCATGGTGTTGCCTCAACCATGGTGTTCTATCCACTAGATATCTTCCCACCTCATCATGTAATGTCTGGTAATCTTGTTCCATGTGACCTCACCCATCACATGCATAGCATCACCCCTCCCTAGAAAAAGATATTCCTCTTTGAATTCCCTAAACTGCATGACCATGTGCCTGAGTCTGGCCATGAGAAGATCTCTTGTGCCAAGACTCTATCAATTGGTGCATGCTATCTGCTACAAACGACTCGATCCTATGACTCCCATTTCCATCTCCAGTTTCATGGAGTCCCTTGGATAGGAAGATCTTCATCACTATCATATTCTATATCACTCAAGCATATATGGGAATGAACAGGGTCACCACACTAGAATGGATTTATCTATAGATACCCTGCTCAAACTTCTATTCCTGGAAGTAACCATCCTAAATCTTATCAAGATAGTACCACATAAGGTGAATAAACCTCACAACATACTCCAAAACTATCATCCCTCCCTACTTAAGCTTCAAAAGATCCTAAATCTGAATAGAGTGTAAGGATAAGGGGTAGTGATCATCATTTAATAGTTATATGAAGTTGGACCACGAGTGTAATATCTTGATATTTTAAAAGGAAAAGACTATGTTTGATAGTGTTCAAAATATGCAATACTGACCTTAAAAAAATAACAAAATATTATTATTTAAATGTGACCATTATAACAAAGCAGTTAAATAGTTGGGAATGATTGGTATTATGAAATATATATAATAGTAATACTCATTTCTAATGTATTAATTATTTTTAAATAAATACTATATTTTTAGTAACTTCCTTTTATTCATCAAAATACATATTTTCTTCAAAAAATGGTTTTTATTGATTTTTGTGTACAAATAATATTATTAATTTATAGAACTTTTAGAAAATTTATGTGATAAAATTAATTTCATTTCTGAAATCAAAATATCAAAATTTTCCTAGAGTTCAATTTTGATAATTTTCTGAAAAAATTGATTTATTAATGAATAGTAAAATGATACTGATTTTTATTGAAAACTGTATTTTATTTAAAGTATTTTAAAGTAAATTTATGTTTTTTATTAGTTTTAAAATTTAATTAATTATATTTTATTTAAAATAATCAAATTATGGTTTATAAAATGGATTTAATAATTGAATTTAGTATAAAAAATTAAATTTTAAAATAACATTTTTCTGAAAAACAGTTTTTTATTGCATTTTTTCAATTTTATTCTAAATTAAATTCATCAACTGCAGTTATTTTAATTTTGAAAAATAGATTCCATATTTGGATTCAAATCTTCCAAATTTTTAAAATATTTCCCTTTTATTTTTAGAAAATATGAATAGTAGCTTTGGAAAAAAAATCAACACGGTTTAGGGTAAATCGGGTAATTAAGGGTAAAAATAAAATTATAAATATTATAAAATTACACTAACACTTGGAAAAATGTTATTGGATGAATTTAATTTGAAACATAACCAATAAGGTTATAAGTTGAATTATTTAACAGACACTTGTCCACAAAAATGACGTATATAATATTTAAATTAAAGAAAGTCACAAAATGTCACTTTATTTTTCTTAAATATATCTTATGTGTCCACATAGGGAAAACATTACATTATGAATGCATAAAAAGGATTATATTGAGCTTAATGTATTTATTTTTATGATATCAATTTATTATTAGTTTTTATATGTGAAATAATTACCTTTAATTCTTATGCAACACTGAAGCAATGATTCTGCAAGTAGATAAAAAATAAATAAAATGATTTTAATCAAAATTATAAAATAATTAAAAGACCAAAAATCTTGAATAAATCTTATTTTTTGAGTATATTTCTACCATAATCATATAATGGTCGAATTAATGACCATTTGGAGCCACTTTAATATAATTATAACTGTTATAATATTTAATTTTATGAAAATTCAAACATGTCACACTCTAATTGTTAATAAGTATAATATTTTTAATATGGGGTTAAAAAATATGTTCTCAAGTATAAATATTATTTTTAAAGATAAAATAATTATCTACATCATGGTAATTAATTGTAATTTTTATAATTTAAATATTTAACTTAAATAATTACACGACGATGATGCATTAGTTATTCAACTAATGGAAAATCAAATAAATAATATTAAAAATATTAAATGATGAATATTTTGAATTAATTAATGTTACACATGAATTTTCTATGTGAATATGAAATATTATGGGTGCATTACATTATTTGGTTCGAAGTTATCTTATATATTTTGATTTTCTTAAAGTCAATGCAATGAATAGTATCAAAATTGACACTAATGATATTTTAAGAATATAATATTTTATTAAATTATTTAAAAATCATAAGAATATTTAAAAAATAAAAAATTATTCAGATTAGTTCTAAAATTTCATAAATTTCCTATTTGTGGAAAATTAACACCATATAAGTAAAAATAAGAATGTTTTAATATAAAAAAAATTATTACCATAGTTAAAATTAAAATGGGTTAACTAAGGGTTAATTAAAATGATAATGTTTAATATGACACAAAAAAATTATCTAAACTATATTAGTTGACGATATTAAAACTCTATCATATCATATATTTGAATTTAGGTTCTTTTGGTTGTATTTGGATTTAGATTTAATTTATTATAAATTAATCTTTTGGGAAACTCTAAAAGTGTCCCTCACCTCAATTATAAAAGGGTACCACATCCCTCACTTCTTCACATCACATTGAGCTTTCTATATCGACCAAAATCTTCCAAAATATCATCTCTAGTTTCCTTTCCAAATTATAGAGGTGATTTTATTCTCAAAATACCAAACCTAGAGCACTTTAATAGAGATACAAATGAGACATTTTGAAGAAGAGTTAATCATTCTACCTGATCACTCTCTTTTTTTTTCTCTTCCTTACCTCCTATAAATCTATGATTATTATCATAAAATAATATCCTCTATATAATCAATATGAAAAAATGTTATTATTGCTATGAAAATTCTATTATACACCATATTTCTTATCAAACAGAAAGTGAAAGTATCCCTCGTGCTTACGTACATCTTATAGTCTCCACATATCGATACAATTCATTTTTTATCACCATATTTTTTTGAATGGGTATTATGATGGGATTAATGAATATATATATATATATATGTGTGTGTGTGTGTGTGTGTGTGAGAGAGTATGTGTGTCTATGTGATATAATAATGATTCTAGAAAATATGAATTATTATTTACCTTTCTATTATTCCATCAATCAAAAAAATGAAAATAGCATTCATACATTTGTCTGGCCTAACATCTCCATTAATGGTGTATTCAATTCATATTTATATCTTTTATAGATTATTATAAATAAATATATACTGAATATATATTATATTATATCATGGTTTAAATTATGAAGATCATGATATAAGTAAGAGGACCAAAAATATAACAAATGAGGACATATATGAAAAACAAAGTGATTATTACCTGAAACGTAACTTTAACATGAAATTGTTAATAAATAAGTAATATAAGTTCATAATAAAATCATATATGGTTTGATATATAATAATATGGTTATATGGTATATGGATAATAAACTCATACTTATTGTACAAGATGTTTGAATGTGTACGAACAAATTTAAGTCATAAGGTAAGGGTTTTCTCATCTCACTTTTATTTACGTGAGATATATGCTATATTGACCACTTATTCTTGTTTTTTGATGTATATACTCACTTATCACATGTTATATCATGAATTAAATTTATTTCAATATATTAAAAGTTTTAATTTATGTTACTCTTTCACATAGATCACAATTCAGAAGATACTCAGTAGTAATGGAATTTTTTAAATCAATTTTTGATTCATTGGATTGAACTATTAATTCATTGATTATATAATTATATTATTATTTGTAAAATGAATTTGGATTATCATATATTTTATTTCCACTTTTTTATGTGGATTTATAGAAAATACACATAATCAATTCAATTGATTAATGCCCACTTCAATGATATGTCAATCGTAAGGGGATTTCTAGTCTCACTTTTATTTCTATGAGACTTATGCCATATTCACCTCTCGATTATTTTTTGTGGTTTATATGTAAAATCCCTAGTTTAAGAAAGAAACACTATGATCAATATCATACATGATATGCTGCATCGAGCTTGAATGTACAACTAAATATTATTATCTTAAATAGTAGTTAACGCCTAGTCTTTGGAATGGTGGCAATAAATAGTATCAAATAAATTGTGAAAATTTGGTTTATAAATTTTTAAATAATTATTCTTTGGTTACCAAATTTATTAGAAATGGAAATAAAAACCAATTGAATATAAGGGATGTATTTTTATGAAAACCTTTTTAAAAGAGAATAATTGTGTTTATAAAATCATATCAATATTTTTGGATTTTTATTTAATGAAAAATATATGTTATATATTTAATGTAATGTTTTGAATTTATCTTAAATTTTTTCTAGATATGATATAATAACAAATTTAATTTTTCGGATAAAAGAAGTATTTTTTTAAAAATGCAGTTTTACCGCCTTTTGATGGAGAACCCTTTTTAAATCTAAAATTTTCACTTTTATATGTTCTATTTGAAAATATCAACTTCTTATTTAGAATAAAGATATCAAAATTTACTTTGGATGAAATTTTGGTATTTTTGAATAAGATCATATTTTAATGAATAGTGAAAAATACTGCATTTTAATTCAAAACTGACTTTTCATATAATTTATTTATATAGTTAAGTTGTACTTTTAATTGGTTTTAAAGTTTAATTGAATTATGATTTTATAATTTAATCCAATTATGTTCATCAGAAGAAATTTCACTTTTAAATTGGATATAAATACATGTCAATCTTTTGATAGTTTTTACTTCTTAAGACAATGTTTTTTAGTTTTGACAACGGGAATTAATTTTAAATTAATTTCTAAAAATTCTATGTTCTGAATTTGAAAAATGGATTCCATATTTAGAATTATAAGTTCCAAATTGTGTAAATAATTAACTTTTATTTTTTTACATTATGAATAGTAACTTATGTAATTATTTTTATTTACTATGGTTAAACTGTAAATCTGGAAAATAAGGGTAAAGAATAATATTATAACAATATAAAACTACCCTAACACATTTCCTAATCCTATTGGATGAGATATGTCTGAACATGGGTATACTTGGGTTGATTTTAGGACCCCATAGAGCCACTTGGGTGTGATAATGACATGTTATAAGAATTAATTTAAAGTAAAGAGAAATATAACATAAATATGTATATTTTACTAAAAAAATTAATTTATTATTATATAACTAGTATATTTGACTATAAATAGTAATTATAAATATAAAATGATTTAAAAAATCAAGTGATTTTATTTATAATTTTTATACATTAAATAAATTTATTTATTTATGACACAATGATGATATAGTGATTACATTATTAATGAATGATTCAAATAAATGATATTATAAATATTAAAATAAATATTATAGGACATAATTTATGTCATACACGAATTTTAATTATGAATATAACATTTAGGACTTGTTTAAGGTATTTTTTCTAAGTAATCAAGTTGTTATGAATTTTTGAAAAAATCAATTATGAATAGTGTCAAAATTAACATATTTCATAACTTAAAATATAAAATATTTTATTAAATATTTTAAAATTACTAAAAAACTAAGATTTGGCCAAATTGTTATGATAAGTCCTAATATATTAGTAATTACACTTTTCTGGGTCGTTTTACATGTTATGGTAATTAAATTAACCCACAAAGTGTAAATAATAAAATATCAAGGTAAGATTAAAAAGGGTAAAATAAAGGTTAAACCAAAAATATAAGGGTTAAAAAATATTAAAAACCTATATAATTTTAATTTTAGGATGGTTATATGACCCAAAATCATATTATATTTGAAATAAATGATTTTTTGACCATTAGAAACTGAAAAAAAAATTATAATAAAATAATATTTCAGGACATTCCTAAAGTGGCCCTCCTCCCTCTTATAAAAGGCCACCACCACTACCCAATTACTCACACCTCTCAATCCCATTAGATCTCAAAATTCTACAAAAATAAACTCCCAAAATCAATACATTCCTCCTAGAATCCTTAACTTGGGAAGAAGGCAATTCAAGAAAACCTTTGGGCTCAAATCAAAAGGAGTTACCTGTTTTAGAGGTAGCATCTTCTCTAAAGTTTCTTTCAATTATTTTCCTTATTCACTTCATTTTCTCTTCATATTCTACAATTCAATAACAAGAAAAGTATCCTAAATATACAAGTATTTTTTTAGGATAGGTATTCGAACTACACTTACACACACCTCCATCTAATGGATACGAACATATTATTTCTCTGTACGGTGAACTCCTGCCTCATGAAACGATGATTGTTCAATTTTCTCCTACCACCTATCATGGTAGAAATTATGATTAAACTTTATTTATATATGATATATATTATATTTTTTTGTCTCTACGCTTCTTTAATATTTATTTACAATATACCTTTATGTTTTCTATAATGTGTAAATATGATAATTTCATTTGAGGAAGTGTGGACTACCGCCTCCTCAAAGTGATATGACTCATTCATGCCATACATGGAAAATATAAAGGATGGAATAAATGAAATTTTTTAACATATATAACATATATATTATAATATAATTATAGTATACCTATTTATCATTTATTTTCCATTCCTTTAATATATCAAATAATTGAAAGTAGCATTCATGCGTATGTACGACCTACCATCTCCATGAATGGTACATTTAATTTCTTATCTCAAAATATTATGAATATTATAAATAAATATATACTATATATATATGATATTTAAATAATAAATAATATTATATAGATAATGTTCTTATGACCACATGGATAATTTTAATCAAAACAAGTTTATTTTGTACTCAACTACCAAATATCGACAAAATGTATGATCTGAATATAAAAAATTAACTAATTTATATATCATGGAAATAAGTAATATAAAATTAATAATAAACTTAAAAATGGGTTTTAATCAAGTATAAACTAACCTACGTTTATTATTCATGAGTATAAATAATTAATGATACAATTCAGACTCAATGTAAGGGAACTTCTTAACCCAATTTTCATTCTTTTGGTAATCTTCTACTTATTGATTATTTCATTCTATGATTATGTGAGAAATAAATTTTTATATCCTATATTTTATTTATATTTTTCACACATATTTATTTCATTGATTTGTCCTTAATCTAAGGATATGATCTTTGTAAGGGATTTTGTCTCAATTTATATTCCATTGATACTTATTGTTATGCACCTATTCACTTTTATATGATGTATATACTTCCCTTTAACATATTATATCATTAATATCCTTATTATAATGGTATTATAAGTTTTTTTATGTTATTATTTAATTATTTTTATTCATGTATTTTCTCAAGTGGTAAGGGACTCTTTAACTAAAACATCATTTTAAATGTTTTAAAGCTTTAATCTTATAAATCCTTTTCTTTCATGTCCATGTTTTCAAAATGATTTTAAGGAATTATTTATATATACATGAATGTTTTTAATTGTAAATTAATTTCAAAAGTTTCAAAGTTCTATGGGACACTTTGATTCAATATTCTTCTTTTAAAATGTTTTAATTCTATTTTAAAAGGGGATTAATTATTTGAATTACTTTGAATGTTTTTTTTATATATATCATGAATGGAATTTTTTCACTTTTATGTCACTATTATTTAATTGATGTTTACTATACAATTTTACCATTTTATTTTAAAATAATTTCTTTTCATTTGTGATTGTGCAGCTTGTAAATATGAAATGTGATTTCAAAGTGGAAATTTTATTTTTTTTCCTTTATGCTTGGTTTATGTGTTATCATTATGTTATGGTTATTGGGTATTGATTAATTATATGGGTGGTTATATGAAAAACCATGTGTGGGTGAGCCCGTGATAGCTCTCCAATGTGTTAGTTAATGTGACATAGGTAAACGTTAAGGTTTCTCCTAATAGATTTAGGGAATATACTATTATGGGTATTCCAAACGTAACCATGAAGGTTACTCCCTATGTAGTTGTGAAAGCTACAATGTAAGTATGATATGAATGCCACAAGTTACCTTTTTGTTTTATGATTTTTTGAAATTTCGTAGGAATATTATTATTACATGATTTAAGCTAATTAATTTATGTTTTATGGGTGAAATTATACATTTATTAAAATGTTTTCATGGGTTTTAAATATTCATGGAATAAAGGATTTATTCCTTATTTTATATTCCTTTCTAAACTTTTTTTTCTCATCACAAGTTTTTGAAATGTTTTTCACTGGGTATAAGGAAGGGTAAGAGAAAGGAATAATTCAAGAATATTTTTGTCAAGAAAAAAATTTCTTTTTTTATTTGAGGAGTTTTACTATTGTGAAAAAAAATTGGATAGAGTAGAAGTGCATACTTTTTAATATTTGAGATATAATTTAATAGTTATGTCCTAATTATATAAAACTATAAACTAGAAAAGATCATAAATGTGAAATAATGTAAATTCTTGATCAAAACTCAATATTAAGTCATGTTAAAGGTTGGGTCCTTATAGTTGGTATTAGAGGAATGTTTTTGAAAACTTTAGGGATTAAGAGTTTTGGATAACCACACAGTAAGTCTCTATGTCTATTATTTTATTTAAATACCTATTTTATAAATTATTCAAATCAATTAAATTTGGTTACAAATGGAAGTAGGTGGATCTCAAACAACATTCCTATCTCTTCCTAATGACATTATTTCAATAATTATTGCAATGTATTGTTTGTATGATTGTGAAAAATTTTCTAGAATACAACTCACTTACAAAAAAATTTTTGTGATATCAAACACCTACACTATACCTCAATACCATAGTGGATCATGGGTTGTATTTAATCAAATTCTATTTTCTAAATATTCTCATAGCTTCAAGAAAAGTAAATATTATCAAGGAATTTTCAAATATTTTACCTTATCATAAGATTTTTAAGCATACTATAATTTTGAAAAAGGTGTTGAAGGAGACCCTTGTGCAATATATTTATATTTTCTTGTTAAATATAGTCTTTAATAACATACTTATGGTATTTTAAAAGGACCATTTATTGAAATTCTGAACTCAAACTTGGTCCAACTGTTTTATAAAAATTATGTTTTATCATAAGTTTTAATATTATATTACATACATGATTATTTTTTGAAACTATTTTTCTGTGAACACTCATATAACCCAAGTTGTACAAGGTTTATTTTGATAAAGGAATAAAATGATTTTGAAGGATCTATTAATCATTTTTTCAATGCATGGACCTTGAATTTATGTGAACATGATGATGATGAAACCATGTGGACACCATGATCAAGGTATGATGTTCTTTCTATTGGTAATAGTTTTATTTTATCATATAGAGTTGAATAAAAATGTAAATATATATAAGACTTCATGGATTAAGATGTTGAGTTAATTATGAGTTGGGATGAAAATGGGAGGTATAAGACAACCATTGAGGTTAAAACATGTTGGGGTTATTTTTTAGTTTTATAAAAAGGGACAACTCGCAAGATGGGTGACAACCTGTCGCATTCTGTAAGGCCAAGGGAATAAAACCCCCAACTAAAGGTAGACAAGGGTGCATCCTCTACCACTAGCATACATGAAGTCCCCAGTCACTATGAATTATTCTTTTTTGTTAAAAAATTCTATGTATCAAGAATAAGTTGATTTTGGGAACATATGTTTTATCAAATGGATATCTTTAGAATAGGAAAATTATTTGGTGATTAAGTGATAAATGTTATTTTGGAAGATATTTGATCATTTGGAAACACTATATTCCTAAGGAAAATATAATACTATTGCATTTAATTTCATGATTAATGGTTGAATTTTATTTCGTAAGAATCTATGTTTTTATTGTGGACATATGGTGATTTGGGTTATTTGTGGAAATTATTAACCTATCAGGGAGAATATGTGATTAGGTTAATTAATTTTAAGTATGAGACTTTAAGAGTAGTAAATGTTATTTATAGATAAATGTTATGATTTATCATGGAAGACTATGTGATCAAATTTTTCTAATGTTTGGGTTTCAATCATAGTTTGGATTATTTTGAGTAATTTTAAAGACAATTGTTTATTTAATGGTCTTTATTGAACTTTGGGTTTTTTGTTGTTGAATTTTTGAAGATTAATAGTAGTATTCCTTTTTATAAAGGATTATTCTATTTGGGTATTATATGATCTTATAATAACCATTTTGGTTTTGATCAATTTCTAAAGAAAAGGGAAATATATGGTTCATTTTTTGTGGATTATGTGATTCTCTAAAAGTTGATTCTAGCACTTCATGTGTGACCAAGTCATCTTGAATGCGCATCATTTGGAGAA
The DNA here is from genome assembly GCA_963277665.1 of Viscum album. NCBI lineage: Eukaryota > Viridiplantae > Streptophyta > Magnoliopsida > Santalales > Viscaceae > Viscum > Viscum album. The sequence continues at coordinate 1,766,856,859 of OY728123.1, forward strand.
AAGATGAGTTTTTGGTAGATATTTATTAAATTATTAAACTCTAATTGAAAATTAAGTATGTTTATTTATTTTCTTAGTCAAGCTCGTAAATAAATTGCTCAACTTTATGAAAAGGACCTTAAAACAAAAAAATGTTTTCTTTTTTACTTTTACTAATGGGAAATCAAAAACCGTTTAACTCATCACAATTTTATGGTTTTATGGTTGTTAAATTTCTCTTAATAGTGTTTTCTATCACTATCCATCAGAAAAATATGGTTAGTTTCAATTCCATATCCATTTTTTCTTATATGGAATCGTAGTATGTGTTATCTCGGGTGACCTTTGTACTTCTCTTTCTTTCTTTCAAAGTGATAGTTTTATTGTCTCATTTTCTAATGTGTGTTTTCAATGAACTTACTGACCCAAATTTTAAAATTCTGATGATGAAATTTCCAAAATGGTGGAATGATGTAACATCCTGAGTTTTAAGAAAGAAACATTATGACCAATATCATACATGATACCCTACATCGAACTTAAACGAATAACTAAATATTATTATTTAAATGGTAGTTAACGCTTAGTCGTTGGAATGGAAAGAATAAATATTATCAATTTAATTATGAAAATATGGTTTTCACATGTTTAAATAATGATTCTTTGGTTACCAATTTTATTAGAAATGGAAATAAAAACCAATCAAATATAAGGGATATGTTTTTATGAAAACCTATTTAAAAGGGAATAATTGTGTTTATAAAATCATATCACACTTTATAGATTTTTATTTAATGAAAAATATATATTATATGTTCAATTTAAATTTTTAAATTCATCTTATATGTTTTCTTGATGTCATATAAGAACAAATTCAACTTTTTAGATTAAAGAATTATTTTTCTACAAATACAGTTTTACCGCCTTTTGATTGTAAGCCCATTTTTAATCTAGTTTTTCACTTTTATATATTATATTTGAAAAAATAAACTTCTTATTTATAATAAGGACATAAAAATTTACTTTGGATGAAATTTTGGTATTTTTTAGATAAAATCATATTTTAATGAATAGGGAAAAATACTGCATTTTAATTCAAAACTGCCATTTCATCTAATTAATTTATATAGTTAGATTCTGATTTTAATTGGTTTTAAAGTGTAATTAGATTATATTTTTATAATTTAATCAAATTATTGTTATTGGAAATAATTTCACATTAAAATATAACATAAAAACAAGTCAATCGTTTGATAGTTTTTACCTATTAAAAACCTGTTTTTTGGTTTTGACAATGGGACTTAATTTTAAATTAATTTCTATAAATTATGTGTTTTGAATTTGTGAAAATGGACTATATATTTGGAATAATAAGGTACAAATTATTTAAATATTAACCCTTTATTTTTGGACATTACGAATAGTAACTTCAGTAATTAATTTTATTTATCGTGGTTAAAGTGTAAATCTGGTAAATAAGGGTAAAAAATAAAATTATAATAATATACAACTACCCTAAAACGTGTCCTAATTCAAATGGATGAGATATTTATGACCTTAGGTATCCTTGGGTCGATTTTATAACCCCATATATCCACTTGGGTGTGATAATGACATGTTATAAGAATTAATTTAAAGTAAAGAGAAATATAACATAAACATGTATCTTTTACTCAAAAAAAATTAATATAGGATTTTATAACTAAAATATTTGACTATAAAAATTAATTATAAATATAAATGTTTTTCCTATATCATGGTATTTTTTATAATTTTTATACATTAAGTAAATAAATTTATTTATGACACAATGATGATGTAGTGATTACCTTATTAATGAAAGATTCAAATAAATGGTATTATAAATATTAAAATAAATATTATTAGACATAATTTGTGTCACCCAAGAATTTTCTGGATGAATATGAAATGTTATTATTGAGTTAATGTATCTTTTTAACTAATAAATGTTTTATGAATTTTTGAAAAATTTAACTATGAATAGTTCCAAAATTGACATGATTCATAACTTAAAATATAAAATAGTTTATTAAATTTTTAAAATTTCTAAAAATATAAGATTCTGAATTATTGTTATTATACATCCAAATATGTCATAAATTTTACTTTTTTGGGTCGTTTTACATGTTTTTATAATTAAATTAACCCATGAAGTGTAAATAATAAAATATCATGGTAATATTAAAAAGGGTAAAAAAAGGTTAAACCAAAAATATAAGGGTTTAAAAATATTCAAAACTTGTATAATTTTACTTTTTTTAATGGTATACGACCCAACATCATATTATGTTTGAAATAAATGATTTTGGGACCATTAGAAACTGAAAATCAATTTATAATAAAATAATACTTCAGAACTTTTCTAAAGTGCCCCTCCTCCCTCTTATAAAAGGCCACCAACTCTGCCCACTTACTCACACCTCTCTATCCCCTTGTATTGTACAAACACTACTCAAATAAACTCCCAAAATCCCTAACTTCTTCCTAGAATCCTTATTTTTGGAATAAGGAAATTCAAGAAAACTTTTTGGCTCAAATCAAAAGGAGTTTTCCATTTTAGAGGTAGTGTCTTCTCTAAAGTTACTTTCCTATATTTTCCTTCTTCACTTCCTATGCTCTTATTATTCTATAATTACATAAAAACAATAGTATCCTCGATATAATTGTATTTTTTTTATAATAATGATTCTAAATTCACTTACACACACCTCCATATAATGGATACAGACATATTGTTTCTTTGTACGGAAAACTACTACCTCATGAAACGATGATTGTTCAATTTTCTCCTACCACCTCTCATGGTGGACATTATGATGGAACTAAATTTTTATATGATATATATTATATTTATTTTTTCTTTATTATTTTGTAATTTTTATTTACAGCATACCTTTATACTTTCTATAATGTGTAAATATGATAATTTCATGTGTGGAAGTGTGGACTACCGCCCTCTCAAAATGATATGGCTCGTTCATGACATACATGGAACATATAATGGATGTTGTAAATTAAATAATGTAACATATATAAAATATATATTATACTTCAATTATAATATACCTATGTATCATTTAGTTTTCATTCCTTTAATATGACAAAGAAATAAAAGTAGCGTTCATGCCTATGTACTGCCTACCGTCTCCATGAATGGTGAATTTCATTTCTTATATCAAAATATTATGGATATTATAAATAAATATATAATTGATATCTATATATATATATATGATTTTTAAATAATTAATAATATTATGTAGAAAATGTAATTATGATCACATGGATAATTTCAATCAAAACAAGTTCATTTTTTACTCAACTACTAAATATTGACAAAACGTTCGATATAAACTCATATAATTAAAAAATTGATATAACATGGTAATAAGTAATATAAAATGAATAATAAACTTGAAATGGGTTCTAATTAAAGTATAAATTAACCTAATTTTATTATTGATGAATATAAAGAATGAATGAGATAAGTCGAACTTAGGGTAAGGGAACTTCTTAACCCAATTTCAATTGTTTGGATTAATCATATACTTTTTGATTATGTCATGATATGATTTTTTGAGAAATAAATTTTGTTATATTATCTTGTATTTATGTTTTTCACACATAATTATGTCATTGATTCATCATTAATCTAAGGATATGATCTTTGTAACCGATTTTGTCTCAATTTACATTCCATTGAGACTTATTTGTTGTTATGCACCAATTCAATTTTATATGGTGTATATACCTCCATTTGACATATTATATCATGAATCTTCTTATTCTCATGATATTATAAGTTTTGTTTTATGTTATTCTTTAATTATTTTTATTCATGTATCTTCTCAAGTGGTAAGGTACTCTTTAACTAAAAAATAATTTTAAATGTTTTAAAGATTTAATCTTATAAATATTTCTCTTTCATGTCCATGTTTTCAAAATGATTTTAAGGACTTATTTATATGAACATGAATTTTTTAAGTGTAAATTCATTTCAAATATTCAAAGTGGTATGGTACACTTGATTCAATATTCTTCTTTTAAAATGTTTTAATAGTGTTTTAAAAGGGGCTTGATTATTTCAATAACTTTGAATGTTTTTTTATATATACATCATGAATGGAATTTTTTCAATTTGATGTTGCTATTATGTAATTGATATTTAAATTAAAATTATACCATTTTATTTTAAAATAATGTGTTTTCATTTATAAATGCACAGCTCGTAAAGATGAAATGTGATTTCTAAGTGGAAATTTTATTTTTCCTTTATGTTGGATTTATGTTTTTTTATTATGTTATGGTTCTTAGACATTGCTTAAGTATATGGGTGGTTCTGTGATAAAACAAGGGTGGGTGAGCCCATAATAAATCTCCAATGCATTGGGTAATGTGATGGAGGTAAACTTTAAGTTTTCTCCTAAGATATTTAGTGAATATAATGTGATGGGTATTCCAAAATTAACCATAAAGGTTACTCCCCATATAGCTGTGAAAGCTACAATGTAAGTATGATATAGATTCCACAAGTTAACTTTTTTATGATTTCTATAAATTTTTATAGGAATATTATGATTACATGATGTAAACTAAGTAATTTATGTTTTATGGGTGAAAAGTATGAATTTTTGAAAATTATTCATGGGTTTTAAATATTCATGGATTAATAGTATTAAGCCTTATTATATTTTCCCTACAGTGATTTTTAGGCCCATCCCATGTTTTTGAATTTTTTTTCATAGGGTATAAGGAAGGGTAAGAGAAATAAATAATTCAAGAATATTTCTATCAAGAAAATAATTCTTTTTTTGTTTAAGGAATTTCATTATTGTGAAAAAAATGGATAGATTAGAAGTTCCTACTTTATAATATTTGAGATGTAATGTAATAGCTATGGAATAATTATCTAAAACTATAAACCTGAAAATATCATTAATGTGAAATAAAGTAAATTCATGAACAAAAATCAAGATTAAGTCATGTTTAAGGGTGGGGTCTTATAATATATATTTCCCCTGAAATTAATCTATGATATTTATCTAAAAATTAATGGGTATTTACATATTCATTTGATTGTATCTCATTCAAGGGGTTTGTATTTAAAAAGTTACCAAATAGGTAAGGTAATTTTATCTCAATTTTTCTTCTTTGAGACACATGTTAGGTTATAAAACAATATTAGTTTATAAAGTGTATATACATCCCTATGACATGTTGTATCATGAATCTATTTATTTTCATGATATTATAAGTTTTATTTATTTTTATTCTCTCTACATTCAGAAATCTGGGTTCCTTCAATAAAATGTTTTCTAAAAATGTTTTAAATGTGTTTTAAGTGATATATTATCCATTTTCAAGTAAAATGATTTAAAATATGTTTATAATGATTTTCAAATATTCCTTTATAATTTTTCATTGTTATTTTTAATGAATTTTTTTTTCTAAATGTTTTCTGATATTAAACATTTTTTTAAGGTGGAAGGTATATTTTTCTCAAGAATTATTTTAAATGATCTTTCCAAACCATTTTCCATATATGATAACATTATTCTATGTCACTTATGATTTATTTGGGGTTTGATTCAAGGATTATATCTTTATTATTTATATGATTATTTTATGTTTATGATTAATGATTTAGGTTATTTTGGCACACATATGTATGGTTTTAATTATTTTTTGGGTGGGAAATATGTCTCCCTCTAATGCATTGGGTAAAGATTTATATCTCATGAGATAATGATGGGAAACTAGTCGATGGGCTTGATCCACAATGGTTAGGAGGGGAAACATAATCCTCTATAAGTAAATCAATATTACTGGGGATGGTGGTGTGTCCCACCTATTAGGTTCAACCCCCATGAAGTGGCCTATTAAGTTTTCATAATGAGACTTCACTTATGGGGAATAATTTTACATGTTTATATGTCTGCCACAAATTCCATGTCTTATTCCTATGTTATGATTTCAAGGATTATTCTCTTGATTCCTTCATAATTCATGTATTATTAACTACTAATATTTATTCCATGTCTCATGTATATGATCTTTGATTTGTAGTGTGTGATCTTTAAATGTTATGCTCATGTTCTTATATCCTAAAGTTCATTATTATGCTTATGTATCTCATTTGTTTATTCTTACTGAACATCTAAGATCACCCTTTCCTATTTTTCTTTTCCCTGGGTTATGAATAAATTTTTTAACTAAGATATATATATATATATATAAAGGGTGAAATACATGAAGAAATTTCAGAAGATAATATAGATTTTTATGTGCAAGTTGTTTATTTTTCTAAGATATGTAAGGGTTTGTCCTAATTATCTAAAACTCTAAATCTAAAAGGTCCTTAGGTATGTAAGTGATCCATTATTTCATTTTGATGATGTATTTTCTGATAGAAAAAAGGGTTCATATTTGTAAAGTTTATGTCTTTAGCACCGGATCTAGAAGTGAGGATTCTAGGCTATTACATTTGGTATCAGAGCATGGTTTAGATAACTTTGGATATTATGATGTTTTCAAGAGAAGTTATGTTAAGAGTTATAGACACTGTCATGGGTATATAATACTATAAGTTCAAAGTCTTATAAACCCCTTTTTAGGTTTTAAGATTTGAAATTTTAAGGTGACTAATGATATTCTCTAAGACATTTAATTTTTTTCAAGGTGATTAAGGGTTACTGCATTTTGGGATGAAAAATAGAAGGTATGAGATAACATTTGAGATTAAAACATTTATTTAATATTGAATATGTTAAGGTTATTTTTTAGTATTTTTATCAATTTTTGGGATTTTTATAATGATTATATATAGTTTTATAAAAAGGATAACCCACAGGATGGGTGACAAATCATCTTGTCCATAAAGGTCATGTAGATTGGACCCACAATAGAAGGGTGATAAGGGTGTATCACCTACCGCTGGACAATGTGAAGTACTGGTTAGTATTTAATTTTACTTTTTCATTAAACTATATTATGTATAAAGGTTATTTGAATTTTGGGAATATAAATTTTATCATATAGATAACCATGGGATTATAAATTGATTTGGTGTTAACTAATTAATGTTATTTCAGAAGATGTTCAGTATTTTTGGAACCCAAAATGATTAAGCTAAATAGAACACTATGGAATTTTATTTTTGGAATAGATGTTGAATAATATTTTAGAATTATATATTCTTTTATTTTGGATTTATCGTGATTTAGGTTATTTATGAAAATGGTTAGCATATCCTAAGTATTTTTATGGAAATTAATTTTTGGTATGAGACATTAAGAGCAACTGATGTTATTTGGAGATAAATGTTAAAATTTATCTTGGAAGATTATGTGATTAAATTATTCTTATTCATAGTTTTAAATAACATTTTAGAATATTTTTGAGTAGTTTTAAGGTTAGTTATTTATTTAATGGTCTAAGTGCAACTTTGGGTATTACTATTGAATTTTGGAGATTAAAATTGTTTTTCATAATTTAAAGGTTTGTTTTTTACAGAATTATCTTATATTATACATACCATTTTGGTTTTGGTTAATGTTTCAATACATTATAAATATATAGATAATATTTTTGGGATTATTTGTTTCAAATAAAGTTGATTCTAGTGCTTCTGGTGTGAAAAACTCATCTAGAATACTCATTATCTTGAGAAAAAGAAGAGTTTCTGGTAGAAATTGATTAAAGAATTAAACCCTACTTTTCAATTAAGTATGTTTACTTTTTTTATTGTTATAAATTTTAAAGAAATTCCTCAACTCTAATAAAATAATCTTTAAATAAAAACATTAACTAAAAAGGTTATATATTTACTTTTCTTACTAAGAAATCAATAACCTTTTAACCAATCACTGATTTATGGTTTTGTAATGGTAAACTTTATAATAACCATGTTATCTATTACTCTCCATCATAAAATAATATTTAGTTTTCTCTTCCATGTCCATGTTTTCATAAATGGAATCATTTTATGTGGTATCTCAGTTGATCTTTGTACTTTCCTTTCTCTATTTTCAAATGGAAGTTGTATTGACCCTTTTTTATGTGGGATTTCAACGAAAGTACATTGAAAATTAAAACCCTTGGTTACTGAGAACGAGATCAAATTGAAAGGTTTAAATTTATTAAATGTGGTAAATTTAATATCCTGATATTTTAAAAGTAAATACAATGTTTGATCGTGTACAAAATATACAACATCGGCCACAAACAAATAATTAAATATTATTATTTAAATGTGAACATTATAACCTAGAAGATAAATATGTGTGAATGATTAGTATTATGAAATATATATATATATATATATAAATATATAATGTTAATACTCATTGATAATATATTAATTCTTTGTTAATAATTACTCACTTTTTAGTAAAATTATTTTATTCATCAAAAAACATATTTTCTACGAAAAAATGATTTTTATTGATTTTTTATAGAAATAATATAATTAATTTGTTGAAATTTTAGAAATATTATTAGATTAAATTAACTTTGATTTTTAAATTATCATATCAAAATTAACCTATAGTGAAATTTTGATAATTTTCTAAAGAATTTGATTTTTCAATGAATAAAAAATAAAATTATTGAAAAATGTATTTTATTTAAAGTATTTGAATGTAAAATTAGGTTTTTGTATTAGTTTTAGAATTTAATTATTTAAATTTTATTTAAAATAAAATAATTTTTTAAAAAATGGTTTTTATACTTGAATTCAATATTAAAACATTTTAATTTTAAAAAGAGAATTTTTCAAAAAACTATCTTTTGATACATTTTACCAATTTTATTTTAAATTAAATTTTGCAACATCTGTTATTTGAATTTTGAAAAATTTATGTCATATTTGGATTCATTAGGTCCAAATTTTATTATCACACCTGAATTTTTGTTTTTGTCCTTTTTTTCGGCTTATCTTTTGGCTCTTGATTTTTATCCCGATTTCCTGGTGTTCTATATTTAAATTTTAAGTTTTGGAGGTTTTGGATGGTTTTTTGGGACTATTATTAGTTATAATTAATGTTATAGGGAGACTTTGGCTTGGAAAATTAGGTTGCAACACCCCAAGTGGAACCTTTTTATGGGGTGTGTTTTTTGGATGGTTTCCCCCCTTGAGTTAGAAGAGTTTTGGGGTGAAAGGGGTGAATTTTGGGGAATTTTTTCAAGTTTCATGATTAAGGTGCACGGTTAGTTTAATTATGCAGCTAAGTATGTAGGAGTTTCATGGTTAGGTCTCATAGTTTAACTAACCATGCATCCTAATTTTTCAGCTCGTGAAATACTAGACAGTGGAAAATTACATGGTTTTCGCACTATTTGTTAAATTGTGCAAGCTAACCATGTAACCCAATTTGGAAAGGGTATTTTTGGGATTTTCCCCTTCTTTTTAATTTTAGTTTCTTCACTTAGCCTCCCCTATTAGAACCCAACAACTAAAACGCCTCCCATGGAGGTTTTTGTCACTTCTAAGCCCCTCTAAGTGGGATTAAAGGTGGATTCTTGGTGATTCTTCACCTGGATCAAAAGGTTAGAGCTCCTCTCTCTTTCTCATTTTTTTTATTACATTTTATATTTCTCTTCTAACTCTAGTGTCTATGTTTTGTCTATTTTTACACCTATGGTGGTGTAAATTTATTTTTTTTCCTCTTAGGGTTCCTTTTGGATCTTTATTTTTCTTGAAACCTTTGTGGAGTCGTTTCAGGTTAGCATTGTTGAAGCGCAAATGGTTTAAGGTAGGTTTCCCTTTTCAATTGACTATATGATTTAAGATTCAATGGTTTTATGCTTTTCACACCATCCTTATATTATTAATAATGATTTATGATCTCTGGATTGATTTTTTAGTGTGCAAAGTGATGATTTCATTATTGAGTTAAAGTATATATCCTTGTTTTGTTAAATATTACACACCAAGTGTTTGATGAAATGCCCAGTCAAATTGTTTAAGTGATTCATGGTATATAAAGCATGTTTTCCTTTATTAATAAATATTTGTAATTTAAAATTATGACTTGGGTTTTCTTGAAATCGTTTCAGGTAGTTTTTAGTTAAAGGATGTGTGTATTTGGATTTTAAAAGTGGTTTAGCATGTGATGATGGATTGGGGAATGTTTGGAATTTTAATAAAAATGGATGTGTCTTGTAAATATGGTATGAATTCTTTAATGGAATTATTTTATAAATGGTTTTGAAATGGAAAGTGGTGTGTATTCACCTTTTGGAAAGATGGTTTTTTTCTTCTAAAAGTGATGGTTTTGTGAAAGTAGTTTAAGGCCTATTTGGAACTTTTGTGTAAGTGGTAAAAGTGTTTATTATGAAAACCTCCAATGGATGGTTTCTTTTCCTTGTTTATTTTTAATTTATGGGATTTATGCACTATAGACTCCTTGAAATCAATTATGAGAATGGGAGATCCTCGGTATGGACTCCTTTGAGATCTATTGTTTCTATGGAATGAGATCAATCCTTGGGGTGAATCAGGTGACACCTATTATGTAAATTATTATATATGTTTATGTGATTGGAATCTCAGTTTTCATTAGTTAGGTCACCCTATTTTATACATATTTATATGGATAACTTCTCATAGATATTGAATTTCCTGATAATGATTGCTACATTAGATATATTACACACAACCTAGGGACCCATAGCACAATGATATATTGAGTTTTATTACTATGATATTGGTCCCCTCAGTCTGTTCCATGTGGGGTGTAGTTGAACGTATTGTTATATTTGACATCATCAAGTGGTACATTCTTTACAGGATGATTCATCATGTATTAGTATGTTCTGGAAAATTCATGAGCTCCTAGGATTTCTATCATGTCTATTAGAACTTAGTTACTTGCAATAATGATTGAGATGATTGTTGGTTAGATAACCATGTGTGATTAATTTTCATTTCCCTTTTTATTCCATCTTTGTAGTGATCCCATGTGTGGTGTATTTCATTGGGAAGTGATGAATTGTTCTTCAAATATTTATGGAAATTGTTTCTCTCAGAATTGTTTTATATTCTCTTATTCCTGTTTTGAAATAAAATAATCACTTTCCCATTGAAAATGTAAATGGTTTCTTCCTTGGAAAAGAACTGGGTTTTGGAGATGAAAAAGGGAAATGGGCCATGAATTATTTTGATATGGAAGATGTGTGGAAAAGGATTACTTTTGTATATTTTATTTTAAACTTGAAGTTGATGTTTCTTTTGTTTTAAAGGAAGTCCAATGGGAATATATTTGTTAAAGAATGCCTATTGAGTTTTAATAATCACACATATAGTTCTTTCTTGTTTTTATCTTGTGGTTTAGGTCTTAACTTGATTTTGATCACCATGGGTGATGGTTTGTTTTGGTATCGGAGAGTGACCCTCGAGGTCACATGGATATGTTTGGTTGTTAGGTGCAATTTGAGTTTTGTTTCATAGTTGATTATATTTTCAGTTTTATTGTAAAATACGTTCAGTATAGATATTTTTAAATTATTTGGGATTCTTTTTTTATTTTTCTGTTGTTTATTTTATTTATTTATTTTGGTAGAAATCATTCCATTGTCGTAGTATTTATGTCTGACACTAGTTACCAGCCCGTGGGGATTGGGAACACCATTCAGGCCTTGCCACGGATTGACTCTGGTGACTGGTTTAGGGTCAAATCTGGTTGGTTTGTGAAAAAATGGTATTAGAGAAAGTCGTCTCTTTAGTGGAACTTTATTTTCAGAGCACCCTTAATACTTGGGATGTCAAGGTAGATAGATTAGAACTATCAGAACTTGGGTTGAAAGTCTAGGGGAGTTTTTGGCCAACACTTTCTGAACCAAACCTTTAGTTTCAATGGGATATTAGTTTTTGTTGTTTTCATTGGTTATTATTCTTTTATGGTGTTTTTTATACAAAAATGGATTTGGACTATAGGTCTCCATAAGCTTTCAGGGCTTGTAAAACCATGTGAAGTTAGGTAAATATTCATAGAAGACTCTTAGTGATGGTGGCGTGTTTAGAATATAGTCGCTAACCATATGGTCAAGTGATCCATCGACACTAGTTGTCTCTTGTGAGTTGTTTTTTGGTATTACTCGATTCTAAAAATTTGTTTTCAAAACTCTTTTTTTTAGAATTTTTATAGCGGGGTTTGTAGAGATAATGGTGGGATTTTTGTAAAGTGGAAAATCAATTTTTCGAATTAACTTTGAGTAAGGCTTCAGAGAATGGATTCTTATAAAATGACCCTTTTGGGGGTGAAACAAAAATGGTTTTATGGGATTTAATTTTTATAAAAAACCTGGATTTTGTTGAATTTTTTTGTTTATAAATCAAAAATTTATTCTTAAAGAGATTTTGGAAATTTGTTTTGAATGTGAAAGAATGGGTTTTTAACCAAATGATTTTCATGGAATAAGTTTTTTGAGCTACTAAAAATGTTTTGAATGATATGAGTTGGTATTTTGAATGGATTGAAATGGATCTATGTGTGAATTTTATAAACACTTTCTAATTAGTGGTTGTTTATGTTTTTAAAGGATTTATGAATTTTGAAATGTAATGTGGATTTAAAGTGTGAACAGCTTGGGTGGAGTATTTATTTTAGAAAAAGGAAATGTTTTTCTTTGAGCTTTGGTATTTTAAATGGGTTCTCACATGAATGGATGTATGTGGGAATAATATAGATTGTGATTTGGGTTGATGATTTCCCATATTGGCATGTTTAATGGGTTCTAGGGGTGGCACAAGAATATGAATGTGAGAAAAATTCCATGGAATACTATTAGTGAGTGTGAAAATATACTAATTTTGTTTTACATCAAAAAAATCAAGATGAAAATTATTGTGGTTTGGAAACAAATATTGTATGGTGTGTTCTCTCATGATTTGGAAACGTTTTTCATGTTGTGTTATGAGTTTGAAATCTTATTGGTGATCCAGTTTCAAAGCAATTTTTATCGGGATTCTATAAAAGTTTTGGGAATCATTGATCATGTTTCCCTTTGTGTTGGCATTTTTCTGTGGTGGTTTTTGGTTAATGAGTTGGTTTTGATTATGTTATTGGTTTCATTGTTGCTTATAATTCACCCCCATAAAGATTCAATATATATTTGAGGTGCATCCATGGGTGGTATACCATTGGCAGACCCTCCTGTTGATCAACCTAAGGATTTCCTTCTTGAGTTTTGAAAATTAAATACACCTCTCTTTTATAGTCAAATAGTTCCTCTTGAATCAGAAGAGTGGTTGCAAAAAATAGAAATTATTTTTAATCTTCTTGAGTTTCATGAGTCGTCAAAGGTTAAAATTCTTTCCCTCAAGAGTGGAGGTGTGTTCTTTTGTGTGTATCTTTTCTATATTTTCTCATTTGAAGTGGAAGGGGATTTTTAGTGTTCATGTTATGATCCTCGTTTTGGTGGAAAGGAGTTCTAACCCAGGATCTTCAGATCTTGAATGTGAGGAATTAGATGCTTCAAGCATCAGGGCTCCAGCCATAGGTCCCGGAGTGAAGCTGGTGCATAGTCAGGAATCAGGGGTGTTAGGTACCTTAGTTTAGCTTCTATATTCAGTGTGGGAATGGGAGATAGTATAAAATTCTTTATGTAGCTATTTTTCATTATAAAGGTACCATTTAGAGACCTTGTTTCTTTTTTGTGATCCTTTTAGATTCAATTGTACCTCCTTGGTTATAAGGAGTCATGGTGATTCCATATTCCTAAAATTCTAGTGGTGTGCCTTTTTAGATGAAGGTTTTTGTTTGATTATCCTTGTGTGGTTAGTTTTTGTGGATCAGTTTTGGTCATATCCTTTATTTGGATTAGAGTTTCCTTCATTTAATTATTCCCCCTTATGGTGGGGCTCATTGGTTAGTATGAGATGTTTTTAGATTGGTATGTGGTCATTCGAGTTTAAAGTGTTGGTTCTTGGCATTTTTTGTTGTTTGGGAAATATGCTCGGATTTTAAAATGTTGGGGAGATCCACCATGGGTGTAATTGAGGTTTATTTGGAAATAGATTAGTGTCAATTGGTTTCCTATGGTGGGGAGTCCATTTCAGACTTCTGTGTTGGTAATATGGTATAGTATCTTATATTGGGTTGAAAATGTGTGGTTTCATTTGAGGTTACCTAATCTCAAGTTCATCTTTGTTTGGGATAATGTTGGGATCATTGAGAAAACCCAATAGTTTCATCTGTAGTTAGTTTTTTTGGGTTTTGGTTTGGGTTTTATTTTGTTTCTTGAGAATTTGTTTTGGTTATTTGGTTTGTTTCAAGTAAGAGGTGTGAGTTTCATTTGGTGTTGGTTGGGGTTTTCTTGATTTGAGAGGTTGGAATCATGTGGTTACAGAAATAATTTATCTTAATTGATCAACTGGAAAATAGTATGGATTTCTTTGGGAGGAAAGAGTTATGGTGGGGAGAATTTTCACACATGGATTTTTATTTTCATCCTTTGTTTCATCTTATATTTTGGATCTTGGTTTTTCTCCCATGTTCCCGGTGTTCCAGATTTAAATTTTATGTTTTAGAGGTTTTTTGAGGTTTTTGAACCTATTATTGGTTTGTATAAATGGAAAGAGGAGGATGTAGTTTTTAAAATTAGTTTGTAACACCCTTAGTGGAATATTTTAATGGGGTGTATTTGTTATATGATTTACTTCTTTGAGTTAGATGAGTTTTGGACTGAAAATTGTGATTTTTGGGGAATTTTACAGGTCACTCAGTTAAGTGGAATAGTTATTTTAATCATGCAGCTAAGTGTGAATGGGTTGCACTGTTAGTTGACACAGTTTAACATACCATGCATCCTATTTGTGCATCCCGTGTAACACTAGACAGTAATGAATTTCATGGTGTTTGCGTGATTTGTTAAACTGTGTGAGATAACCATTAAACCCACTCAGGAAAGGGTATTTTGGGTTTTTCTCTATCTTTTTAATTGGGATTTCTTCCCTTAGCCTCCCCTATTCAAACACTTTTATCAAAACTCCTCCCATGGTGGTTTTTGGTTCCTTTAAGCCCCTCTAAGTTGGATTCAAAGTGGTTTCTTGGTGATTCTTCACCTGGATAGAAATGTTATAGCTCATCTCTCTTTCTCCTTTGTTTTTCTTCTATTTTTCCTTTCTACTCTAACCCTAGTGGCCATTTTTGGTCGATTTGGATACCTAGGGTGGTGAGAATTGGGGATTTTTCCTTCTTATAGTTCTTTTTGGATCTTCATTCTTCATGGAACCTTTGTGGAGTCATTTTGGGTTGGCGTTGTTGAAGCACAAGTGGTTTGAGGTAGGTTTCCCTTTGAACATTCCTTTATGATTAAATATTTATTGGATTCATGATTTTCACACCTCCTTATATGATAAATAATTATATATGATCTTTTTATTGATTTTTTGGTGTGAAAAGTAATTATTTCCTTATTTTTTTTAAAGTATATAGCCTTGTTTTGTTAAATATTACACACCAAGTGTTCGATGAAAAGCCCCATTGGATTTTTTTCAGGGATTCATTGTATGTAAATCATGGTTTGTATTTTTTTAATAAATATAAGGATTTTGAAATGATAACTTTGGTTTTATCGAAAGGGTTTCAAGATGTTTTGAGTTAAAATAAGTGTGTATTTTGATTTTGAAAGTGGTTTGGAATGTGATAATAGATTGTGGAACATTTGGAATTTTAATAAAAATGGATTTGTCTCATAAATGTGGTATGAATAATTCAAATGAATTTTTTTATAAATGGTTTTGAAATGGAAGGTGGTGTGTTTTCACCTTTTAGAAACATGGTTTGTTTCTTCTAAAAGTGATGGTTTGTGAAAGGATGTTGAGGCTTGTTTGGAACTTTTGTGAAAGTGGTAAAGGTGTTTAATATGAAAAGGTCCATAAAATGATTATCTTTACTTATTTATGTTTAATAGATATGATTTCCTTGTTATGTAATCCTTTCAATCTATTATGAGAATGGGAGATCCTCAGTATGGAATCCTTTAAGATCTATTTATTCTATAGCATGAGATCAATCCTGGGGGTTACTCGGTTGAAACCTATTGTATAAATTATTATATATGTGTATGTAATTGGATTCTCAATTGGCATCAGTTTATTCACCCTCTTTTATACATCATGAAATGGAGAACCTGGAATAGCTATTGAATTTTCTGAGAATGATTGTTGCACTAGTTAAATTATGCACTACTAAGTTCCCCATAGCATGAGTATATATTGAGTTTTATTGATATGGGATTGGGTCTCTAGATATGTACCATGTGGGGTTTTGATGATAGTGTTGGTATATTTGACATCATTGAATGAGGCATGCCTTCTTGGATGAGTCATCAAGTATTAGTATGTTCTGGATTATTCATGAGCTCCAAGGATTTCTCCCATGTCTATTAGAACTTAGTTTCTTGCAGTAAAGATTGAGATGCTTGTTGGTTAGATAAATGTGTATGTTTATTTCCCATTTCCCTTAATATTCCATTTTTTGTTCTCTCATGTGTGGTGTATTTCCTTGGGAAGTGATGAATTAGTTTTCAAATATTTAGGGAAATGTTTTCTCTCATAAATTTTTTATATTCTCTTGTGCCTATTTCAAAATAAAAGCATCACCTTCCCCCTTGGAAATGTAAATTGTTTCTTCTTTGGAAAATAACTTGGTTTTGGATATTACAAAGGGCAATGGACCATGAATTTTTTTGATATGGAAAATTTATAAAAAATTCTTACTTTCATATATTGTATTTCAAAACTTGAAGTTGATGTTTATTTAATTTTAAAGGAAGTGCATTAGGAATGGATTTTTTCAAGCATGAATACTGAGTTTTAATACTCACACCTATAGTTATTTCTTATTTTTATCTTGTGTTGTAGTTCTTAGCATGATTTATATCATCATGGGCGATGTTTGGTTTAGGTATCGAAGAGTGACCCTCAAGGTCACATGGAGATGTTTGGTCGTTAGGTGCAGTTTTAGTTTTTCTGCATAGTTTATTGTATTTTACATTTTTTTAAGCGGTTTTCTATCTAGATATTTTTTATATTGTTTGGTCTTCTTTGTTTATTTTTATTTTTTTCAATTTTTTTATTTATTTTGAGAAAAATCGTTCCCTTGTCTCTCTGTTGATACCCTGCACTAGTTATCAGCTTGTGGGGATCGAGAACGCCCTTTGGTCCTTTCCACAAATCGACTCAGGTGAATAGTTTAGGTTTGGAATGGTTCGGTTTATGAAATTAGTAAATATGTCATTTTATTTTTTTTTCAATATGAATAATAACATTGGTAAAATTTTGTTCCCACGATGAAGGGTAAATCGATTAATTAAGGGTAAAAATAAAATTACAAATATTAACAATTGATCCTAACACTTGTAAAAATGTTATTGGATGAATTTAATTTATAACATAACCCATAAGGTTCTAAATTGAATTATTTAATGGGAACTTGTACAATAAAATGACTTATATAATATTTAAATCAAATAAAGTCATAAAATGTCACATTCTTTGTCTTAAATTTCTCTTATGTGCCCACATAGGTTCAAAATTATGTTATAAACGAATATAAAGTATTATATTGAGGTTAATTTTATTATTTTTAAGATATTATTTTATTTTTATTTTTTATATGTTAAATAATTACCTTTAATTCTAATGAAACACTGATGCAGTGCTTGTGGAAGCATGTAAAAAATCAATAAAATGATTTTAATTAAAATGATTTGTACCATTATAAGACTAAAACACTTGAATAAATCTTATTTTTTGATTATATATAAACCATAATCATCCAAGGGTCTGATTAATGACTATTTGGAGCTACTTTAATATGATTATGACCATTATAGTATTTAATTTAATGAAAATCCAAACATATCACAAACTTATTTTTAATAAGTATAATATTTTTAATATGGGGTTAAACATAATATATCCTTAACTATAAATATTATTTGGAAAGATAAATATTTATCTACATCATGGTAATTTATTTATAATTTATATAATTTAAATAATTACCTTAAATAATTACACAAAGATGACGCAGTAATTATTCAACTAATGGAAAATCAAATAAATGATATTAAAAATATTAAATTAAATATAATTTGAATTAATTAAGATTATACACTAATTTTATAGGTCAATATGACATATTAGGGGTGTATTAAATGATTTGGTTTGAATTTATCTTACTGTTTTGGTTTTCTTAAAGTCAATGTGATGAATAGTGAGAAAATTGAAACTAATGATATTTTATGAAAATAATATTTTATTAAATTATTCAAAAATCATAATAATATTTAAAACAATAAAAAGTTATTATTATAAGTTCTAAAATTTTATAAATTTACTACTTATGGAAAATTAACACCATATAGAAAAAACTTAGAATGTTTTAATATAAAAATAATTTTTTACCATAGTTAAAATTAAAATGGGTTAAATAAGGGTTATTCAAAATGATAAGGTTTAAAATAACACAAAAAAAATCTAGAATATATTGGTTTATGATATTAAAATTATATCATATCTTATCTTTTAATTCATATCCTTTTGAGGTATTTAGATTGATATTTAATTTATTATAAATTAATATTTTTAGAAATTCCAAAAGTGCCCCTCAACTCACTTATAAAAGGGAACCCCCCCCCCTCACTTCTTAACATCACATTCAGCTTTCTAGCTCGACCAAACACTAAAAATTTATCTTATCCAGATTCCTAAACACATTATATAAGTACTGGTCTTCTTAAAAGACCAAACTTAGAGCCCTTTAAAGGAGATCCAAAGGAGGCATTTCAAAGAAGAGGTAATCACTCTAACTGATCACTTTCTTTTTATACTCTTCCTTACCAACTCTAAATATATTATGATTATAATAAAATAATAAATTAAATATAAAAAATATGATTAAATTTTATTATGATCATGAAAACAACATCATACACCCTCTTTCCTATTAAATAGGAAATGAAAGTATTGTTTGTCCGTATGTATGGATTACCATCTCGACATAGTGATATAATTCCTTTTTCATCGTCATATTTTATGAATGGGAATTATGATGGATTTAATGAATATTTTTTCATGTTTTTGTTTTTGTGATATAATAATAATTCTAGAAAATATGAATTATTTTTACCTTTCTCTCATTCCATCAATCGAAAAATGAAAACAACGTTAATGCATACGCACAGCCTACCGTCTCCATCAATGATGTATTCCATTTTATATTTATATCTTTTATATATAATTATAAATACATATATATGGAATATATATTATTTTAATATCATTTTTTACATTATATATATCATGATATAAGTAATATGACCAAAAATATAACAAATCATAACATATATGAAAAACAAAGTGGATATTACCCGAAACGTAACTTTAACAATAAATTGTTGATAAATAGGTAATATAAAGTCATAATAAAATCATATATGGATTGATATATAAGAATATGGTTCTTTTTTAGATATAAAATTAACTTATACTTATTATATAGTAGGTTTTAACATGTATGAATAAAGTCAATACATAAGGTTAGTGTTTTCTCATATCACTTTTATTTATGTGAGATATATTCTATATTTACCACTTATTATTGTTGTGTGGTGTATATACTGAATTATTTCATGTTATAAAATTAATTTAATTTATTTTATGACTTTCAATCTTTCAATTGATTTTTCTCTTTCATGTGACTCATGATTCAAAAGATACTCTAGTAATAATGAAAGTTTTTTAACTCAATTTTTGATTCATTGGATTGAACTACTATTTCATTGATTATGTCAGTATATAATTATGTGTGAAAGTAATTTTGATTACATTATTTTTTATTTACACTTGTTTTATGTGTATTTATAGTGAATACACATAATCGATTCATTTGATTAATGTGCAGTTCAATGATATGATAATTATAAGGGGATTCTTATCTTAATTTTATTTCTATGAAAATTATGCCATATTAACCACTCATTTATTTTGTGTCGTGTATATACTACCCATGAATGTAATATATGATATTTATCCTTAAATTTATGGTTATTTTATTATCCATTTTTTCATCTCTTTTTCAATAGGTTTATGTTTCAAAAGTTACCAAATTGGTAAGGGGATTTTTTTCTCAATTTGCCTTCTTTGAGACGCATGTTATGTTATACACCTATATCCTTTTACAAGGTGTATATAATTACCTATGACATGTTTTATAATTAATATCATTAGTTTCATGATATTTTATGTTTCACGTATTTCTATTATCTCTTTATTCGGAAATCGGTGTTTCTTCAAAACAATGTTTTCTAAAAATGTTTTAAAAGTGTTTTGAATGATATATTATGAATTCTAAAGGAAAAGGATATAAAATAAATTTAAAATTGTTTGAAAATTTTCCTTTATAAATTTTCAAGTTTATTTTCTATGAAAAATGTTTTCTAAATGTTTTATGATTTTAAAATATTTTTTTCAAAGTGGAGGGGATATTTTTCCTCAAGAATTATTTCAACTGGTCTTTCCAAACCAATTTCAATATATGATAATATTATTTGATGTTACTTATGCTTTATTGGGATTGTAATTAAAGGAGTATATCCTTATTCCTTATAAATATATTTTATATTTATGATGAATGATTTATGTTC
This sequence comes from Viscum album, assembly GCA_963277665.1. Lineage (NCBI taxonomy): Eukaryota > Viridiplantae > Streptophyta > Magnoliopsida > Santalales > Viscaceae > Viscum > Viscum album. The sequence goes on from OY728123.1 coordinate 1,766,877,514, forward strand.
ACATGGAACACATATGTATGGTTTTCATTATTTGATGGGTAAGACCAATATCACCCTCCAATGCAATGGGTAAAGATTTATATCTCATGAGATAATGATGAAAAACAAGTCAATAGTATTGATCCACTATGGGAAGAATGGTAAAATTGATCAAATAAAATGAAATTACTACGACTGGTGATAATGGTGTGTCCCGCCCAGTAGGTGCAGCCCCCATAAAATGCCCTATTAAGTTTGGGAAATGATCCTTAACTTATAGGGAATGATATTACATGTTTATGTGTTTACATCAAATTCCATGTCTTATTACTATGTTATTATTTTATTTATTATTCTATTTATTCCCTCATGATTCATGTATTATGAACTAACAATATTTATTCCATGACTCTTGTATATGATCTTTGATATACGGGGTGTGATCTTATAACGTAATGCTCATGTTTGTGTACCCTTATGTTTATGAGTATTCTTATGTATCTCCTTTTTATCCTTACTAAACATATGAGATAACCCTTTTTTATTTTTATTTTCCCTAGTTTATGAAGAAAGGTTTTAAGTAGGATATGTCTAAGAAGGGTTCTAAACGTGAACAAATTTTGGGAGATAATATAGATTCTTATGGGCAATTGTTTATTTTTATAAGATATATAAGTGTTTTTTCTAATTATCCAAAACTCTAAACCTAAAATTACCTTGGGTATGTAATTGATCCATTATTTCCTTTTGATGTTGTAATTTTTGACATCAAAAATTGGGTCACATTTGTAAAGTTTATGTATTTATCACCAGATTTGGAAGTGAGGATTCTAGGTTGTTACAATGAGAGTGTTAACTCGTCATGCATCTATATGACTAGGCTCCACCAATTCCCAAATGCTCCATGGAAAAGTTTTACTACCAGTGCAACCATCTGATCAGTCGAGGTCCACATGAGCCAGAAAACTTTGATCACTGATTCAAGTCTATTCTCCGATGCCCGGGGAATATGGCTCACCACGAAACCTCTGAAGACTTTGGTACTAGAACTTGCAAAGTGTAATAATCCTATATTCATCATAATCCTAATTTTATGGTATAATAAAATTATTTATAAGATGGTATAATGATATCTTTCTACCTAGAGGAAAGATATCATGTGATGTTCCCTTAACTGAGTCCTTATCACTCATCGGATCATCATTATGATCCTAGATTAGTAGCATGGTTTTTGTCTTAATGTAAGCATCCTAAAAATTTAATAAAGATATACTAATATTTTATGAGGATTTATATATGTGGAGCTGACTTAATAAGGATAGTCAAAAACTCAAACTTATATGATGCATGTACTAGATTTCCCTACAACTAGGGTCTTGGTATGCTGAGTCGACAAGCATGTAGTCAAAATCATAGTGTATGGATATGTTGGATATGACACCAAAACTAGGTCACCTAGCCTAAAAGCTACACTCAAGACACTTTGAAATTATTTCCCTAAGTTTACCAAACAAACCCCATGATGGTACAAAATACCAAACACCATCCTAAGGTAGAACCTCCTCTAATACCAATCGGTCATGATCTAGCCCACCGGGGCCCGTTTGGTCAGCTGAAGATCGATCCAAAACTACCCCAAGACCACATCCATAGGCCAGATGTTGGAATAAAGAGCTAAATGGATTAACTAAAATGGGATTCCTTGGCCTAAATTACCTATATGAATACACCCAACCATCTCTATAAAAAACTGGATTGGAATAAAAATAAAAGACAGTAAAATCTAGAGTAAAAAACCTGGATGTAACAACCTCTAGGGAATACAAAAGAGTACAGTAGGGCCATCTAAAAAGTAAAGGGGAAAATTCATTCCCAACTAGAAAATCTTTCCCTAACTAACAACAACTAGAAAATAAATGTTGATAGAACCTAGGTATATATATCCAAGCCCTGAACACTGTATGTGGTCAAATTCACCCAGGTATCCCTATGCTTTTATGAAATCACCATTTAATTTTCTATTATCTATATAATATATGACACATTAAGATAATTACCATATAGAATTGAGTATATACAAACCTGTTAAGACACCCCTAAATCTAGAAGGGGAGAAAATAGGATACACAATAGAATAAATCAGTACATCCCAAGAAATAGGGAAATAAAACCCATCAATAAATATATATAATCTCATAAAAGAAATATAGATAGGAGATAAATGAGATCTCAATATCATAGCCCAGCCCAAGATAATGATTCTACCAAAAATTCCAAAAGGTCCATTAATGATTCCCATCATACTGTATGTTTATCCTAATAAAACATAAAGAGTTTCTACACCTCGCCACTACTCCAGAACCAGATGCAGAAAATCTCCAAGTAGATGACCCAATCCCTAATATAATAAGAGGGTGAGGCTCAATAGGTAGAGGTACCTTGACCTGATACCATAGGTTAGTGACACACAATTGGTAGAGTAATCATGCCTTGATACGACATGATGGTTCCACTCAATAGGTATAAGACCCATGACCTGATACATTAGAAGGGTTCCACTCAATAGGTAGAGGACTCATGCCCTGATAGGATATGATGGTTTCACTTGATAGGTAGAGGACTCATGCCATGATAGGACTAGAGGGTGTCACTCAATAGGTAAATGATCCATTCCCTAATATAAAATGTGGGTGTCACTCAATAGGTAGAGGACCCATGCCCTGGTACAATAGGAGGGTGCCACTAAATAGGTTGAGAACCCATGCCCTGATATGGTAAAAGGGTTCCACTCAATAGGTATGGGACTCCTACCTAGAAATAATAAGAATGTTCCACTCAATAGGTAGGGGACTCATAACCTGATATGATAAGAGGGTTCCACTCAATAGGTAGAGGACCCATGCCCTTATACAACTGGAGGGTGATAATCTCTAGGAATAGGACCCATGCCCTAATACAATAGTAGGGTTACACCTAAACCAATATGATGAGTATGATGATTTCCAACCCCAACCTCTCTCTGATGATCCTTCCAGATCATTGTTGTCGTCGAGCACTGCCAAAAGAAGCATCATGATCAGAACATCTCGAATCATATCTCAAAATTCACTATGAAGTCCACAATCATATTCAATGTGGAAAAAAATTCAATATTAGCTACTCATGGGCTACAATATGAGTCAAAATAGAGGATACATAAGAGGTACAGGTTCCCTCAAAAAGGAAGTACATGGCATATAAGGGGTCCACATGGTGTGTGGCCCTTCTCCTCTGTCTAGTCATGTCTTTTTTAGTACACGTCTCATTGTCCATGTAGTACTATATGGAATGTAATGGTACTTAATGATGTTCCTCGGCCTCTTGGGGCTGAGCCATGTGCTATATGTCATGCTCGTGTACAGGTTCTGTGTGCCAGTACACAGTGTGTGTCTGACCATGTCTATATTTTTGTACTCATAGTGTACACATTGGGATTTCATCACCATATGACATATCATGTTGGTACCCCACAAGGAAAATTATTTTTAACTTACTAGGGAACCCTAGTCTCTACAACTAGGGGTCTACATGATGTGTGTTATTTAGACTACATGGCATGTAGTTAGGTTTTTTATAAAATCTATTGAATCCTCATACAGTTTCAAAATATAGACTCAACGGCATGATTCCCATCATTTTACAACCCAAAGTTGATGGAAAACTTCTCTAGCCACCGATTATGGCCCTCTGGCAATATGAAATTATAATTTGATCCTCCGCTTTAAGCCACCACGCACCTCACATGCCTCAATTTTCATTGATTTCTATTATTAGGATATCTGATCCAAGAATCCATTATTGATACTTGCAATACTCTTCGATTAGTCCTCAAAACTCCAGTCTGGTCATTTTTTCACATCCATCACAAATTCAGGGGTCTAATCACGCTCAAACCCGCTATAGAATAGTCAAATCATGACCTCATGGTCCAAAAAATGATGAACAAAAATAATGAGTGGGGAAAATTCACAATAAAAATGGTGATAACTTTATTAGATAATCTCTCTTGGCCAAAAATCCTAGAATCATGGATTTGGAGGAGTTATTTCATTAAAGAATCAAGAATAAATTGAATAATCAATTTAATTTGATACATGGGCTTATGAAAATGATTAATTTAAACACAGATCAAAGAATAAAGGATTTGATCATGTTCAAACTTTTAATAAAGGGTGGAAATGCATTTAAATATCCCTACCTTGATATTGGGTCATTCTTTTATGAATAATGTATTCTCTAGTGATGTATAAGATATGTTGCATTCACTTTTTATCAAAACACATCGATCTGATCATTGGTCGTTATATGATCTTGATCCACCAATGAAAAATAGTTAAACCTCTTCCCAATGATACCAAAGTTATGTGGATAACCATGGAGATTTTCCCTAACAAGATACTTATATAGGAAATTAGGTTATGGGTATAAAATGAATGAATTAATTAATTAATTCACTTAATGTTCCCTCTAATGGATTCCATATATGAACAACTAGTGTTGGACAACATTAGGTCACATCTAGGGTAAATCCTACACTACAGATTTAACCATTGACTTAAATTTTTGATCTAAGACTCCATTTAGAACATATTCCATTATTTATAAAAAAATATTTTTTGCATGGTATAAAATATATTTAATATTTTTATAAAATTAATTTCGGGATCTTCAGGCCTCATAATCTCACATTGTCTCAATGCATGTCTTTAAAAATATTTCTAGATATATTTCAAAGTCTTAAAAGGAAAAAATAGAGTACCTAAAAAAGTTTTAGTCTATATACTTATAAATCTATGATAAATCTAATGAGTTCTATTTCTAAATTAGATTTTGATACATCCAGAAAATATACTGATATTAAATTTTATAGAGGCATGATAGGTATCCTTCTTTATTTAACTGTATCTTAATATGATATCATTTTAAATTTTTTCCAATATGATAAATTTAAAGTTGATTCTAAAGATATTCATATTTAAGATTTGAAAAGAATAATTAGATATCTTAAAGGAAGTATTAATTTTGGTTTTTTATTCAAAGTATAATTATTTTGATTTAATATCATATTATAACATTGATTTTGGGGGTTATAAAATTAATGTAAAAATCACATCAGATATGTTTATTTTTCTTTAAAAAAATTAATTTATTAGTATTCTAAAAAAATTATATGTTTATATATCTACTTCAGAAGCTGAGTATATCTCTGATGTTATTTCGTGTGCTCAAATTTTATATATTAGGTAAAAAAATATGATTTTATTATTTATCTTGATAAATTGCCTATTTAGTTTGATAATGAATCTACAATTTCAATTTCCAAAAATACATTATAAAATTCTAGAAAAAAATCATATCCATGTTATCTTTTATTTTATTATAGATCATCTGAATAAGGGATATTTTATTTCAGAGTTCATCCCTACTAAAAAGAAAATTTTAGATATATTTACTAAGCCTTTAGTCTTTGATCAGTTTGAAAAATGTAAATTTAATCTTATAATTTTTTAATCTTAAAAGTTTTATGTATGCATGTGTTTAGGGGGAGTTTGAGTATGATTATATATTGAAATTTTCATAGTATATACAATATATAAAATTTTGAATCGTTTTTTTAGATTACTTTGATTTAATTTCTATATATATTTGTTTATTGTAAAACTATTTTAAAAAATTTCATACATTATATATGATGTTAACATATTTTTTAAACCTTCAGTTTTATAAAATATTATTTTGTAAATGATATTTTTATTTTCCTAAATAGTCTTTTAAAAATTCTTCTCACTGCTTTTACTTATAAATTTTAACATTAGAAGCTTTAAAGTAGCTCCTTGATAAATTTTTTTAGAAAACAATTCTTTATAGTAGGTCCTTGACATATGTTTTTGAAGTATTAATGTTTAATAATGTTATTTACTAAATTTTTATTAAAATCGTATCTTTTTTATAATTTATAAAGGTGGATATGTTTTTGAAATTATACTTGGTTTTTTAATTATCCAAATGGGGGAGAATGTTAAGTGTCTCCTCGAACCACTTTATATTTTGATAATTACAAATTTTTAAGTATGTTTAACTTGGATCATTTAATAATATTTATTTACTTAAGATTTATTTATATTTCATGTTTTGAGTTTTCATAACATGTTCCAAATGTTTTATATTGAGATACTAGCCTAAATAAGTCATTTTGAACCTTAATATATCATTTATATAGGATTTGTATTGTTCCCATGAAACAAAACTACTATACACCATGTATCTAATTCAAAATCCATGTAGCTAATTTATGATCCACATAGCCAATTTTCCAGTTTCAAATACTCTCTATATTTTGACCATATCTTGATATATATAAATCTAAATTGATTTATTATTATTTTTTGAAATATTTGAATATCTACTTTATTTAATTAGAATAAATAAACTTATAAATTGATATTATTCATGTCTAAAATTAGGTTTGAATTCATTATATATTTTTATCCATATTTCTACTATTTTATAGAACTGTTTTTATTATATTTTTTAATCATAAATTGATTTTTATAAATCTAAATAAGTGATTATTGATTCTTTAGAAAGATAATTAAATTTTAGAAATATAATTTAAATGGAACCAAATATAATGATTCCATTTACATGGTATATTTTAGGTGTGAAGTTAGAAAAGGAAATCTCTTTTCAATTTTCAAGAATTCAGATACGTGAATCCATTATATAGTTATACTATGTCAATTTACCTTACTTAAATCACCGATGTAGATTCAACTACATATATTTTATTTTGTAAATCACTTACATTGATTCACTTACATGGAATTCCCCTATGTGTAAATGCCTAAATAGTTTAGTGAAAATACTACAGGAAATTATACTATGTTTTGTGTGGTGACAATGAGTTTTAAAACCCACCTTATTGTGAGTTAGGATTTAACCTTATTGTGAGTTATGAATCTTTGAAACCTTACTTTGAATTCATCTTAAAGCTGCCGTGAAATTTTTTATCACTTTACTGCATAAAGTAAACTACATGTCACAAGTGAATTGTACCTTTAGTGAGTTATTATGTCTAACTACCATGAAGCCAAGTGACAGTATGTTATTTGAATAGCCTATATAATGACCACATGGCATGGTAAGTATAACAATCACATAAACTCTTGGAAAATATGGTTCTTTTCCATTTCTTATTTATGTTTCAATCTGTAATCTTACATGTGCTCTATTTTTTCATTGTGTTTCATATATCGATTTGTTGCATGTTGTTTTTTATTTAAATTGTTCTAATGAATTTATAAATTCATATTAATTATGTAGAACCTGTACGAAGTGATTTTCATTATTTTAAACCTATTTTCATGAATATAAATATATTTTTATGTTCATGCATTAAACACACATCATGACAACTCAAAAATAATTTATTATTATTTTATATTTTTTTCATTGATTTTATGGTTTCAAAATTAAATATTAGATGATATTAAACTCATTCAATGTTATTTTTAAATTTTTAATATGGTGTTATTATTTTTTTAATTTCTACACATATTTATTGTGCCTCTTAAATGAACTATTTTGAATTTTTTATTTTCAAATTCAAAATTTATATTTTCATGGAATTCATATTTAACCTGTTATTATAGACCCCATTTCAATTACTTATTATATGATTTTAAATGGATTTAAATCAGTATACATTATTTAAAATGTTGGTTGTGACTTGGGTGATTATTATGTAATGATAATATCTATTTCTCTCTCTCAAAAAAATATATTAAAATTATGTTTTAATTTTAAATTGTCTAATGACTTATTGGAAACATTAAATTTTTTGTTTTAAAATGGAATCAAGATTTGATACTATACCAAAGTCTACAATTAAAATAATTATGATACAATATTTCTTCAATGAGTGCTTTAATATTTTCAATAGATATAGTGTGAAGAGTAGTTATTTTGATACTATAAAGTGTGTATATTTTTTATCTGTTGAACATTTCTCACTACTATTAGATCATCACTCAAGGGATAAACAAAAACATCTTCTACATCTAATTCCTTGATGAGATGAATATGCCTTATACTTAAGAACTTGTACTTATTTTTAATTCTTATTATATCTATTTAATCTTGTTTCTTGAGTATATATTACTTATTCCCATCGCTCATGTGATTTTACTTTATCTTAATTCCTTTACAAACAAAATCATTTTCTATCCTCAGGTTGTGACTCCCATATTATAAATTCATGATTGTTTAGGTTATAACTCCCATAGTTTAAATTCATTATTTTAATTGGGTTGTGAGTCCCCATACAAAATTCTGGAATTTGGTTATTCTTCTAATAGGAAAAGAATGTTTTATTCATTTTATGATTACCCTTTAAATTAAGGTAGTTCACAACATATCTCTCACTTGGTAAGAAGGTTATAAGACAAGACTAGCTCTAATTTAGACTGAACCAGTATAAAAATCCTTATGTTATCTCTTTTATTTATACTACTAATTATCTTTATTAATTAACTTTCTTTGTTAACTTAGATAATAAAAAAATTTAATTTGGTCTATTCACCCCTATAAACCATCTTCCTTTATCCTATCTGACATAAAAATTGGAATCATAATTTAACCTTCATAAGGATATTTTATCATAGTTGTTATTATTTCCAATACCAAAAAACGGCTATCAGAGCTTATTCCTTTTGGAATTTATCCAATCCTCCAATATCTTTTTTCATATTTTATTGTGGTAACATATTTCTAGACTTCACAATCCTAGGAAAAAATCTTTAATATGGTAGGATTAAATTTAAATGATGCTTGGGTTTTTCAAAATCCACATCAATTTAATAGTAAAGATTATGGATATTAGAGATCCATAATGGATTAATACTTCAAAAAATTAAGTATAGAACACTAATTCATTATGGAAAAATCATACACACTACCAGAAGATGACCTAGATACTCTTAGAGGAAATTATGCTACTATATATGTTTTAAATTATAAAGTTTTTAATATATTATATTATGATTTTAAAATAATTATGTTTATTCATGTGTCTACTTGTAATATAGCTCGTGAAATATGAAATATTCTACAAGTCACTCACCTTATCTCAGATAAATTGATTCCAACCAAATTTGTAATATTTCAATCGGAGTACCAAGACTTAAAAATTGGTGAATAAGAAACTGTAAATCAAATGTTTCATTGATTTAAAAACATTTTTTAAGTAATAAATTCCCTTAGAGAAGCTTTGAAGAACCTCATACATAACTATTGGGTCCTACAATATCTAGAAAATAAATGGTATGAAAATAATGTTGTCATTCATGAAATTAAAAACTTCAAAGAGTACACTCTTGATGAATTGATTGGATCGTTTTTTTAGTATGAATTGGAATTAAACAACATCACTAAATAGGAGACAAAAAATAAATGGTGTTGTATTTAAAAAATTTAATGTTTTTTCTAATAATTTTTTTAATTTTGATCTATATGATAGTGAAAGATAATGCATGGATCAAATTGTGACTTGAGACTAAAAATGAATGAAAAATAAATGATTCAATAATTGGTTTATAAAAAAACCCAAAAAGAAAAAAAAAATTAAATAGAGATAAAAAGGAAGTATTAATTATAATACTTCATATATTACTTGTTTTGAGTGCCTGAAGAAATGTAAAATCAAGCCTGGATTCCCAAAACTTAATAATAAATAGAAATAAAAAAGGACCAAAAGTCATTAACAACAAGTTATTATTGTATAGAAGAATCCAATTCCAGTGAACAATATGAAATTTAGAAAGAATCTATTAACTTGTTCTTCATGGATTCTCTGAATAAGTTTAGTGACTCTAGATTTTATTTTGGATGTTCTAATTCTAATTATGATTATGTAAATTTGAATTTTTTTCAATTAAAGAAAAAATTTAAAGATTGTGTAAATAGTTTTTCAAATTCATAGATTTATATAATAAGATTAAGGAAAATAATGAAAAAATAATTTCAAAAAATAATTTTTTTTACAAGAGAAAGAAAAATTAATGGATATTATTTCTACTTCTCATTCTAAACTTTATGATAATTTGAAATATACTAAAGATTTTAATGAAAATTTGAAAATGAATTTGAATGTCTTATGAAAAGTTTGTCTACATTTAGTCAAGGTTGTGAAAAATACTATAATATGAGGTCTTTGAATAAAATAAATAAAAATAAGGATTGTATTGAATATGATTGGATATTACCAAAAATGTATCAAAATAATTTTCTTAAAACTAAAAATAGTTGTACCTATACTATTAATTATTTTAAACCTCGCATGAAAGGTAACAATGAAAGTGGTTTTTTTATTATATTAAAACAATATTTAAGATTTATGAAGAAACATGTTTGGAAATATTTTTTATCTAGATTTCCATACAATACTTTATAAAAAAATTGGGTGCTAAGAAAATGTATTACTAATCAAGTAGAACAAAAAGTAGCTTTGGTACCAAAATTGTCAAATAATTGATTTCTGTAGGAAAATTCCTTTGATGTTTAGGGAATGACATATGGTACATAAGTAGTGGATTATCTTGGAATATAACTAGGTAACCATAAATTTTTACCACTTACAACACATTTGATGGAGGCATTGTTACATTTGGAGATAATTCTAAAGTAAAAGTAAATTTTTTTGGTAAATTTGGTATTTCTAATTCTAATTTTATTTTAAAAGTTTTATTTATTGAAGGTTTAAACCCAATTTAACTATTACATCTTAATTATGTGATAATGGAATGAAAGTTTGTTAGGGCCAATAGGGGCCTATGTACCCTGAGAGGGGGGGTGAATCAGGGTATGGATATTCTTTTCAAAATACTTCCTGCCCCACTGGATCTTGACCTCTTTGTTACAAGGGTCACTTTGTTTGCTCTTGTGTGTATACTATGCTCAGTTCTTTTCAAGTTTATCTGATGATAATGCTTTGAGTGCAATGCAGAGAAGCGACCAGGCAGACACAGCGATTTTTACTTGGTTCACCACTAAGGGCTACGTCCAAGGAGCATACGCCGACAAGTTGCCGGTTCGTACCAAGATCCACTAACTTCACTAGCTGTGGTTTACAATGTTCGGGCTAGATCACTTCTATGCCCAGGCTCACTGCCTTTACAATGTTTAGGGTCAGCTCACTGCTTTCCCAAGGGTCACTCCCTGTTTCTCTCTCTCTGGCTCACTGCCGGTGGAGAGGATCACCTTCTTCCTCTTCCTAAGCTCACTGCTCTTGGAAGGGATTCACTCACAGTTTATAGACCTGTAGGTCTCTTCATTTCCATGAAGGAATGCATCTTCCTCTGTATGTAGATGCTCTGATGAAGTCCAACTTTCACCCGCAGATGAATCTTACTTTGCACCGGATGTACCGGGCAACCTCAATTTTTACGCGCAACCCTTACGGTGCCTTGCGCGCAATTTCTATGGTTTGCGCGAAATTCCTTTTTCGCGCAACCTCCAAATTTTACGCGCAGCCTCGAAACTGCCTTGCGCGCAATTCACTAATTTTGCGCGAAATCCACTTTTCGCGCAATCTTCCTTTTACGTGCCAACACCAACTTTCTGCGCAGCCTTAGCTTTTCGCGCAATAGCTGACTTTACCCGCAAACTTTAAGTTTACGCGCAACACCCTTTCTAACTTCAATTTCGCGCACCAGAGCTCGGGTATTTTCTATGTCTTGAGCTCTCTCGGATGGAGGAGGGTCACTTCATATTTATAGGCAAAATCGACCCCGCGCGAAAAACCCTCCTTGTGCGCGTAATCCGCTTTGATCTTCCGCGCACAAACATTTTCCGCGCACTGCTCCATAATTTCGCGCACCTCATGCCTTTGACATTTTACGAGCTTCGGACCTCGTAACACCTTTTGCGCGAAATACTTCATCTGCTATTTCGCGCGCCACTTCAATTTTCCGCGCACGCCTCCAAAATTTCGCGCGCCTCATGCCTTTACCGATTTTCGAGCGTTCGGCCTTGAAACATCTTTTGCGCGAAATACAATTTCGCGCAACCCGCTGTTTTGCGCGCCACACTTCAAGATTTCGCGCAACCCTCTAGTTTTGCGCGCCACGCTTGATTTTTCCTCACACCTCCTTCATTTCTCTCTCCTCAACCTTTGCCAACAACATATCACTCCATTTTCCATTGGCGATTTTCAGGCCCAAAAATTTGGCAAACACTGGAAAACGGCGCCACCTTGTACTGCTCTTTTGTACCGCCTCCAGATCGTCCTTTCCTTTGTCAAAGTTCATTGTCAACATGGAATGTCAACAACTTCTCAGGAACTCGACAATTCTCCATGGAAACCTGCTTTGTCAACAAACACAATCAACCCAAAAAATGCTGCAAAGTTACCTTGAGGGATTTTTGCCCAAAAATCTCCCCCTTTGGGTTTGTTGACAACTCTTCACAACTCTGCTCAGAAATATTTTCTGCACTTTGATACCTCACTGAGTCTTCTTCCAGCTGCTACCACCATTCGCCTCTTGCGATTATGATAGCGTTCAAGGATTCACTTAACATGTACTCTAAGCCCACATGAGCAATGCTCGGCGTGAGAAACAAGAGTAGTATGAAAAGTTCATCAATGAATCACTTCATGTCAGACCCTAATTGTCGATTCCACCCTGACACCAATTCTTAAAATAAAACCAGTTGTTGAACCACACTGATACCAATTGGTGAATTCTTAAGTTGATACCGATTGTTGATAGCTGGACACTGTCTCACACCATTCCAACACCACTGTTCTGCTTTTATCACGATCATTAGCTGTCGTGATTTCTATGATTTGATCGATCACGTCTAGCATCGTCAGATTTAAAAATCTCTCCCCCTTTCTCATTGCTCCCCCTTTCTGGCTGCTCCACCTGTCAGCTTCTCCCCGTATCAATTATGATTTATCAAATCTCCGCACTATTTTCTCTCTTGAACAAACACTTTTCTCCCCCTTTGTCAAGCACTTTTCAAGCACTTTTCTCCCCCTTTGTCAACGAACCCAAAGGTCACGCCTTTGTAGTCTGTAACATAGTAGAGAACACATATCAGCACATTAGGGAAAAACACACCATACCTCGGGGAGAGGGGGGGACCACATCCACACTATTTCAAGTGCGGGGAAGCGACTGAACTCCCAGAGCTAGTCGATGCCTCTCAAAATCTTCCTTGGGTAAGGCCTTTGTCAGAATGTCTGCAACCTGTAGCTCTGTAGGCACATACTCCAACTTCACGATGCCCTGCTCAACCTTCTCCTTGATGAAATGATACTTGATCTCAATGTGCTTTGTCCTGGAATGATGGACAGGATTTTTGCTAAGATTTATAGCACTTGAGTTGTCACACTAGATTCCGATCGGAGACTTCACTTCAACTCCCATATCTTCAAGATGCTGCTTCATCCACAATAATTGTGTGCATGCTTGAGTGGCCGCTATATACTCAGCTTCTGCGGTGCTCAATGAAATGCAATCTTGTTTCTTGCTTAGCCAAGAAATACACAATCCACCAAGATAGAATGCACCACCTGACGTTGATTTTCTATCATCTGCTGAACCGGCCCTGTCTGCATCAGTATATCCCAATAACTCTTTCTGAGATTTGTTGTTGTAGGTCAAGCCAAAGTCCACCGTGCCCTTGATATACCGAAGTATTCTTTTCACTGCAAGCATGTGACTTTCCGTGGGATTACTCTGATATCTCACTGCTTGGCATGTGGCGAAAACAATATCAGGCCTTGTTGCGGTTAAGTACAACAGACTTCCAATGATTTGCCTGTATTCTGTGATATTAACTGCCCTGCCACTGTCATCTTTTGATGATTTCGTCCAGGTAGAAACCGGAGTCTTCATCTCCTTGGAATTTTCCATTCCAAATTATTCCAAAGCATCCTTGGCATACTCGGATTCAGAAATGAATGTTCTATTCCTGCATTGTGTAACTATGCTTTATCTGATCTTCCAAATATTATGTCTTCTTCCTTGACCAGCCTCACCATCCTTTGATTACTATTGTTGTTGAAATAAAGATTGTAATCAAATCCCCCACACTGAAAACCAATCTTCTTCAAATACTGATATAGCCTTCAGTACCATTCTCTTGGGGTGTATGCTTTGCACACCAGTCGTGCTTTGTTTCGAATCATTGTGCCATCTTCGTTTGTCTTGTCTAAATAGACCCATTTTGTCCTGATGACGTTTTTATCATCTGGCCTCAAAACAATTTCCCAGGTCTGATTCTTCTCAATTCTGACCTTTCTATTCATTCATGGCATGATCCCAGTTTTCATCTTCAGCTGCATCAGCAAAGCATTTCGACTCAACCTGAGATAGTAATGATGTCTGCTGTAGTGATTTCATTCTCTTTGTCTGAACTGGATCTCACTGATCGCTGATGATAGTCTGCCTGTCAATTTCAGCTCGATTCTTTGTATTTTGTGCAGATAAGGATTTTACATCCTTGTACTCATCATCAGTATCTTATTTTGAGTCACCCTCAGCCAGTTCTTCTCCCCCTGTGTTGCTTTCTTCCTCAACACTTTCGTCAGGAAATTGTTCACTGACTCATTTTTCAGTGGCTTCATTTCTTTCAGCTACTTTTCGCAGCTTCTTGGTATCCTGAAAAACAATCAGCTGATACCACAATGTTAGATCAAAATAAATAAGCATGAAATGCTTGATCACTGCTGCTTCTCCCATAGTATGTCTTCTCTCAATAGACAACACTTGAACTGGGTCATCCAATTATTTCCTTGACGGATCTGGTATATGATTTTGTTATCAAATGCTCCCCCTGTGTTACACAACACTTCTATCTGGTAGGCCCAATGGCAGAGACCCATAATCATTCTTCTCCACGTGCACCATTTATACTAATCTGGCACTCAGCATCGATCCATTAACCAAATCTCTAAGCCTACTGAGTTGGAACTCGGTGTAGGAAACAAGAGATAGAGTTAATAACACAAACACTTCCTATTGTTCTCTGTTGCTCCCTTTCTTCATCATCTCTAGTACCTGATTTGAATCAATTGAAATTCTAGAGCAAATCACTTCTCCACTTCGCATCCTTAGATGCCACTACCCCATGGATCGTATCTCCCTAAAACCTGAAACACATGAATCATCAGTTAATAGCATTTAAATATATAGGGAGAGGGGTGTCTTCCAAATTCCTCAAGATGAGGATTGTGGTTGATCCTGATGGGTCAACCATTTGATTCTTTCTTGAAGAGTATCACACTCTTTCCTTGCTTCTTCTAGCTGCCTAGCCAACTTCAACTGTTCTGGCCATATGACTAGGCATTCTTTTCTCACATTCTGAGGTTTAGACCAACTGGTACACATTTTGGTCTTTGATGTTCTACTGAAATTCCATTTCCCTTGATTGTTTCTCGGTGCAGGAATCTCCTTTCTTGTCATCTTCCCCGTCTTCTTTGTCCATTGCAGGGATCTGCCTTTTTCTTCCACTTCTCGTTGCGGGGCGAATTTTGCAATGCATTCTTTGCTTATCTGCCTTTTATCAGATTTATGAGTCGCCACCCTATTTTGCATTGGTGGTGGGTCCTCCATTGAACGTTCATTCTTCTTTATCACAACTGGAGTAGATCTCCCCTTAATCTTCCAGGTTTGTTCACATTCTCTCCTTGAGAGTTGTTGTGAGCACGCTAGAGGAGGTGACAGATACAACTTTCGTTCAGCTCCATGTGATTTCCCCGAGGCTTTAAGCCTATTCTTCTCCTTACCACTTTGTCTCCCAGTACAGGCTTCTTTCTTGTACACTTCTTGTGGTGGAGATCTCTTTTCTTGTTCCTTTCCCTTTCCTGCTTTCTTCTTACTGCAATGTCTCGCCATGTGCCCATAGTGAGAACATATAAAACATTTTCCCTCAAAGACATACCTCATTTCATCATCTCTCTGCTGAGATGTTGATGCCCCTTTATTTCTTCTTTTGATATTGGGCTCCTGAGCTTCCTGACACATACTCATTGTGTGTCCCATTCTTCCGCAGTAATAGCATCTAACATATGCTTTCCTCTGAGAGACTCCTCTCTCTGATTTCTCATGATGCTTCTTCTTATTCTCAGATTTAGTAATGTCTCTATTTTCACACCCTGAGATGTATTCCAGAGCCTCTGAACAGAAGCTTGATGTGTGGCCATGAATCCCACAAAAATAGCACATGTCATCACTGCTTTTTGTATCTGTCCTTTTAGGCCTATCTCCAGCACCTATAGGATTTCTTTCCCATCTAGAACTGTTCATAGCTCTCTTTCTATCTTGCACGGGATGGGATTCATCAAATCCGATACCAGCTTTTCCGAAACTTGCTGGTCTTTGAGCTGAGAAAATATTCTGTTGTTTCTCTTCAGAAATAGCATACCTATTCTTCATTTTATCATCACTTGTCGAAGGATGATCAAATAGCAAGTGTAAGGCATCCTTCATTTTTGGCATTCCTTTAGCATTAGATTTTTCCACATCCTTCTTTACTAATTCTAGATCCTCTTCCAACTTTTTAATCTTCGTCTCCCTTGATTCAAGTTGGACATCCAGTTCTTTCTTGAGAAGCTTCCCATTACTCACCTCATCTTCTAGTTCCTGTGTGAGCTTTTCCACCATTGCACTTTTCTTCACTACTTTTAATTTTTCCTCAGAAACAGATTTAGAGACAGATTCATTCTCTTGTTGAAGGCTTCGATTGTTCTGAACTTCTTCAGACAACTGTGCTGCTAGATCATCATTTCTAGCTTTCAGATTCTGTACTTCATCTGACTTTTGATTCTCTTCATAATCATCAGCCTTTTGTTTTCCTTTCATTTTAGCCAGCTTCTGTAATACCTCACCTTGAGAATCATTCTTCTTTGTTAGGTCAGTAACTATATCGATAAGCCTTTGATTTAAGCCTCTTAGCTTGTTGACCTCAGTTTCCAGAGCATTGATCTGTATGCCTTTAGAATTAATTTCTTCAGTGGATTTCTGATCCAATTCTTTAGTCCCATGGACAACATCCACCTTTTTGTTCAGGCCATCGATCTCTCTTTTCTGTTCTTCAACCTTCAGCTTATACTTACTAACGGATTCTGAGTTCTCTGATGTTGATAAATTAAGTTTCTGAATTTCTTCCATCAGCTCAGATTTCTCTTCTTCCTGCTGCTGCATATAGAGTTTGGCATCGCGAACAATTTTGTTAGCTTTCTTGGTTTTGGCCCTCCAAACATCTATCTCTTCCAGAGCAGCCTCCAACTCAGCTCGCATATCAATTCTTCCTTCAATTTCTTCTTCTTCATCGTCAGTGGTTCCAACGTCACTTGGAAAGTCAGGTTCTTCACTCATTCCATCAACATCTTTGAATGAGTAAGTATTTTTGTTGTATGATTTATCCAAATCATTTTTCTGTTCACTACATGATTCTTTCAGTAAGCTATTTGATTCTTTTATTTGAATCACACTTTTTCCAAAAACACTTCCACACTGAGGGATACCACCTGACTTCTGATTCTTCTTTGAAGATTTTCTTTTTCCCATGGTAGACCGAGATAAGCGCAAACAATATCTTCAACAACACAGATCGACTACACAAAGTTGAAGCAAACAAATCTGATAAAAGCAACCAGTCCCTCTGATACCAATTGTTAGGGCCAATAGGGGCCTATGTACCCTGAGAGGGGGGGTGAATCAGGGTATGGATATTCTTTTCAAAATACTTCCTGCCCCACTGGATCTTGACCTCTTTGTTACAAGGGTCACTTTGTTTGCTCTTGTGTGTATACTATGCTCAGTTCTTTTCAAGTTTATCTGATGATAATGCTTTGAGTGCAATGCAGAGAAGCGACCAGGCAGACACAGCGATTTTTACTTGGTTCACCACTAAGGGCTACGTCCAAGGAGCATACGCCGACAAGTTGCCGGTTCGTACCAAGATCCACTAACTTCACTAGCTGTGGTTTACAATGTTCGGGCTAGATCACTTCTATGCCCAGGCTCACTGCCTTTACAATGTTTAGGGTCAGCTCACTGCTTTCCCAAGGGTCACTCCCTGTTTCTCTCTCTCTGGCTCACTGCCGGTGGAGAGGATCACCTTCTTCCTCTTCCTAAGCTCACTGCTCTTGGAAGGGATTCACTCACAGTTTATAGACCTGTAGGTCTCTTCATTTCCATGAAGGAATGCATCTTCCTCTGTATGTAGATGCTCTGATGAAGTCCAACTTTCACCCGCAGATGAATCTTACTTTGCACCGGATGTACCGGGCAACCTCAATTTTTACGCGCAACCCTTACGGTGCCTTGCGCGCAATTTCTATGGTTTGCGCGAAATTCCTTTTTCGCGCAACCTCCAAATTTTACGCGCAGCCTCGAAACTGCCTTGCGCGCAATTCACTAATTTTGCGCGAAATCCACTTTTCGCGCAATCTTCCTTTTACGTGCCAACACCAACTTTCTGCGCAGCCTTAGCTTTTCGCGCAATAGCTGACTTTACCCGCAAACTTTAAGTTTACGCGCAACACCCTTTCTAACTTCAATTTCGCGCACCAGAGCTCGGGTATTTTCTATGTCTTGAGCTCTCTCGGATGGAGGAGGGTCACTTCATATTTATAGGCAAAATCGACCCCGCGCGAAAAACCCTCCTTGTGCGCGTAATCCGCTTTGATCTTCCGCGCACAAACATTTTCCGCGCACTGCTCCATAATTTCGCGCACCTCATGCCTTTGACATTTTACGAGCTTCGGACCTCGTAACACCTTTTGCGCGAAATACTTCATCTGCTATTTCGCGCGCCACTTCAATTTTCCGCGCACGCCTCCAAAATTTCGCGCGCCTCATGCCTTTACCGATTTTCGAGCGTTCGGCCTTGAAACATCTTTTGCGCGAAATACAATTTCGCGCAACCCGCTGTTTTGCGCGCCACACTTCAAGATTTCGCGCAACCCTCTAGTTTTGCGCGCCACGCTTGATTTTTCCGCACACCTCCTTCATTTCTCTCTCCTCAACCTTTGCCAACAACATATCACTCCATTTTCCATTGGCGATTTTCAGGCCCAAAAATTTGGCAAACACTGGAAAACGGCGCCACCTTGTACTGCTCTTTTGTACCGCCTCCAGATCGTCCTTTCCTTTGTCAAAGTTCATTGTCAACATGGAATGTCAACAACTTCTCAGGAACTCGACAATTCTCCATGGAAACCTGCTTTGTCAACAAACACAATCAACCCAAAAAATGATGCAAAGTTACCTTGAGGGATTTTTGCCCAACAAAGTTAAATTTAAAAATGATAAATTTTTATCTTTTATGGATGATTCTTTATTGTTTTATGCTAATTAAAATGAAAGTATTTATATTATTGATTTTTTAAAACTAATTGTTCAATATGTTAAGTTTTTGAATGTTTTTTAGAGTGATATAATCCTTTATCATTGATGATTAGGCTATTTTAATTATAAAATGTTACTTAATATTTCAAAATGTTAGAACTTTCTTTAGTTACCTACCTTTTAGAAAGAACAACTTCATGTTTGTGACACCTACATAAAGGGGGAATAACGTAAAGTGTCTTTCAGTCCTACCAATAATATAATTTCTAATAGACCTTTACAGTTATTAAATCTTGATATATTTGGTCCAACTCCAATTTCTATCCTTGGAGGAATGAAATATAATTAAGTTATTTTTTATTATTATAGTACATTTACATGGGTTTACTTTTTTCTCATAAAAATGTTACTTTAATTAGATTTATTTATTTATTTGATAATTTTATTCATAATGAAAATGATTGTATGATTGTTTTTTTCCTGGTGATAATGGATTTTAATATCATAATTTATATTTTGAAAATTTTTGTTAAAATAATGGTGGTTTTTATAATTTCTATACTCCTAGAACACCACAACAAAATGGTAAAAAATCACTTATTGAAATGGCCAAAACTATGTTAAGTGAATATAATTTGCCTATATATATTTAGGATAAATCTGTTTTTAATACTTGTTATATTTCATATATAATTCTTCCTAGGTCTTTTTTAAAGAAAATGCTTTTTGAATTATTTACGAATAAAAATATTAAATTTGATTACTTTAGAGTTATTTTACATAAAATTAAATTATAATTTAGATAAATTTGATTCAAAAATTGATTAATTCATTTTTATTAGTTACTCAAATAATAATAAATCTTGTGGATTTTATAATAATAGAACTATGGTTATTAAAAAATATTTTCAGGTTATGTTTGATAAAAATAATGTTAAATTAAATTGTGATTCTAATTTTTTAATGATGAGTTTAGTTATTTAATTTTAGTGAATAAAAACATTAGGATAAGGATGAATCAATTGAGTCATATAATAATCATTATTTACCTAATCCTAGATCATAAAATATTTATAATGGTCATCCTAATAAAAATTATTTTATTAATGTTGCTTCTGGTGTTACTACTACAAATTTTATTTTATTTTTTTCTATTTCTTCTTTTATTACTTATTTTATTCCTAATAATGTTAATGATGCATTAATTTATCCAAACTAGTGTGTTTATATACAATATGATCTTTACAAATTTGTTAGAAATTATGTTTTTACCTTATTATAATTTCCTATGGATAAGAAAGTAATCAGTACTAAATAGATCTTTAGAAACAAGTTGGATGAATCCAGACAAATTTTCAAAAATAAAGTCAGACTTGTATCTCAAGGATACTCTCAAGAATAATGTATTGACTCTGAAGATCCATTTTCACCTATTGTTAGGTTCTAGGCTATTATAATCTTATTAGATTTTTTATTTTTCATGTTTTTCAATTATATAAAATGGATGTAAAAATTGATTTCTTAAATGATTTTATAACTGTAGAATTTTATGTTTCCCAACCCCCTAGTTTTGAAAATTAAAAAAACCAATCATGTTTATAAATTACTTAAAGCTTTTTATAGTCTCAAATAAGCACCATGTTCTTAGTATGAAATTCATTCTTTGTTTTTAATAAATAATGGTTTCAATAAATGAAATTTTGATCCTACTCTTTTTATGGAAATAATTTTAAATGATGTCTTAATTTTCAAAATATATTTTGATGGTATGCTTTTGTTTCTTTTAGTGAAATTATTTGAAATGATTTTTCTACTTTCATGTCATATGATTTTTACATTAGATTAATAAGAGAATTAAAATCATTTCTTGGGCTACAAATTTCTCAAACGAAAGATGGGATGTTTCTTAATCAATCCAAGTATGCTAAATAGTTTTTCAAAAGGTTTAGTATTGATTATTATAAAAAAATGGAAATGAATATGAGTAAAAGTTTTAAATTATATATTGATTCTTCTAGAATATCTATTGATGTCAAATTTTATAGAGGCAAGATAGGTATCCTTTTTATCTATCTATTTCTTGAATCGATATCACACTCAGTGTTTCTATATGTGCTAGATTTAAAGCTAATCCAAAATAGATTCATATTAAATATATGGAAAGAATAATTATGTATGTTAAAGGAACTATTAATTATAGTTTTTGTTTTGTTCTCTGTATATTTGTTTTGATTTAATATCTTATTCTGGCTCTGATTTTGGAGGGTATAAAATTGACATAAAAATCACATTAGTTATGTGCCATTTTCTAGAAAGAATTTTTATTTCTTGTTCATCTAACAAACAATTATCTATTTATCTATCTACTAAAAAACGAAGTATATCTCTACTAGTAATTGTTGTTCTCAACATTTATGGATTAAGTAAAATTTATGTAATTTTAGTATTTATATTGAAAAATTTCCAATTTATTGAGATAATACATTAATAATTTAAATTTCTAAGAATCCTTTACAAAATTTTAGAACAAATAATATCAATGTTAGATTTCATTTTATTAGAGATCATGTGAATAAGGGAGATGTTGTTTTAGAGTTTATCACTATTGAAAATCAACTTGACGAAATCTTTACTAAAAATTTAGACTTCGATCAGTTTAAAAAAAATATTTGAGCTTGGAATGTTGGAATCTTAATATTTTTAAGTATTTACGTGTTTAGGTTGAGTATGAGTATGATTATATACTAAAAGTTTCATATTTATATGCAATATGAAAAATATGGAATATGATTTTTAGATTACTTTTGTTTAATTTTTGTACAGATTTTTTATTATATAATATTTTAAAATTTCTCATACATTCTATATGATGTTAATATATATTTTAAAACTTTGGTTTTTATAAAATCTTATTTTTTAAATGATTTATTATTATTTTATTAAATAGTCTTTTAAAAATTCTACTCACTATATTTACCTCTAACTTAAAATAGTGGATATTTTTACTGTGGATCCTTGAATTTTTGTTTTATAGAAAAGACTCCATAGTAGGTCCTTGACATGTTTTTTGACATATGAATGTTTAATAATGTTCTTTACAATATTTTTTTATTTAAACCTTAGCTTTTTTAAAATTTCAAAACGGGTAGATATTTTTTTGAAAATATACTTGGTTTTTTAATTATCAAAAATGGGAAAAATATAGAGTGGCTCCTTGAACCACTTTATTTATTGATAATTAAATTGTTTTGGTGGTTTAATTTAATTTAAATTTCTTAATACTTTGATTTTTTTTATTAATTAAGTAATTTTTAACTTTGATCACATAATTATATTTTTTTACTTAAAAGTTATTTTATTTCATTTTTTGATTTTTCATATCATGTTCCGAAATATTTATTTTGAGTTCCTAGGAAAACTAATTCATTTATGACCTCGATATATCATTTATACATGTTTTTTAATGTTACCGTATAGAAAAAATATTTTACATCGCATAGATAATTCAAAATCCACATAGCCATTTTATGATCCATGTACCCAATTTTCTAGTTTCATATATTATCTGTATTTTGACCATATATTGATATATAGAACTCTAAATTTAGTGATTTTTTTTGGATGCTAAGAATACTTTTACATTTTATTAGAAGAAATATAAGTATGAATTGATCTCATTAATGTCTAAAATTAGGTTTGAAGTCATTATATATTTTCAATCATATTTATGTTGTTTTCTAGAACGATTTTGATTCTATTTCTAAATTCTGACTGGAGTTTTATAAATACTATTAAGGTGATTCTTGATTATCTATAAAGATAATTATATTTTATAAATATAATCCATGTGGACCCAAAGCAAATTCTTCCATTTAGATGGTCTATTTTAGGTATGAAGTTAGAAGGTATGATTTCAGTTTTTAGGAATTCGTATACATTAATCTCTTATTTGATTCATCTACATCAGTTTACCTTAAATAAATATCCTATGTATATTTCCCTGCATATATTTTCTTATATGAATCACTTATGTTTATTCACCTATATAGAATTCCCTTGCATGGAAATTCTAATGTAGTTCAGTGAAAATCCTACATGAATTTATACTATGCTTTGTGTAGTGACCATGAGTTTCAAAACACACCTTACCATGAGTTGTGATTTCACCTTACCATGAGTTATAAAGCTTTTTCACCTTACTGTGAATTCATATTCAACCTACCATTAAACTTTTTATCTCCTTAATGCATAATGTAAACTACATGTCATGGGTTAAGTGTACCTACTGGGAGTTATTATGAGTACCTACAGTGAAGCCAGGTGATTGAACCTTATTTTCAATGTTAGTATATTGACCACATGGAATGGTAAGTATTTCAACCACACAAACACTTGGAAATAATCATCAGTTATTTCCTTTTATTTTTTTTTCTTCAATCTAGAATTTTACACATACTCTGTTTTTTCATTGTGTTTCATATATCGATTTGATACATGTTTGTTTCTTATGTTTAAAATTTTCTAATGACTTTTTAAATTAATATTAGTTATGTAGAACCTATGTGAAGTCATTTGAATTATTTTAAACATTTTTTTCTAAAGATCAAAGTGTTTTTTATATTCATTCATATAAAATACAACTTTAAAACTCAAAAATAATTTCTTATTATTTTATATTTTTTTATCAATATTAGGGTTTCAAAATTAATATTAGATTATATTAAACTCATTAAAACTTATATAATTTTGTTAATATGGGGATATTATGTTTTGAATTACTCTATATATTTTCTTCTTATCTTAAATGGACTATTTTGAATTTCATATTTTCAAATTAAAGCATGCTATTTTCTAGGGATTTATCTTTCATATATTATTATGAAGATCATTTAAATTATTTATCAGATGATATAAAATTGGTTTGAATCATTTTTCATTTTTTTATATTTTAGTCATGATTTGAGTGATTATTATGCAATGATAATATCTCTTTCTCTCTCTCATTGATAATCCATTGTTATTATTTTTAATTTTAAATTTTCTAACAACTACTCAGATATGTTAAGTTTATTTTTCTAAAGTGAATCAATATTTGATACTATAAATAAGTGAAAAACTGAATGAATTATGATATGTTACACCTTCAATTATAGATTTTATATTTTCAAGTGATATAGTGTAAAGAGTGTGTTATTTTTTATACTAAAAAGTGTGTACATTCTTTCTGTACTAAAAAGTTTGCACTATTACTAGATGACCTCTAAAGGTTTGAACAAAACCATCTTTGACATCTACTACCTTGATAAGAGTAGTGGATCATATTTCATCCAGTTTTTTGAGTTTGTAAAACTTATTCTCATCTCTCATATTCTTTCACTTTCTCAATATGATTTTACATATAAAATGATTCTCTATCCTCAGGTTGTGACTCTTGGATTCTAAATTCAGGATCATTTGGTCTGTGACACCCATAGTTTAAAATTATTATTTTAATTGGGTATCCATCCCCAATAAAAATGTTAGGTGTCTATTATTCTTCCACTGGAAAAATAATGGTGTAATCAGGTTGTGATTTACCTATAAAAATATGATAGTTTATAACATATATCTTATGGAGTAAGATATGTATAAGACTAGACTAGATCTAATTTGGACTAAACCAATATAAAAGTCCTTGTGTTCTCTCTTTTATTTTTTCTATTAATTATCTCCAATGTTAAACTTGTAAAATTAATTTAGATAAATAATTATTTTTAATTAAATTTTTTAATATTTTTTATTCACCCCCCTTTATACCATTTTCTATTATCCCATGTTACCTAACAGATTCATCTAGTTTTAGTTCACTTCATGAATTATGATGATAGGGTCCACCTAGGTTCTGAGGTGATTCTGAACTTCATGAAATTGAGGAATAGCTAAAAATGGTGACTAGAATTTTTGTAGATCCATACACTTTATAATAAGATGGTGGTGATAGGATCCATACTTATTTATGGTGAATAAAGTCTTTGGTGGACCTATACTATTTATATCCACAGTGATTCGACACTTTCATGATTAAAGTTTGATTGGATCATCCATGAAGAGTATTACCTAGCTATATTGATATCTGTATGCATCCAAGAGTCATTAAATCTACATAAGGGTAGAATATACGTTGCAAACAATGTGTAGATATTCACTAACCTCACAATGTAATCTCTCTAATTAATTAAAAATTGATTTATTTTATTAATTAAAATAAAGGGAAACCTTCCCAGAGATATCCAAGATATATTTTTTCCTCTCTACATCCCCTCCAATGTTAGGAATCAAGAGTGAGCCTTGGTGATGGAGATATTCTTTGTAGAGGTAAAATATGTAGTAGGTGATGGTGGTGGTAATCCATGAGAATATTCATTAGCTATGGTCAGTTGATGGAAGGTGTCAATATTAAAATGTTGATGGAATACACATGCATGGCCCTAACCTCGAAGATTAGTAGCTCATGAGTTTCATAGAGTATTTAGTATTTCATGAGAGAGGTTTGTTTATGCCTATATAAGAGGAGGTCACATGGATTGTGACTACCTAACCTAATGTGAAGAATATGGAATTGAGGTAGTAGATGGACATCCATAACAGAAAAAGTGATGTGTGTCAGGGACCTCTTCAAGGAATATAGGATAGTCCTCACTGAGGTAGCTATAGTAGAGGAGCTTACAGTGCATTAGGGTGAGGATATATAGGTGAGAAATGTTATGATCTAATTCCACTAACATTACCCCCATATATTCCATGCCAAGAATAGGTATATGTAGATCAGGGTTGAGACCAAATACAAGTGATAAAGGGATATGACTAGAAAGTGGATGGAAAAAAATAAGGTCAGATCTATGTCTTCTCTGTAATGGCACCCATACTTATAGATACAATCATGAGTCATTAATTTTTTGATTCATCCCCATTTCTAGACTCATAAATCCTAAAATATCTCCTAGATAAAACAATATAGCTATAGACTTCAATTAATAATGATTACACACTCACCCACATCTATCGATTATCCAATCTTAATCTTAGTAGAGAGATCTTTTTCATAGGAATTTATATCGGGTAGGATCCATCCAACAACCCGAAGGCCTTCATATTTTTATTATAAAGATAATAAACCCCCTTTTAATGGAATAAGGGGGGAACCCATACTTCAAGTACATTGTACATTACATTACCTGAAGGTCGAAGAGAGAAAACCCAGACTAACAACATGGAGTTTCCCCACCCTAGAATTTGATCATGAAAAAGTCCTCCACCTTTGCATGGTAGTTCAGCAAGCAAGTGTCCTGTGTAAAATCACAGGCCCGATCTTATGGCAAATGCCATACCCTCTCAAAAAACCAAATACAAAAAGATCTACAAAGATGAAACACTAACTCTGAATCCTCCTCTAGGGCATGTTCCATGCGATCAAGTCTAGCTACAAACCAACCATGCACAATTGTCCTCCATCAAGAGTAGCTCTCAGACGAACCCCACCATGCTCCACACACCCACTGCCACTATAACCATAGAACCCACCAAAAGATGAACCAATGAACATACAGTTGATCCGTTGTCACCTAGGACTGAATGTTCTAACACCACACTGATGAACATTGCTGATGATGGGGATCGAGCCGCATTGAAACAAAAATGTTGCTCTGGGCATGAATATGCTCAAATTTGAACTGCAAATGCACCCTCACCAGAGTCTGAAGACAGCTACGGAAAGTTGGTGAGAGCACCAGTAGGATATCAAAAATATTTCACGATGTTGCATTTCCATCAACCGAACATTCAAATAAAATCCATCAAACAAAAACACAAAACCCCAATTCTACAAAACCATCGTCAAAAACCCGAACCAGAAAATCCCCCCCCCCTCTGAACCACACCAAATCTGACACTGAACATGTCAGAATGGATCATTCCAGATCCATTATTTAGTCGCATGGATGATGAAGTGAGATCCTAAATCCCTCTCTGATATGCATCTATGTGATGTGAGACCATCGTCGAGCCGCGCCATGATGTGCATCCCTAAGCCGAGATCTCGAAACCAGACCCCATCGGAGTTGTCGATGAGGCGTGTTGAAATCACACCAAGATCCAGCAGCCAACTCCAAGACCACCGGTCCATGTTGGAGGAGGGGAGGAGAAACCTTCAAAGATGAAACCCAATCCACACGAGGGGGAAAGTTATACGCCGCTCAGAGTCCCCCCTTAGGTTCCCCATAGCAGGTAGGATGAATCCCAATGATATCATCCTTTATATGGACTGGTTTTACACTATTTTTTCTTATATAAACTAATATCATTATATAGTGATTTGATTTTAAAATAAAACATTAATATTTTCCTCTGTTAGCGAGTGATACCTTCAGTCAAGGCAAGTAGGGCCTTCTCATTGGAAGTTTTATTTGATAGCCCATCAATTGGTAATTTGTGTGTGTGTGTAGAATATTCTCTAGGAAATTAAATATTTTTAGTCCTAGTTTTTATGTAAATATTTCATAAGTATGTTCTTGGGTTTCCCCCTAACTGATAGATTAATTTTTTTTATTGCTCTACACTCTATAACCGCTCTAATATATTATATAGCTTATCATATATCCCTATATCATATCATGGATATGATGGTTCAATTGTAAGAACTTATGGAGAAATATTTCATTATATAAAGTGTGTCCCTAAAGATATCTCAGGTGGTGTTCTCCCAAAAGGTTGAAAAGATCTTGAGGCTTTTTATTAACTACCACTTCCAAAATTTGGTTTCATTCAAGAAAAATAACCTTTTGAGGTTGAATTACCCCTTAAACCAATTGAAGTGGTGGAAAAGTCTCTTAAAGATCAATATTATGAATTTCTATCACTAAATTAAGGTTTTCAAGGAGGATTCCTCGAATACATCATTTAGGTGTTATTATGACCATTATGAGTTTTTGTAAATGCCCTTAGGTGTGAAAAAAACCCCATGGATTTGTTCATGGTCCTCGTGATCTATATCTTTTAGCATTTATTAGTATGGTTTTTAGTGGTCTTTATTTAATAAATCCTTTTTATTTGTCATTATAAAATTATATTGTTGAACATATAAGTATTTTCATGGACTTACATTGAGAGAACTGGGTGTATGGAAAGCTCTCAAACTGTCAATTTTGGATTTGATAGGTTTTCTTCCTATGGAACATAATTGTAAAGTTTGTATTAGTTATGAATACAAAAAAAATTGAGATAGTTCTAGATTGGGATCCACCTAATAGATTTTTTGAGGTGTAGAGTTTCCTTGGATTTAAATCATAACCATATATTAATGACAAACTTCTCTGGTATTATAGCTCCCATGATTTCCCTTACCCAGATGGGGAAACCCTTCGTTTGATGTTAGTGATGCTAGAGAGATTTTGAGTTGAGGTAGGGATTTATGATTTCTCATGTTAGAATTTTATTAAAGAAATCAGTTGATTATGTGGTGTTTTTTAATGCCTCTATAGCTAGGATTGGTTGTGTGCTGATGTAAAGGTAGATAGTGATTTTTTATGGGTCTAGATAGTGGAGGCCTCATAATTAGAAATATGTAACCCATGATTTAGAGCAAGTAGTGATGGTGTTCACCTTAAATAATTTGATAAATTACCTTCCTGATGACTATTTTATAGCCTATATAGACCAAAATAAACTTAGATATATATTTACCCATTGATATTTAAATCTAAGGTAGAGTAATTTATTGGAGTTACTGGAGGACTATTATGTAGAAATTATCTATATTCTAGGGAAGTTTTATGTCATGGAAAATTACTTTATTAAGAAATATCGATCTTATTATATGGAGGAGGCAGCTGATTAGTTATCCTTGATGAAGTTATTCTTGTGGATTGGGGAGAGGTTTCTTATATTATATCAATGATGGTTCCACGCACCCCCCCCCCCATTTATTGTGTGAGAGAGACTCTTTTGTAATAAATCAATTATGATGTACTTTATGATCAAATATTATCAAAAAACTCCCCTGGTGGTTTTTTTAAGGTAGGGAGCACATCATCCTCTCTTGAGGGTAAACAGTTATTCCAATTTCATTGTGTGAGGAGGTGTTAAGGGAGTTTGACATTTTCCCCTTAGTGGTGCATCCATGAATGTTGAAGATATACCAATAACTTAGGTATCATTTTTTTTGGATTGGTATGAGGGGGAGTGTTGTGAGTTTATGTTGTAATGTATCACCAACAAATAGGTGAATCTAATGAACCAGGTACCAAGATATTTGGCCCAATACATGAATTTTTATATTGTAAGTGGGATAATATATTGATGAATTTTATAAAGGGGTTTCTTTTAGTTAGGTTTTGGTGAGATAAATGTATTCTGGTTGAGTATTAGAATTTTCAAAATTAGAATTCCAAAATTTCACTTATGAAAATAAATAGAATAATTTTTTCCTAGAACCTATAAATTTTAGTAGTTAAAGGAGAATTTAAAATATAGGTAGTGGAAGTGAACAATTTAATAGGTTTTGAAACAATGGGATTTCTAGATGTAGAAGTTGTTTTTAGAGGCGGTGGTGAAGATAATTAGCAGAACATTTTTCCAAGTGATGGATGGAACTATATTAGATTTAACAAATATTTTATGTGGTTAATCTAAAATATTAATATGAATGGAAGGTTAAATAAAAATGTGGGATCAAGTGAGGAAGTTAAAGGATTTTTTTCTCGAATATTACACTAATATGAGAAACGAATTAGAGAATCTAGAGTATTAACTATTAGCCTGTTAAATCAATTAAGGTGATAGTTCTCACCTGGTCACCTTGAATTTTTATCTTGTTAGGAGAAAACTATATAAATATATGGTAGTGGTCACATTTTCTTTCCAGTCAAGTGGAAATTATTTTTATTGGGGGATCTTACCCAATAGAAGAATTTGTGGTCAGAATGAGTCATTGTAAGTGTTTCTAGAGAGACTCTTCTATTCTCTAGTAGGGTTTCTAGAAGAATTCCCTTGTAAGATGGGATAGTTATGGTTTGGAAATATAAGTGCCATGTAACCTAGGTTCTCTCTTATTTTTATTTTCTTAAATAAAAGGTTATCATGTTCCCCTGAGGAGTAATACTTTGTTTGAAAAACATAATTCATTTATTATGCTTGTTATATTTTTATATTTTGTGTATTTACTTACCCATTAATTTTTATAAAATTTATTATTGAAGACTATAAGTGACTATATCTGAGAAGGGTAAACTAGTTTGGTTATGGGGTGTGAATTATTCCTAAATTCAGATGTTGAGTTTAGAGGATACATAGTGATTTAAACCTTTTTTGACCTTTGATCATTCAAAATTTATAGTTTTGAACCTTGTAAGTAGTATGGTACACTTGGTTTTTATATATATATGGTTTCTCAAATTCACTAAAAAGTGGTATCAGATTTTTTTTGTAGAGCACAGGTGAGCATTTTATCGAGTTTTGAAATAACCACATCCAAATAGTATTGAGATTAGTTGGAAAATTATAGTGTAATTATAGTGGGAAATTTACTAAGTCTTTAACAAATATAATGATTTAAGATAGATGTGATTAAATTATTTTCCATGAAATATTGAAAGGATTCCAGAAGAATGATTTCTGGTGGTGTGTTCCATTATTAGAGTGGTATTTAGAGAATGGTTGGATACTGATGAAGAATTTCAAAAGAAAATTTCAGTCCCATTATAAATTTTTGATTCAATGGGAGTTTATTTATTTTATAATATTAAATTAATAGATTTTAAGGTTCATATTGATGTTCTATTTAAAGTTTTTGGATTTTAGAGAAGGTTATTCATACTACTCCAAGAGAATTCAAAAGTTTTATTGATGGGATTCATCTGTAAGAAAGGTGTTGGTAGAATGGGAAACTATGAAATAAAATTAGAAGGAATTGTTTTAGAATACATTTTCTAGAAATAAGGAGGCCACATGACCTAGAAGGTGGATTTTTACACCAATAAACTTGAATTAGTATGTGATGATAAATATGAACACATTATTCACTTTAGTATCATAGATAAAAATGTTTTGAATAATATTATTGGAAATAAATATATATTCTGAATGTTCTTTCTATATGTTCTATGTATCCCTTTGCTGAAGGAAAGTGACTATTTTTCTACATAGTGTCACCGACCCATTTATGTTATGTTACTCTAGGGTTAAAAATGATAGCAGAACATGCTCAAAGTTATAGAAGGAGATTCCATTGGCTAGCTAAAGATAAGATTTCTTTATAGTAATTTAATAATGGTTTGGGATTCACACAGTGGCTCAATGGTTGTGGTTAAGTGTGAAAGATAGATTTTTTTCCTAACTGTATTTTTAATAAAACATTTATGCAGAAAAAAATAATTCTAGAATTTAGGATTTCTGTCAATGGGAACCTTGATCATATGGATGTGAAAATGGGTGAAAACTATAGTTTCTTTAAGGATTACTAGAACTCGTAGTCAATCCATACATAACTAGTGGGGGAGTGTATTATTGGAAAGTAGTGGAAGGTATCTTTAATTATATAAGGAGAAGGAATTTGAAATCAAAATATAGGAAAAGTATAGTTATTCTCACAATGGATAGTATACTAAATAACTTCATCAATGGTGTAGAACATAAATTCAAGTGTTTCTTCCTCAATCACAAAGTCTGAGGTTTTAGAACATTCATCAGAGACATAACCATAGTTGAAATTAAACCAAATTCCAGTCTTAAAGTTGAGAGTTTAGAAGAAGTTAATGTTTTGAAAGGTATGTTGGTTATTTATCTATATTTTTGAGGATATGATACCTAAAAAACCTAATTAATGTGTCATGGATTATAGGTTCAGGATTTTAATAATAAAGTTATAATCATGAAGAGGATCTATGTAGATGAATTATGTTGAAATTCCTCCTAATATTTGGAGTTAGATGATGTTTATGAGAAACAAAGGTATAATATATTCTAGGTCTCGTTAAACATACACCTTATATTATGGATCAAGGTTGTTCTATTTAATTTGGGTTAGGTTCTTTAAGAGATACACTAGTAAAAAAGGGGATGGTTTTTCTATTCTCACACTTACAATGTGTAACGACCCAATAGTTTTTTTTAAAGGAAATTACTTTCTTATAAATATATCATAATCACATTAACTACTAAATGCTATGATACCCTTAAAACATAATTTTTTCACTTCTGTGGTGTGAATTTCAAAAATCCGACATACACAGTTGCGATCAGTAAGTTATTTAAAGTCCAATAAGAAAAACTTAATTTTTGGTGAATAGTAACTTACCCTTATGAATAGTAACATACCCTTATGAATAGTGATATACCCTAATGAATAGTAACATTACCTATGATAATATATAAATAATATTCAAGTTGAAAGTACGATATACCTATATTTTAGAATAAGTTAATGAATGTTTTAAAACTGGTTTTTGATAATAAATTATGATTTTAATTAAATATTAAATTAATAATATTTAGAAAATTATTTTTGAAAATTGGACTTCATTTTTTGATTCTAAACATCGAAAAATGGTTAGGGTGAATTTTTGGGATTTTTCTGAAATACTTTATTTTTTGATGAATAGTAAAATACGGTAATTTATCGTATATATACATTATAAGCTAAATAGACTATTCCTAGAATCATGGATAATGTCACCACCCTTAATCCAAATTTACATGGTAAAATTAATATTTTTGGTCATGGAATACTTGCTATTACTTATCTTGTGAAGAAATAACAAACTAATGAGTTTTATATTAAGAAATCCCCTCTCTCCTCCACTATTAAAACCCCCTCTCACCCCCTCTTCCAATCACTCCTCTCAAGCCTTGTGAATTCGCCAAATTCTAGAAAAATACCCTCCCAACCTCCTCTCCCACGTCGAGAAATCTTTGGTCTTATTAAAAGACCAAAACCTATCCCTTAAAGAGGTTCTCAAGGAAGTTTGGTTCAAGAGGTAAATTCCTCTTTTCAATTCTTTGTCTTTCCTTTCAAGTTCAATTGTTTTCTTTTTCTATTACCTATCTTTATACAAATTTTTTGATGACTCAGGTACCTTATATGTACTGTAATGTTGTCATGATAGTGGAATAAGTTATCATCATCTCCCCCTTTTTACCTTCTTTTATACTAGTAGCAAGAACACCATCCGAGATGTGTCAATTTTACACATTCAAGGATGATGGACTTTCGATTTCTTTTATCATTATAAATTCTGGTCATGAAACCATTAATTTTCTAGTTGAACCAGATTATTATATATAATATAACCTATTTAAGATTCTGTAATCCCTTTGTTCAAATTGTATTAGGTTATAATGAAAAATGGTTTCGTTGTAATCAAAACCCACAAATTAACCGAAACAATTATCATTAAAGTTATATATGATAATTCATCCTTGTTCCATGTAACCAAGTTATATAAATGACCAATAACACCTATTTATGTTCATAAATAATGTATGATTTCAATACTGGAGTTTTACATTCATTCCACATACTTAAGAACAACTGAACCGTAGATGAAAATAAAGAAAATGAACACTCTGAAGCAACAGAATTCAATACAATAACATATCAATAAAGACATAAATTAACTAAATAGAATTATGGTAAACTAAATACATGTCTAATAGGTTATGAAATATGTTATTAACAAGTATAATTTCATATTCCAGTAGCTTAAGTACAAGAGCAGAACACGTTTGGAGTTAAGGTAAGGGTTTTTAACTCGAACTTCCATTTTCATTCGGGTTACTTTTATTGTCTAATTTCCTTGATGAAATTCTTATGTATTGTTATGTACTACTCATAAATTATGTTTGAGTATTCTATATATGTACACCAACCAGAATACTTCCCTATTTTCAGGATAGTTACAAGTTTTAAAAGAATCTCTCAAAACAGTTTCCAATAATATGAGCTCGATACAAGGGAATTTCTTAAATTCAGATCTATTTTCAAGGGAAAGCTATAATCTATTTTTGGAAAACATTATCCATATAAAAACACTCATTTTATCATGAAATACTATCTTACTTTAATTCTGGTTTTATACAAATATTTTTCCAAAAGAGCTCTTCTTTTCAAAATAAAAGAGTATTTATCACAAGAATTGCTTAATGATTTTAGAAGATTATTCTCGTTTGATTCAACACTCTTGTTGATTATTATGTATCATTGGGGTAAATAATTTATGATTTCATATACCATATGTTATTGAATGGTCTATGACTAACTTTATTGTGGATGATATATCCTAAAACCATTCACCATGTTATTCTGAATGGTTAGTGTTTTATGTTTAATGATTGGGGAAAGCTAGTTACATTTCATATGATAGTTTTAATAAGAATGTATATATTGTTTATGTTGATCCCCTCTCATATGAGGAATTAATTGGACTTATTATGTGATGGGTGGGGCCTGCTATATCCCCTTGATGCATCGGTAGGTCTCATGAGACAAATAGACATGGAATTGGCCGCGGTCTTTCCCAATGTGATATGGATTTTGGTTGAGATTTTAATCATTAGACATCTTGCTCGAGGCCTTGAAAAAATGTTTCAGAATTTCCAGAATTATGCATTCCATCATTATGAGTTTAGTTATTTATATTCCATGTGGTTATTCTATTAGTAGAATAGTCATGATTATGTTTTATTATGGCATTATTTACTCAGCTCATTTTCCTGCCATATTGTGTTCAAGATTATTATTAAAGGCATGTGTTTTCAATTATGCACCATGTATTATGTTTATGCTATCTTCCACTGTATTGATTACTCTTACTGAGAATTTGAGATCACCCATTTCCTATGTATCATTTTTTTTTCAGGACATGAATAATTTTATTATGAATGACATGCTGAAATAACCTAGGAGTTATGGGTGTTGTCTAAGGAGTTTCCATGTTGTATTTCTCTTCAAGTTTTAATATTGAACTTATGTATGAATCATGTTTCCAATAATACTAAACTACTTGGTCCTTTGGGATTCGTATTCCTTGTATGCATGCCAACGTAATCAAACAAGGCATCGGCTCCGGGAAACTGGGGTCGGGTCCTTACAGTTGGTACCAGAGGAAGTTTAGTAGAATACTTGGAAACTAGATTTAGAAAATGTAGAATTAGGGAAGAGTCCCTAAGTTAGTCTTTGAGGATATACATACTATAATGTCCTGGTATTTTGGTAAGGAATAGATTATGTGGATCAGTCAAGCAATACATCCCTGTCAGGATACGAGCAGGTAGAGGCGGCTCTGGAACAGATGTATCTAGGGGTAAAACCCGAAAACACTGCTTTGAGCTAGACTCGAACGGGAACTGGTGCACGACAATGGGTCTTGCTGCACTCTTGTTTATGACACTCCTGGGTATATACTTAGGATAATTCACATTTTCTTTACAATCCATTATGAAGGATTTGAATGTAAAATATTCCTTAAAGAAACCATATTTTTGAATATGGTATTAGCCATGTGTAGGATCTCAATTTTTCTGAGTACTTTTAAGTTAAGATTATACATTGTGATACATAACCTAATATAGTGTATTCCATTATCTAGATATGGAACCCAGTGGATAGAATGGAAATCGCATGAATGCACGTGTCCCCTGTAGGGATTTTACTCCGACGTAAGACAATGATGTTGGTTATAGTGTTGTCACTGGTGCTGAGCAACTCATAACTATACTGGGACAACTTACTAATGTTATAAATAATAACCTTACCTAAAT
This sequence comes from Viscum album, assembly GCA_963277665.1. Classification (NCBI taxonomy): domain Eukaryota; kingdom Viridiplantae; phylum Streptophyta; class Magnoliopsida; order Santalales; family Viscaceae; genus Viscum; species Viscum album. The sequence goes on from OY728123.1 coordinate 1,766,913,681, forward strand.
GGAGCATCCGGATCCATCGCTTGGAAGAGCTATGCTAGATCTCTTTATGTGACAACAGCCTCCATCATTCAATGGGACTACAAACCCTTTTCTAGAAGAGTAGTGTATATGTTCCCTCGAGAAGATATTTCTCGCTTTGGAATGTAATGAAAGAGATAATGTTGTCATGGCAGTATAACTTCTATCAGGAGATGCGGATAAATGGTGGCCATTAATCAAAAACACAAAGGAGGAGGAATAAATAGAAGAGATGGAATAGAGGGATTTTTAGGAAATCTTCTTAGAAAAATATTTCCCTTGTGAACAAAGAGTAGATATGGAGATTCAATTCTCGAATCTGAGGAAAAAGGAGGAAGAAAATGTTGCCAAGTATGAATCCAACTTTACAAGGCTGGCAAGACATATTGTGGACTACATACAAAATTCAAGGATCAAAATCAATCGATTCTTTGATGGCCAAAATCCATTCCTCTAGCGGGCACTGGTCTCCCAAAATTTTTAATCATATGAGGACATAGTTTCATGTGTAGTCAAGACCGAAAAAGAATTATCTAAGTCTTATGACTTTAAGGGAAAGCAAGAAAAGAAGATGGCTGCTGAAAACCATTGGAAAGGAAATAAGGAAACAGGGAAGAAGGGAAGAGTTGAATTTCCACCATGTGATAATTGTGGAAGGAAACACCTCGGTGCATACTTAAAAGGAAAAGGAGTATGCTACAAATGTGGTCATAAAGGCCATCTTGATGGTGATTTCAAAGGAAAGAAGGAAGCCAATGATGTTCGATGCTATAATTGTCAGGATATGGGGCACTATGCTAATAATTTTCCAAAACGTCAATGAAATATGCAACAGAAGAGGCCAAGGGAGCAAGGACAAGCATATGCGATGACAACTACAGAGGTTGAAGTTCCGTGTGATGTGATGGCTGGTACTTTGATCGTTTCATCAAGCTTATCCAATGCTTTATTTTATTTTGGATCATCGCATTGTTTCATATCTTCCCTGTTTGCTAAGAAAATTAGATATTTCCAATTTGATTTAAAAAGGGAGTTGTCAGTCAAAACTTCTAAGGGAAGTATCATTGCTACAAAGTTCTATCAATATATTCCCATTAGGGCATAAAAATGTACTTTATATGTTGATATCATCTTCATACCCATAATTGAATTTGATATAATCCTCGGTATGGATTGGATTTTGGATCATGATGCAAAAATTTATTGTAAGAATAAGGAGGTTGCGATTTTTGATGACGATGATAAAGAACACCTTATCTTTAGAGAAGAATCATCACCACCTTATTCTTATCTAGATCCACCCCCAGTAGCTCAACTAAATTCAATTATTGTGGAGTAAGAGAATGAAATAACTGTGGGTGAGGAAAGGAATGTTCAAATAGATAATGTACCTATTGTGAGAAAATATGTTGATGTGTTTCCAAAAGATTTAACTGGACATCCTCCAGAACGAGAAATTGAGTTTTCCATTGATTTAGTTCCTGGTTAAAGGCCCATATCAAAGACCCCTTATAGAATGGACACTGTGGAATTAGTGGAACTAAAGAAACAACTAGAGGAATTGAGTAATAAGGGATTTATTCTCCCTAATGTTTCTCCATGGGAAGCCCCTGCCCTTTTTGTTAATAAGAAAGATGGATCTATGAGGTTATGTATTGACTACAGGGAGATCAATGTTATAACAATAAAGAACAAGTATTCCCTACCTCGCATTGATGATTTATTTGACTAACTACATAGAGCTCAATACTTTTCAAAGATTGACCTTAGATATGGATATAATTAGTTGAGTGTGAAGAAGGAAGACATTCCGAAAACAGTGTTTCAAACCAGGTACGGGCATTACGAGTTTACAGTAATGCCTTTTAGATTGACTAATTCACCCTCTATATTCATGGATCAAATGAATAGATTTTTCAAGGAATATCTCAATGATTTTGTAGTGGTATTTATTTATGATATCTTGGTATACTCAAAAAGCTACGAAGATCATGAAAATCACTTTCACATTATCCTGAAGACTCTTAGAAGACATGAATTATATGGGATGTTTAGCAAGTGAGAATTATAGCTTCAGGAGATTTCATTTCTTGGTCATATTGTCTCTAAGGATGGAATCCTAGTTGATCCTGCAATTACAAAGGCAATCCAAGATTGGCACATGCCAACAAACATAACTGAGGTATGCAGTTTTATTGTCTTAGCAGGTTATTATCGGTGTTTCGTACAGAATTTTGCCCGACTGGCTAACCCGCTAACGAAGCTCACACGTAAAGGGGTTAAATTTGTTTGGACAAAATATTGTGAATAATGTTTTGAAGAACTGAATAGAATATTAGTCAATTCTCCTATATTGACTCTACCATTAGGGAATAACGGGTTTTTTATTTATGGTGATGCTTTAAAGAAAGGACTTGGTTGTGTCCTCATGAAAAATTATAGGGTTATTACTTATGCATCACGATAGCTAAAAATTCATGAGAAAAAATATCATACTCATGATCTTGAGTTAGCAGCGGTAATATTTGCTCTGAATATTTGGATACATTACCTCTATGGAGAAAAATGAGAGATATATATAGATCATAAGAGTTTGAAGTATATATTCTCACAGAAAGAACTCAACATGAGACAAAGGAGGTGGATTGAGCTACTCAAATATTACGATTGAACAATACACAACCACATGGGGAAAGCAAATAAGGTAGCATATGCATTGAGTAGAAAAGACCATGGAATTCTGAACAAGATGAGAGTTGAAAGGGGCCTTATGTTCATGGATCTATTAAAGATGGATATGGGAATTATTAAGGAAGGTAGCACATCACTACTTTTTCAAATGGTTTCCCAGCCTTCTTTACTGTAAAGGATAAAAAGTTCTCAGGCTAATGATGAGGAGTTTCAAAAGAAGATTAAAGCTGTGAATGATGGGAGATTGAGTGAATTTATATATGAAGGTGGAATTTTGAAATTTGGAAGAGACTTTGTGTTCCCGATATACCTGATCTAAAACGGGAATTGTTGGATGATGCTCATAGCTCTAATTTCTCTATACATCCTGGTAGCACAAATATGTATCAAGATCTCTGAGAGAACCTTTAGTGGGATAATATGAAAAGGGATATTGCTGAATATACGTCAAAGTGCCTAGTATGTCAATAAGTGAAGGATGAGAGGAAAAATTCTAAGGGGATGATGCAACCACTACCCATACCATCATGGAAGTGGGAGAACATTACCATGTACTTTTTCACTAGACTCCCAAGGACATCTAGAGGAAACAATGCTATATGGGTCATTGTGGATCGTTTTATAAAGACAGCTCACTTCATAGCGATTCGAGAGGACTTCTCCTTAGATCAACTTGCACGGATTTACATCAAAGAAGTGGTAAGGCTACATGGAGTACCACTCTCTATTGTATCCTACCATGATCCTAGATTCACCTCGAAGTTCTGGAAAATTATCTAACATGCTTTAAACACTGAACTGAACTTCAGTACGTCCTATCATCCTCAAACTGATGGCCAATCCGAGAGGACTATTCAGACACTGGAAGACATGTTGAGGGCATATTCTATGAAATTCAAAGGAGGATGGGACCAACATCTTCCACTAGTTGAATTCTCCTACTACAATAGTTTCCACTTGAGCATCTGTATGGCACCATATGAAGCCCTTTATGGGAAAAGGTATAGAACACTGGCGTGCTGGGATGAATTCAGTGAGCGAAAGCTACTAGGACCTGAATTGGTTGAGGAAATGGCAGAGAAGGTGAAAACCATTCAGCAGCATATCAAGGCAGCCCAAAGTCGATAGAAGAGTTATGCGGATAACCATTGACAAGACCTAGAGTTAAAAGTAGGAGACCTGGTATTTCTACTCATATCTCCATGGAAGAAGGTCATGCGGTTTGGGAAGAAAGGAAAGCTAAGTCCTAGGTATATCGGGCCCTTCGAGATCCTTGATCGAGTCGGAGCTGTGGCATATCGACTGGCACTTCCACCAACCTTGTCGAAGGTACATGAGGTCTTTCTTGTATCCCTATTAAGGAAGTACATACCAGAACCTTCACATGTACTCTCTTCAGAGGTGGTACAGTTGGAGGATAATCTTTCCTATGAGGAGCAGCCGGTGAAAATTTTGAATCGTAGAGACAAAGTTCTACGCAACAAGACTGCTCATCTGGTCAAGGTACTATGGAGAAACCATAAGTATGAAGAGGCAACTTGGGAACTAGAGGAATCAATGAAGGAGAAGTACCCCCACCTGTTCTTGGCCTAGATTGAAAATGAAATTTCGAGGGTGAAATTTTTGTAAGGAGGGGAGAATGTAACAACCCATTAGTTTTTTTAAAGGAAATTATTTTCTTATAAATATATCATAATCACATTAACTACTTAGTGCTATGAGACCCTTAAAACATAAGTTTGTCACTTCTATGATGTGAATTTCAAAAATCCGAAATACACTATCGCGATCAGTAAGTTATTTAGAGTCCAATAAGAAAAACTTAATTTTTGTTGAATAGTAACTTACCCTTATGAATAGTAACATACCCTTATGAATAGTGATATACCCTAATGAATAGTAACCTTACCTATGATAATATATAAATAATATTCAAGTTGAAAGTACGATATACCTATATTTTAGAATAAGTTAATGAATGTTTTAAAACTGGTTTTTGATAATAAATTATGATTTTAATTAAATATTAAATTAATAATATTTAAAAAATTATTTTTGAAAACTAGACTTCATTTTTGGATTCTGCACATCGAAAAATGGTTAGGGGGAATTTTTTGGATTTTTCTGAAATACTTTATTTTTTGATGAATAGTAAAATACGGTAATTTATCGTATATATACATTATAAGCTAAATAGACTATTCCTAGCATCAGGGCTGATGTCACCACCCTTAATCCTAATTCACATGATAAAATTACTTTTCTTGGTCATGGAATACTTACTATTAATTTTCTTGTGAAGAAATAAAAAACTAATGAGTTTTATATTGAGAAATCTCATCTCTCCTCCACTATAAAAAACCCCTCTCACCCCCTCTTCCAATCACTCCTCTCAAGCCTTGTTCCTTCTCCAAATTCTGGCCAAATTGTAACACCCCAAGCTTCCACGGTACGCTTCTTTTTGAATAATATAGTAGCGTGTGTTGTACGCAACTTCATGTTCAAACACACACCACAACCAATCAAACTAGCCGTTATGAATAGTAATACCCACTTTTTGAAATATTATACATTTTATCTTTCAAAATGGACTTCATTTTTGGATTTGGAATATCGAAATTAGCTTAGGGCTAATTTTTGTTACTTTTCTGATAACTTTCATATTTTGATGAATAGTTAAAATTACTAAATTTTAATTAAAAACAACTTTTTTAATCGAAATAATTAATAGTGATAAATTATGAATTTTAGTGGTTTTAAATTACATTTAGAATATATTTTTACAATGTAATCCAATTTTGGTCATTGGACATAGTTTCACATTTAAACCGGACATAAACAAGTGTCAATCTTTTGATAGTTATTGTTTTTTAAAAACACGCTTTTTGTTTTGACAGCGGGAATTAATTTTAAATTAATAAATTAAACTTATATGTTTTTAATTTGGTAAAATAGACTTAATTATTGAATTTGGAATATCAAAATTAGCTTAGGGTAAATTTTTGGTATTTTTCTGAAAACTTTTAATTTTTGATGAATAGTGAAAAACACTGAGTTATAGTTTAAAACCGAATTTTTATTTAAATAATTATTTGTTTTATTTAAATTATTTAATGTAAAAATAGATACATAATACCTATATAAGTTCAATTTATTTCATTGGAGTCAGTTTATAATAATTTTATATATATATATAAATTTTATTGAACTTTTCATCGTCTTTTACCCACCTCCTAGGAGCTTTTGCAAATTCACATAAAACTTAATTTTACCACTTCAGTAAGCTGAATTTGGAAAATCCGAGAGACACGGTTAATAACAAGGAGTAAAATTTGGTTCAATGAGATGAAAATAATTTTTGGTGAATAGTAACTTTTTACTTTTATTTACCACGGTTAAAAGTAAATAGGGTAATTAAGGGTAAAAATGATATTAATATTACCCTCACACATATCCTAATTCTATTGGACAAGTTTATCTCAACCAAAAACAACCTTAGGAATAAAATATTATCATTTAGGTCCACTTGGATTAGACTGGGACATTTATTATTATTTAATTCAAAGAAGAGTTAAATGAGTTAAAATCAAAGTTTAATAACTAAAACATTTTTAATATAGGGTTTTGCATAAGATAAATTCGATTATAAATATTCAGTAGAAAGATAAAAAGATTTTATACATCATGGTATTTTATTTATAATTGTTATACATTATATAAATAAATTTATTTATGACACAATGATGATGCAGTAATTACCTTATTCATGAAAGAATCAAATAAATGGTATTATAAATATTAAAATAAATATAATTTCAAAGTTTTTATGAAATACACAAATTTTATAGGTGAATATGACATGTTATAATTGATTCAATATATTTTTTTTGAAGTAATCATGTTGTTATTATTTTAACAAAAAACAAATACCAAATAGTGTCAAAATTGACATAAAATAGTTTTTAAAACAAATATTATAATATTAATTGATATAATGGTCCTAAAAATATAAGTTTCGGAAAAAAGACTTATATAATAATATATATGACATTAATGAACCAATTGGGGTTCTATTGTCAGTATATAGTATGTTTATTAACCATATAGTGTAAGAATACAAGAAGACACGGTAAAAGTTAAATTATTTAACTTAGAGTTAAATTTAAATGATAAGGTTAAAATGGTAACCTAAACTTGTCTAAAACATATTGGTTGAGTTTTTTTCTACCTATCCCCACATTATACTTTAAATAATAAACTTTTGAGCCATTATAAACCTAATATTAATTTATTATAAAATAATATTTTAAGTTTTTCCTAAGGTGCCCATCACCCCTCTTATAAAAGGGAACTCCCCCTTCTCTCTAATTCACACCTTCTAAGCCATTTGGCACGGCCAAACCCTACCCAAATACCCTCTAAAATATCCTCCCTTCATCCTATAGGCCTTAGTTTGATCATAAAGATAACCTAAGGATCCCTTTTGATCAAATCAAAAGGAAGAACCCGATGAAGAGGTAATGATTTCACCACCCTCTTTCAAGTTCATTTCTTCTTCCACTTCATTTTCTATGTTGTTTCCATTCTAAAATAATAACTCCAGTATATTCTACATAATGTGATGTTATTATAATTATGGTATAACAAAATTAATTATTCTATCCACCCTTTGAATGACATGTCACCATACGTGCGTACGTACGGCTTACCGTCTCCACGTCATGGTGTAATTGTTATTCAATACATTATTATTTGGATGGGTATAATAATGATGTGTATTTGATGTAAATAATAAATATAACATGATAAGGATTCTATATATATTATATAACATCCAATTATATATTATATTAATATCAAAAGAATGATATTTTCGCTCGTGCATACGTACGGATTACCGTCTCCACGACGCGATGGGATTCATTTCCAAGTTCACCATTCATCGATGATTATAAAAATATATATTACTAATAAGTATGTAATATATAACATAATAATTCTACTGGAGATATATAGTTATATATATATATATATATATAATTATTTATGTACTTACATATATCTTATTCACTTACTTCCGTTCAATACTATATGAAAACGGAAACAGTGTTTATGCGTACGTACGGACTACCGTCTCCATAAATGGTGTTTTTCATTTCATATATATGTCTATTATAAATTTTTATATTCTAAATATATATGATAAATAAATCATGTTTTATATTCTGGAAGTATTTAAATCATGATCTAAGTGATACAATCAAGATTAACAAGTTAAAACACTTACGATAAAGAAAGCGATTATTGCATGAAATATTAATATAACATGAAAATTATTATTAAATGGGTATTATAAAGTCATAAATGAATAATTTATGTTACCATAAGTATTAATAATATTCTGGTATAATTTAATAACATACTATAGTCTTCATATAGAAGGCTAAACGTACCCTCGACTAAAGGAAAGTGCAAGGTAAGGGGTTTTCATCTCACTCCTTATTCCAGTGAGATTCAGGTCATATTGCCACTATTACCTTTTGTGTGTTGTATGTACATCCCATAATTGTATTCTTTGTGTAATACACTTTAATTTATGTGTATTTACATATTCATTTTATGATACCTCTTTCATGGGTTGTATGTTTCGTAAGTTACCAAATTGGTAAGGGTTAATTTCACAATCTCTTTATTATCCGAGGTTGTTTTTACGTAAGTATCTATTGGGACATATTTATTATCCATGTCCATGTTTTATGAAAGAGTTTTCAAAGGGATTATTTTAAGGGACACTTTTTACTAAAACATCATCTCAAATGTTTTAAATATTTATTCTTCTAAATCTTTCTAATTAATGTCCATGTCTTCAAAATGGTTTTAAGGATTTATTTATATGGACATTAATGTTTTTAAAATTTTAATTCCTTTCAAAAGTTTCAAAGTGGTATGGAACACTTTGATTCAAAAAAGTCTTTAAATGAATTCTTTTTCTAAATTGTGTGACTTTTAAATGTTTTCATGAAAAAGGGGTATTTCTCTCAATGAGTTTTACAAATCATTTTAATCTATGTCAAAATTATTTAATGGATTTTAAACTTGTTTTGAAGTTGATTTATCATGATACAAATTGTATTGAAGCTTTTTTGATATGTTTGACTGTGGATGTGTTATTTTTATACCATTCATGGTTTATGGAGAAATTATTTACATTTCGTATGATAGTTTTAATATGAATGTTTATGTTATGTTTAAACTTGTTCATATGAGGAATGCATTGGACTTAGTAAGTGCAGGGTGGAGCCTGCTATAGCTGCTCAATGCATCGATAGGTCTCATGAGACAAACTACTGTCTTGGCATGAGGCCTTGACAAAATCTTATTTGTAGTCTTGGCACGAGGCCTTGGCTACGTGGTTATGATAGTCTGGCATTATGCATTCCATCATTATGAAAGTGGTTATTGATATTGCATGTGATTATTTGACTAGTAGAATATCCATGTGAATAAGTAAACGGAATTATTTTATTTTTTCCATATTATACTAAAGTTTAAGTTTAAAAGGCTTTTGTTTTAGTTATATGTTTCCTTAAATGTTTATGTTTATTTATGAAAGTTTCTGCTATATTGTTATCCTTACTGATCATCTGAGTTCACCCCTTTCAATGTTTTAATTTTTTCCAGGATGTGAAGAACTATTTTATGAATGACCTGTAGGGAATGTATGAGGGGATATGAAGAAAATATGTTGTTGTAGTAGTTTTCACTTTATGATGTAATGTAAACTTTATGAATGTATCTAGTTATTCCAAGGCAACTAACCTAATTGGTCTTTCGAGACTTGATCTTTTGTGATCATGCCAATGTTTTGTAATAATGCACCGACTCTGGGTAATTGGGGTCGGGGCGTTACAGTTTGTATCAGAGGAAGTTTAGTACAAATCTTAGAAACTAGATTTAGATAAACTCTAATTAGAACACATAGACCTAAGATGGACTTTGAGGATTAGTATACAAGAACTTCCTAGAATTTTGGTATTGTAGAGATTTTGTGAGTTTTTCGAGCAATACATCCATGTCTGGATATGAGCAGGTAGAGGTGGCTCTGGCATAAATGTACCTAGGGGTAAAACCCGAAAACACCACTTTGAGCTAGACTTCAACGGGAACTGGTGCATGACAACGGGCCTTTCTGCACTCTTGGTTACGACACTCCCGGGGGATATGCTTAGGATAATTCTCATTTTCTTTACAAACCATTATGAAGGGTTTATGAGTATATACTTCCTCAAGGAAAACATTTTATGATTATGGATTATATCCATAAATAGTTCAATTTATGTTAAGTGTTTTACAAGTATGGAATTATGTATTTTGATTCATAAACTGATCTAGTGTATTCCGTTGTATAGAAATGACGCCTAGTAGAAGGAATGAGAACTCCAGCAATACACATGATCCAAAGAGTAAGAAGTATCATATCTTTCATGGTCCTAAGACAAAATTTAGAAAATAAATAGTCTCCCATATATTATCATCATATGAAGAAATAGTATCATGTGTTGATAAGATAAGTAAATAATTATCGAAGTCCTATGGCTTTGAAGGGAAGCCAGAGAAGAAAAGGATGGTAGAGAGAAGGACAGATAAAGGGAAGAAGGTAAAGAAGGATTTTCCCATATGTGATGACTGTGGAAAGAATCACCTTGGAAAATTCTTGAAGGGAATGGGAGTATTTTATAAGTGTGGGAAAAAAAGGACACCAAGTACGTGACTGAAAGTGTAAGAAAAAAGTTTCAAATGTACAATGCTTCATCTGCAAGGAGTTGGGACACTATGCGAACCAATGTCAAAATCATCAAAGTATGCCCCAAATTATGTTATTGGATAATAATAAAGTTATGATACTACCTCAGATGAAGAATAATTACTAGTGTTCTTATGTTGTTATTATAGGATTATTTCATTTGAGTGTTGTGTCAACAATGTACTGGTTATAATAATTATTGAGTATATAAGGATTGTACTGCAGTACTATTTTATTAAGGACTTGAGATTGTGTGGAACCAAGAAAAGTGACCCAATAGCAGGTTAAATTTTTGAAAAATATATGGCTGAGAGAAAGATAAACCATAATATGGTTCTGATACCGAGGTAGTGATTTTGGAATAATACAAGATTTATTTGGATAAATGATATTGGATATTCTTGACTACCTTGAAACTGATTAATGATTTTTTCATCGTTGGAGTTTACAACATTTTTGGATAGAAGGAATATATCCAGTATTATATAAATAATAAGGGAGCATGATTGTAATCAATAAGGTTTTATGGTAATTCAGGATGTTACCGTGTTTTAAAATAATACATGGTGAAGGTGTTCACATGTTATTACATGGAAAAAAGGATCATCATTGTGTTTAACTTCCTTATAAATTTTGGACTGTGAGTTTGGATAGTAGTATTTTGGATAAGTCTAAAGGTTGGAATGGATTAAGTTTGAAAGGTTGTTTTTGGATTTTTATAAAAGGAAAACACGAAGACCGTGTGACAACCCATCGCGTTGGACAAAGCTGCGGGAATCGAACCACACAACCATAGTGTGATTGGGATTTATTGCCTACCACTGGACTACATGAAGTTCCTAGATGGTATAATGTAGTTTCTTTTTTTAAAGTGTCTGATATGTGAATTATAAATTCATTATATTTGGAACTCTATACGATTAGGATAAATAGAGTATTTTTGAGTTGTATTATGTTTTGGGGTGAAAGATGAGTTTGTGGTAGAAATTTATTAATGGATAAAACTCTAATTATAAAGTTATTATATCTTCTTATGATCTTATCCAATCTCATAAATAAATTCCTTAACATTAATAAAAGGAATATAGAACAACAATGTTGTCCTAGATGGTACCTTAGATCATCACAAATTTATGGCTTTGTGATGGTTGGCCTTTTCATAGCCATGTTCTCTACCACTCTCCATCAGATATTGATGGTTAAATTTCTCTTCCATATCCATATTTTTCTACAAGGAACCTCAGTATGTGTTATTTTCGGTACCCTTCATACTTACCACTCTTTATTTTAAATAGAGGCCTCATTAATCCATTTTTCGATGTGGGATTTCAACTAAGATATTTTGAAATGTCAACCACAAGTTTCCAATACCGAGCATAAATTGCGATGATGAAATTTATTTAAGGAGGGGAGAATATAACACCCCAATATTCCACGGTATGCTTCTTTTTGAATAATACAGTAGCGTGTGTTGTACGCAACTTCGAGTTCTAACACACACCACAACCAATCAAACTAGCTGTTATGAATAGTAATACCCACTTTTTGAAATTTTATACATTTTATCTTTCAAAATGGACTTCATTTTTGGATTCAGAATATCTAAATTAGGTTAGGGTGAATTTTTGGTACTTTTCTGATAACTTTCATATTTTGATGAATAGTGAAAATTACTAAATTTTAATTAGAAACAACTTTTTTAATCAAAATAATTAATAGTGATAAATTATGAATTTGAGTGGTTTTAAATTATATTTAGAATATATTTTTACAATTTAATCCAATTTTGGTCATTGGACATAATTTCACATTTAAACCAGACATAAAACAAGTGTCAATCTTTTGATAGTTATTGTTTCTTAAAAACACGCTTTTTGTTTTAACGGCGGGGATTAATTTTAAATTAATAAATGCAACTTCTATGTTTTTAATTTGGTAAAATAGACTTCATTATTTAATTCCAAATATCAAAATTAGCTTAGGGTAAATTTTTGGTATTTTTCTGAAAACTTTTAATTTTTGATGAATAGTGAAAAACACTGAGTTTTAGTTTAAAACCAAATTTTTATTTAAATAATTATTTATTTTATTTAAATTATTTAATGTCAAAATAGATAAAAAATACCTATATAATTTCAATGTAATTTATTGGAGTCGGTTTATAATAATTTTAGATATATAAAAATTTTATTGAACTTTTCACAGTCTTTTACCCACCTCCTATGAGCTTTTGCAAATTCACATAAAACATAATTTTACCGCTTTGGTGAGATGAACTTCGAAAATCTGAGAGATACGGTTAATATCAAGGAGTAAAATTTGGTTCAATGAGATGAAAATAATTTTTTGTGAATAGTAACTTTTTACTTTTATTTACCACGGTTAAAAGTAAATAATGTAATTAAGGGTAAAAATGATATTAATATTACCCTCACACATGTCCTAATTCTATTGGACAAGTTTATCTCGACCAAAAACAACCTTAAAAATAAAATATTATCATTTAGGTCCACTTGGATTAGATTAGGACATTTATTATTATTTAATTCAAAGAATAGTTAAAAGAGTTAAAATCAAAGTTTAATAACTAAAACATTTTTAATATAGGGTTTTGCATAAGATAAATTCGATTATAAATATTCATTATAAAGCTAAAAATATTTCCTAAATCATGGTATTTTATTTATAATTTTTAGACATTATATAAATAAATTTCTTTATGAAACAATGATGATGCAGTAATTACCTTATTCACAAAAGAATCAAATAAATGGTATTATAAATATTAAAATAAATATAATTTCAAAGTTTTTATGACATCCACGAATTTTTGAGGTGAATATGAAATGTTAGTATTTATTCAATGTATTTTTTTTTTAAGTAATCATGTTGTTATTATTTTAATAAAAAACAAATACCAAATAGTGTCAAAATTGACATAAAATAGTTTTTAAAACAAATATTATAATATTAATTAATATAATGGTCCTAAAAATATAATTTTCGGCCAAAAGACTTATATAATAATATATATGACATTAATGAACCAATTGGGGTTCGATTGGTAGTATATAGTAAGTTTGTTAACCATATAGTGTAAGAATACAAGAAGCCACGGTAAAAGTTAAATTATTTAACTTAGAGTTAAATCTAAATGATAAGGTTAAAATGGTAACCTAAACTTGTCTAAAACATATTGGTTGAGTTTTTTTATACCTATACCCGCCTTATACTTTAAATAATCAACTTTGGAGCCATTATAAACCAAATATGAATTTATTATAAAATAATATTTTAAGTTTTTCCTAAGGTGCCCCTCACCCCTCTTATAAAAGGTCACTCCCCCTTCTCTCTAATTCACGTCTTATAAGCCATTTGGCTTGGCCAACCCCTACCCAAATACCCTCTCAAATATCCTCCCTTCATCCTATAGGCCTTATTTTGATCAGACATCCAACCTAAGGATCCCTTTTGATCAAATCAAAAGGAAGAACCCGAAGAAGAGGTAATGATTTCACCACCCTCTTTCAAGTTCCTTTCTTCTTCCACTTCTTTTTCTTTGTTGTTTCCATTATAAAATAATAACTCCAGTATATTATATATACTGTGATGTTATTATAATTATGTTACAACCAAATTCATTATTTTATCCACCCTTTGAATGACATGTCACCATACGTGTGTACGTACGGCTTACCGTCTCCACGTCGTGGGGTAATTGTTATTCAATACATTATTATTTGGATGGGTATAATAATGATGTTTATTTGATATAAATAATAAATATAACATGATAAGGATTCTGTATATATTATATACTATCCAATTATATATTATATTAATATCAAAAGATTGATGTTTTTGCTCGTGCGTACATACGGATTACTGTCTCCACGACGCGATGAGATTCATTTCCAAGTTCACCATTCATCGACGATTATAAAAATATATATTACTAATAAGTATGTAATATATGAAATAATAATGCTACTGGAGATATATATATTTATATATATATATAAGTATTTATGTACTTACATATATCTTATTCACTTACTTACGTTCAATACTATATGAAAACTGAAACAGTGTTTATGCGTACGTACGGACTACCGTCTTCATAAATGGTGTTTTCCATTTCATATATACGTCTATTATAAATTTTTATATTCTAAATATATATGATAAATATATCATGTTTTATATTCTGGAAGTATTTAAATCATGATCTAAGTGATACAATCAAGAGTAATAAGTTAAAACGCGTACGATAAAGAAAATGATTATTACCCGAAATATTAATATAACATGGAAATTATTATTAAATGGGTAGTATAAAGTCATAAATGAATAATGTATGTTATCATAAATATTAATATGTTTCTGTTATAATTTAATAACATACTATAGTCTTCATACAGGAGGCTAAACATACCCTCGACTAAAGGAAAGTGCAAGGTAAGGGGTTTTCATCTCACTTCTTATTCCCGTGAGATTCAGGCCATATTGCCACTATTACCCTTTTTGTGGTGTATTTACTGCCCATAATTGTATGATTTGTGTAATACACTTTAATTTATTTGTATTTAAATATTCATTGTATGATACCTCTTTCATGGGTTGTATGTTTCGTAAGTTACCAAATTGGTAAGGGTTAATTTCACAATCTCTTTATTATCCGAGGTTGTTTTTATGTAAGTATCTACTGGGACATATTTATTATCCATGTCCATGTTTTATGAAAGAGTTTTCAAAGGGATTATTTTAAGGGACACTTTTTACTAAAACATCATCTCAAATGTTTTAAATATTTATTCTTCTAAATCTTTCTCATTAATGTCCATGTCTTCAAAATGGTTTTAAGGATTTATTTATATGGACATGAATGTTTTTAAAATGTTAATTCCTTTCAAAAGTTTCAAAGTTGTATGGGACACTTTGATTCAAAAATTTCTTTAAATGAATTCGTTTTCTAAATTGTGTGACTTTTAAATGTTTTCATGAAAAAGGTGTATTTCTCTCAAAGAGTTTTACAAATCATTTTAATCTATGTCAAAATTCTTTAACGGATTTTAAACTTGTTTTGAAGTTGATTTATCATGATACAAATCTTACATAATGTATTGAATGTTTTTTGATATGTTTGACTGTGGATGTATTATTTTTACACCATTCATGGTTTATGGAGAAAGTATTTACATTTCATATGCTAGTTTTAATACGAATGTTTATGTTATGTTTAAACCTGTTCATATGAGGAATGCATTGGACTTAGTAAGTGATGGGTGGAGCCCGCTATAGCTCCTCGATGCATTGGTAGGTCTCATGAGACAAACTAGTGTCTTGGAACGAGGCCTTGAAAAAATATTATTTGTAGTCTTGGCACGAGGCCTTGGCTACGTGGTTATGATTGTCTAGCATTATGCATTCTATCATTATGAAAGTTGTTATTGATATTGCATGTGATTATTCGACTTGTAGAATATCCATGTGAATAAGTAAATGTCATTATTTTATTTTATTTTTTCCATATTATACTGAATTTAAAGTTTAAAAGGCTTTTGTTTTAGTTATACATTGCCTTAAATGTTTATGTTTATTTATAAAAGTTTCCGCGATATTGCTATCCTTACTGAGCATCTGAGCTCACCCCTTTCAATGTTTTAATTTTTTCCAAGATGTGAAGAATTATTTTATGAATGACCTACTGGGAATGTATGAGGGGATATTAATACAAGATGTTGTTGTAGAAGTTTTCACTTTATGATGTAATGTAAACTTTATGAATGTATCTATTTATTCCAAGGCTACTAAACTAATCGGTCTTTCTAGACTTGATCTTTTGTGATCATGCCAATGTTATGTAATAATGCACCGACTCTGGGTAACTGGGGTCGGGGTGTTACAAAAATACCCTCCCAAACTCCTCTCCCACGTCCAGCAAGCTTTGGTCTTATTAAAAGACCAAAACCTCTCCCTTAAGGAGGTTCTCAAGGAAGTTTGGTTCAAGAGGTAAATTCCTCTTTTCAATTCTTTGTCTTTCCTTTCAAGTTCATTTGTTTTATTTTTCTATTACCTCTCTTTATCCAAATTTTGTGATGACTCAAGTACCTTATATGTACTGTAATGTTGTCATGATAGTGTAATAATTTATCATCATCTCTCCCTTTTTACCTTCTTTTATACTAGTAGCAAGAACACCATCCGAGATGTGTCAATTTTACACATTCAAGGACGATGGACTTTCGCTTTCTTTTATCATTATAAATTCTGGTCATAAAACCATTATTGTTATGGTTGAACCAGATTATTATATATAATATAACCTATTTAATATTCTGTAATCCCTTTGTTCAAATGGTATTAGGTTATAAAGAAAAATGGGTTCGTTGTAATCAAAACCCACAAATTAACCGAAACAATTATCATTAAAGTTCTATATGATAATTCATCCTAGTTCGATGTAACCAAGTTATATAAATGACCAATAACAGCTATTTATGTTCATAAATAATATATGATTTAAATTATGGATTTTTACATTCATTCCACATACTTAAGAACAAGTGAACCATAGATGAAAATAAAGAAAATGAACACTCCGAAGCAACAGAATTCAATACAATAACATATAAATAAAGACATAAATGAACTAACCAGAATTATGGTAAACTAAATACATGTCTAATAGGTTCTAAAATAAGTTATTAACAAGTATAATTTCATATTCCAGGAGCTTAAGTACAAGAGCGTAACACGTTTGTATTTAAGTTAAGGGTTTTTCACCCGAACTTCCATTTTCATTCGGGTTAATTTTATTGTCTAATTTCCTCGATGAAATTATTATGTATTGTTATTTACTACTAATAAATTCTATGTGAGTATTATATATATGTACACCAACCAGAATCCTTCTCTATTTTCAGATATAGTTACATGTTTTAAAAGAATCTCTCAAAACTGTTTCCAAAAATACGAGCCCAAAACAAGGGAATTTCTCAAAATCAGATCTATTTTCAAGGGCAAGATATAATATATTTTTAGAGACCATTATCCATCTAAAAACACTCATATTATCATGAAATACTTTCTTAATTTACTTCTAGTTTTATACAAATATTATTCTAAAAGATCTCTTCTTTTCAAAATAAAAGAGTATTTATCACAAGAATTGCTTAATGATTTTAGAAGATTATTCTCGTTTGATTCAACACTCTTGTTGATTCTTATGTATTATTGGGGTTAATCATTTATGATGTCATATATCATATTTTATTGAATGGTTTATGACTAACTTTATTGTGGATGATCTATCCTAAAACCATTCACCATATTATTCTGAATGGTTAGTGTTTTATGTTTAATGATTTGGGAAAGTTAGTTACATTTCATATGATAGATTCAATAAGAATGTATATGTTGTTTATGTTGATCCCCACTCATATGAGGAATGAATTAGAATTATTATGTGACGGTTGGGGACCGCTATATCCCCTCGATGCATCGGTAGGTCTCATGAGACAAATAGATGTGGAATTGGCCGAGACCTTTCCCAATGTGATATGGATTTTGGCCGAGGCCTTAATCATTAGACGTCTTGGCCGAGGCCTTGAAAAAATGTTTCAGAATTTCCAGCATTATGCATTCCATCATTATGAGTTCAGCTATTTATATTCCATGTGGTTATTAGATTAGTAGAATACCCGTGATTATGTTTTATTACGACATTATTTACTCAGCTCATTTTCCTCACATATTGTGTTCAAGTTTATTATTAAAGGCATGTGTTTTCAATTATCCACCATGTATTATGTTTATACTATCTTCCACAGTATTTATTACTCTTACTGAGAATTTGCGCTCACCCCTTTCTTATGTATCATTTTTTTCAGGACATGAATAAGTTTATTATGAATGACATGCTAAAATAACCTAGGAGTTGTGGGTGTTGTCTAAGGAGTTTCCATGTTGTATTTCTCTTCAAGTTGTAATATTGAACTTTTGTATGAATCTTGTTTCAAATAATACTAAACTACTCAGTCCTTTGGGATTCGTATTCCTTGTATGTATGCCAACGTAATCAAACAAGGCACCAGCTCCGGGCGACTGGGGTCGGGTCCTTACACAATGTCTTCAAGAAATATTTTCCATAACCATGTTCATGTTAGGAGGAAGAGGGATATCCTAAAGTCCCTAGCATGTTTCTTTATTAGGTATTGGGGAAGAATAATTTTTTTTAAATCTATGGTAATGACTTATAGAATGTTTTTAGAGTTCTAGATTGTCCTATATAGTGGGGGTGGATCATTGGAAGGATTATAACTAGTTTGGCATATAGTGAGAGTAAAGGGCCAAGGCTTACCTTAGTTTCACAAGGTAATAATGACTGAAATGGTGTAAGATTGTTTTAATGAGAGTAAAGAAAATATGATATCATAATTTATGAAGTAATTTTTGGAAGATGGTTGGTTCTAGTTATATTTCTCAGTCCTAATGTTCCATAAATATCTCATATTGTGAAAGATCTGTGGCAGATTTTAGGAAACATGGAGTTCAGAAGGACAGATTACATGGACATAGTACACTAATTTTTTTATATGCCTAAAAAATTAGTATGGTAATCGGGCTTGTTTTATTTGTATTAAAATTTGTAGATTCATTCAAAAGGTTTCATGGATTATGAAATGGGTGATTAAAGTCTAGTAAATTATAGTGTGGAAATCCTTAGTGGGGGATTAGATAATCACAACCATCATGGGGATCCATGGTGAAACTATAAAGGAATAGTGAATGGATATATAAGTTTAGAAGTAACCTAAGGGACTCAGTGGAAGCCTTGACAATATCCTTCAGCTGAAATATTTTTATTCTTATCCTATGAAAATGATTCTCAAGTGGTAGATTGTTAAAGTTTGGTGTGATAAATGTGTTTTGGAAGTGTTGGAATTTTTGGAACCAGAATTATAGAATAACACTTGTGAAACTAGATAGAGACATGCTCACCTAACACCTCAAATTTATAGTGGATGATGTGGAATCATATTAAAGGGCAATGGGTTCATATGATATGACAAAAGAGGAGTTTTGGATGTGGTATGAGTTTATTGAGGAAGTGATAAATACATTCGACATCAACTATTTCTGGGTGATGGAGGGACCTATATAAGATTAAGAAAGTCTTTTGTGACATTAATCTGAATTATTAATGAGGATTTAAGGGTGAATATAAATTTGGGATCAAGTATATAATTTTTAGTATATGTTTTATGAATTTTTGACTGATGTGGTAAAAGTGGTAGAGAATTCAGAGCATACATTATTCACCGAATTGATTAGTAGAGGTAGTGGTTCTCATCCAATCACCTTAATCAAATAGAGGAATATAAATGAATATTATAAGGTATTTTAACTAGATAAAATAGTTGACTATTATGGAAAACATCAATATATAGTGGGTGTAGGTCACTTTTTTTAATCTAATTGAAATGTGAAATTCATGTTGGGGGTACTTCCTTAGTGAAAGCTCGTGTCGCCAAAAAGGCACACCGGAGGCATTTTTGGAGATTCTCCATTATTATTGGTTATGGTATCTCAAATTATTCTATTATAACATAGGATAGGTATAGTTATATAATATAGGACCCATGTAACTCAGGTTGTCTCTTGTTTCCCTTTCCTTGAATGAATGGTTTCCATGTTCCCCCATGGAGTATGATTTTTTTGTGTTGTGATTTCTCTATTTGTATATTTTGTGTTTTTTATTTCTTGTTCATTATTTAAAAAAAATATTATTGAAGATGAAAATTTAATGGTATCAAATAATGGAATAATAATATAATGATAATGGTGAGATGTCTTCCTAGGTCCAGACATTGAGTCCACAAGGATGTTATGGAAGTTCAGACCTTCTGATGGACTTGTTCCATATTTTATTTCTAGAGAAAATTTCAGTTATAAGAAGTTTTCTTATTCCAAATTTCTTGTTCTAAACTCTCTAATCGGTATGGGACACTCGGATTTCATATGAAGGGTGGCTCAATTTCCCCAAATAGTTTCTATGTTCATCGAGTGGAAATGACTCTATATGGGTTATAATCAATCAATTAAAAAATATTTCCCACTTTATTCCTATTTGGAAGTAGATTTCTATGAATAGATTGGGATACTTGTATATAAATTAGATTATCATGTTTCATGGGTTACCCATAAGGATTGTTTCTAGTTAAGAGGCTTCATTCATATCCCTATTGTGTTAGATATTGAAAGTGGCATCTGAGTCTTAATTTTTGATGAGTACAAAATTCCACCCTCATAAATATGTCCATATCGATTGGTCCATTTAGGATCTTTAGGATATAATAATTTCTTATGCGTTATATTTTAGATTTACCTAGGTGGATCAATTTCCACTAGTGTATTTTTCATACAAAAACATCAACTACTCCACTATTGGATTGAAACCTTTTCAGACCATATATGGGAAACCATGAAAGTCATCCATATGTTAGATGAAGATTAGAGAGGTGTCATTGATGGTTCCAGAGTTCATGTGGTTTATGATAGATAAGGTACAGGTGATCCATGAATGGTTGAGGATAGCATAGATTATTCATAAGTCCAAGCAGACTAATGAAAAAGGCCTTTAGAGTTCAAGGAATGAGATCATGTGTTCCTAAAGTTCTCACCATGATGCAGTTTATGGATTTTTGGTTGTGGGAGAAAGATTTTCCCAAGGTTCATTGGTCATTTCCAAATCCGATATAGAGTGGTTGGGGTTTATTATCACCCAGTGTTTCCCCTATAGTTGGATCGAGTTCATAACATATTCCATGTATTGCACCTATAGATATATATGCATGATCTATCACACATCATCAAGTAGGATGAATCATACATTAAGTATGATGACATGATAGGACCCTTCAAGGTTGTTAAATACCATTGGTGCATGTGTTTTGGTAGCATGGGGACTATCAGGAGTGATCTCAGGAATATAGGGGTCAAATACGAGCTTAGTTCCCTCATCTTTTCAAGTAGGTTGTGACTTTTTAAGATTTCATTTTTGATTGTCGGGAGAATTTTTAAACCTACATTTTAAGTCTAAACCTTTAGAATATTTTATGGATGATTCACTGGTCCATTTTCACTCAGCGTCATAGAACCAAAAAAATAATATATTATTTTTAGTCTGCTAGTTCGTGATAATGAGAAAGTAATATTTCCTCTTAAATGGATCCTCATATAGAAAATCATATGTTTTGATTACATCTCTAAAATTAGGATTACCCTAGAATTTATGCAATTATTTTTCATATCTAGGGTCTCTAGAATCAATCCGTTTCATGTTGAAATTAATAGATTAAATAAATTAATCAATTGGTGAATTCATTATATCTGCTAAATCTAATTATTGATATATATTATACCTTAAGATATATTTATAGGTTTATCCATTATAAACCTTAGATTGAGAGAGAAGGGGGAGGAGGATCATGGGATATGTAGAAATCTAGGATTTTGGTAATCAAATTCTTCATTGGATAATTCTAATGAATTCGATATGGATGCAATCATCACCAACAAATGAACTGATCAAGAGTTAAGGCTTGTTACTTACAATTTCTTACTCCATTCCTTATGAAGTCCAATCTAGAGGTATTTATTTTTTATTTTTTTACAAAAAACACACATCCCCATGTATGTATCAATTTTTAATATATTAAATTACTGAAACTCTTATTATTCTCCTTGGGTTCTTTAGTGTTGGTGAATCTGTACCCAATAATTGGTGGTTTGGATTCAAACTAGCCATCAATAATTTTTTATATGATTTTTTATTCCTTTTTATCCTATTTTTATTCAAAAAATCCCCACTGGCCATTTCATGGGTTAGTGGTTCAATGAACCATGGCCTAAATTGAAAATTTTAGATATATGGATCTATAAGTGATCAATTTAGGTTCCAAAACAAGGATCATGGTGTTTGATAGGATCCTTGAGTGATTAAAGACTGTTGTAGGGTACATAGGTGTGAGTCCCTAAATAAATACAGTGTTTTAGGAATTAGGAATATATTTGAAGAAATTTTGAATCGTTTTTCTAGTGAAGGATGGTTGAAAAACATCATTTAGAGGTGTGACAATGATGAATATGTTATTTAGAAGTGCTTTAGGCATGACCAGGGATGATAAATATGATGGAGATGAGATTTTATGTAGTCTAGACAATTGGGGAACAAATATTTGAACACATGGAATGAGATCTAGAGACATGTGTTATGTATCTCCTTGGTAATGATAGCTATGGATTTGGTACGAGTTAAATATATCATAGGTTTTAGTTTTAGTGTACATTTCATGTGGTCCTAGGTCACTTTTCTCTACATGTATAGGGCTACATTTTCAATTGGATGTTTGGACTCACACACTATGCAGGTTATCACATGCACCATTTATCTCATTCCCCACACAATATGGATTATGGTGGTTTTTTCCAAGTACCCCTAGGTGTCTAATACACCATGCACTCTATCAGGCACACCATGTAGGCCAACTTCCACACACCATATAAATGGGAATACATTACCATACTTTATCAGAGGGGATACACATCATGTACTCCCAAATTACATGTTGGTTACTTTTCCCATACATATATAAATTCATGTATTATTTCTCGGGACTCGTATTTGGTTATGTGAGTAGTCCATCCAAAGTATCTTTCTATGTAGAACGTGGTGAAACATCCATTATTGGAATTATAGGTGTGGTACAATGAAATTTTGTGAATTTTTGTTACCTTAAATATATAGGATCAATGACTGGGATTAAGCATGATGATCAGATCATACATAGGTTTAGGAAATACCCTAGTAGAGATCTAGTGATTTTTCATGGGTCTCTTCTATTCTTTATAGAGTTTGGTACTCCCTCATATTCCATGGGTGTAGTTTCTATATCCATAGATCTAAGTAATCCCTTATCTAATACATTTTTCTTTATGGGTCACAGGTCCTCCATTGGGGTAGGTTACTTCATCAAATGATACTTCTCTTAGAGAGGTGTGGGTCCCCAATTATAGTTTTGAGAGGTGATGTGGGTTGTGAGGTTGATTATCTTAGTTTATTTGATTGGTTTTTACAGTTGATTCCTCTAAAGTTGGGATATGTAGAGTGATAAATTACATTATAGACCATGTTATCTACTTTTAAATCATATCTATGATTTCTTTTTTACCCTTGTATTTTGAGCTGACAAGTCTCTTTTACTTATCCTTTATAGTTTTCAGGGCATTCTACTGGGTATGTATATACTCACCTCTACAAGGTTGCTTCACCAACACATGTCATATATTATTCTAGTAATAGATAGTTTGGATGAAATATCAATGGACATAGTGTTGGTGGATTGGGATCTTAATAATAACTAAAGGTGACAATAGTAGATGAAGATCGTGTCTAGTTCTAATTATTTATGTAGTCCCATTCACCCCCATTTTCTTTGGGTTTGTTGGGCATGTATTTTTACCCCTAACTTTATGTTTTATCCACTTATTAATATTTTTTTTATAATAGAGTTTGTCACATGCATTATATGTTATAGTTATTTTTTATTGTCTATACTATATTTTTATAACTTATGAAGAGATGTATGTTTGTATACAGGTGCATTATGATAAGGTATTCCATCATGTGTGATGTGATAACTCAGTGATAATAACCAACCTATTTCCGATTAGTTTCAAGTGGCATATGTAATAACTTCATTATATTTTCATAATATTTATTTCATTTTATTCCCTTTCATTTATTAATTAATTAAGTTTTAAAGAGTTTTTGAATTTAAGTGTTAATTTAATATGTTTTTTAATATTTTTCAAAAGGTCAAAATGATGAATTCATTTAGTTTACCTAATTTTTAGAATAAATGGATAGATAAATTTTGATTTTCCTATACTTTTATGTTTTGAATGAAAAGAGTCCTGACTATATCTCTATAGTGAAATTTGGCTAAGTGTTAATTCAGATCTATAAAGTTACACTTTAAAAGAGTTTTTCTCTAATATTTGAAGAGTAAATAAAATTTTTTTAATAATCATTTTAACTCCTACAAAACGAATTGGAAAAGTAACTATGATTTTGTAAGAGTGAGGATCGACTTTGTAAGAGTCAGAGGTGACTTCAGAAGAGTTAGGGGTGAATTTAGAAGAGTCAAAATAGACTTTATTTTAGTAAATCTATACTTTGAAAATACTAAATATCACTTTAAAATATTAAAATGTCAATTTTTTTGAGTCAATTACGATTTGGAAGAGTTTTTTTCTTTTTGAATATTGCCATTAATAGAAAGAATGGGAGACTATAGAAGATTAAAACCTATACTTCATAAATATCATCTCGTTGAAAATAAAATCTTTGAGGTTCCACATCCTCATTCATTCAACAAATTAATTGGTATCCATATGGATTACAATAAAGAATATTAATTATAATATAAGATTGATAATATAGTAAAAAATAAGAGGAAAGCTATGTATTTTTTTGAGAATGGACTTTGACTCACCAAAGAGATTTATAAGGAGGAAACATTTAAAAATTCATGAAGAAAGGATTTCAAAAGTAAGAGCTAATAAGAATGATATAATACTAGAGTAAGTGAGATACTGGTAGGTTTGGACTAGACTGATGTTGTTTAATTTTTTGTTCTTAGTTTCATAATCTATCATTATAATTTTACAATTCCTTATTCTCTCTCCTTTTCCATTTTTATCCTATGCATGGATGGGTAAAACCTTGGTTGATTGCGAAAATGAAGTTAATCCACTTGTAATTCTTGAGTCTTATGGTTAATGAATAGAAGATATTTCTTTTATTAATTGATTTTAGTATTCATTAGAAGTTTATATTTTGAAATGTAATTTTTTTTTTCATTCCTTTTTTAAAACCTTGGTCAATGATCACAATGATCCCTCTGCTTATTTTATTCTATATGTTATGGAATTTCCAAAGATAGGTGGTGATGTTCTTGGAAATTGTTTCCAAGTGTGTTAAGACAGTAGAAAACTCTTGGGTTTCTTATAAAACACAACACCCAATTGGGTATTTCTTGAGTAAACATTTTGTGGTTAACTATACCACTTTTCACAAATAGGAAGGAGGATATACCAAATAGATATTTTTGTAAATTTTAGAATCACCACAACCATTAAAGTCAGTGTGAGATGATAAAAAATTATGGAATTACTCATTTATTAGTTTTCCAAAATAAGATACAACTAATTTAAAAACTATAAAGAAATTATAATTAGATAACCAACCTTGTAACAATAATTTTCATTCTCTTGATTTCAATCTCTAGTCTTAATTTATTCAAATTGATGTTTAATACCAAAAAAATCAATTCACATTTCTTTAACTACAAAGTGACAATTTATTTAGCACCCCTCTCTGGAAATAAATCTAGGTTTACACTACTCTACATTATTAAACTAGGTTTTAATAGTTTTTTCTACCCTATTATGGTGTTTTTAGTGAGATTAAGATGAAAATTTTGGCTTAATACCAGCATAGGTGGGGTGTTAGTGGTCGGGTTGTGTCATGTTATTTGGTTATGTGGATGTGTAAAGGATGATAATGTTAATACGTATGTCATTAGGGAATGAGGGAAACTAGTTCATTGGGTAAATGAGTACAAGGTACATTTTCATCTATTTTCTTTTGATTATTATAAAATTATACTTGTATATGGATTTAATGGGTGGGACTTAGTGAGGTTGGGTGGTAATTGACTTGGTATAGTTTTTTATTTTATTTTATTATTTATTCAGTGTGTAATTGGTATGCTTCTTCTATTTTTTCCCAAAAGTTTTTAGGGAGGATCCTACTGAGTATATATTGGGTTTGACACACCTCCCTGATCTAGAAGTTAAACCATTATAACATACATGGTAGAACATGTTTGAAACTTACCAAATCAGAATGAACCCGCAAATCGAATGTACTAGAACTTAGAATTCACATCGCACCTAAGAAACTACACCAAATTGGTTCCACAAAATACCAAATAATAACTTCCCTAGACAATGAACAATAAATAACAAATACATGGAATAAATGGAATAATAAAAATACATAGAAATTAAATGGTTGAGATGTTAGTCTTACACCCAGGTAAAACACACTTAATCTCTTTGTAAAGAAGAAAAAGAGTTACAAGGTAAACCTATATTCTAGTAACCCCACACAACCCAAGTTACAAGGGATCCCATCTAGATTGCTCCTTCTAATCACCCTACACAAATAACCATAGTAATGCCTTTCCACGATAGGATCCCTCTATAAGCAATTTGTAGGGAAGTCCCCTATGGGGATGGTTGAAATATCTTTCTCTTTCTTTCTAATGCTTGGTCACTGTATCTTTAGTTATTCATAAGAACTTTTATTCTTATCCCAACCTTTATATATGATCTCCAAATATTTTTTTTCAATAACATCTAGTTACACCACCTCCCAATATCGTTTAATATAATTCTACATTGATTCTATTGTCAAAAACATCCATTCACTCAGTCAAATTTAATCTCCACCTTAACTAGTCCTTCCTATGAATAGTTATAATTTTCAAAAACTCCACATGTTTACCCTTATGGAAGTATATTGTATCTTCTCCCTTTCTCCTCATCCAAACCTAGTTTCTTATAATATATACTTCCTCTAGAACATGCATGTTCCATCCATAAGATCCCTTTATTGGCATCACTCCCTCCTCCAGAATGTGGTTTCTGCTAAATTTCTTATGTCAGTACATTCCACATTTTTTACTCTCATACATGAACAACACTCCTACCACTTCTCTTTTTGATGAGATAACTTTCATTGATATATATTTTGTTGAGCTAACTTTTGCTTAGCTAAATCTACTTAACTGATTCTTTTGGCCTAAATATGAACATACATATTGAAGGTGAACTTGTCTTCATCTTGATATGACATGTGTATCTTATATATTCTTGACTTCTAAAAATCTAAACAATTAAAATGAAAATATTTCTCATATAAAAACCTAATAATCTTCTACTTGAGTATTGTTTTCACAAGTTAAGCCTAAAAATATCCCACTCAAATACCATTCTCAAGGATTTCACAAAAAGTCCCACAAATAAACTTCTATTTTTTTATCCCTTTTGTATCACTTCCATGGTTCCCCACCATGGCCATGATCTTCCAGGATCCTTTGATTCAAATATACACTAGTATTTTAGACTCAAATCTCTCATTCTATTAAAATCATGAATCATTTTGAATGCCTCCATGGAATTTCACTAAATAAAATGAGTTTTAGATACATCCAAATTTATTGAAATCCTATCAACAAGCCTTTTGATGTTCTATGTTCATTGATTCACTCCTTTTGGAAATCCCAATCTTCTGAAACACTAACACTAACTTTATACACCTTCTCAAAGTTGTCTAGTACATCAAAATTAAGTGATACCATAAAAAATTTCCTTTATTCAAAACATAACATCCATAAATTATTATATCATTAAATAGATAAAGTCTCGTTGAATCAATCTATAATCTTTTGGTCACCTTTGTTCATCGCAAATATGGCATGTACTGTTCCTTTTCTCCCACTCCATTTCAACCTATTTCAAAATTAATCAAGGCTCACCCCCATTAAATAATTCCTTAAAAAACACTAAAGACCTTTCAAAATTAATCCCTATATATATATATATAAATATAACTCTTCATCTCCACTCCTTGAAAATAATGGAACCCATAACATAGATTTATCCCTCTTCCAGTATATGATGTGGTCATAGTTGGCTTCTAAAATGACTTTATATGTGAGAGAAAAACCATCATACTTTAACACTTGGAGTATTTAGGGAATATAATTCCCAAAATGAAGTCAACATATACTTAATAACATCATTCAGTGTTCCACATTCAGTCTCCTAAAACTATAGGCCTTTACAATAACATATATTCTATATAGATCTCATTTAATCACTAATTTTATTTGTTTTTTCCATGATTTGAAACCCATTGTTTTAATTTTTCTATAGAAATTGTCACATATTTATTATATGGGAATATTTTGGGTTTAATTTTTAAACTACATTAATTTTTGAGATATAATTTTTTCTATTTCATTTATGAAATTTGTTAGAGAATCTATACAAAAAGTGTTTGTTTTTGTTAATTTTTAGGTTGAAGGATAAAAATGAAAAGTAAATTTATAAAATATTTCAACACTTTTCAATGAGGTAAACTTTATAGAGTTCGTGGAGTTTATAGGGTACATATCAAGAGCTCATAGATTTAAATACCTTCATATACTTCAATTTAGGGTATAATTCTCTAAACTCATGTTCATTACTTTGTAAAAAAGCACAAGATGAAAGTTCATACAGACTACGTAGAGATTCCTTACCTACTTAGAGTTAATCTAATCTCTTTATAGGGTCTTATAACTTTTTAAGTTTCATTATAGAGTTTTGATAAAAAAATATAGCCCAAACCAACCTTTAACCATAGGAGATTAGGATATCAATTAGAGGAAACCAACCAATCATCAACTACAACACCAGTCATAGGAGATGATGGAGGAATTATAGCA
The DNA here is from genome assembly GCA_963277665.1 of Viscum album. Classification (NCBI taxonomy): domain Eukaryota; kingdom Viridiplantae; phylum Streptophyta; class Magnoliopsida; order Santalales; family Viscaceae; genus Viscum; species Viscum album. Next base: position 1,766,942,820 of record OY728123.1, read on the forward strand.
TGGTTCTATGTTGGATGAAGGATAGAACCACCATATGGAGAGGCATGGTGGACTCCTAGAGAAAGGTGTCCCAAATATAGTTTCACATCCAGTATATGGAGTGGTGAGTATGATATAAAAATAACCTCACAATTATTAAATTGATGTTGATTGAGTATTAGTGGGAGATATTTTTCCTTTTAAAATCATGTGTGTGAATAACCATGATAATGTCACCTGATTATTTTTTTTCACCGCTGTTGGGGATCTTCATATTCTTATTTTATACTTACTACCTAAACACTACAATCCACTACTATAGAACTAGAAGGATCTCTAGTATAAGGACCTGACCTTATTACATAAATAATCTTGAATTTAGTCAAGAAAACACTTCCTTTTACATTGATGATCTTTTCAAGTTTATATCTTTAGAGAATTAGGACAAAACATTCATAACATTACACATTATTATAGAGTGGATACCATAAAAACAGTTTCCATTTTTTTCAAAATATAAATCATTAAATCTTAAAATAAGACTCATTGAAAATTCTTCAACATTTAAAATGGATTCCTTCCTTGTCTTAAAAATCCATTAACCAATGAAAATCATTTAAAAACTTTTAATGAGAACAAAATCTCAGTAATGGATGAAAAAGAAGGAAAGAGCACATTAGTCCATGAATACTCGTAATGTATGAAAACATTTTCAAAATAAATGCTTGTCACTCATATATACTTACTTCGTGTAACATGAGATTTACACAAGATCCACACAAACATGAGAAAATAAATATAATCATAGAGGTATCTTGGGACATTACATACATAACCTTGTAACCATCTTGGCTATCCTATAATTTGTAACCCTCGTGGCTACCTTACTTTGTGTAACCATCACAGTTACACATAGAGTAACCATACGGCTGACCTCCAAAATACACATACCCAATGCATTGGAGGGAAATATATGTCCAACACTTCATCATAAATAATTACCAAGAACCAAAACATAATCATACAACATGAATAATTCCATAAAAACATTCTTTGGAATTTCGTAAAAACGAATTTAAAAAGAGGATTTTTAAAGAAAATCCCCTTATAAATATCATACAATTGAAGAGAGACTTAATATAGTGGATGGAGTATGTATATATAATGTAAATAAACATAATAAAACATAATATAAACAGAACCCATCACACAAACAATTTGAATAGCACATAAATAATGAAGTATAAAGTTAACCCAAAGAATGGAAATCGGGTTTAGAATTCCCTTACCTCGGGGTTTTTCTTACTTAAAATTTGTTTTAACCTCCTGTATAATGGTTAAAAGAGTGTTATTAATATTTTATAGAAATATTTTCATGTTTATAACATCTTATATGATCATTTCAAAACATCATTCCACCCTTTAATTGTTAGTATTTTGCCGCTTTCACTTTTTTTGGGTGAATTCTTTACAGGATTTCCAAGATTGGTTCATGATGGATGTTCTCGTTGAATGGAAGTGAAACTCCAGAATTGTAATGGAGTAGTATTTACATATATACAGTAACATAAATTATACCATTTATCATTTTTAATTTTTTTTATGAGAATGATTCATAAGTTAAAACATTAATGATGCTCATTTAGATCATTTTAGTGGTTCTTTGATAATAATGACCTCATTTCATTTTATAAATTAAAACCATGTGTTAAATGAATTCTAAAACCATTTATGAGACATAATACATATATTATAACCCAGTTCAACCATAAAAATGGTTTCATGTCCATACTTGAAGGAATTAATGTAAATTGAAATCACATCATCCACGATGTCGGTAATTCGACACATCACGGGCAATGTTTTTAATTCCTTGAACATGTGGGGGAAGACAAGAATATTGATGATGAATTTCCCATGAACATGAGAAAATTCAGAATATAAAATATTATAGAGATTTCATGCCTCTTGGGTAAGAATATATTAAGAAATAATAAGAAAAGAACTCAAAATAAAAGAATAATTGTGAAATCGCTTACAAAAATTTGGCAGCATAACGGCTACGCAACATGGTTTTGGAAAATATTAAAAAGAGAGGAGAAAAGGGTCACTAATAAAAAATGAATAATAATATAGATTATATCATGAATAATAATAAAATAAGAACATGGTATGGAAACTTGAAAGTTATACCACATAAAAGAGAACTTGAATGGAAAAAAGAAAGAAATTGAGAATTTTCTTACCTTGTAGAGTAACCTTTAGAACATGAAGGTTGGGACCTTGGAGGCTTGAGGAAACCTTGGGAGGACTACTAAGAAGTTAAGGAGGCCAGATCTTAGTTGGGGAGGAATTGGGAATGAATTTAATGAAGGAATGAGTTGGTATTTATCGGAAAAGTAAGGGAATGTTTTAATAATTTCCAAGGGACACCTCATAGGTGGTATTTGCAAAACCATGGGATTACCCATGGTATTTTCCCATTATATAAGCCACTTGAAACACCTCACATATTATTTAACTATTCACAAGTCTACTAGATTTATGACATCATTATTATATCATTAATGATGTCATTAACACACCGAAACTAAAAACTATATTTTTTACTATTCCCCGAAAAATCGACTGTTTCAGAAGAATTCCAAAAATTTACCCCAACCATTTTTCAACGTGTATAATTAAAAAATGAAGAACATTTTTTGAAAATAAATTTCTAAATATTATTAATTTAATTTTTAAATAAAATCATACTTAATTCAAAAATTAACAATTCTAATTCTATAACTTCTTCTATATTACGATGAAAAATTAACCAAGATGTTATTATCTTAAAGCCTTAAGAAAATAAAATAATAATAAAATTTACTATTCATTAGGGTAATGTTACTATTCATATTACTATTCATAATGGTATGTTACTATTCACCAAAAAAACAAGTTGGTTCCAATAGACTCCAAATAACATACTGAACACAATTGTAGATGAAAGTTTCTTGAAATTCAAAACATAGAACTGGAAAAGTTATGTTTTAAAGGCTAGTTAAAAAAATATCTACTTAAAACAAAGTTCCATGCATTTCTATTTATTTTTATAATAACTTGGGGTGTTACATTATCCCCACATACTGAAAATTGCATCCTTGCAATTTTATTTACTTATTGAACAACTGAAGGTACTTTTCCCTCATAGAATTTTCAGACTCCCATATTGCTTCTACAACCTTGTGGTTTCTCCACAAAACCTTTACCTAGTGGATTACCTTATACCGCAATACCTGCTCCCTTTGATCAAGAATCTGAACTGGTTTCTCTTCATAAGAAAGGTTCTCTTCCAACTGAACTGCTTCTGGGCTCAAGACATGTGATGAATCTGGCACATACTTTCTCAACATCAAAACATGAAAAACATTGTGTACCAGAAACAAACTCAGAGGAAAAGCTACATGGTATGCAACTCTTCCAACTTTCTCCAAGATTTCAAAAGGACTGATGAACCGTGGACTTATCTTCCCTTTATTACCGAAACGCATCACAGTTTTCCGAGGAGAGATTTTAAGGAAAACATGGTCACCTACCTCGAAATAGAATTCTTTCCTTCTATTATCAGTATAACTTTCCTGCCTACTCTGAGTTTTCCTCATGTGCTGCTAGATCATCCTCACTTTCTCAGCCACTTCTTCTATTAATTATGGCCCCATCAACTTTCTTTCACCGACTTCATCCCAAAATGTTGGAGTCCGACACCGCTTCCTATACAAGGCCTCAAAAGGTGCCATCTGAATACTGGAATGAAAACTGTTATTGTAAGAAAACTCAACTAAAGAAAGATGTTTATCCCAACTTCTCTGATAGTCTATTGAAACAAGCTCGAAGCATATCCTCCAAAGTTTGAATCGTTCGTTCTGATTTTCCATATGATTGAGGATGAAAAGCTATACTGAAATTTAGCTTTGTTCCCAACGACTTTTGATGTCCCTTCCAAAAGTTAGAAGTGAACCTAGGATTTCGGCCAGATACAATGGAAAGAGGAGCTCCATGTAACCTGACAATCTCCTTTAGGTATAATCGAGAAAGCTGATCCAAATACATTGTATCTCGAATAGAAAGAAAATGTGTAGATTTTGTCAGCCGATCAATAATAACCCAAATCGCATTGTTACCTCGAGAATTCTTTGGTAGTCTTACCACAAATTCCATGGATACATTCTCCCATTTCCACTCTGGAACTAGAAAAAGATGAATCATCCCCTTCAGTAACCGTCACTCTGCTTTAACCTGTTTACATGTCAAACATATCATGGTAAAATCAACAATATCTTTTTTCATTCCATCCCACCAATAATACTCCCGAAGGTTTCTGTACATCTTAGTACTGCCAAGATGAACATAAAATGGAGAACTATGAGCTTCACACAACAATTATTTCTTCAACTAGGAATCACAAGGCACACACAACCTTTTACCAAATATTAAAACACAATCTTTATCAAGATCAAATTCTGGAAACTTACCCATTTTAACCAATTCTACCTTTTTCTGTAGCTCATGGTCTTTTTTCTATGCTTGCTTAATTCTGTCAAACAACGAAGATTGCACTAAAACCTGAAACAAAATAGAGGTATTCCCTGCACCAATAACTTCTAATCCAAAATTCATCAAATCATTAATCAAGGGATCATGTTCCAAATGTATCATGGTCAATGATGCATGATGCTTCCAACTTAATGCATCCACCACTTTGTTTTCTTTTCCAGGATGGTAATTGATCGTGCAGTCATAATCCTTTATCAGTTCTAGCCATCTTCTCTGCCTCATGTTTAATTCCTTCTGAGTGAATATATACTTTAGAATTTTATGGTCAGTATATATTTGGTATTTGGTTCTATATAAATGATGCCTCCATATTTTCAAAGAAAAATCCACATATGTCAATTCTAAATCATGTGTGGGATAATTTAGCTCATGAGGTTTAAGTTGTCTCAAAGCATAGTTAATTACCTAATCATTCAGCAGCAAAACACAACCAAGTCCCTTCAAAGAAGCAACACTTTAGATGAAAAACTCATCATTTCGGGAAGGTAAGGCCAAAACTAGAGCATTCACCAATCTCTTCTTCAATTCCTAAAAACAAACATCACATTCCTCTATCCAAAAAAAATTAACTTCTTTCGGTGTTAACTTAGTTATCAGGCTAGATAACCATGCAAAGTTCTTAACAAACTGTCGGTAATAACATGGTAACCCAAGAAAACTACGAATCTCTCTAATATTGGTGGGTCTTTTCCATTCATCAACTGCCTTTGTTTTGGTTGGATAAATTGTTATTCCATCCTTATTTACAATGTCCCCAAGAAAATAAATCTGTTGCAACCAAAAATCACACTTTCTGAATTTTCCATACAGTCACTTTTCTTTTAAAGTTTTCAAAACAACCCTTATATGTTTTTCATGCTCCTCTTTATTTTTTGAAAAAAACAAAATTTCATCAATAAATAAAACCAAAAACTTATCTAAGAACTCATGAAATACTCTATTCATAATATTCATGAATACAGCAGGTGCATTAGTTAATCCAAATGTCATAACAACAAATTCATAATGCACATATCTAGTACGAAAGGCTGTTTTCGGGATTTCATCCTCCTTCACCTTCAGCTGATGGTATCCGAATCTCAAGTCAATCTTGGAAAAGTACTGAGATCCCTAAATCTGATCAAAAAAGTCATCGATATGAGGAAAAGGATACTTTTTTTTAATAGTGATGTTATTCAAAGCTCTATAATCAATAAAAAGCCTCATGGAACCATATTTCTTTTTAACAAATAAAATAGAAGCTCCCCATGGTGAAGTGCTATGAGGAATGAAGCCTTTGTTAAGCAAATCCTGCAACTGATTTTTCAATTCAATAAGTTCTATTGGATCTATACAATATGGGGGTTTTGAAATTGGATTTGCATCAGGAACTAAGTCAATTTTGAATTTGACTTCTCAATCAGGTATGACACCGAGTAACTCATCAGGAAAAACATCAAGGTATTCATTTACCACCGGCACATCATTAATTTGAATGGTTCCCTTGTTTTCATCAATATGATCAAGATAACTTTCATTTCCATCTTTTACTAGTTTCCTAGCTTCCTGATATATTATCAATTTTATGGGTTCATTCTTGTATACAAACTGAAACTCTTTCTGAAAAACAACTTCTTTAGCTCTACAGTCAATCTTAGCATGATAATCAGAAAGCCAGTCCATTCCCAGAAAAACATAAAACTCAACTAAGGGTAAAAGAACAAGGTTTTTAGGTAATGTCTTTCTACATTATATAATAGAAATATTCTTATAATCCCTCTTTGATATAACATTTCCCTTGGTGTTTTAACAACAAGTTAGGGTCTCATTTGTTGAGGTGATATTTCCAATTTACCAGAAAATTTCTCAGAGATGAAGGAATGTGTAGACCCCGTATCAAACAAAACTTTAGAAAAATATGAGTGAACAAACAAAGTACCTGATACAACTTCATTGGATAGCCCGACATCTGTTGATGTAGTCACAAAGGATCTCACTACACCTTTCTTCTTGTAGTTTGGCTTCTTTGCACCATTCGGATCTCTCTTTGGACAGACATTTTCATAATGACTCATTTCACCACATTTAAAACACTTTATAGTTTGCTTATTAGGATTAGTATTAGGATCATTTTAATTGAAATCTCAGGCCATATTTCCAAACTTACAACATTTAAAACACTTCCCTGTTTTTCTAATACATTCCCCATGGTGTTTCTTTCCACACTTTTCACAAACGGGAAATTGGATTTTCTTATCATCATATTTCTTTGGTTGATTATTACCCATTGCTTGCCAACTAGACCCCTTCTTCTCTTTTTTTCCAAAATGCATGTGATCATCAACAAACTCCATCTCTACCCTCTCATCACATCGGACAAGTTTCTCATAACTTTTGAATTCACAGGAGGCCAACGTTCTTTGATACCTTGTCTTCAGTCCTGAGTAAAATCGGTTGATTTTGCTATCAAGATATAGAATAATATTTGGTTCATACCTCGCCAGTCGGGTGAATTTCGCTTCATACACAGCCACTAAATCTTCCTCCTTCAGTTTCAATTCAATTAATTGCTTCTCCATTCTAAGTCGCACAACCTTATAAAAATATTTTTCAAAGAAAAGACTTTTAAATTCATCCCACTCTAAGGCATCAAAATCCTCTATACCCTTGATATTCCATACCATTGACCACCACTGATCATCTTCCCCTTCAACACGACAAAAGTAAAGACTTACCTTTTGATTGTCTGAACATCCCATAACATTGAATATCTTTTCAAGGGCTTTGATCCATCCTCCAGTTGCTACTGGGTCAGAAGATCCATTGAATGCAGGAGGATGTTGTCTCATAAAATGTTCCACTATTGTCATGTTCTGTTGTGGTACCTCTATTGGTTCTCTTGCATGGATACTACCACCATTTATTTCCTGTTTTAGATGAGCCATTACTGTCACAAATTGCACGGTTCCAATCCCTACCATTCTGGGCTGTAGTTCCAGAAGGATTTCATTCTGTCGGTGCCTCTTCTCTTCAGCATCCATGTTCCTTCTACGTACAACCATTTTGAACAAACATGTCTTAGATTAAGTAACATGTTAATATTTAAATGCTATAACATTTCATATTAAACATTGAGTGAAAATCATTTATGGTATTCTATTAACATCACCTTAACCCCTAAAGTTATCTAAACCATCCTCTGATACCAACTATAAGGACCCGACCTTATTACATACATAATCTTGAATTTATTCAAGAAAACACTTGATTTTACATTGAGGATATTTTCAAGTTTAGAGCTTTATAGAATTAGGACAAAACATTCATAACATTACACATTATTATAGAGTGGATACCATAAAAACAGTTTCCATTTTTTTCAAAATATAAAACATTAAATCTTAAAAAAGACTCCTTAACAATTATTAAAAATTTAACATGGATTCCTTCCTTGTCTTACAAATCCATTAACCTTCGAAAATTATTTAAAACTTGGGATGAGAACAAAATCTCAGTAAGGGATGAAAAAGAAGGAAAGAGCACATTAGTCCATGAATACTCATAATGTATGAAAACATTTTCAAAAGAAATGATTTTCACTCATATATACTAACTTCGTGTAACATGAGATTTAAAAAATATCCACATAAAAATGAGAACATAAATATAATAATATATGTATCTTGTGGCATTAATTACATAATCTTGTAACCATATTGGCTACCCTAAAACTTGTAACCCTCACGGCTACCTTACATTGTGTAACCATCGCAGTTACACTTGGAGTAACCATACGGCTGACCTCTAACATACACAAACCCAATGCATTGGAGGGAAATATAGGTCCCACCCTTCATCTCAAGAACCAAAACATAATCATACAACATGAATAATTCCATAAAAACAATGCTTTGGAATTTCGTAAAATCGAATTTAAAAAGAGGATTTTTAAAGAAAATCCCCTTATAAATATCATACAATTGAAGAGAGACTTAATAGAGTGGATTTAGTATGTATATATACTGTAAATACACATAATAAAACATAATATAAACAGAACCCATCACACAAATAATTTTAATAGCACATAAATAATGAAGTGGAATGTTAACCCAAATAATGGAAATCGGGTTAATAATTCCCTTACCTAGGGGTTTGTCTTACTTAAAACTTGTTTACACCTCCTGTATAATGGTTAAAATAGTGTTATTAATATTTTATAGAAACATTTTCATGTTTATAACATCTTATATGATCATTTCATAAGATAATTTCACTCTTTAATTGTTAGTATTTTTCCCCTTGCACTGTTTTTCGGTGAATTCTTTACATGATTTCCAAGATTGGTTCATGATGGATGTTCTTGTTGATTGGAAGTGAAACTCCAGAATTGGAATGGAGTAGTATTTACATATATAAAGTAACATAAATTATACCATTTATCATTTTGAATTCTTTCATGAGGATTATTCATAAGTTAAAACATTAATTATGTTGGTTTAGATCATTTTAGTGGTTCTTTGATAATAAGGACCTCATTTCGTTTTATAAATTAAAACCATGAGTTAAATGAATTCCAGAACCATTGATGAGAAAAAATAAATATATTATAACCCGTTTCAACCATAAAAATGGTTTCATGGCCATACTTGAAGGAATTAATGCAAATTGAAATCACATCGTCCACGATGTCGGTAATTCGACACATCACGGACAATGTTTTTAATTCCATGAAAAAGTGGGTGAAGAGAATAAGATTGGTGATGAATTTCCCATGAACATGATAAAATCTAGAATATACAAGATTCTGTAGATTTCATTCCTCTTGGGTAAGAATAGATGAAGAAAGAATAAGAAAAGAACTCAAAATAAAAGAATAATTGTGAAATCGCTTACAAAAATTCGGCTGCCTAACGGCTACGCAACATGGTTTTAGAAAATATTAAAAAGAGAGGGGAAAAGGGTCAACCATACATAAATGAATCATAATATATAGTATATCAATAATAAGAATAAAATAATAACATGGTATGGAAACTTGAAATTTATACCACATAAAAGAGGACTTGAATGGAAAAAAGAAAGAAATTGAGAATTTTCTTACCTTGTAGTGTAACCCTTAGAACTTGAAGGTTGGGACCTTGAGGGCTTGAGGAAACCTTGGGAGGACTAATAAGAAGATGATGAGTCCAGATCTTCGTTGAGGAGGAATTGGGAATGAAGTTAATCAAGGAATGGGTTGGTATTTATAGGAAAAGTAAGGGAATATTTTAATAATTTTCATGGGACACCTCACATCTTATTTAACTATTCAAAAGTCGACCAGATTTATGACATCATTATTACATCATTAATGATTCCATTAACACACTAAAACTAAAAACTGTATTTTTTACTATTCACCGAAAAATCAATTGTTTCAAAAGAATTCCAAAAATTTACCCCAACCATTTTTCAATGTGTAGAATTCAAAAATGAAGTCCATTTTTTGAAAATAAATTTCTAAATATTATTAATTTAATTTTTAAATAAAATCATACTTAATTCAAAAATTAACAATTCTAATTCTATAACTACTTCTATATTACGATTAAAAATTAACCAAGATGTTATTATCTTAAAGCCTTAAGAAAATAAAATAATAATAAAATTTACTATTCATTAGGGTCATGTTACTATTCATATTACTATTCATAAGGGTATGTTACTATTCACCAAAAACACAAGTTGGTTCCAATAAACTCCAAATAACATACTAAATACAATTGTAGATAAAAGCTTCTTGAAATTCAAAACATAGAAGTGGAAAAGTTAAGTTTTAAAATCTAGTTAAAAAAATATCTACTTAAAACAAAGTTCCATGCATTTATATTTATTTTTAGAAAAACATGGGGTGTTACATCTAGTATGGGAATGACAAAAACTTTAAACAGTACTACTAAATATTGAAACACCCTTAAAGCAAGTGAAGAGATCATGTTTCACATAAATTGTAAAGACAAGAGGATTACACAAACTTCCATAGATATCAAAGGGGAGATTGAATTTGATGTTGGATATAGTGAAATAGTAACTCTATCGATGTTTCAACCATTGTAAAACATCATACATAAAGAGTACGTAGAAGAACATTTTTCCCATGACACATCCATTTAGAATATTGTATGTGTTTCTCTCACCACAACATGCATGATCAATAAATAAATTAAGAATATGATATTTTGAGATATTTGGTGGTTTCCATGCATGATTGACCATAGTTATCCTCACGTGACATAGAAAGGGATATTTTAGAAATAATAATTCAATTACTTGAGGGAGGAAGATGCCTATAAATATTAGAGAAGGTTTATGGATAAAGGATATCCATTTAGTGGAGGTTTGGATAGAAGTTATTCTATGATATTTTTAGAATATTTTTCCTTTTTATTTTATTTTACTCTTGTTTTTTAATATACTATTATATATTTTAATAAACTATTTTCTTTCACTTTATCATTTCGCTCCCACTATTACATTATCTTTGTTGTAATTCATTTACTCCATTCTTCAAGAACTAACCATAATGTTCATATAAGGGGGAATAAACTATTGAATCATTATTGAGTTTTGAAAATATTTATTTGATTTTTTAATTCTCATTCTATGTCTTAGTAGAGTGAAGTTAAACTGGTTACATGTGATTATTTTACTCTTTCTAATGAACCTTATTCTTATTCTGACTTTTCATATTCTTTCAATGATTCCCTTCACTATATTTTCTATTATACGATGGAGGTGGGTGGTATAGTGTAGAGTGGTCTGGGAAACATTAACCATATATAGTGTGGATCTTACCTTGGTTGTTCTTGTCTAGGGAAAGTTTCTAAGAAATCAAACTCTCAATATAGTTTTGGTAACCACCACTGGGCTTAGGAAGAAAAGTTAACTTCACATTCAACTGATCAAGATTATATTTAATTAATATATTTAAGTATAACTATGCTAGGAAATTCTTGGAGGATCACCCTAAGATCATGAACCTGTCTTTCTTATAAACCTCATTTACTCTGTCTATTTTTTAAATATTTCATTCTAAAATTTCATTCCAATTATAAACCTCTATATTTATATTTCCTTCATAAAATATAGAAAAAACCAAAAATACGATAATCTTTTTGGATTAGTGAGTGGTTAATAAAAAAAATATTTAAGAGAGAGGACCATGGTCATCCATTATGCTACATTAGTAAAATATAAATAATATTTTATACCAACCCATGACTGGTGTGTACAAATTTGATGTCATTTTTGGGGATCCAATCTTTTCTCTCACTCATAATTCATCACCTCTGGTTTAAGGTATGTCATATTTTTATGCTTCCTATTTTATATTTAGAGTGTTTTGGTTAAATTGATGGAGGAGTTTGGATGGATAAATATAAGGGTAGCTAAAATGTAACACTTGATAATTTTATGAGAAATATTTTGTTTTTATGGTCTATAAATCATCAAAGGAATCTTTCACTACACACAACACTAGCTTGGCTAGCTTTACACGCAACTGCGGCCTTCCTCGATAGCTTGCGTCGTACGCAATAACCGAGTTTCACTAAACAACAATATATTATAATATTAGCTGTTATGAATAGTATTAACTGAATTTTGAATTTTACAACATTTTAATTCATCTTATACATTTTCTAGAATGAGGTATGAAAACAAAATCAGTTTTTTGGATAAAAGAAGTATTTTTCAAAAAATGCAGTTTTACCGCCTTTTGATGGCGCACCCACATTAAATCTAGTTTTTGACAAGTTTATAAGTTCAATTTGAAAAAATAAAATTCTTCTTTAGAATCAAGATATAAAAATTTACTTTGGATAAATTTTTCATATTATTCTGATAACTTTCATATTTTAATGAATAGTAAAAACACGCTATATTTTAATTAAAAACAACTTTTTTCATCGCAATACTTTATATGGTTAAATTATAATATTGAATGTTTTTAAAGTATAAATAGAATATATTTTTACCATTTAAAATAATTTAGGTCATTATCATTAATTTTACATTGAATTCATAGGTAAAAACATTTCAATCTTTGGCAATGTTTTAACTTTTAAAACCCGTTTGCTTAACAACGGGATTAATTTTAAATTAATTACTGCAACTTCTATGTTTTAAATTTTGAAAAATGGATTCCATATTTGGAATCATTTGGTCCAAATTATGTTAATAGGTTACTTTTTTTTTGATATTATGAATAGTAACTGCGGTAATTTTTATTTACTACGGTTAAAGGTAAATAGGGTAATTCAAGGTTAAAAGAATATTATAATAATTCAAAATTTCCTTGACACTTGTCCTAACCTTATTGGATGAGTAGTGGCCGACCATGGGAATCCTTGGGTCTATTTTGGGACCCCATTGAGCCACTTGGTAGTGACAATGACAATTTGGATTAATTAATTTAATGTAAAGACAAAATTGACATTAACAAAAATCTTTTAGTAATTAATTTTTATAAGGGGTTATATAAATTATATTTTCAACTATAAATATTCATTGTAAATATAAAAATATTTCCTATATAATGATATTTTTTTATAATTTTTAGACACCAAATAAATTAAATTATTTATGACACAATAATGAAGAAGTATTTAGCTCATTAATAAATGATTTAAATAAATAAGATTATAATTAAAATATTTTCCAAAACATGTCAAATTCTGATTGGATGATTTTATTTCGACTATGAGTCATCTTATCTTCATCTTTAATTATTTTTGGACCTTTTGAAACCGAAGATAAGTTTATAATAAAATAATATTTCCACACTTTCCAAAGGTGCCCCTCTGCTCCCTTATAAAAGGGCACCTCCTCCCTCTCTTCCTCACACCAATTTGAGCCTTCAATCTCGGACAACCCCTGCCCATTTCACTTCCCCACTTCCTTATAAACCTACTAGAGGTACTGGTCTTATCAAAAGACCAACTCTAGTGCCTTAAGAGAAAGTTTAAAGGAGGCACTTCGAGAAAGAGGTAATACCTTCTACCATTTTCTTCAAGTTCCATTCTTCTTATACTCCCTCTTCTTTAGTTGTTTCAATATGAGGTAATAACATAAGTATCCATAATATACTGATATGTTATTATAAATATTAATAAACCCTATTTCACCTATTATCCATCCTACGGAAAACGAAATCATTGCGCGTGCGTACGTACGGAATACCGTCTCCACGCCGTGGTGTAATCTATTTCCCACCACCACCTTACTTGGATGGGTATAATGGTGTAAAGAATAACTATATATGATTATTGTAAATTGATATTTATTCTGAAATAGTATACATACACTTCAATACAATTCCACGATCATGGGAATGATATCATCGCTCGTGCGTACGTACGGCCTACCGTCTCCACGATGTGATGCGACTCGTTCTATATGATCTTCATTGAATAATGATTATATAAATGAATTGAATGAATTAATATGATATATATTACACTAATATCATTCTGTAAATGATGTATCTATATCGTATAAAGAGTAATAAGAATTTATTCAACAAAACACGCATAAGAACAAAAAGTAATAAACACCCGAATAACAAGTAGTAATGAAATATTACTAATAAGAAGCTAAGAATATGACCATATATGGTATCATAACAATTAATACGATTCTGTAATAAGTCAATGACATTATTTAAATCATTATACAGGAGGTTCGGACACGTACAAAGCATATCGGACCTGAGGTAAGGGAAAATATCACAATCTCATTTTTATCCGAGATTGTTTATACTTTGGTATTTAATGGGGTGTATTTTATCATCCACATCCATGTTTCCTCAATATTTAATATTATTTCCATCAACCTAAAATTGTTTAAATCCAATTTTACCCTTCAGTGAGTTTTTAGTAAAAGATATGAAAGGAATATTTTTTCGTTTTCCGTACGAGGTACTTTTTGACTTTTCCGACAAAAGTATGAGAAGAATGTTTTTTTAACTTATACGGCATGAATGGATTTTTAAAACATTGTTTCCAAGAATCTTCCTTTAAATGTTTTCAAGTTTATTTTTAATCAACTTCTTTTAGTTTAAAATTGTATGACATGTTAAGAAAGGAAAAAAAAATTGAAGTAGAAAGGATATTTTCCTCAAGAATGGAGTTCAAGTGTTTTATCAAAATTATTTTCCATATAAGATAATATAGGGTTCTATTTATATCCCAATTATTACATTGATTTGATTATGTTGTGATGGAAATATTTTTATGAATTCCTTTATCTTATATGAATTGTTTTATGATGTCATGATGTTTAAGATTCCCATTTTTATTACATGGGTTATGCTATGATGTATGGTTTATGATTTTGTGGCACACATAAGAATGGTATCATTATAAGATGGGTGGGACCTATATATCCCTCCAATGCATTGGGTAAATATTTTATATCTCATGAGATAGACATGGCTGGAACGGCAGGTTAAACTGGTTCAGTGAAACAGAACTGAAACGAGGAGTGAACTCGGTTCATAAATGGACTGTGTCCACTAAGATAGTCTTGGCTATGAGTCTTGAATAATAAGAAATGATTCTCTATGATTATGTGTGTATTCCAAAAAGTTTCATGTTTTAAGTTATGATTATTGGGATTACATTTCACTACCATGATTTATCCCATGTTATGAAATTATGATCTCTTTTACAGGGTAAGATTTCCAAAATGTTATGTTCTTATAAATTTGATGTGATTGATATTTCTTTTGTTTACCCTTACTGAGAATTTGAGCTCACCCTTTTGTATGTTTTCTTTCCCCAGGTCAGGAATAAGGTTATTAAGTAAGATATTCCAAAAAGGGACTATAGATATGATGAAATAAATGGGAGACAGTGTAGATGATTTATGAACCAGTTGTTTATGTTTCCTAGTTTCTAAAGACACTATACCTATACGGTCCTTTCATGGTTTTTTTATATGTTGTAATAATTATGCTTCAATTTTGAAGTATTAACCATGTGTGTAATGTATGGGTCGTTATAGTTGGTATCAGAGGAAAGGTATAGTCAACCTTTGGAAACTAGGATATGAAAGCCTTAGTAAGAAACCTAAGGATATGTCTAAGCATAGAACACAATCTTAGTGTTTTAGAAATGACCATGAAAAACCTATGATAAGACCTTAAGTGTGAAATTTTATTCTTGATTATGTGGTTTTCCTATTATAATTAGTGTTTCTCACACTATTCTTCTTAGTTTTATTCAATGGCTGGAACCTGAAGAAACCGTGTTAATGCGGAATGCGACGGGCAATGCAATGATTGTCCCCCTGAGCAACCAAACGTTATGGGAGCTGGAATGAAAAATCTTGTAGCCATGCTCACACAACTTTCTCAAGATATGAACCATGCTGGACTTCCAAATGAGCAAAGGAAGGATCCAAATTCTCTCGAATCTTTCATGAGGCAGTGTCTACCTTCATTCAGCGGGTCTTCTAATCCATTAGTGGCTGAACAATGGATCAGTACCACTGAAAAGATATTTTCAGTTCTTCAATGTTCTAAACATGATAAAGTCATCTTAGCAGTGTATCGTTTGGAAGGTGATGCTGATCAATGGTGGAATATTATTAAGAATGCGAGGAAAAGGGATGAAATTGAGTCCATGGAATGGGACGAGTTCAAGAACTTATTTTTCAATAAGTATTTCCTTCATATTCTTCGAACAAAGATGGAGAAGGAGTTTCTTGAACTAAAGAAAAAGGATGATGAATTCGTTGGTACCTACGAAGCAAATTTTACAAGACTTTCAAGGTACACTTCTGGAATTATTATCCAACCTGAGAGTAAGATCGATCGATTCTTTAGTGGCTTAAAACCAAGTCTTCGAAGGGCGTTATCCATAAGGGACTTCAATAGCTACGAGGAAATTGTTTGGTGTGCTCTCAAGGTTGAGATAGAGATTGGTGTAACCCATCAGTCACATGGGTTTGATAAGAAGAGTAAAATGGAATTCAAAGGAAAATCTAAAGACCACACTGAAAAGAAGATGAGTTTTCTCTTATGCTCAAAGTGTGGAAAGAAACATGGAGGAAATTGTCTTAAGGGGACAAGTAAATGTTATAAGTGTGGAAAAGAAGGTCATCGGGCAATTGAATATCGAAATAATGGGAAGAAGATGTCTAATGATGCAAACAAAGGAAGGGATACACAGAATGAACCTACTACACTTCAATGTTTCAAGTGCAAGGAGATGGGGCATTACGCCAATCAATGCCCAAATCCAAGGGTTGATGATGATGATCGATGTCAACAAACTCTTAAGGCCAAAGACAAAGGAAAGTCACATGCAATTACTATTGGCGATGTGGAGTACGACAATGAAGTGGTGAGAGTTACACTTACCATCCACTCTAAAGTAGAAAATGTTTTATTTGATTCTGGATCCACCCACTCTTTTATTTCTGAATAATTTTCTAAGGGTGTCACCATATTACCTCAATAATTAGATGTTGAGTTGGCTGTGACAACTCCAATGGCACAACGATCGCATCAAAAGTTTATAATTCTTCTCTGATTGAAGTTTGTGGGAAAGTGATTCATGAAAATCTTGTGATCCTTCCTATAGTGGAATTTAATGTGATTCTTGGCATGGATTGGCTTTCTTTATATGTAGCTCATATCAATTTCCAAAGAAGGGAAGTCACATTTCATATTCCAGATCAATCTATGATCGTCTATCGATGAAAGGATGAACATAACCTTCTAGTGGAAATTTCTTCCATCTTATGGGTCTTGATCCCACTAAATGAAGGTTATTTATCCCAAATGGTTGGTGAGAAACTCACGATTAAGAATATGTCCATTTTACGGGAGTTTGACGATGTCTTTCCAGAGGAATTTCCAGGTCTTCCACCAAATCGTGAAGTTGAGTTTTCAATAGAACTCGTACCAGGTGCTTTGCCTATTTCAAAGACACCTTATAGAATGGCCCCAATTGAGTTACAGGAATTGAAGAAGCAACTCCAATAGAATCTTGATAAAGGATTCATACGCCCTAGTGCGTCACCTTGGGGAGCACTTGTTCTGTTTGTTAAGAAGAAAGATGGATCAATGAGACTCTGCATTGATTATCGAGAACTTAACAAGATCACTATCAAGAACAAATATCCTCTCCCACGCATTGATGACCTATTTGACCAACTACGTGGAGCTCAATACTTTTCCAAGATTGATCTTCGTTCAGGGTATCATCAATTAAGGGTCAAAAGGGAGGATATACCAAAGATGGCTTTCCGTACAAGGTATGGACACTATGAATTTATAGTGATGCCATTTGGTCTTACTAATGCCCCTGCTATCTTCATGGATCTGATGAATAGAGTCTTTAGAAACTATCTTGATCAGTTTGTGGTAGTCTTTATAGATGATATTCTTGTCTATTCAAAGAGCAAGGAAGAACATGAAGATCACTTGAGAATTGTATTAAAGACCCTAAGAAAGGAGGAGCTTTATGCCAAATTTACCAAGTGTGAATTTTGGCTTCAAAAAGTTTCATTTTTGGGTTACATAATCTCAAAAGAGGGGATATCTGTGGATCCAGTAAAAATAGAGGTTATCAAAAGATGGTTGAGACCAACAATAGTAACTAAGATCTGAAGTTTTCTTGGTTTGGCTGGATATTACCGACGTTTTGTGAAAGATTTTTCAAGGTTATCTAACCCACTCACCAAGTTAACTCAAAAAGGAGTTAAGTTTGTTTGGACAGAGTAATGTGAAGAAAATTTCAAAGAGCTAAAAAGAAGGTTAGCCAGTGCACCTGTGCTCACACTACCTTGCAGTGGAGAAAGGTTTGTGATCTATAGTGATGCATCCAAGAAGGGACTGGGATGTGTTCTCATGCAAAATGATATGGTGATAGCTTATGCCTCACGACAGTTGAAAATCCATGAGCAAAATTACCCAACTCATGATTTGGAGTTAGCTGCGGTAATCTTAGCATTAAATATTTGGAGGCATTATCTTTATGGAGAAAAGTGTGACATTTATACTGATCATAAAAGTTTAAATTATATTTTCACACAAAAGGAGCTAAATATGCACCAAAGAAGATGGTTGGAGCTGATTAAGGATTACGACTGCTCAATTCATTACCAACCTGGTAAAGCAAACAAGGTGGCAGATGCATTAAGTCGACAAGACCATGCTAGCTTATTCATGATGATGATCACAAAAGATCCAATATTTATGGATTTACAAAGGATGGATCTTGGAATTATAATGAAATGGGAAAATCATATCTTTCTCAAATGAATGTTCAACCATCTGTACATGTGAAGATTAAAGAGGCGCAGAAAGAAGATGTCAAATTACAAAAGAAGGTGAGAAATGTTATTGAATTCAACCTTGATTGTGATGGGATAATAAAGTTCAGGAATCGGGTTTGTGTTCCTCCCATCCCTGAATTAAAGAAGGATCTGCTGGATGAGGCTCATAGTTCTTCATTCTCTATTCATCCTAGAAGCACGAAGATGTATAGGGACCTGAAAGAGTACTTCTGGTGGGATGGCATGAAAAGAGATGTTGCTGAATATGTCTCTTGATGCTTGGTTTGTCAGCAAGTTAAAGCTGGGAGATAGAAGTCTAAGGGGATGTTACAACCATTGCCCATACCTGAATGGAAATGGGAAAACATCACTATGGACTTTTTCACTGGACTTCCTAAAACATCTAAAGGAAATAATGCTATTTGAGTCATAGTTGATCGTCTTACAAAGTCTTCACACTTAATTTCTATTAGAGAGGATTTATCTCTAGATCATCTTGCCATGATATATGTAAAGGAAGTGGTAAGATTGCATGGAGTACCACTTTATATTATATCTGATCGGGATCCGAGGTTTACCTCAAAGTTCTGGTGAAGTCTTCAGCATACTCTAGATACAGAGTTGAGTTTCAGCACTACTTATCATCCTCAGACAGATGGTCAGTCTGAGAGGACAATTCAAACTCTAGAAGATATGTTGAGAGCTTGGTCTATGGATTTCAAAGGTGGTTGGGATCAACACCTACCTTTGGTGGAATTTTCTTATAATAATAGCTTTCACTCCAGTATTCAGATGGCTCCTTATGAAGCTCTCTATGGAAAGAAATGCAGGACTCCAACTTGCTGGGATGAAGTTGGGGAAAGAAATCTATTAGGAACTGATCTTGTTGATGAGATGGCAGAAAAGGTCAGATCTATTCAACAACACATAAGAGCAGCTCAGAGTCGAAAAAAAAAGTTATGCTGACAACTGAAGAAAGGACCTAGAGTTTGAAGTGGGTGATAAAGTGTTCTTACGAATATCTCCTTGGAAAAGAGTAATGAGATTTGGAACGAAGGGAAAGTTGAGCCCAAGATATATCGGTCCTTTTGAAATTCTGGATCGTGTTGGGAAGGTAGCTTACCGATTGGCGCTTCCACCGAATCTCTCTCAAGTTCACAATGTGTTCCATGTATCTCTCCTGAGAAAGTACATACCTGATCCTTCACATGTACTCAGCTCAGAAGTTGTACCGCTGGAACAAGATCTTTCTTATGAAGAACAGCCGATAGAGATTCTGGATCGTAGCGAAAAATTCCTATGGAACAAGACCACTCGCTTGGTGAAAGTTTTATGAAGGAACCACCAATTAGAATAAGCTACATGGGAAATTGAGGGTATGATGAGGGAGAGGTATCCTCATCTGTTTGTTACGAAGTGACGAATTTCGAGGGCGAAATTCATTTTAAGGGGGGTAGAATGTAACACCCGAGACTTTTATGAGAAATATTTTGTTTTTATGATATATAAATCATCAAAGGAACCTTTCACTATACACAACACTAGCTTGGCTTGCTTTACACGCAACTGCGGCCTTCCTCGATAGCTTGCGTCGTACGCAATAACCGAGTTTCACTAAACAACGATATATTATAATATTAGCCGTTATGAATCGTATTAACTGAATTTTTAATTTTATAACATTTTAATTCATCTTATACATTTTCTAGAATGAGGTATGAAAACAAAATCAGTTTTTTGGATAAAAGAAGTATTTTTCAAAAAATGCAGTTTTACCACCTTTTGATGGCGCACCCACATTAAATCTAGTTTTTGAAAATTTTATAAGTTCAATTTGAAAAAATAAAATTCTTCTTTAGAATAAAGATATAAAAATTTACTTTGGATAAATTTTTCATATTATTCTGATAACTTTCATATTTTAATGAATAGTAAAAACACGCTATATTTTAATTAAAAACAACTTTTTTCATCGCAATAATTTATATGCTTAAATTATAATATTGAATATTTTTAAAGAATAAATAGAATATATTTTTACCATTTAATATAATGTATGTAATTAGCATTAATTTTACATTGAATTCATAGGTAAAAACGTTTCAATCTTTGGCAATGTTTTAACTTTTAAAACCCGTTTGCTTAACAACGGGATTAATTTTAAATTAATTACTGCAACTTCTGTGTTTTAAATTTTGAAAAATGGATTACATATTTAGAATCAGTGGGTCCAAATTATGTTAATAGGTTACTTTTATTTTATTTTTTTGATATTATGAATAGTAACTACGGTAATTTTTATTTACTACGGTTAAAGGTAAATAGGGTAATTCAGGGTTAAAAAATATTATAATAATTCAAAATTTCCTTTACACTTGTCCTAACCTTATTAGATGAGTAGTGGCCGACCATGAGCATCCTTGGGTCGATTTTGGGACCCCATTGAGCCACTTGGTAGTGACAATGACAATTTGGATTAATTAATTTAATGTAAAGACAAAATTGACATTGACAAAAATCTTTTAGTAATTAATTTTTATAAGGGGTTATATAAATTATATTTTCGACTATAAATATTCATTGGAAAGCTAAAACTATTTCCTACATAATGATATTTTTTTATAATTTTTAGACACCAAATAAATTAAATTATTTATGACAAAATAATGATGAAGTATTTACCTCATTAATAAATGATTTAAATAAATAAGATTATAATTAAAATATTTTCCAAAACATGTCCAATTCTGATTGGATGGTTTTATTTAGACTATGAGTCATATTATCTTTATCTTTAATGATTTTTGGACCTTTTGAAACCGAAGATAAGTTTATAATAAAATAATATTTCCACACTTTCCAAAGGTGCCCCTCTCCTCCCTTATAAAAGGGCACCTCCTCCCTCTCTTCCTCACACCAATTTGAGCCTTCAAGCTCGGAAAAACCCTGCCGATTTCACTTCCCCACTTCCTTAGAAACCTACTAGAGGTACTGGTCTTATCAAAAGACCAACTCTAGTGCCTTAAGAGAAAGTTTAAAGGAGGCACTTCGAGAAAGAGGTAATACCTTCTACCATTTTCTTCAAGTTCCATTCTTCTTCTACTCCCTATTATTTAGTTGTTTCATTATGAGGTAATAACATCAGTATCCCTCATATAATTATATGTTATTATAAATATGAAACAACCCTATTTCACCTCTTATCCATCCTACAGAAAATGAAATCACCGCGCGTGCGTACGTACGGAATACCGTCTCCACGCCGTGGTGTAATCTGTTTTCCACCACCACCTTACTTGGATGGGTATAATGGTGTAAAGAATAACTATATATGATTATTGTAAAGTGATATTTATTTTGAAATAGTATACATACACTTGAATACAATTCCACGATCATGGGAACGATATCATCGCTCGTGCGTACGTACGGCCTACCGTCTCCACGATGTGATGCGACTCGTTCTATATGATCTTCATTGAATAATGATTATATAAATTAATTTAATGAATTAATATGATATATATTACACTAATACCATTCTTTAAATTATGAATCTATATCCTATAAAGATTAATAAGAATTTATTCGACAAAACACGCATAAGAACAAAAAGTAATAAACACCCGAATAACAAGTAGTAATGAAATATTACTAATAAAAAGCTAAGAATATGACCATATATGGTATCATAACAATGAATATGATTCTTTAATAATTCAATGACATTATTTAAATCATTATACAGGAGGTTCGGACACGTACAAAGCATATCGGACCTGAGGTAATGGAAAATATCACAATCTCATTTTTATCCGAGATTGTTTATACTTTGGTATTTACTGGGGTGTATTTTATCATCCACATCCATGTTTCCTAAATATGTAATATTATTTACATCCACCTACAATTTTTTAAATACAATTTTACCCTTCGGTGAATTTTTAGTAAAAGATATGAAATGAATCTTTTGTTGTTTTTCGTACGAGGTGCTTTTTGACTTTTCCGACAAAAGTACGAGAAGAATGTTTTTTTAACTTATTCGGCATGAATGGATTTTTAAAACATTATTTACAAGAATATTCCTTTACAAGTTTTCAAGTTTATTTTTAATCAACTTCTTTTAGTTTAAAATTTTATGACATGTTAAGAAAGGAAAAATGTTTTTGAAGTAGAAAGGATATTTTCCTCAAGAATGGAGTTCAAGTGTTTTATCAAAATTATTTTCCATATAAGATAATATAGGGTTCTGTTTCTATCCCTATTATTACATTGATTTTATTATGTTGTGATGGAAATATTTTTATGAATTCCTTTATCTTATATGAATTGTTTTATGATGTCATGATGTTTAAGATTCTCATTTTTATTACATGGGTTATGCTATGATGTATGGTTTATGATTTTGTGGCACACATAAGAATGGTATCATTATAAGATGGGTGGGACCTATATATCCCTCCAATACATTGGGTAAAGATTTTATATCTCATGAGATATACATGGATGGAACGGCAGGATAAACTGGTTCAGTGAAACAGGACTGAAACGAGGAGTGAACTCGGTTCATAAATGGACTTTGTCCACTAAGATAGTCTTGTCTATGAGTCTTGAATAATAAGAAATGATTCTCTATGATTATGTGTGTATGCCACAATGTTTCATGTTTTAAGTTATTATTATTGGGATTACATTTCACTTCCATGATTTATCCCATGTTATAAAATTATGATCTCTTTTGCAGGGTAAGATTTCCAAAATGTTATGTTCTTATAAATTTGATGTGATTGATATTTCTTTTTTTTCCCTTACTGAGCATTTGAGCTCACCCTTTTGTATGTTTTCTTTCCCCAGGTCAGGAAGAAGTTTATTAAGTAAGATAAGCCAAAAAGGGACTATAGATATGATGAAATAAATGGGAGACAGTGTAGATGCTTTATGAACCATTTGTTTATGTTTCCCAGTTTCTAAAGACACTATACCTATATGGTCCTTTCATGGTTTTTTTATATGTTGTAATAAGTATGCTTCAATTTTGAAGTATTAACAATGTGTGTAATGTATGGTTCGTTATATAAAATCTATCTATAGGAACTAGTTCATGCCATGAATGGTTCTGGGTAGATTCTATGAATTTCATTCCAGGAATGAATGGTTTTCTAGGTATAATTGGTTCATGAATTGATATTTTATTCATGATTTCAACACCTTTTTTGGGATTTTAATCCAAGGTGACTGTTTTTCAATGTATGTGATAACTCAAAGATTCATGATGTGAATTTCCATTTCATGTCATTAATCAGTTTAGGTCTAGCCTATCTTATAATTATAGCATTCCTTATAACTTTAATTATCTTCCTTATCTTAATCTTAACTTCCAAGGTTATTCTAGGTGGTTTTAAGTGATCATAGGCTTCCAAAATACATCTTTAATGAATCTTTGAGCATTATTCTTTGGAAAAAAAATAAGGGATTCGATCTTCCTTTCTCATCTAAATCTTCTTTCCTCCTCAAAGAAACCTTAGAATATGTTTTTTATGGTTGTATCTATGGTATAAAACAACTCTTGATTAGATATTCTTGATATTTATTAGGGAAACAGAAGGAAGATCCCACACCAATAAGATTATGGGTAGTTTATTTATGTCAATCATTTTTGATTTAGGTGGTTTTTTCCTCTTTCCACTTTTATTAGAATGTGAAGGATCTTAGGTTTATTTAGAGAACTCTCTTCTACTTTTGAATTATTTTACCCTACTGAAACTATGTTGGATTTTATCTTACTTGTTGGTTCTTGAAATCTGGGTTATGGGAATCACCAAAAATATGTTACAAAAATTTATTAAATGATTTTACCAAAGAAATATATTTTTTGAATTATGTTCTTAGAATAACTAGGGTGCCTTTGTTCATGTGAATGTGTGAAATATTATGGTCAGAAGTACCACCATTAAATAAAGATACATTGGACAGATCATGGTCAAAATTACCTCCATAATTTAAGGAAACATGTGATGGATCATGTCTAGAATTACCACCATTATATTCGATCACCAATCAATGACTTGGTGAAAGGAAGACTCACCACTAATTAGTATAGGAAGTTCTGGGTCATGCATATATATACATATATATATATATATATTTGTGTGAGTGTGAAAACATGGGTGGATTATTACAAATTGAAATTAATGAATTAATTATAATACTTGAAATGAAAAATCATCTCTTTCTATACTACTTTTTAAAAATCCATTCATCTTAATTATTTAATATTGTGTAAAATTATTTATCTACTTTTAATATTCTTCCTATTTATTTTAAAATCCGTTATTATAACCTATTTTTGTTCTTAGCAGCATGTGGGAAATGTATCTAGGTGTAAGCCTATTGGGTATGATTACTCACCCACTATATATTCACTTTACTTTGTATACAGAAGTTTTTTCCATGACATAGTAAAAGGGTAGGTTTCTTATATCTCTAGTGAAGTTTCTTGATGTTTCTATCAAGGTTAGTGTATATAGATCATTAGAGTGGTTCACTTCCTGGTCTCAAGTAGTGCCACCTTAGTGCTAGAGTAATTTACTACTTTGGTGTCTTAGTATTCGTACTTAAATTTTTCTTCCATTACTCTAACATTATTCCTTGATACATTTATTATTATTAGTTTTCATGCATCAAATATTTATGTAGACATCCTTTCTTTTATTTATATTATCTTTATCATGTGAATCTTGTGTGTGTGTGTGTGTAAATAGGTTAAATCATTCCCCTAGTAACTTTGTGTTTATACCTTTGGAATTTATTTATAGCCATCAATGTTTAGGGAATGTCACCTAAGGTTAGTAGAACCTCCAAACTAGCTCAAACCAATGGGATATGAATGGATGTTATAAATGGTATTAGTTCAGTGAGTCCCATGGTTAGGATGGTAGAAAAGATATCATACATGTCTGGACTTGAAATTTATAGCATAAAAAAGATATATCTAACCTTTTTATGATGAAATTTAAGTTTTTAGGGTAGTCTGAGTATAAAAATCATTATTAAGAACTTCTAGGTGTGTTTCCAACTCATCATCTTGGGATTAGCTGGTGAGTGTTAGGTACCATTAACTAGTAAAGATTATTATCACAAGGATTTCATTATCCACGTTATTATTTTATTTTTGTACTATGATATTGTAATTATTTTTATGATATATAAAATATATACCTGAATAAATAAAAATTAAAAGGTCTTAATTGTTAACTTTTTGAATGGTTTTTAGAATGAAAATTCCACTAATAAGGATAATGAAAAACTAGTGGGAGGGTGAGGCTAAGAATGATGTTTCACCCAAACCATAGGTGAACCAATATTTGGTTCAGATTATTATGAATTCATTTTTGGATATTGATAAGGGACAAAGCATGAAGGAACCTCATCAAGTGAATTGAATAGTATAATTTCTATAGATGTACCTATCGACATTTCATGGTGATTCTGGACTTGAGAAAACACAAGTATGACTGAGTAGGATGACTAGAATCTTAAATTTCTTGGAAAATCCATACAGAATAAAGGTAAATATATCAACATATATTCTTGTATAAATGGTTCTAGCTTGGTGGTATATAGATATTCAAGCTAATATGGATAAATATTACACTAGGAAAGGATTTTTGGAACTGTTCAATAAAAAATTATTTCCAGACACCTTCCAAATAGAGAATATGATAGACATATTTATACTGGAATAAGGAAGTATTCTAGTGCCTAAATATGCTACTAAATTCACTCACCTAGTACTCTTTCCCCTAGAGGTATCTATTGTAAAGAGACTAAAATCTATGATCTTTGAGGTGGTTCTCCACCCTGAGGTTCACTCAAATGTGTTAATTTTATGTATTACTGGCTATACTAAAATGGTAAATAATGAACTATTTAGATAGAGATCTTCTAGTAAATCCGAGTTTAGGGGAAACCTTTGTCCATATGGGTGTTGGTGGGAACTTATCCATAGGTAATAAACATAAAAGGGACGGTTTCACCTAGGGTAACAAGGAATCAAAGACTCAGTACACCTGATCAGCATATTATCCACCAAATCAAAGTAATGAACTAGGAAATTTCTCATGCATCTCAATTATATATATAAATAAGGAATGTATTTCACCACTAAGAAATTTCCACCACTATAGTAAGAAAGGAATCCTTAATATGTATTTTCAAAAACATTTGAAATTAGAAGGTGGATCTTTCTCGACTCAACCTCAGACTTTGTATCCTCAGAAAAAAAAAGATCCCATCAAAATATTTATCATCCATAAAACTAGGTGACACAAGATAACTTTAGGAACACTTCATTTGTTCATTCAACACCTCTATAAAGAAGTAAGAAATATACTATGGTAGCTGATCGATAGTTATATGGAGCTATGTGGGCTATTTCAATATAGAAACCTAGTCCCTCGATGGTTCTAGGTACCATTATTTTGAAATAAACCCTTATTAATGTATTGTTTAAGACTGGTTTATCACATTATTTTCATTCATCTTTTGTGACTAGAAAATTGGGACTATATGTGGAAATGATTCCTCACACCATGAGTATCAAGACACTCCTTGGAAAGTGGGAGTGCATAGGATTTAAGTATCTTTCATGTTCTATTACCAATTATTTGGTATAGTTTCTATGGATATTTATAGTCCTAGAGATGGATAATTTTGATGTAATCTTTGGGATAAACTGGTTGGTGGAATTTAAATCATGTCTCGATTACTATACTCATCAAGTTACTTTCACATCCCTAGATGGAGTTGTTCATTTATTAAAAGGGGGTTGGGATATAAATATCTGGAGAGAAGGACCCCTAGTAACTATGGATGGAAAATTTTCTATTCAGCTATCAAAAATATCCTTGGGTGTTGTAGATGAAATTGTAAATATGAATCTTCCTATAATAGTGGACCGATTCCCAAAAGTCATTAGGATTGATTTATTTAGGACACACCCCTGAATAATAAATTAAATTTTTCATCGATATACTTCTAGGATAAATCTCTATTTATCTTCTATCATATAGAATGGCCCCAATGTAGTTATGAGTTTTAAATTTCTAGATAGAATAATTAGAGAACAAAGGCTTCATTAGGACAAATACATTGTCTTGGGCTACACCGATTCTCTTCATGAAGAAAGTATATAGTTTACTTCGATTGTGTATTGACTATCATAAATTGAATCAATATATGATAAAAATCAGTGAAATCTACCCTATATTGATCATCTATTAGATAAATTAAAGGGATATAAGTGGTTCTAAAATATTTATTATGGTCAGGATATCATCATATCAAAATGAGAAAATATAATATTCTGAAGAGAGAATTCTAGAGTTGATATATCCATTATGAATATGTCATCATTCCATTTGGTCTGATGAAAACAACTATATTCTTCCTGGACTTGATAAATAATATCTTCCATAGTTACCAATATTCATTTTTTGTGTCATTTTTTATGATAGTCTAGATTATTCTTAAAGTAGGAATTACCATGTGAAGAACTTGTAAATTGTATTGATAACATTGTGGGGTCATCATTTATATACCAAGTTTTATAAGTGTTACTTCTGGATTAAAGAATTTTGTTTCTTTAGGCACATAATTTATGAAGAGGGAATGTTATTTAACCCTATAAATATTAAATAAATCGTATCTTGGAAGCCACCAAATAATTTCTTTGAGATTTGAATATTTCTAGGATTAGCAAGCTATTATCTTCGTTTTGTTTGGGAATTATCAAGGTTTTCTTATCCAATGTCTACTCTGATAAGAAAGGGTGTTCCATTCATATGAAATAAAGACTATCAAAAATTGTTTATAGATCTTAAAAATCCTCTCACCTTGGCATCCATCTAAATATTTTTATAATCATGTTTTGGTTATGTGGTGTATTGTGATGCATATAGATCCATTCTAGATTTTGTTATCATATAGGGAGATCATGTTATGACTTATGGTTCATAGTATTTTAAATGAATAATAATATTTATCCAATTAATGACCTATAATTAGATGAAATTGTATATTTTTTATTGGCATGATGTCACTATCTATTTAGAGAAAAGTTTATAGCCTTTATGGATCATAAGAGTCTGAAATATATCTTCTCATAGAGAGATATGAACTTGAGGAAATAATTATCAATGGAGTATCACTATATGTTTGACATTGACTTGGTTTACACACCTAGTAAAGAAAATTATATGTTTGATTATTTCATTTATAATTCATATAATGAAGTCTTCAGGGTGTCTTGTGACCAATGGAAGTTGATGAGTGTCATTGTTGACATGCATCTGGACTATACTGAATAGAATGAGTATGCAATATTCTTCCCAGTTAATCTTGTTCTTGACATGATGGAATTTTTTAGAGGCTAAAATATCATATATTGGTCACACCAACATCAGGTAAAACCTAAATTTTTAGGATACTTTTTATATCTATACAAAGGATGTAAACTCATTAGTATTCTTTCATAACTGAATTAAGGTCACTCTTTCTTTCCTAGAACATCTTTTTTCAATGTATCACCATTAGAAAATATATATTCATGCATGTATTTATAAAATGTACAAGGTGATTAATTTTCATTTATTTTGGTCAAGTATGAAATTAAATATTGTATATTTTGTTATGAAATGTCTAACTTTTTAGCAGGTAAAGGTTGTGCATCAATGAATGGCTAGTATGTTGTAATCTATGCCTATACCTATATGGAAGTGGGAGTATATTTCTATTTACTTTCTCATAGGTGTACTAAGTATGATTTAGAGTCATTGTGATATTTGGGAGATTATTGAACGACTCACAAAATTGGAACACTTCTTCTTAATCAAAGAGTCTAACAAGGTAGAATAATTTTTAAATAAATATAGTCAAGAAGTGGTCATGTTTCATGGAGTTCCAATTTTTATCATCTTTTATAAAGAAACTTGATTCAATTAATGATTCTAGAGATTAGTGTAATAGTAAATGAGAACTCAATTTACCATGAGAATGGTATATCATCCTGAAACAGATGGGTATTCAAAAAGTACAATTCATACACTCGAATATTTTCATAGAGTATGTGTCATATATGTTGGGGTATCATGGGAAGATCATATGAATTTAGTGGAGTTATTGTATAATAACAGATTTTAGGAAATTATTTACATGTCCTTATTCAAGTAATTGTATGTATATCATTTTTTCTCTCTACTTTTTTGGGTTGAAATGGGTCAAACTTTAATAATTTCACCTAGACTTGTCTGGGAGACCATATAAAGGATTCATATGATAGGGAATTGAATGGACACAGACCAAAGTCAACAGAAGTCATATGATGATAATCATATCTACTCATTATCTTTCTCTATAGGTGACCATGTCTTTTTTAATGTTTCACCATGATTGGGTCATCATCAGTTGGGAAAACAAATGAAATTGGCTTCTCAATATGTGGGACCTTTTGAGATTCAAAAAAAATTAGTGACATTGAATATCAACTATTTTATCTTCCAATATTTAGTGATATTCATAATTGTTTTCATGTATCTCAATTAAAGAAGTACCATACAGATCCTAGTCATAAAATTAGATGGGATCATGTCACTCTTGAGCCTGATGTAATGATTTTCCATGACCCAGTTTAAATTTTGGATATATATGAAAGGACCTTGTGAGGAAGATCTGTTTATTTGGTATGAGTTTTATGGAAGCATAAGAAAATTTGGAAAGAGAAAATTTCATTTTGGAGAAATGACCTGATATTTTCAAATCCACCAAAGTCCTTCATCTTTCTAAGGATGGAAATCCCAATGGGAGGAGAATATAGCACCCCCTATTTGAGGTATTATAGTGTTTTATACTTAATATTTTAGTTTTCTAGTAGATTAGTTAAATTTTATAGGAGTTAATAGTTATAGTGAGAAGGGAATATAAAATATAACTATAGGAATACATTCACAACATGAATAGTTATTTGTGATGTGAATGGTTATTCAACAATTATATGGTTCTATCTAGACACCATAAATTTAATTCAAGGCATGAATGGTTTTTTGGGCATAATCAGTTCATGATGTTAGATTTAATTTGAAATGTGATGATTATTTTTCAAGATTTCAGGTTGAGGTAATTGGTTTTTTAATGTATGTGACATCACAAATATTCATGATGTGAATTTACTTTTCACTTCATAAATTAGGTTGATTCCAACCTATTTTATAATTACAATTCTCATTCTTTATCCCATTATCTTCTTCTATTCCTATCAACTTATAGGGTTCTTATTGGTTGTTTTATATGATCTTCAGCTTCTAGACTCCATCTCCATTAAATCTTTGAGCATTGGACTTTGGAAGAAAAAGGTAAGGTCTTAAAAATTCCATTCTCATATAGATATGCTTGTTTCCTCATAAACTAATCCCTAGATTAGGTTTATTGTGGATATATCTATAGGATTAAATAAGTCTTGATCGAATATTCTTTCAACTTTTTAGGTAAATGGAAGTAAGATCCCAGAACTGTAATGGAGTTTCTTCATATTAATAATTTTCAAGTTAGGTAGTTTTTTCATCATTAAAATTTTATTATAATGTAAAGGATCTTGGGTTTCATTAAATAACTCACTTTTTCTTTTAAATGATTTTAACCTGCTAAAACTCCACTAGATTTTCTTTTCATGGTCAGTTCTTAAAATATGGGTAGCAGGCATCACCCACAATGTGTTTTTCAAATTGATTAAATGAGTTTCTCAAATAAATATGGTTTTTGGTTATGTTCTTAGAATAACTAGGGTGTGCGTGTTCATGATCATGTGGTAAGGATCATGGTCATAAGTAACACTATGAAGTAGAGAAACATGTGATGGATCATGATCAATAGTACCACCATCAAATAGGGAAACATGGGATAGATCATGGTTGTAAGTACCACCATTAAACTAGGTCACCAAGTAATGGCTTGGTGGAAGGATGACTCACCACTCATCAGTATAGGTAGTTTCATGTCTTGAATATATACATGTGTTTGTGTGTTTTAAAAACATGGTTAGGTTATTCCAAATTGAAATTAAATAATTTCTTCTACTACGTGAAAGGAAAACCCAACTTAGGTTATACTGATTTTAGAAAATATGTTCATCTACTTAATTTAATATTGTGGAAAGTGTTTTATTTACTTTTAATATTCTATCTTTATTTTTTATAATGTTGTGAACTAACCTATTTTTTGACTTAGTGTAATGTGGGAAATTTCCCTTTGGGTTTGCTACAAGGTATGATTACTCACCCCATGCATATGAACTTTGGTGGGCATGTAGATGTTTTTTTATATGATTTAGAAAAGGGGAAGGTTTCTTACTTCTCTAGTGGGGATTCTTGATGTCACTATCATAGTTGGTAGATAAAGATATTTGTAGTGGTTTGTGCCTTGGTTTATAATGGTTCTACCTTGGTTCCAAAGTAATTTATTAATTTAGGTTTTTTTCTTAGTTACTCTATTTTTTGATTACTTTGATGTTAGTATTTGATACATTGATTATTGTTGGTTTCATTTCATACATCATTTATATTGACATTATTGGTTTTATTTATTTCATATTTATCATGTAAAGTTTTTGTGTGTGTGTAAATTGGAAAAATACTTCCCCCTTGTAACTTTTTGTTTAAACCCTTGATATCTATTATCAACCTTTGGTTTCCAAGGAATGTCACCTAAGGTTAGTATAACATATGACTTGGCCTAAGACAATGGGTTGGTTAGGGATGTTACACATTATTTCTTTTCATTTTGTAAATATCTTACTACTTTTAAATTAACTTTAAATATTTGTTAAAATAGAACCATTCTTTTACTCACCATCACCTATGGATGATATTGTTTATTTATTTTCTAGGTAATTGAGGTGATTATAGAAATTAAACTATTTTTAGGAAAATATCCTTCAAGGTGACATTGAATTGTTTTTAGGTTGGTTGTTTTTGTTCAAAAATATACTTGTTAAATTCTATTATGAAGTTCCAATGAGGTTTTTGACAAAGTATGTTGACAAAGATTCAAGACAATGGATCCATGTACAAGCTCAAAGTATCTATATTGAGAGATAGGTTAAATCTGTCTAATAAAGTGGAGTATAAATATATAGATTCTCTGGAAGGTATTCAAAAAATATCTCATAAATGTAGAATAATTTACCAGTATTTACCAAATTTTTAGTGTCCAAAATTTAGAGAAATGGAAAAAAAATTAAGCAAAGGAATGATTCCATGAAATTGTAAAAGTTTCATGAATTTTTGAAATAGTTTCATGAAGTTATGTGGAAGTGAATATTTGAGGTTTCCGCAACAAAATATAGAATAGAAAAATGTTTCAAAAAAAATTTGTAGTGTCATGAAAGTCAGAGTTGCATGATATAGACAAAGTTGTGTGAACCTAAGAAATAATGATAGAAGTTTGGTGATTCTAGTGAATTTAACACTAAAGGATAGATTAAATCATTTAAGTTTGGTGAATTGGTAATGTTATAAGTAAGTTCAGTGGTATATGAGGAATTTTTACAAAGGGACAATAATATCTATGAATATGTTGTTACCCTACTCATTTATTACATCTAACCCTTAGAGAATATCAGGGCTCTGAACTCATGTAATAGTTATGTGAAGGAATTTCTTGTGTGAAGTGGTTATGAAAACATTATTTACATGATTAAAAGTAACTTTTTATATATGAGAAAGTGAGTTATATGAAAATTTTAAAAGTTTTATGATATTTGTGGTTCCATGAAAAACTACAAAGTTTCATGAAAGTAGGGAGGTTTTATGAAATTTATATATAGGTTTTGAGATCGTGAAAGTTTTGATAACTAAAATAAATTACCTAGAAATACTATGGTAAATTGATATTAAAATTTTAGGTGAAATTATAGCCTAATGATACACTAAATTAGGTGTACACAACATTGATTAAATGAATCAATAGTAATATACTGATGGAAAAGTGAGTACACTTCAGTAGAGAGAGTAGTTATCTTTCAACTCATGATTGATAGTGAACCAGTATGGATAGTTAGTTTGATTTAAACATGTTAAAATCAATGTGAAACTTTTTATTTATTATATTGTAACATTAACTTTGTATTCTACTTGGAATATCCTAGTTAAGGTTTAATCAAGTAAAATTATTTTGTATCATTCATGTTTTCATTTATACTCATATGAATCTATGAGAGTGAGTGAGAAGAGTGATTTTATTAAAAATTAAATAAGATCAAAACATAAGAGTGTTTTAATTTATCATACCTTGATCCACCCCCCCCCCCATTAGAGTATATAACTAAGTGGGTACAATAATTAGTTTCAAAGTGAAATATTATGGTTAGTTTTTATTTCTCAGTGGAAGCAATAAAAGTTGTTAATCACAATGGGATTCTAGTCTTTGATGGAAATAATTTTCAACTATGGAAGAATCATATGTATTACTATATTTGATCATTAGGAATAGATGTATTTATAATTATAATTCATGGTATTTTAGTTAGTATAGATAGTGGAGATTTATCAGAAGTAGATTGAAGAGAATTGGATACTTATGTTAGAAAAGTAAATGCTTTTGGGGGATCCTTATCCAATAAAATATAAATGAAGGTGATTGTTGATTCCCACAAAAAAATCATTCAAAATTTTACAAAAGAAGAAATACCTAGATATGGGTATTGTTTTCCCCACAAAGGAAAGAAAGAATAAAGTGTCCAAAGACTAGTGAATTGTGTAATCCTCTAAGAAAAACACAATTATATAACCATAATAAAGTCACATGAATGATCCATGATCATCACATAGCCTGGGAAAGGACTCATTAAGTCTCATAAAAAATTCATTCTCCTCTTTTAAATTTGCCCTGTAGAACCAGTGATCATGTGATTGCAGCCAGATGATCTCCCCCCAGTCACGCGGTTTTTCAACTAGTGGGTCCCTAACAAACCATCCAAAAGTCCTTTGAAAATAATAGGAAAACATACAAAAGGAGGGATCCTCTTAGGGTCATAAAACTCACATGATACATCACTAATGGGGAGAACAATTTTCCTTGACAACATTCAAGAAAAATTGCGGGACCCTTGAACCTTTGTAAAATAAACAAAGGAAATAAAGGGGGAGGATATGAGAGTCTCTTGCAGTCATAAACATCATGCGACATGACCTTGGGAGTATTTAAGACATTGAAAACCCCCATTGATGTGTCTGTCTCATCTCTCGAAATCCCTCTATCATGTTATCCTCATCATGTCAAGGATCTCTAGTATGTTCAGATGACCTTGTGCACCCCCTCTAACTCCATCAGGACAAACATATGGAATTGTTCATGAAATGATCGAGCATCTCTATAAGACATTTTTATTTTCATGAAACACATCAACAAGAGGTAGAGTTATTTTCATGGAAAACACTAATGAAACCTCATGAGATCTCAAACCTTTATAAGATAGAAAAATTAAATAAGAGGGGAAATGTGGGAGTCTCTCGCTGTTGTAAAACTCTTGCAACATGTTATGGTTGTCCACAGCATGATCTCATAATACTCCTACGAAAGTCATCCAGATCTTGTGAAGTCCCCCTAACTATCCATCCTTTTCTCTCAAAAGGTTCCATACAAGTCACTTGATATCATGCGGAGGCCTTTCTATAGGCACACTAATCTCACAAAGGCCCTCAGACATGTCATCTTAACAATATGGATCTCCTTCAACATGTCCTCATGGTCTAACGAAGACCCATTAGTTGGAAATAATATAATAAAGGATTCAATTAATGGATGTTATTGTGTTCTCTTAAAGACATCGTACTCCCCTTGAATGATTCACAGTAGGATCTCATGAAGACGCGTGGTGATAAGGCCCCTTTGATAATTCCAGCCTGGATTTTCATGATATGTGCCACATGAAGCGGTGAACAACCTGGGTGGTGAGGCCTATAAATACCACACCCCATCATGAAAAATTCACCACTGCTATAAGGATGATAAGTTTAACCTTTTTCATCAAAATTCACTAGTGCACCCAAGCCCCAGATCAGATTTCTCGGAGCATCTATCTCACAACTGGAAAAGCTTCCTGTCTGATAAGATCTGGAGAATGGTTGGAGAAACTAAGTAGTATGCATGATCACTTCAAATGATCACTCATAGATCACATGAAGGAATTCTAGCAGTACATGTAAATAGCATCCCTTGTATCTACTAAATCACGTGAGACTTAAAATAAGATTACACTAAATAGATATAAGGAATTCGTAATATAAAGTCTAGAACAAAGACTAAAGGTGGGAGACTTACACAAAAAACATATAGACTTATAATCAAGTGCTTTGCATGAACCAACCAAATCATGTGATATCACTAGCACATGTCACCTAGATATTTCGATTCTCCTTTGGTATACTATTTAGATCATGTGAATTCCTATAGACATGTTAATGTAATTCACATGGTACCATCCGAACATGCTGTCCAAGTTTTGAGAAACCCTCCAGGATAGCCATTCAAGCCTTGATGTGTCCTTTATATGTATCTCATGAACCATATGGAGGCACTAATTCATGTCAATTAGATTCTTGCGGTAACACCCGAGCATGTCAGTCGGCTCTTGCAATGTCCCTCAGACATGCGATCCTAGCTTTACGATGTCCTCCAGATATGTCATCTGGGACATGATACACCCTCTAAGACATGTCACACTAACTCTCATGGTTCCCCTAAAGTGTGTAAGCCATATATCATGATAAGACCAGGTATTTTCTCACAATTTCCTCCAGAAAAGTTAGCTTTGATCATGTGATGACCCTCAAACATGCCATCCAGGATACGCAAAGTCCCTCAGAAAAGACTATTGGATCATGTGATTGTATTTAGACATGTCTAAAACATAACCAAACATGTCAAAACATCCTTTTACATGTTAAAATAGACAATCAAGACATTTCAAGAAGGTATTCAAGTGTTCTAGGAAGGCAAATAGACTGAGTCAATAGGGAATCCTAGGACTTGATTACATTTTCCACCCTGAGTGTGTAATCCAAGACCAAAGGGAATGTCAATTTTTAATCCCCAATAAAAGTAACTATGATGACTCTAATTCCTTACATAACTAGGATATGTAGGATGTCGCTCTGAGGTGTGATCTCTATATTAACCATCCAAAGGTTTTTCCTAGTATATAAGTCTCGAATTGATAAACAGTGATACTGATTATTTTTCATACATTACTTCTCACACAAAGCATATATCACATGGGATTAGGTAGTTTCAATACTAATATCATTTTCAGCATAATCCTCTACAAAGGCAATGTAAAATTTAGTGTGTAAGCCTTGACCAATGAACTATGTGGTCTTTGGTTCCTTTCATAACCAGGATTCATAGGATTCCATCCTAAGGAGCAAGCCCAAACTCAAATGAGAATCCACCTTAGTGTAAGTCCCACCATGTATCTGAAATTTCAATCATTGGGACACAATCATTCCCATGGGTTTATCACTCTACCTCATACCTCTGCGGACTAAGAAATCAACTGAACTATAATGAATTTGATTCCTACTATGACCAAGATATATAGGACGCCTCCATGAGTCCTAAGCCCTATAATAAACATACCAAGGTTGTCCCAGTACCTTATCACCCACATACATATTCAATGAGGTTGGTAATTTCTATCCCATTTTTCTCACACTTAGAATAGCTCATGCAGGCTTAGGGAGTGGCAATGAACACATCATTGGCATCATGAATCTCCACCATATAGGGAAATCTTAGTATGTAAGACCCAATGGGTGGCATGAAATAAACATCCCTTGTATAAGGGAATATACATTTGGGCTAGTCACAAGGGGATGACTAAACTATGATAACTTGATTCTTGTAATAAATAGGATACGTAGGATTCCTTTCTAAGACCCAAGCTCAAATAGGCATCTACTTTGGTATAAGTACCCTAATGTCTCTAACATCTCAATAATCTAGACCCAATTATTCCCATGGGATGATCATTTTATCTCATCCTTTAGTGGATTTTTAAAATAAATGAACTATAATAACTATGATTCCTTCCATAATTAGTATATGTAGGATATATCCTCAAGTATCGATCTTGAATACCCAATGCCTAAGTTCCCACACATATGTCCTTTTTGTTTGAAATTAAACTATATAGGTTTAATGAACTACATGGGTTTTGATTCTTTTAATAACCAGGATACGTATAAATCCTCGTAATGGATCATTCCCCTCTTCATAATATAACTCCATCCCTACATGGCAATAAATCCCAATGTATCTAGTTATATGGCTTCATCATATGAGCAGCTTCCCATTACAAGGAAGTAGATGAATAACCTCAAATACATATAGATGGAGACACCCACATGATCCCATTATTTTTTACAAATAGATACCTGACCTATAATCGTTTTGTTAGGGTAATCGGTCTTGTATCAGTATTAGGAATCGATTCTAAAACATGTCATAAATCTATAAGAGAGTCCCAAAGTAGGAAACAATTCCCCCAAAAAATGTGTGATGAGCCCAGCCTCCCATCCTCTCAACCAATGCGAGTCCCTAAGAATCATTGGTTATAAAACCTCAATTGACCACCTACCTTTTGAAATTAGGTATGTACCCATTATGGATGATGGATCCATTGAGATCTTCCATTAAGAATGACAATAGTGACCTGATTTTATTAGTTGTGCAAGAAATGAACCCCTCACAAATAACCATTAGGATGAATCAAATCCACCTCAACATGGGTTCTAGGTCATCTATTCTCTATAAAAACAAAAATGGTGAATCTGATGTGAATGTCTCAGTAAAAAATGATTGGGTTTTTAGAAATCGGGACAATTTTTTACACACTATACACAAAAAAATGGTGAACCTGACATGAATCTCTTAATAACAAAATTATTGTGTTATTATCCATTGAACCATTTAATTTTCACACTATATGAAAAAAATAATGGTGTACCCAATGTGAATATCTTAATAAAAAATGATTGATATATTATCCATCATGCCATTTCATTTTTACACTATACGTAAACAAAAATGGTGAACCCAATGTGAATCTCTCAAATAACAGAATGATTGGTTAATTGTGTGTCAGGACACTTTATTGGAATATCAAACAAAGATAATAAGCCTAGAATAAATCTTATGAATAGTCCTATTTAACTAGGATTCCTATGAAATGTTTCCATCCTCACATTTACAAGTCCATGCAAGAATAATGGAAAGATCAGGAAAAAAGGACAATTGTGTTATCCATGCATATCTGATTGAGCACACATCATGCCTAATAGATTTCACTAATCGGTAACCTTGTTATTTATTGTTTGCATGACTAAAAATACTGCACTCATTAATATCATCCCTATTTGAGATAATTTCTTCATCATCTAGTGATCGTTTTGGTAAATCATTTATGGCTACAACCCCCGAGGTTCGCAAAATTATCTCACTTTCTCGATAACTTCAATGTCAGGTGGAGAACATAATGGTCCAAGAATACCACCTAAGTGGTAAAATATTGAACCTTGAATCTTATCCTGAGGGTCTCCAAGCATGAAAATGGATGAGTTTACATCTCCCAAAGAAAGCTTCAGCTAAGCCAGTAGACCTCTTCACCACAACCAACTGCAATGGGATCTTATCCCTGGAGTGTGACAAAAACCATCTTCAGTATCTGATGAAGGTGGACTAGGGATTCAAATACATATCCCTTTTGATTTAGGGGATATCAAGGAGGGATCCCATTAACTACTGTCATTATAACCATCCCACCAGTAACCATCAATCGCCTGCTAAGGGTACCACCCAACACACTTTATCTAACTTCCATGCATGGGCAGAAAGGAAGACACATTGGGTGAGGAAGGTTCTAGATAACTGTGAGTTGACTCATATCCCCACTCACACTAATGATGTCTTCTAGAATATTCTAATAGTAATCAGTGAGAAATCTCATATCCCTACTCACTCAGAATTATTCTGTGGGAATATTTCAACCGTAGACATGGGGTAGGAACATATATATGCCTCATGCATGAATCCCATTAGCATATTCTGGTGTCATAATGAGGAAAAAAGTGGTCTCATATCCTTTCATCAATTGAATACATCTAACAATACACAATAGATATGGAAAATTTATAATCTTATATCTTGGGACACACTATTCTAAAATGCCAATACATCTTAGAAATAACTGGAGAACTCTACTGGAATTTTCAGTAGTGGTTTAGATATAGGTACATGTATATATTTTTATTCATATAATTATGAAAGTTCAAAACTCTTATCATTTTGAATAAGTGGATGTTCTGTAGGAATCTCACATTATTTCTCCTATCCATGAGGATTATCAATATATTTCGTTAAAGGATGATGCATCAGAACTGTATCATATTCCCACTCCAACTAGGGATCACAATGTGAGAGTGGCACAAGCCTTGGGATAGGGTCACATGCCTATCAAAATAGTCTAGTAGAATATTCCAAAGTCTTGAGATTGGGATAATATCCTTATCTTTGTCAAGGATCACCAAGTGAGAGGGGAACATGCCTTGGGATAGGCTCATGTTCCTGTCGAAGAAATCCAGTGGCATACTCCAAAGGCTTAAGATTGGGCTTATATCTTTATTCTATCCAGGGATAACCAAATGATAATGGAACATGTCTTAGGACAGGCTCATATTCATATTAGCGAATCTTCCTAGAATATTCTAGTAGGTCATGGAAGCCAAGTGCATATTCCTACTTACACCAATGAACGAGTGAACTAGCATCATTCTGAGGCAATACAAGAGGATGATCATATACCATATCCCATTTTGAAGGTCCATTAGCATATTCTAGTGGGGAATACATATTCAGACCAGGCTCATATTCATGTTCCAACCAAGGCTCACCAGGTGAGAGAGAAACATGCCTCAGGGAAGGCTCATATTCCTACCAAGAATGACTAGTGGTGTATTCAAAAGGCTCCATATCGGTCCCATACTCCCATTCTGACCAAGCTATACCAAGTGATAATAGAACATGCCTTGGGACAGGATCATATTTCTATCAATAATTACATAGCTCATTGGAATATTCTAATAGCTTCTCAACATCATGCTCATAATCTCGCAACACCAAACGGTAATAAAAAAGTTCTGGTAACCGTCATAAAGTATGCTAATATTCATGTATAATTTCAAAAAATAGTTCTTCATATTCCAACCAAGACACATAAAATGACCCATATTACTAATATTCTCAATACTAGTGTCCTTGAGGTCATTCGAGACACATTCTCAACACCCCAAGGGTCTTTCAACTCATCAACTGAATCATAATATGATCATTATCATGATATTACTCCTTGTGGTATTGTGGATATGGATCACAGGGACTATACTCATAACATCCACCATGGTCAACCTCCCCAAAGTAATATTTCACATACACTTTCATATAGAGAGGTGTTCAAAACTCAGAAACCTTCATATAGAGAGGTTCTCAAAACATTGGGGTCAACCACATATAGTTCCCCATCAACTTCCAGTAGCACTCTAATCCAATCAGTAAGAAACCAACAAAATCATATTCTAGGGTATGAATGGATAGAAACATTTAATTATGATGAATAGGTGGTATACATTGACATATAGAGAGTGTTGGCTAGAAAAACCCTCCCCATCATGTTTTGGACTCTCACCACTTCTGGCTATGAGATCCCATAAGAGCTAGAAAAGGAGTGCATACATTATCTATGCCAAAATATATGGGATACTTATAAGTGGATAAAGAATATACACCTCCCTTATCTAGTATATGAGGTTAACATTCAAACCATCAAGATACTCTATTGTCAGCTGGACCTGGCCACTATCTTCATGGCCTAATATCCAAAACCAGAAAAGAACATTTCAAATCTACATTATGCTTAACTTCATTACATCATAACCCTTCAGCAGCTGATCTATGAATCCATATCATGAATCTACATTCGAGGATGGGGGAATTATAGATCATTACACTTTAATGAACCCATATAATAGTAGAAACCCTTATATATGGTGTCATGTAATTTTGTATCCTCTAGTGAAAACAAGGGACCAGATAGTGCTCAGGCCAGTTGGTTACTACAACAGAATTCCCCCACTTCAACGATTCCTAGAAATCTTGATCAAGGGGAGAGGATAGCCAATAGGACTTTGAGATGGTCCCCTCAAAGAAATAGTAATTCATTTCAGAAACGAAAGTTGAAGTTTTGATCAATTAGAAAACTTCTCATAATGAATGATTTCCACCATGGGTTGTCGTCTAACCCAACTCATATATGAGCATAGATGTGCCACATCAAATGAACTGTAGTAACATCTTCCATAACATTAATTTAGGAGCGGACCCATATCTTTGGGCTAATGTATTATCTACCATCGCCTCTAACTCTCAGATCATCAATTCCTGATAGGATTCATGATATATTGGCAGCAGCTAAAAACAAACCACATCCCACTAGGCTTGGGGAATTTATATCTCAATCACCATCACCAGGTTCATCATCCCCTGAGAGGGTCTTGGGGACATCAACGGCGATTCCATATCAACCCCATACCACTAGTTTGGGGGAATTTAAATTTCAATGTCGATCCTTGGATTCATCAAATCTCCAACTGGAATCATTGGATCCTCAACAATAGGATCAATTAGTGCCAATTGTGGCCCCGAATAACCCCTAGCCTGTAGATCTGGGGGCATTTTCATCGTCAAAATCATCATAGAGGGAATCGGTCTTCTTTAGGTTATGAGGTCAAAATCAATGATGGACATATCACCCATTCCTCCCACTAAAAGATAAACCTATATTATTTAGGTTCCATTCATAAATCATGACTAGAAACTCCCTCAAGGTCATTACTCATAAGCTGGGATAGGAGGAACATATGGAAAAGGCAATCAAAGCCTACTGGGGTCACAAGCCAAAACAGCCCAATATGGCTAGGGGTTTGAATAATGACCCTGATGAAGGAAGTGTAGAATCATCCTCTTTCCTTAAATGTAATGGAACAACAACCATTTCCTGATATGCATCAGTGAATGCCATCATTTTCAATATGATAGACATTTTGGATCAAGATGAAAATTTCTAGGGCTACAACATGGAAAACCTACCAAAAGAGAAGGGTGATCAGAATGAACCAATAGAGGCTACACGTACCCAAAACCATAGAAGGCTCT
This sequence comes from Viscum album, assembly GCA_963277665.1. Classification (NCBI taxonomy): domain Eukaryota; kingdom Viridiplantae; phylum Streptophyta; class Magnoliopsida; order Santalales; family Viscaceae; genus Viscum; species Viscum album. Next base: position 1,766,986,017 of record OY728123.1, read on the forward strand.
AAAATATGGCTCCACTAAATATCAATTTTCCACCTATTTGATGGAACACTACTAAATAAAAATGGAAAGGTGTAGATACAACCCAATCACCACCCAGGAGAGTTGAAGTTCTTTCCATGGAGGAACAATTTTTATAGTATAAGAGTGTGAAAAAAACTCTTAGACGACTCAATAAGGAGCTAGTTAGGGGAAATATTCCAACCAATTATCATCTTTAATAAGAGATAAATATTCTCCCTCCCATAGCCAATCCCCTAGAAAGAGAAGCATTTGAGAATAAAACTAGCTCTAGATCTAGGCATCTGGTCTACTTATATGAGGAAGTTGAAAATGATCATGATTTCCCTCCATTGTGGAGACAACCTCTCCCTTTCTAGAGAAATCATTCAGTCTTAGGAAGAATCTATAATTAGCATGAGACTAAGGTGGGGCCACCCCATCATCCCACACCAACTCCCTATAGATAGGAGGCATCTCAAATAGCAGTCTCCCTAGAGTTTCTTAATTTCATCGAGTCCCTAGCTACTCTGATGAAATCCATGGGATGGAAATGCACACTTGTGCATCTTGAGAGGAATCCATATCAAGAATGGGTGGATGACACTTTACTCCCACCCAATTTTATAAATCCTACCTTCTCTACTTTTAACAGTGTAGGAGACATTGAACAAAATCTCACACACTTCATATCACAATGTGGGTCGATGATGGGACCTCGTGATCAACATGAGACAACCAAGTTGAGGTGTTTTGTGCATACTCTGATAGGGCCAGCATTTGTTTGGTATAGTATTCATCCAGCAAGATCCATTGTAGAATGGGATGACCTTCATTATTAATTACTTTATTAGTTTAAATCCACGTTGAGGAAAATGAAAATTTCTAACCTAACGAACTACAAGAAACGTGAAAATGAGAGGGTGTCAGACTTCATATCTAGATGGAAAATTTTAACCTATTCACTCATCATCCCTCTCTCGCAGGAGAAACAACTGGAACTCTATGCTGAAAATATCTGGGATGAGTTGCAGACACCTATGATCCCAATGAATTATCCATGTGGGTTCTTTGATTTTTTAGATTCAGAAAAACATCTTGAGGATGCCATTTAGAAAAACCAATCCAAGTCTCAACATAGGCACTCAGTACAGGGTAAAATTCTATAAAAAGAAAAAGCTATAGTTGTCACTATCAATCCAGCAACAGTACCCATCCAATCAACTAGGAAGGTATCAATTCATCCAATACCTTCTATTGAGTGGATACAACCATATAATCTCCCTCATCCAAAAGCAAAGAGAAATAAGGGATGATCAGTATTTGAGGAACATATTAATAAAGAATACTCCTTCTGAAAGGAAAAACTACCTAGTTATTTCTTAGTAACCATGGATAATAACCTACTCAATATTCCAAAACCTAGGAAGCATGATGTGGGCAACTTCACCAACCATACCAACTACGTCCCTTTCCATAGAATGATGGGTCATAATATCTAGGACTTCTCCATCCTCAAAGACTTCCTTCAAGGCCTGGTTGATTCTAGACTAGTGGTGTTAGATAAATCCTCAGATCAGGTGTTATGTATAACTATTTCTCAGTTAGAAGAAGAGTATGGTTGGAATAAAGTTTCATCCAGGTGTGAGTGGAATTCCAACAACTGGATGACTCAAAATATAGTTTATTGAGCTCATGACACCTAAAGAGAATAGATATGCATACCCACAATAGCTCCACCACCCAAATATGTATCATCTAATGTGCTTAAAAAAGTAGGTGTGACCACCATAAGTAAGAAGAAACAGAAGAGGAAGAGTCATGTTCTACTCCAATGCAAGCTTTGACTCTTACAGATTTCTTCCCTACAACATCCAAAGCATGGGAACCACCCCACCAAATGTAACCCTCATTAAATGAAGAGATCATATTTGGTTTTTTTTTAGTATGATACACTTGTCATATACCTTCTTTGAGGATTACTATGCCTCAGAATATTTGTTTTTCTATGCATAATCGAGGAACAGGAGGTCGCATGCATAGAAATCGGGGATACAGGGGACAACATAGGCTTAGTCAGACCCAATATTTTAGTCACATCCTTAAAGAGGACATATATGTAGCTGAAATCCATGGGTAAGTGCTCCATTAGGCCTAAAAGAGGCATGGAGGTGTCCCAGAACCCTCTAGCAGTCACCCATGTCAAGTTGTCTTACATGACTGCCTAGCAGGGTTTGATTTTCTTATTATACTAGAAAATAGAGAAGGATGGAATGACCCACACCACATATGGTAGATGCTCACACAACCTCTGTACAAGAACCAGACCTATCCAAATCAAATGCCTCGACTCATGAGCCACATGTTAAAGAGAAACCCCACCTCAGGAAGTGCCAACCTCTAGTACAAAAGTACAAAATTCTGAAACAGCTAGCGGTTGTCCCATTTAAACTCTCGGTTCTAGATGTGATTCATATTTAAAAACAACTAAATGAGGTACTAATTAAATCCCTCTAAATCCCATAGGAATTTTATATTTAAGTCTCTATAGTCGAGGTATATCAAATAGATATCTTTTCAAAAGAATGCCATATTTCAATCTCATTCAAAGAGCATGACTAGGAAGAGGTCATCTATGGAAAAATCAAGCCCTTATATGTTTCAGGGGGACTCAATAATGTTGATATCCAAATTTTCCTAATTGATAATGGATATGGGATCAATCTCATCCCAGTTTGAACCCTCAAACGTTTAGGATATAGATAAGGGGACTTATCTCCCACAAAACTGACAATTTAAGGGTATGATAAGTGTGAGCAAAGACCTATAAAGTGATCTCAAGATAAATGGAGTAGATATATCAGTATGTAACCTCATGTTGGTGGGCATTCAATATCATTCCCCAAGAATAATCTATTATACACTAGTAGAAAAAGTGTTTTTAATGTCAGTTTTTTTAAAATTTTGACATCGGTTTTTAACCAACATTTAAGATGCCAATGTAAAAAATATATAATTTTTTACATTATATTTTACAAAATGACGCCAAAAAAGTAATTAAATTTGTTTTTTTTCACAATTTTTTTAAAAAATAGATTCCAAAAATACCTATTGGTGTCAATTTTGGAGTCGGTTTCTATAAAAACGAGGCCAAAAAGTAAAAAAATCATCAGTTTTTACAAAAACCGATTCCAATTAATACTTTTTTTCTTTTCTGTTTTATATAATTTCTTGAGCTTAGATTTGACTAGTCATGGAACCAAAACGGAGTTACGGATCAAAATTTATGGTCATCCAAAGTTGAACATATCAAAGTTTTGATCGATAAAACTCATTTCAAAGAAAACATAAGAAACATGAATTAAAATCACATACACCAAATGAAATAAAAAAACATAATATTTCAAACATATTTCAATTGTTTTAGGAGTTTCCATCAAAAGGATATGTTTTTTATCATCATAAATTTTAGATTTAGGGTATAACTCATGCAGTAATGAAAATGGTGAGTAAAAATTAATTTTACACCTCATTTGATAAATCTCATCTGGATGTTTTATATTTGTAACTTGATCATAATAATAAATCATCATTTTAAGAAATTTAATCAAGCTGTTTAGAAATGAAGGAAAATAATAATAAATAAATAAATGATTAGAATAGTTAGCATGATCAAATATTTGAATGAAGCCGCATTAAAAGCTCGACTGAATCAAAGATGTCGAAAATGATGAATAAAAGAGAATATGGATTTATATATAGTAAACAAAAATAATTTCAATAGTGTTGTATGAAAATGTAGGAAGGACTTTAAAAAGTTAAATGTGCATTGTGAAAAAAATTGAAATATTGATCCCATGTATTTTTGAATACTATTTAGCATCAGTTTTGTTAAAAATCTATGAAACAAAGGATTTACATTGGTTTTTTAGCATCGGTTTTTTAAAAACACGATGCCAAAAATGCCAATAGATCTCATTTTTGGCATCGGTTTATAAATAAACTGATGATAAAAAGTTAAAAAAATTATTTTTCACATCGGTTTTCTTAAAGAACAACATGAAAAAGTAAAAACTAAATATTTTTGTAATCAATTTTTAAAAAAAACCAATGCTAAAAAGTAAAAACTAAATATTTTTTACATCGGTTTTTAAAAAAACAGAAATCAAAAATTAAAAAAAAATATCTTTGTCATCGGTTTTCATAAAAACTGTCACATAAAATTAAATATTTTTTTATAATGTTTTATACAATTTCATAAGAGTTTATTTGACAGGTTATGGAGCTAAAATGGTGTTACAGATTAAAAGTTATGACTTTTGAAAGTTGGACTTGTTTAAGACATCTATTAGAGAAGATCAAGTTCTGAAATCCATAACTTTTAATACGTGACTCCGTTTAATCTCCACAACCACTAAAATTAAAGCTTATGAAATAATTTATAACATAGTTAAAAATAATAATTTTTGGAGTATGTTTTTATGAAAACCCACACAAAAAATTTAATTTTTGGCGTCGGTTTTTTTAAAAACCGATGCCAATAATTAAAAAAATGGTTTTGGATTTGGTTTTCATAAAAACTAATACTTAAATTAACTATTTTATAATTTTTTAGAAAACTTCTTAATCTTTTATGTGACAGGTCATGAAGATAAAATGGAGTTATATTTTAAAAGTTATTAATTTCAAAATTTGGACTTGTTTAAGACTTCTCTTAGAGAATATCAACTTCCAGCATCCATAACTTTTAATCCATAACTCTTTTTTAGCTCCACGGCCATTCAAATCTAGGATTAGAAAATAATCTAAAACATAGTTTAAAAAATTAATTTTTTATGTCAGTTTTTATGAAAACCAACGCAAAAAATTATTTTTTTTTTATTTTTGGTGTCGGTTGTTAAAAAAACCAATGCCAAAAAGTCTATGCAAGCATATTTTATTTCAGTTTATAGGAAACTAATGTCATATTTTCAACATTAAAAATCATTTTTGTCCTAGACAATGGGGAAGGATGGAACGACCCACACCACTGGTACAATAGGCTCACACAACCTCTATATAAGGACCAGACCTATCCAAATCAAATACCTTGACTCACGAGCCACATGTTAAGAAGAAACCCCACCTTGGGAAGGGCTAACCTCTAGCACAAAAGTACAACATTCTAAAATAGTTGTAGGTTGTCCCGGCCAAGATCTCAATTTTGGATGTGATTCATATTTCAAAAGAAGTCAAGGAAGCACTTTTTAAATCCCTCTAAATCCCATAGGAATTTTATACCGAAGTCTCTATAGTTCATGTGTATCAAATAGAGATCATATCAAAAGAATTCCATGTTTCCATATCATTCACAGAGCATGAATGGGAAGAGGTCATCTAGGGACACATCAAGCCCCTATATGTTTCAGGAGGACTCAATAATGTTGACTTCCAAAGGGTCCTGATTAATAATGGATATGGGATCAATCTCATCCCAGTTTGAACCCTCTGACATTTGGGATATAAATAAGGGGGCTTATCTCCCACAAAAATAACAATTCAAGGTCATGATAAGTATGAGAAAAGACCTCTCAAGTGATCTCAAGATAGATGAAGTAGATACATCAGTAAGGAACCTCATGTTGGTGATCATTCATGGTCATTCCTTGAGAAGAATCTGTTATAATTTCAACATTCAATTCTAGTAATTCATGTTTACTTGATATTGTGAAAGGGATGGGTATCATTAGTGATTAATATAATATCGGATCAATGAAAAATCATGTACATCATGAATAAAATAAAACTAGATGAAAATATATAAAATTAAGAAGATCTGTTCATTGATACCATAAAATAAGGGAGGAATCTCCACATTTTGGAGTTTCTCCATGAATCCTAGAAAAAACAGCGTAAATATAATTAAAATAAGATTTGATTGGCTGAGCAGGCCAAGTTATCCAGAGTTTGGTGGGAAGCATCGATTGAACGCTGGAGTATCACTCTCCCTGCATCTTCTACTTCTTCCTTGAGAAGAAAAGTATTGACTAAAGTAGTCATATCCTTAAATCCATTTTTAGAATTTTCCAATTAGGATGATTATATTGAAAGGTCGAACCTCATGTGATCTAAAATTTCCTCATGTATCCATTTTTACACAGTCTAGGAATCCATATGATATTATAGTTTAGATATCAACTGGAGACCCTACTCCAACGCCTCTGAAGCCTCCTTCATCTACCCAGCAAGGGGAGCCTCTTCTAAAAAATGATGTAATTCCCTCTCATTTGTGGAAAAATAAAGCCTAGTTAGTATAATTTTATTCATGATTCCATACAGTGGTTTTTTATCAAAACCACCTACCCCCAAGTCATGAAATAACTAATGAAGTCATTCCCCTTCATTATGAAATGATTCCAAAGGAGTCTTACTAACCAAGGCATGAATCTCTTTCCATATCATCCTATGTTGTGTCTTGGATTCTATTACTAGTGAGGTGGGTACACTAAAAGGAGGAATAGTCAGCTGAGCTGGCAAGAAAACAGGAGAGGAGGCTCCACATATCACTACATTGATAAAGGCATTACTCATTACCTATTTTAGAGGGATTCTTTCCTCAACAGATTCACTCCCACTATTGGGATGGTCATCTTCAAGATGAGGTAACTTCCTTGAAGTCTTTACCAATTCTTCAATCAACTCCATCATTGACATGGAAAGCAGGGTCAGTGCAGCAAATGTATTGTTCACAATATGAACCAGCCGGCTTAGTAAACCACCTGGATAGGCTTCTACACAATCATAGGCATAATCCTAGATAATAAATGTGGGAGCATCAATGGGAAGAAGAATGATATCATCATCAGGGTCTTCATCCACCAACATAATCCAAAATTGGAAGATGATCCTAGGGTGTCACTCTACTCGTATTCCATCCAAAGGAATAAGTTGGACCCTTTGGGTATAGCCAAATTGATGAAAAAAACTAATAAGGTGTATATGGATTGTATATGATTAGTTCTTCCACCCTAGATATACAAACACCATCCGAAAGCGAGATCTTTTACAACCTCTCATCGACAGAGTCGCTGGCATTATCAATAAAGGGCCCAATCGACATGCGGTAAGGGGTGAAATCAAAGGCATCAGATTGGATCAATGTGTCTCTAACCTCATCAGGGATCAATGACATATGCCCAGCCCCAGATATGTTTAGTAATTGGGATGAGATAAGGAATCAAGTAACTTATGGCATTATAATATTCATAACAATGGAAATACTTTCTTATCCATCCAAAAAAAACTATAAAGAACCACGGATCTTGTAGGGGATGTAACCTTGTTGAATATGGACTAGGAGTTGGTAAAGGTGTGTAAGTTTCGAAACTTCTTGATTAACACAATTCCCTTCCTCTAGTCCTTCTTCCATCAACAGTGTGCCTAAAATGATTGTTTTATGTGCATCCCCAATTAGGAAAATACATCCATTAAAGAACATGTCCATAAATACTACAAACCTCTGACTTAGAGAGATCTTCTAGTTCACTCAATATCCCCATGAAGTGTGATCCATATATTTCAAAATTTATCAAAAAAATTCATCACTATCATGAACTTGTTAGAAAGGACACCGATAGGGGTAGATAGTAGTTGTCCTAACCCCATTGTAAAAAAGGAAAATGTTGATCCAGTATTTGAAGGATATAATCAAGTGAATCATTATCTCCTTAATCATCTCCTCCAAAATGGTGAGAATTTCCCTCACCAAAATTTGAGTCTACAAAGGGTCATCCCAAACATCTATAGTAGGGAGGAACTCATTATACATCTCTCTGAGAGGGGGAATATCACCCAGTTGGTAGATGTCACATAGGTTGTTGCTTGCTTCGCCATGGGAAAAATGGAATGTGTTAGTTATAGGGAACCAACAACAGATTATTTCTCAAAGAATATTGGCCTCACGATAAAAAATAAATGGGAAATCCACATGGATTCATAAAGGTGGACCCTATAAAATCAATCAGTGAACTCTATGTAGCTTCACCTAAGCCAGAAGGGTCATTCCCATTCATTATATAAATTACTACCTGGACAGAGATCCCATTTAGATATCCATACACTGCCTAGGTTATTCAAATAGGATATGAATATACTCTAATAACTGTGATCAACAGCCTGATGATCGAAATCACATCCATCGGGAACTAAGGTAGAGTTTTTCAATATATAATACAACCCTTGGGATTGAGATAAAACCAGTTTTCTATCCTCAGAAATTTTCATTTCAATATAGTCTGAAGAAGTTGACACCCAATAAGATGGAAAATTGAAGTCTGAAAGAGGACTGACCACATCGTCCAGCAGGCCGAACCTATATAAAGGAAGTTGGTGAAATAGAGGATAATCCATGATCTTATATGAGAGTAACCTCTTCATGATATGTTTATCAGAATTCATGTAGTATCATGGGTTATCATGGTGATTTATAGTGATCATATCCCATTAATTAGCAACAGTAAATGAACATTGATGAGAACTAAAATCCATATGAATAAAGGTAAGTGGAATATATCATAAAGATAAAATAAAATATTTTCAGAGGAAGGAAATAAAATTCTGGAAGCATCATGTGTATCACAGGAATCAGAATGGGATTCACAAATCGCATAAGTAACTCATGAATTTTCTAACCCCTAAAGATTATACAAGACGCATAAACCCTTAGGGAATCATGCAATTGTATGACCCCTCAAATAATCGTGATCATGTGACCCGAACATGGTCATACGAGCTACATGTTAATTAAAGAATCACACACTAAAGCTAAAAGGTCCCAATAAACCCTCAATATGATCAATAATACCAATGTCCAAAGTTAAAACAGTTATCTAAATTTAGTTCATAGTGGGTTCGAGTGGGCACCTAAGAAAAAGTGGTCTTGTAGAATAGTTCTCAGGAAAAAAAATGTCCTAATTATATTTGATAAGTGTTTTTCGACCAAAATCAATATTAGGAAAAAAAATATGATTCTTTTTTATCCACTTAGATTAGATTAGAACATTTATTATATTTTATTTAAAGAAGAGTTAAAAGTGTTAAATTCAAAGTTCTAAACTAAAACATTTTCAATATAGGGTTAAGAAAAAGATAAATTTGACTATAAATATTCATTATAAATATAAAAATATTTTCTACATCATGGTATTTTATTTATAATTTTTAGATATTAAATAATTAAATTTATTTATGACACCACGATGATGTAGTAATTACCTTATTAATGAAAGATTAACATAATTGATGTTATAAATATTAAAATAAATAAAAATTTAAACTTTTGATGCCATCCACTAATTTAATAGTTTAATATGAAATTTTATGGTTGATTAAATATATTTTTTTCAAAGTAATAAAGTTTTTATGAATTTAACAAAAAAACAAATACTAAATACTGTCAAAATTGACATACATGAGTTTTTAAAAAAATTACTTTTTTATTAAATTATATAATAATCCTAAAAATATAAGGTTCATCCAAAGGACTTATATAATGATAGATATGTAATTAATTAACCACTTTATTTTCTCTTGGCATTTTATTGTAATTTTATTAACCATTTATTATAATAATACAAGAAGACATGGTAAAAGTTAAACTACTTAACTAAGGGTTAAACCTAAAAGATAAGGTTAATATGGTGACATAAACTTGTCTAAAACCTATTTTTTGGGAGATTTTAGACTCATACCCTCGTTATCCTAGAAATAAATCCATTTTGAGTTATTAGAAACCGAAAATGATTTTATAATAAATTAACATTTTGAGTTTTTTCTAAAGTGCCCCTCACCTCTCTTATAAAATGGTACTTCCCCTTATCTTAGCTTCATACATCCAAAGCCATTTGGATCAGACAACCCCTACTCAAATCCTCTCCCAGCTACCCTCACTTCAACCTAGAGGTATTACTTTGATCATAAATCCAACCTAATGATCCCTTTTGTTCAAATCAAAAGGAAACACCCGGAGAAGAGGTAATTATTACATCACCTCTTTCAAAGTTATTTTCTACTTCCACTCCCTATTTCTTTGTCATTTTCATACCAAAATAATAAATCCAGTACCTTATACAAACTAAGATGTTATTATAAAAAATTTACAACCATATTCATTATTCTATCCATCCTATGAATGAAAAAGTCACCATATGTGCGTACGTACGGCTTACTGTCTCCACGTCGCGGTGTAGTTTGTTATTCAACACTTCATTATTTGGATGGGAATAATAATGAGTATAATTTATGTAAATAATAAATATAAAATGTCAATTATTTATTATATATAATATATCATCCAATTACATACAATTTTACCATTAATATAATGACATTGTTGCTCGTACGTACGTACGGCTTACCATCTCCACAATGAGATGAGATTTTGTTCCCCATCATAACCATTCAAGAATAATTTTCATTTTATGATAAAAAATAATGTTTTAAAGAAATTAATATCATTCTTTTTATGAATCAAATACATCCTATCTATAACAAACATGACTTACATAACAAAACATATAAAGTAAAATGAATCAGTTAACACCCGAAGCAATGATACTACTGAAATATTATTAACAAAGCAATATTAGAGGATCATATATGATATCATATTTATTTATTTGATTCTTTTATAATTTAATAAAATTTATTTAACCATTATATATGAGGATAACGTACCCTTGACTAAGTAAAATTACAAGGTAAGGGATAATTTTACATTCTCTTTATTATCAGAGGTTGTTTATATGTAAGTATCTACCAGGACTTCTTTATCATCCACATATGTGTTTCTTAAAATGTATTTGAAAATATTTTTACTATTTCCTAGACTATGGGTTAAAGTTATTTATACCCTTGTTTGACTTTTTATAAATGTTTTGAAAGGAATCTTTCCTTTTTTTTCCAAACAAGGTACTTTATGACCTTTTTGAAAAATTAAGGAAAGAATGTTTTTTTAACTTATACAGTGGGTGCGGATATTTTCCGCTGTTATAACACATTAAAATCTTACCTTACAATATTATAAGAATATTTTCAAAATAAATTTTTTCTTTACTTTAAATTATTTCAAAGTAGAAAGAGATATTTCACTCAAATAGTTTTTGGATTGATTTCATCTATTTCAACATCCTTTCTTGGATTTTATGCTTGTTTGAAGTTGATTTATTATGATATAATATTGAATATTGTATTAAAGTTTTTTTTATATGTGTTTCCAACGCTTTCGTTGGGGCGCGCACGTCTTTCTGCTTGGGCGCGATAGGCACGGCTTTTTGTTATAGCATTCGCTCCTTATTCAGGGACTTCTGATCCTTGATCGAAACAGGATGATGGGATGTCGGTTCTTCCTTCCGTAGATTCCTCCTTGGAACTCGTCACCTAGTCTGGGTCTCCCTTATAGATTTAATATGTTGTTCGTGAAACTCTTCCCATTTCCATGTTTCCATGGACGCCGATTAATTACACTACTTCTGTCAGGACATTCTAAGGGGTCTGGTCAGGGCAGAAACCTTCAGTTGGGGGAGTAGTCACGTCGAGGCATCATTAACATGTCTGAATGCTGGGGAATTGGTGTGTCCGTCTTTTGTCCCTTATTATAGGGCTTCTTGAGGGTGCGGAAGCCCGAGGAATCCCACATCGAGCGCGGTTAATCATATGCCATTGGCATTTATCTGAGGTTTTCCTTAGCTTCTAGTGTTTAACACAGGGTATGCCGCAAGTTTAACGTCTAGTGGAGACGGATCGGGCTGATCAGAACACTAGATATAGTGGATCAGATTTAAGAACCCCCTTTATGGAACATCGATATTGGGTCCAGCACGTGGGTGGCTTCCCGAGTACTGTGGAGGGGAATAAAGAGGGCATGACCTCACCAGGATTTGGCGGCCTGGGTAAGAATCAGGACGGACGATTGTTTTGGTCTTGATCCTCGAAGAGACTTCCTACGTACCATGCCTTAGCATGGATCAAATTCTTCGTAGTTTGGATGGAAAGGGGGTGTTGAACCGATGTGAAGGTGTGTCGGAACAATCAGATGGTGGGATCACAATGGATTACCTCTGGATTAGGATACAATTTAACGTCGTGTGGGATGGGGGAGTGTCGAAGAACCGACTTGAAGAAGGACCTGGGTCCACATGGATGGTGGGCTTGAACCTCAGAGATTCTTCCTACGTACCATGCCTTAGCATGGATCAAAGACCCCATAGTTCATAAGGATGTCGGTGAACCGACGTGAAGGTGAAACTGGGGGTCCACTGGTGGTGGGCTTGAACCTCGTGGAGGCTTCCTACGTACCATTCCTTGACATGGATCAAAGTCCTAATAGTTCACAATAGGGTATCGGTGAACCGACATGAAGATGGACCTTGGTCTGATGGGTGTTGGGCTTTAACCTCGTGGAGCTTCCTACGTACCATGCCTTAGCATGGATCAAAGTCCACATAGTTCGGGAGATGGGTGTGTGGGAGGACAGACGTGAAGGTGAACCCGGGGGTCCACTGGTGGTGGTCTTGAACCTCATGGAGGCTTCCTACGTACCATGCCTTGAAATGGATCAAAGTCCTCGTAGTTCACAAGGGATGTCAGTGAACCAACGTGAAGGTGAACCCAGGGGTCCACTGGTGGTTGGCTTGAACCTCGTGGAGGCTTCCTACGTACCATGCCTTGACATGGATCAAATTCCTTGTGGTTCACAAAGGATGCTGGTGAACCAACGTAAAGGTGAACCCGGGGGTCCACTGGTGCTGGGCTTGAACCTCGTGGAGGCTTCCTACATACCATGCCTTTACATGGATCAAAGTCCTCGTAGTTTACATGGATGAGGTTGGGGTTAGGGTCGGTGCTTACTTTAAGCCCACATGAGTCATGCTCGGTGTGAGAAACGAGAGGCAGCAGAGACCTGACGATCACGTCGCGAAAGGTGCATATGTGGGAAGCGAAGGGGGGCTTACGCATTGGGCGGCCCACGGTGTTAGGACTTATTCCAGGATGGAGGCATGAGGGCGACAAAGCGCAGAGGGAGAGGGTAATTACAGAGGTGCATGGGTGTTACCTTCTGCAAGAAGGACTAGGGGCTTACACCAAGATGGTCGCCCTTCCCCCACTGACAAACGCCACTCCCAAAAGGAGGATATCATCCCCTGTGATCCAGAAGGAGGATATCATCCCTTTTGGAGGCCAGGGGGCATAGAGAATGTCCAAGGTGGGGGGACCCTGTGTGAGAGGCACGGGGCGATGTCACAGTTTAACGTCATGTGTTGAGGATGAGGGTTCTTGGTAGTTTAACGTCCTGCAGCTCGGACGAGGTTGGTTTACTCCACATCCCTAGGACTTACATAACTGGTACCCTCTCCTTCTTGTGGGAGGGAAGGTACCAGCAATGTTGTATAAAAGGGGGGTCGTAGATCGAACCATCGAGGGGTCCATGTTAGCTTGGATATGTGAAGAAGCAATAGACATTAGCAAGCCTATGTGAAGAATCATTAGGCGAAGCAACACCATGGACGGTATTGTCCAGGGGACTTTAAAATCACATCGTGCAAACCTGGAGGGTCGCACTGGAGAAGGAATTGCCAAGTAGAGGGGTCCACGGGCAGGGGCCTTGTGGAGCTCAGTCACTCTGCATAGTGGAGGGCACTGGAGAAGGGATGTACTTAGCAAAGTGGGGTGACTTAGCCTTATAATGGGGCAGAGGTGAGAATGGGAGGTGCTTCGTGAAGTGGAAGGGTGTTCGCAGAGCACTGCCTCACGGAGCATAGGTGCCTCGCGAAGAAAAGTGTCGTGAAGCAGTGTGCTTTGCAAAGTACATTGATTGTGCCTTGGCATGTGGATCACGTGTACAGGAGGGGTGTTTCATGAAGCATAAACACTCCGCGACAACCTGAGTCCCCTTGGGGATCCCCTTCCTTCGCGAATGCCCTTAGTCTTCGTGAAGGGAATCTCTATCAGAAGAGGGGATCAAAAAGAGACAATGCGGAGGCTCCTCGTGAAGCAAAAATACCTCGCGTAGCTCATGGTTCGCAGAGAAAAGGGTGCTTCGCGATTTGGGAGTTGAGAAGCTAAAATGTCGTATTGTCCATCCGAGAGGCTCAGGGGAAGCTTGGTATTTATAAGAAAGAGGCGCCTTGGAGTAGAGATGACATGGTACGAAGAGGGATTCGGTTGCTTCGCGGTGGGTCGTGAGCATTAAGGGCATTGGCGGAGCGTACCGCCTCCATTGCTTCGCAGAGAGCTCGCGAACGTCAGGGGTGTTCACGGATCATACCGCCTCCTTTGCTTCGTGGTAGGCTCACAAACATTAGGGGAATTTGCGGAGAATACTGCCTCCTTTTCTTTGCGGCAGTCTCATGAACGTTAGTGGCGTTCGCGGAGCGTACCGCCTCTTTTGATTCGCGGCGGGCTCGCGAACGTTAGGGGAATTCATGGAGCGTACCGCCTCCTTTGCTTCGCAGCGGCTGCGTTGCTTGCGGGGACTTCATGTCGTGGCTTCGCGAGGTAGGTCACGAGGCCTCTCTTTCTTCGTTCTTTTCGTCCAACATTTTTGCACCAACAAATGCCCCCCCTCAGACTTGGGGTCGCGGAGGGATCAAGGGTTGAAGTCTAAGGGAAATCGCCAAAATCATCAGTCGTTCATGATGCTGACTCGTGAAGAGGGTGTGCGAGGCGGGCAGGGGCTATGCAGGATGGACATGCCACGAAGATTCGTGCGGGATGGATGCCCCATGAAGCTCTAAAGGTTGCCACCTATAAATTGGTGGGGTCGCCCTCTCTTTTGTCCTTTCCCTTCTCCGTGACTTTGTCCTTTTGTGCTCTCGATTCACGAAGCTCTGCATACTCCGCATTTGCTCTCCGCAAATAGGGCTTCACGGCGAACCACGAGTCTTTGACTCCGCGACTGCGCCAAGCGAACTTGTACTTGCAGGACGAGGCCAGGCTCCACGATTCTGCTTCGTGAAGGAGCTTCGCGAACAGGCTTCGTGACCCGAGCTATAAAATTTCCAAAGCCTTTAAAAACAAATGGCCCATCAAGAAGCCTCCCAGGGGGTGCTTGCGGACGCCTCTCAAAGGGATGAGATGGCCAACTGTCTGAGCCTAGGGGAGCTAGTCTGAATCCACTCGGACCATAATTCTTTGACGGAACTGTTATCAGAGATCCAAAAGAACTATCTGTTGTTCAAGAGGCTACCCTTGTATGGCTTCGGGCTGAGGGATGATGTCTTCATTCCTAAGGCGAGTAGGGATGAACCAGCTTGCTGGTTCAGAAGCAAGTCGTGCCAGCTCCAATGGTTCAGGGCGGCCGATGGTCATGCGCGGGAGGACTTCACACCTGTCACCGCCGACTATCTGTACAACCATCTGAACAACATTGATGGGAATCCATTTCAACTGGAGACTTCCCCTCACATGTGTCACACCATACTGAAGGCAGCTTTGAGGGATTCGAAGAAGGGGTGGTCCGATGAGTGGGACCTATGCCAGGGTGGCAACTTCACCAACGACTGGACATGGGCCTACTGGGTAGGTGACTCGTGCAAGGAGTTAGGGGTCGAGATGAGGAGAGTGGGTTTGTACGAGGTGGCTTGGGCATCCCAATTCCACATATATCAACCAATACAGCTGATGTCGGATCTGTTGAGCAGATGGTCATCCAGGACCAACACATTTCACCTGCACCATGGGGAGGTTGGCATCATTCTATGGGATGTCCATCAGATTTCAGGGGTCCCGATCTTGGGGGCTATGTATGATGAGTTCCTCACCGTTATGAGTGCATGGGAGGATCCGGAGCAGATATCGTGGCTGGTGCTGGCACTGATGGGACTGGTCCCCGGAGAAGATAAAGAAGCGGTGAGGGATGTCCACTTTAATAAGTGGTTCAAGCAGTTCCTGAACTTCCCGAAGGATCGAGAGTTTCCCCCGAGGCCTTGAACTTTCCCAAAGGGGGCTCAACGGGTCAAGGAGCACTCATATTGGCAACTCTTGGAGGACAGCCAATGGAAGACCTGGGGTTTTAGTGTCAGCACTGAACAGCGGCCGATAGTCAGACTGGAGGCATTTATTGCGGCCCTTATCTGTGGTTGGATCTTACCCATGAGGGATACCAACATGGGGGTGTGGCCTAGCTCATTCATCATGGCATCCATGTTGGCCATATGGGGGCAGGTCAATCTGGGGATTCTGATTCTCTCCAGACTATACAAGATGTTACGGCATGTTAGTGAGGGAAAGAAGACACCGAGGATATGTGGGCCCTTCCATCTTCTGTATGGGTGGATCGCGGTGCACATCAGGGGAGTTTACAAATATCTGAACCCCATTTTGCCTATGGGGTCAAACTTTCGTCCATCCATTCTGAATGTTGTCGGGATCTTTCCAGCCAAGTTAATCGTACTGTTGGTACTAAACCGGGAGTGGAAGGCGGACAAGTTTCATTTCCACCTGTTTCCCTTGTCGATGGGGGTACTCACCGATGATGGTCAGGGGAAGTAAGAGCACCGGGCCTATATCCTGGCCTTCCAAGGTGGAGTCTTGGTGGAACAGGTGGACCGCGAGCCTCAATTCAAGTTATACACCCCACACCGGTTTGCAAGGAAATTCCAGTGCCCGCAGCGGCTGACCCTACAGGTCTACCGGGAGGTGCGCCACAAGAAGCACCCATGTGTAATGAGGCAATTGTGGCTCATGTTCACACGGGAAGATGGTAAAATGTGAAATGCATTGCCTCCACCTACTGTCGCCTTTGGACTGGTGAAAGAGTACGCCATAAGCTGGGAGGCAGCTTATCCGGGGGAAATTCTGAAGCATCTAACCATTCGAGTTGGTGATGGCGGGCCTCCCCTATCCCGAGGTTGGGGTCGGAGGGCAGCAAAGGCCTCTCGTGGTGGCAGGTCTGTCATGGTGGCGAGACCTGCACCAGCTGAGGATGAGACAGCAGCGGCGGATCCAACAGCGGTAGTGGACCCGGTGGTCTCGGAAGAGCAGAGTCATCCAGAGGGGCAGCCACTGAGGGGATTTCACAGGATATCCACTCAGGCTCCGAGGAAGCGGCTGTGCTATATCGACATGCCAGAGAATGTTGTTTTCCCGGAGGCCTGGGGCATTTGGGACGTCAACTGGCAATACCTCGGTCCATCTGAGATGTGGGAACACCTGAACCACCTCGGAATGGATTTACCAGGTATAGGCCTTGTCTGGTCTGGTTTCACGGTGTCTTCGGCGAAGGCGGAGCTATATCTGGATGAGCTGGAGGACTACGTACATTCCGGGGGTGCCCCGCATCCAATGGCAGACTGGGTGAGGGTACTGCTGGATCAGACGGTTCCCCAACAACTATCAGTCGCTGAGATGAGGGAGCGCTTCCCCCTATCTGAAGATTCAGATGAATCCTCTCAGGGAGACGAGGCCGGTTGAGGGAGCCCATTGGAGGAAGGATAAGTCGGCGATCAAGACTCGGGTCTCGACGATTTTGTGGAGGCTATCGAGGTAACATTCTAAGTTTCTTTCCTTGGGGTCTGCTCTCAGGACATTATGGACTTCTTATCAATTTATGCACCATGCAGGAAGAACCTGTACACAGACCTCGATCTCACCCCTCGGAGGGTGGTGATGCAGGATCCTCGGAACCCGCACCTGTGGCTGCGTCCAGTTCTGTGTCTAGCGGGGCTAGGGAACCTAAAGTGGCTCCTCCAGAATCTCCGGACCTTCCGACAATATATGGAGGTCCACGCTTTGGGGTCCCATCAGCATGAACTCTGGAGCAATACTAGGAGTTCAATATCTGTAAGTCTTGTCCACTGAATTCATTACTGCCACACGTTGATCGTGCTAACTGATGTTCATGCCCTTCTCTATTATGTACAGTTCTTCGATTGGCATGGGCCGTTGCAGTGAGGATGGTTGGGATTTCTGGTTGCGCCCCTCCCAGAGGCATGCCAGTAATTGTGAACATAGTTTCCTAGACCACCCAAGCTGTAGCTCCCCATATTATTGGCGGGACCACCAACAGGGTCATGCCTGAGGTCATTGAGGTGGAGTCCGATGATGAGGATCTATAGGTCAACCTGAGTCCTGCCACGTCTGATCCAACGCCAGATGTCACGCCTGATTCCATGCCAGATGTAGATCCCACTAAAGATTTCCTGAGGTCGTACCCCGTATATGAGCCTGCCAACAGCGCGGACTGGGATGAAACGGCCTCTGACGAAGAGGAAAGCAACATAGTCTGCCACCAATCATGGAAGATGATTGTGCGTTTTATCAAAAAGACCCCCCAGACATTATGGCTGGTCGATATGGATATACTTCACTCTCAGTTGCACGATCTATGTGCTGGGGGAGTGGATGCCCAGCACCCTCATCTGCTCATCCGAGATCTCATGGCGGAGAAGATCCGGGAGTATGATCACGGCCTCAGCGTGAGCTAGCAGCGGAGGAAGGTGATGAACATCAAGAAGCTCCAGGAGGCTGAATATGAGATCCAATGGCTACAGATCCTGGCGGATGAGAACTCAGCCTCTCTTAATGCAAAATCAGAGCTGATCTTGCAATTGAAGGCCCAGCTGGCAGAGGCGGAAGAGTGTCTAAGGCAAGATTCTGAAGAAATGGCCATCATTCAGGATGACATAGAACGGGCCCAAACTGAGGCTGACGAATTGCACCCCATTGCTGATGGGGAGGAGTGGAAGCTGAGTCAGTGGTAGAAACTCCTGGATTCCACAAGTCGAAGGGTGGAAGAACTAAAACTCTCTTTTGACAGGTTCAACCCATCCATGGGGGGAATAAACCCCCGAGTGTTGTAAGGATCACAAACTATCAAACGTACTTTCATGTTTTTTATTTTTGAATACATAAGTTTTGTTATCAAGGTTGCCTTTAGAACAATTGGTGATTCGTTCTCCCGGTGTTCTCTGATGCACGAGCGGGGTAACGCCAGGGGTGTCGGGATTAGTCCAAACATAGGGAAGTGGAAGGTGTGAATTACGATACCCAGTATTAGGAACACTATGGGGATGGCATGAAAATAAAGGATAACTATTTACCATGGAAGAAACATATTATCCTTATTGCGTTATCCTGAAATGAGTATAACAAATGAGGTCTGACCACTGACCATGTTCGCAACACGGGGCCTAACTCAAATATCATCGATCATTCTTTCAGGACATTGGCCCAGGACAGCATTCGGACCATAGGTCGAGAATCTATACTATTAGGGGGTCCTTACAGACATGACCAGTCTTCCAGAATGTTGTCCCAGGATAGCAGGCGGACTGTAGGTCGAGCATCCATACCGTTAGGGGGTTCCTCTCGACATGAAAGAGGACGAGAGTCCGAATAAAGGGCACGCGAAGCGTGGGATGTGGAATAATGGTTTGTTTGAGTAGAATCCAACACTCATGAAGTTATGACACCATGGTGGGAGCACAATGGATGGACGCATTGGTTTGATCATGGATCATTCCTTCTTTCAAACAAGGCCTCTCTGGCGAGGGGGGGTTGTTGCTTCCCAACGAGGGGTCAGGACATGGGCCAGAAATGGGGAATAACAGGATCTTACGATTCCTGAGGTTGGACCTAAGTTGAAATTCCTGGGTGTCCCTACGTATCCCATGAGGATGGGAATCAAGCCGTACATAGTTTTGGAAGCGCAGTGTAGTCATAGACCAACACTTATAGGGAAAATCCTCTCTGGTAGAGGCTCTGGTGCATCCCATGATTAACATGGGGCATCCTGAACTTGTTCAGGGTAGAACCGCAGTTTAGTGTCATGCATCGAGGACATATGGACTCCTGCAATTTAACTTCATACGATAGGACGTGGAATGAAGGGGAAGAGCATAGGGATTATTTGGTGTGGTGGATATGAAACCAACGTGAATGAGGACTTGGAGTCTAAATCACACCACGTACCCCCGGAGGAAACTCTTCAGGTCAAGGGACCAAGAGTGAGAATTAGGCTGGGCCTGAAGCATAGTGGTTGGGTGTTCCTATGTACGCCATGGGGATGGGGATCAAGCTTCATGTAGTTCTGAGAATGAATTTTAACGTCATGTGGGACGATGAGAAACCTGGCCATGTTGGTACACATCCTACCAAAACTACTAAGCCCACGTGAGTCATGCTCGGTGTGGGAAACAAGAAGTAATGGTGGGACTTTCCCGACGTAGGAAGAGGCATGTTAGGATGAAGGGAAACTCGGTGAATACTGGCCTAATGATGCTAACTCATCCATGAAGCGCACCTAGACACGAGAAGAGATAGAGTCGAGTATGTCAGAATTCCACTTGAACATGAGAGAGTGGAAATGTGTGAATCAAGAAGCTAGAAATCTAGACCACAATGATGGTGGCGTGATGATGGAGGATAGCCGTTAACTATGGCAGAAACGTAGCATCCACATCTTGTTATCCTCGAGTGGATACAGACAGATGGGGGTCGACCGTTGACCATGTTCGAAACACGGGACCATGTCGCAAATGTCGTCACAGATCCTTAGGGACGTTGGCCCAAAACGATGGGAGAGCCCTTAGGCCCATCATCCATGGAGATCCCTTAAGCCTAGCATCCATGTCATCCAAGGGTCCTTTTGGATGTGGAAGAGGATGAGGATCCAAATAGCGAGCTCACAAGGCCTGGACATGGAATGGGAGGAATGTCTCCATGAAGATTCCATACTTAGGGATCTTTGTCAAAATGCATCTGAATACGATAAAGAGACGTACTAGATAGAGGGATTCGAGTCCCTTCCCATAGGGAGATCTTAGTTTAGGGTTGTAGAATTCAAACCATGGATGGGAGGAAACACAGGAAGCACGTGGTGGGGTAACTCAAATATCTGACGTGAATGGGAACCGGGGGTTCCGACCACCACGTGTTCCCGGGGGGAGGTTTTAGGTCAAGAGACCAAAAATGAGAGTTGAGCTGGGCCTAAAGAAAAATTAAAAGGCGTTTCTACATACCCCATGGGGATGGGGATCAAGCTACACGTATTTCTCAAAATGGTCTTAGTTTAAGGTCATAGAATTCGGACCATGAATGGGTAAGGAGAGTAGGAGACACGTGGTAAGGTGGTTACAAAACCTGATGTGAATGAGGACATAATACCTACTTACCATGTGTTCCCTGGGGAAGTGTTCAAGTCAAGGTACCGAACACAAAAGTTAGGCTGGGCCCGCGGGGAAGTGCCCGGGAGCTCCTACGTATCTCATGAGGATGAGAATCAAGCCATACGTAGTTCTTGCAAGGTGGCACCACACGGTAAGGTACTAGTGCAAAGGATGAAAGGGGTGCGTGGGTCTATCCCTTGCACCAAGAGAAGCGGTATTTGATAAATCTTGTTTTTCCTTTAAGGTGGGTGGTTTTTTTTATGAAGCGACAGGCCTAGGGTAGCAAGCCCTGGTGTCTCCACAAGAATCAAGCCGTATTAGGCCTTCAAAAATGGCATGGCGTATGACCAATACCCAACGTGACGCCCTCTATGATGAGATCATCACAATGTGGTGTCATTTTTCGTCGTGCGGTCAGGACGATAATGTCAAAGTTTAGGGTCGTGTGATGGGACCAAGCATGCATTTTAACATCATGCAACGCAGACGTAGCAGAGACGATGCCAGGTGGGGAATGTGTACAGTGCCATGAAAAATAACCGGCGTGAATGGGGACATGATCCCATATCACACCGTATGCAATTCCGAGAGGGAGACCTCAGGCCGAGGGGCCTACATAGAGGTAAGAGGTAAAGGGTGGGAGACTAGCTCCCAAATGAACTGGACCTGAAAACGAGATTTCAGGGTGGTCCTACACATCCCATGGGGATAGGGATCGAGCTATACATATCCCTTAATGAAGATCTTAGTTTATGGTCTTAGAGCTCAGACCGTGGGAGTCCCGAAGGACGCCGTATTGCAGCTTTGTCCCCCCAACGTGCAGAGGTGCACTGAGGGATAGCACCAAGAGTGTCGAGAGTCCACCTGGACACGATGTGGTGGAACATAATGTGAATCATGCAACCAACATTCAAGGCCTGAAGAGGCTGGCATGACGACAGGGGATTACTGCTGACCATGTTCTCAACATAGTATCATGTCGCGTTAGCCTGAAATGGGGACAAACAAATGAGCATCGACCGCTGACCATGTTCACAACGCGGGATTTGTATCAATTTTTTGTCAGAAACCCTCGGGGGCATTGGCCTGTAACGGTAGGAGAGACCTTATTCATGGTATCTAGGCCATTCTTGGGGGTCCCTTCGGGTGTGAAAGATGATGGAAGCCCGAATTAAGGGGAACATGAAGCTTGACAAGTGGAAGGAACTTGTCTAAGTTGAATCGGACACTCTTGGTCCTAGACCAGAGTACTCTTAACACATGGGTGAACCACTGCAAGGGGTTTATGGACTCAACTTGAAGGCAACCAAGAGATGGAGGATTCCCGGGAGATGGGGCTGGACCCGAAGCCTAGACATTCGGGTGGTCCTACGTATCCCATAAGGATGGGAATCAAGCCACACATAGTTCTAGAGGGTGCCTTTTAATGTCATGCGGGATAGGAAATAGGAGGGATAATTTTTTAGAATGGGGTGTGCATGGTGTGGCTATTACAAGCCCGACATGAACGAGGACATAGTCCCATACCACGACATGCAGTCTCGTAGTCAAGGTCCCGAAGACGGGACAGATAAGATGAATTAGCAGAACTCCAGCTGGACCCATATACAGAAGTTCTGGGCATTCCTACATATCCCATGAGGATGGGAATCAAGACAAACGTAGTTCTGAGGAGATCTTATTTTATAGTCTTAGAGCTTGGACCATGGAGGGATGGAATCTTTCTAAGTATGTGCAGACCTTGACCCGATCCCTAAGCCCATGTGAGTCAAACTCAGTGTGGGAAACGAGGGAGAAAGATCCTTATTGCGATACCTGTAACGTCCATCAAAGGGAACTTGGTGTGGAGCTCCTAAGGATACCCTTACCACGGTTTTTGTCCTTCTAACGCGCAAATGTGCACTGAGGAATAGTATCAAGAGCTTCGAAGCTCTATTTGGACATGATGAGGTAGAGAGGGATGTGAATCGTGTAACTGAAATTTTGGGCTTAATGGGGTTGGCGTGGAGATGAAGGATAATTGTTAACTGTGGCGGGAAAACAGTCTCCATATTGCGTTATCCTGAAGTGGGAACAACAAACGAGCATTGACCGCTAACCATATTCACAACGCGGGATTTGTATCAATTTTTTGTCTAAAACCCTCGGGGGCATTGGCCCGTAATGGTAGGAGATCCCTTAGGTGTGGTATTCAGGCCGTTCTTGGGGGTCCCTCCGGGTGTGAAAGGTGATGAAATCCCTGATGAAGGGGAACACAAATCCTGAAAATTGGGTGAGAACATGTCCGAGTAGAGACCGACACTCCGGGTAATAAACCAGAGTACCCTTAGGAACATTGGTGGACTACCGAAAAGGGTCGATGAAATGGCTCAGGAGAGATAGACCAAGGGGCCAAAGTGGGATGGAGATTTTCGAGAGATAGGGATGGACCCGAAGCCTAGACATTCGGGTGGTCCTATGTATCCCATAAGGATGGGAATTAAGCCACACGTAGTTCTGAAGATGCAGTTTAACGTCATGATGGACTAGAAGGGGAGTAGGATACCCTTAAACAAGGGAGTGTATGGTACGGCGGACAAATCGATGTGAATGGGGATGTAATTCTACACCACACCATACACTCCCATAAGAGAGGACCTGGACCGGGGGCCCGAAAAGGCCAAAGGGCCTGATAGTTGGGATTTGGTCAGGAAGGCCTAGCCTACTCATAGTTTAATGTCTTGAAATGAGGATGAGGGTCAGGGAATAGGATTCCCTAGACAGGGGAGGTGTACGGAACGATGAGTAACCCGACATGAATGAGGATGTAATCTCACACCACACCATACACTCCGGGTATGAACTTGGGCTAAGGGGCCCGAGAAGGCCAAGGGGCCTAAGGCTGGGCCTCGGTCATGAAGGCCTGGCCAGATTTCCATTTAACGTCTTGCAGTAAGGATGGGGTCCAGGGGCTCAGAAAGGCCAAGGGGCCTGAGGTTGGGCCTCGGTCAGGAAGGCCTGACCAGCTTGCAGTTTATCATCATGCAGTGAGGACGAGGGTTGGATAAGGTGTCTCTTCCGGGGATGTGTATGGTACGGCGAGTAACCCGACGTGGATGAGGATGTAATCCCACACCACACCGCACAATCCCATCATAGAGAACCAGGGCTAGGGGCCTAATAGTTGGCCCTGCGCGGAAAGAGTTCGTCGCTTCGGGACGGGGCAGAACGAATCACTACACTTGATGTTTGGTACATCTTGGGGTGGACCCGATGATCCAGGGTGGCTGTTGACCATGTTCAAAACACAGCATCCCTATGGTGACCTGAGATGGGAGCAACAAATGAGCATCGATTTCTTACCACATTTGAAATGTGATACTTGTATCGGCTTGTTGCTCAGCACCCTCGAGGGAATTGGCCTGAAATGGTAAGAGGGCCCTTAGGCCTGGTATCCATACCGTTCAGGGGACCTTTCGGACGGGGAAGGTGATGGAATCCCAGTCAAGGAGTGGGTGAAGCATAGTTGTACCTATCTAAAAAAGAGACAAACATCTCCAGGAAGGGGGATGTATAGCCAGATCGAGGCTAGCTCGACGTGAATTGGGTAAAAAGTATGCACCCTGCCATATGTCTTGACCCGAGGGGAAGATTCTGGATTTTGGGCTGGGTCAACAGACAAAGTGTCTGAACATTCTTACGTATCTCATAAGGATGGGAATCAAGCCATACGTAGTTCTCAAGAGGCCATGCAGTTTAACGCCGTGCAGTGAAGACGTGGGAGGATAGAAGAACGGGAGTGAGCATATGATGCGACCATTATAATCCTCGTATGAGTGTGGCTAAGGAAGCCTACTCTACATCATGTGAGGACCCTCTGAGGAAGCTATACCTAGGGGGGATAGTCAAAGAGAAGAGTTTGGGGTTGGGATCAAAACAAACCATCTGAGCGTTCCTATGTATCCCATGAGGATGGGAATCAAGCCATACGTAGTTCTAGAAGTACATTTTAACGTCATGTAGGATTATGAAACACATCTCATCTGGGGATGTTTATGGTACGGCGAGTAACCCGACGTGAATGAGGACATAATCCCATACCACACCATACAATCCCACAAGAGAGCCTGGATCGGGGAAGGCCATGGGGCCTGAGCCTGGGCCTCGGTCAGGAAGGCTTGACCAGCTTGCAGTTTAACGTCTTGCAGTTAGGACGAGGGAGATCTTATTTTAGGGTCATAGAGATCAGACCATTTTGCATTTTATTTTCATGCAGGACGATAATGAGCAGTTTAACGTCATGACAGATGATGATGTAGTTTAACGTCATGTAGGATGATGTTTCAGTTTAAAGTCATGCAGGACTAGATAGTTTAAGGTCATGCTGGACCATACAGTTTAAGGTCATGCGGGACCGTCCAGTTTAGGGTCATGTAGGACCATACAGTTTAAGGTCGTGCGGGACCGTCCAATTTAAGGTCATGTAGGACTATATAGTTTAAGGTTGCGGGGGACTATACAGTTTAAGGTCCTGTAGGACCATACAGTTTAAGGTCGTGCGGGACCGTCCAGTTTAAGGTCATGTAGGACCATAGAGTTTAAGGTCGTGCGGGACCAGGGTGCAGTTTAGGTTCATGCGGGACCCAGGGTTCAATTTAGGGTCATGCGGGATCCAGGGTGCAGTTTAGGGTCATGCGGGACCCAGGTTGCAGTTTAGGGTCATGCGGGACCCAGGGTGCAGTTTAGGGTCATGCGGGACCCAGGGTGCAGTTTAGGGTCATGCGGGACCCAAGGTGCAGTTTAGGGTCATGCAGGACCCAAGGTACAGTTTAGGGTCATGTGGGACCCAGGGTGCAATTTAGGGTCATGAGGGACCCAGGGGCTCAGGCAAAGTATTGCTTGAGGAACTTGGAATTGGTGGGGGGAGTACGAGGTGATTTTCCACCGTCTCTTGGACCTGGGAATATGCCTTCCTCTTGTACCCGAAATGACAAATCATTTCCCCATTTTGGGGGTCGTGGCCTCTAGTCGATGGATTGGGAAGACAAAGGCGTCATCCAGACCTTCCCAGGGATCACTTGTGACCGGGGCGGGTTCAACCTCACTTGCCAGAATCTGCTTATCCTTGCTCTTGTAATAGTCGGCATCCAAGTAGCGGGCTTCACAAGAGGCAAAAGGAGACGCATCTCCTTGAAGCACGCCTACTCGACCATTGAGGGAGTATTTGAGGCATTGGTGATACGACAAAGGGACTGATTCATGCAGGTGGAGCAATGGTCTTCCCATCAATGCATTGTACGCGGTGTCCTAGGAGACAACCATGAATTTGGTACTAGTAATTAGGCCACTGAACTAGGTCTTCAAATGGATCTTGCTGACCGGGGTCTGCTTGGTCCTGTCGTATCCCTGGATTCTGAGGTTGGAGGGAGTTAGATCATCCTCAGACAACCCCAGATTCCACAATGTTTGAGTCAGGATTAGGTTAATCCCGGAACTTGTGTCAACAAGACAGTGGCGGACTTCCACGCCATTGAACTGTCCAGTGATGTATAGTGGACGAATTTTCCCCTGTATAGGAGGGTCTTCATCTTCACCAGAGAATGAGATAACTACCTGGCATTCGGCATTCTCAATTACCTCGGCGTGGAAGGCTTCTGCAGCTGCTACCTCTGTCTCAAACTAAAGGGGGCTTCTTAGGGCCTTGGAAAGCACCTCACGCATTTCAGATGACAGGTGAAGAGCCTCAAGGATATAAAGCCTCGCTAGAATGCCGGAAAGGTGCTTCAGAACATCATACTTCCAGTCCAGATGTGAGCCTCTGCTTACAGGAGGTTGCTTTGCAATTGGAGGCACGGTGGGCCCTACCGGTTGAACCGGCGGCTGGCTAGTGCTAGGTATGCCCTTTTTCTTGCTAGTCGATGCCTGAAGAGTGGCTACCGGATGTGGGTTGGACAACTGAGATTGGCCTGTAGTAGGGCGAGACTGGCTGTGGTACGGACGAGGCAGCTCTTCCTGATCTAGTAGCACAAACGGCAGTGGAGGTAGATCTGAGGGCACCATATGAGAAGGTTGCACGTGCTGAGCTATGCGCTGGGCTTGTTTTCTGGTTTTAGTAGTGTGAATGGCCTCGATGGAGGTGCCAACTGATGCACCCCAATGACCCATGTAGTCGTGGATCCGCCGACGTTGACATTGACCGAGGACATTGGGGAGGTTTTCCTGGCATTCCCCCTTATCGGGAGTCATGTAGGGATTTACCAACTCCATGGTATTAACCTATGTGCACCCCTGACTGTCGCTTGAGGAGTCATCCACCACTGGGTGGACTCTGGGAGGAATCCCCATCCCAGGGGGCATGAAGTCACCGAGAGTGCGGGATGACGACGGCAGTGGTGGAGCGCGTTGCTTCTTCTTGCATCATCGCTGCTTGCCCTTCTAGGAAGAGGCCGGCTGAGATGATGACGCAGAGGTACTGGTCGCATCTTCTAAAGGCTCTGGCTGATTCAGGCATGGATGAATAATACCATGGGTGCGAGCGAATATTTTACGAGCCATCTAGTCGTCGTACTTCTGGGATCTGTGGCTGGGAATCTGCTGCCAATCGCCTTCATCGTCGTTACCGCTTTCTGACTTCACAAAGACACCCGCCACTTGTGTCGGGGTCGGGCCCAAACTGACTATGTTGTTATCAACCTGGTCTTGGAGACAGTATTTAAACACATATCACTACTTGAGTTTGTGCCCTAGGATCTGATGATAGGGGCAGTAGTTGGGGCGATCGGTGAGATTCGCCTCTGTCGGCCTTCTACACTCGGGTAAGTGCACAATCCCCTACTCTAGGGCACTACGGAAGTAACCGGGGACCTGATTCTTGTTGAATGAGTAAGTCTGGTGCCTTCTTTCCAGATAGGGTCTCTGGGAGCCTGGCCCTGACGAGGGGCCGAAGGGGCCTACTGAGGAGGCGGAGCCTGATTGTCCCGCCGAGGCGGTGGTGGCGCATTGCGCGGGGGAAACTGTCGATTCTGAGGCGGTTTCTGCTAGGCAGGAGGATGTGCCTGAGGTGGAGGGCCTCTATGAGGTTGAGGGGACACTACCACTAGCAGAATTTCTAGCTGCCTCGGGGCCTCTATTTGGGCCACCGTAGTGGGCTCGGCTCTGGCAGCCCTCCTTGTTGGGATCACAAGGGGCAGCAGACGCTCCTGACTAGCCTGTTGTAGATCTTCCTCGAGGCGTTGGGCCTTATCTGAGAAATCTCAAAACCCTCTAGGATAATTCTGGGTGATCAGGGAAGGAACCAGTTCTGTTTTGACATTCCCTACACACATCATCAGTAATTTCTCCTGAGTTAGTGGCATGTCAAGGGAGTATGTGAGCCCCTTCCACCAGACAATGAAGTCCGTGACTCGCTCATCAGGCCTTTGTTTGCACTTGAAGAGGTTTGTGATGCTGGTCTTTCATGTGGTAGAGCTGAACTGGTATAGGAATTGTCGGTGAAGATCCTCCCAGCTAGTCACCGATCCAATAGGGAGCTGGTTGTACCAGACGAACGCAGGGCCCTCCAATGTCTGCACAAAACATCAGAGCTTGGCGGATTCCTGTTGTGTTGGGGTCCCCAACATGGGGCCACAGCTGGAGGAAAAATGGTTCAGGTGTTGCGGTGGGTCCCCTGTCCTGTTAAAGGGTGAGAAAGTGGGATTTCCAAAACCCGGGGGTGCATACATATCATCCACCCACACGGGATATGGCTTGCCATCTGGTGGGACTGCCACCTGCCGCATTTCCAACGCCTCAAGGCGGGTGATGAGTACTGCTATAGGATCATCTGGGTGGGGGTCCCTGTCTTGGTGGGGATCCCTAACCACGAGTGTGTTGTTGGGATCTTCGACACGATAGATGGGTTCAACGGCTAGTGGAGTGACTGGCGGAGCGGCCTGCGGGGCATCTGGAGAAACCCAGGTCGGATTCCTCGAATTTTCGCGCCATTTGGGAGGGTTTGGTGAGACGTATTGTGCCCTCTTATCATGAGTTTCGGCTTCAATCCTGCCCACGGGAGCGGTATGATCAAGGTTTCCCAGAGGCATCTCGCCGGGGGGGTTGTTCCTGCCCCTGCTGCCCCGGCCTAGGATCACCATAGTCGGGTCGTCGCTCTATAGCATGTTTGGCCAGGAGTTCATCGACTAACCTCTTCTAGTCAGCAAGTTGTTGGTGCAACGTGGCCTTCTTGGGGTCTTTGTCCATCTTCTACACTGAGGCAGACGGGTCAGAGTGCTTGACAGCTCCAACATGCTCTTTACCCTTATCGGCATTCTGACTGAGTACCAACAACTCGGTGGGAACAGGTAGGCCTAGGTGGTTCCTCTACTGACGAGTAATCCTCCCTGATGGGTCCAACAGTGGTGGTACACTCTTAGGGGGTAGGTCTCCATCAAGAAACTCCAGATCATCCTCCTTGTCCACTATGTCAGCCATGTGGACCGCAACCCTTCTTGGGGGCATTTCCTCAATGTCTCATAACGAGTCGGGCTGCCGTCGGATAGGACTGAAGAGGAGGGAGGCATACCGTCCCCAGCCATAGACTTTCACGTTGGGGGTATCTTCCCTGATGATTTTGCGGAGTACCTTGAAACTCTGAACGCATTTTTGTTGGAGGGTGTTCTGGCGACCTGGCGACTCAGGGCGCTGGGCCACGGGGAGTGTGGCCAAATCGACCAGACGGCATTGCTCAGTGATTTCCTCGAAGTGAACTTGACTCCTGGGGTACACCACCCAATAATAAAAAATATGGAAGTGCATCTCCCGTAGGGTTTGACGAAAGAACATGACTTTCTCTGGGGTGTGGTATTCCGGTGCACAAAAGTTCGATGATGTCGTCGGCCAGAACTTCTCCTGGAAGTGATCCACCATGAGGATGTTCTAGAAGCTCCTAGGCTTAGATTTAGGGTCTGGCCCCGTATTTCCCCACTCATCAACTGGAGGTGGATGAGGAACCAGTAGTGGTACAGAGGCGGACCGCTGGGACAGTAAACTGGGTGGCGGAGAATGCGGAGAACGAGCCGACTGGCCGCAGAATTCTGGGCCATCCACCGAAGAGTGTGGTGACCTGACCACAACGTCACGATACGACGAGCTGACAGTCACAACTTCTGGTGCAGGGATCGCGGTTATCGGTGATGGGTTACGTTATTTCTCAACCGCTATCGGTCCCCAAAATATCTCTTTGTGATCTCTGGTCGAGGTAGAGGGTGCTTCTGGTGACGATTGTGGTGACTGCACGTTCGGAACCTATGGGACGCCCAAAATTTCCTCCTCCTGGATGTAACTACGAAGAGATGCGGGAATCCGGTGGACTTCACATTCTGTAAGGATGAGGCTAACATGCCTTGTTCCTTCCCCAGTCCTTGACACAGAGGACCGAGGGGAGGGTTCAACTACCGAGTCGTATTCTGCTTCAGAATCCGATAAGCGGGCCGGTTTGATCTCCGTCCAGGCCTTCCCAGGATTCTTCTTGTGGCAGTGATGACCCGCCTTCCTACCCCTAGGCGGTTCCTTGGGACAAGTCTGATTCCCAACATGTAGTCTTGGGTCCACGCTGGTGTCAGGGCGGAGAGGACTTCCACTTGAGACAGCCGGGGTGCGAGGTTCACCGGGAAAAATATTGAAGGGGACATGGGGAGGACCTCCATGCTTGGTGCGGGTGGAGCGAGGCTGACCTTCACCCCTTTGGTTTCCAGGGCGAGGAGGACCTTATCCTGCTGTGGAGAGAACGTAGGTAGGAACCCCACATTGGAGAGGAACCGAATGGGCAATTCCTTCACATCTACGTTCAGGGGCAGGAGGCATAATTCCATACTCGGTGTGGTGGGCACGGGAGAGGATTCCACGCCGAGTATCACTGCCACGAGGCAGGCCTTCATTCGGGTTGGGGGTAGTATAAGGCATACCTCCATGACTAGCTTCAGAGCGGGAAAGGCCCATGCTTTGTGGAATAGTGGTACGGGGAGGACCTCCGTACGGGGTGACATCACTGCGGGTTGGTTCGCGGCGATCACCACTCATGCCTGCGACCCGGGGAGTCGACCCAGCCTACCCGTGGGGTGGTTGGGGCCTCGATCCTGGTTGGGAACAAGATTTCCCCTACTTAGTGTGGGCAGGGACTTTATGATATGCGTCGATGGTGGCTCGAGCCACAGTAGTTGTCGACGTTAATTCCCCTTGGTGGGCATCCTCAGCTTGGGCCCAATGCTGGCGTCGGGTCAGGCGAGCCGGTGCGGGTGGTGCAGGCGCATAGCTTACCTGCTCCTCTGGAAAGGTCGAGCGGCGGTGCTGACACGGCCGGGTGGGGGCCCTTGCTTGGATCCATTAAATCGGGACTCTGACCGGGCTGAGCCAAATGTCACCCACCTCATTAGCGTAAGGCATGGAGTCGTCAAGGCGTTCCGAGGACAGGCTCCCGAAACGATTGAATTTTGGGGTGGGGATCAGGGGCTCCCTACGCGGCCCTCGAGGGCGGCGTTGACGGTGAGGCCTGCATGCCTTCAGGTCTAGGCGGTCCATATCCCGGGTTGGGATTATTCCCTCCTCCTCGTAATGGCGTACGAGTTCATTAATCACCCTTCATTGGATGAATTCTGATGGGGAGATGGAGCGTGGTCGCCCCGCGTTCGTGGATTCAGACGCCGTTGTGGCAGCAGTGGAGCCACGCGGAGTGGTTGTGCTGGTGTTGCCCCTACCCCTGCATAGGCGGGTGGGCGGTGATCGTGTCCCTGTAGCAGCAACCTGATTCCAAGGAAGCGGGGAGATTAACTCATCAGCACTACGAGGAAAAGAAATCGAAAACCAGTTCCCCAGCGCCATCCCGTATTTCGTGGTCAGTAAGAGGGATCTACACCGAAAACATTGCATAACAGAATTCCCAACGTTTCTATTGCCCCAACTTCTAGTGATTTTCATGCCAGGTCCACTATTTTCTTTGCGGGGCCCGGTGCCGGATAGTTGGATCCGGTGACACGTCAATCTACAGATGTCTCGAGTGCTACTAGTCTCCATATTGAGGAGAGGAACTTCACGTCGATTTCACCATTTCTGTTTCTGATGCTTTCTCCGGGGCACACGCGTCCGTCTTCTTGGGCACGACAGGCGTGAATTTTTGTTACCCTACATTCCCAGTTTCCAAAGGCGGGCAGCATTCACTCCTTATTCAGGAACGTCTTCTCCTTGATCAAAATGGGATGATGGGATGTCAGTTCTTACTTCCGTGGATCCCTCCCCGGAACTCGTCACCTAGTCCGGGTCTCCCTTATAGATTTAATACATTGTTTGTGAAACTCTTCCCGGTGCCAGGTTTCCATGGACGCCGGTTAATTACACTACTTCTGTCAGGACATTCCAAGGGGTCCGGTCAGGGAAGAAACCTTCAATTGGGGGAGTAGTCACATCGAGGCATCATTAACGTGTTTTAACGCTGGGGAATTGGTGTGTCTATCTTTTTCCCCTTATTATAGGGATTCTCGAGGGTGTGGAAGCCCAAGGCATCCCACATCGAGTGCAGGGAATAATATGCCATTAGCATGTATCTGAGGTTTTCCTCAGCTTCCTATGTTTAACACAGGGTATGCCGCAAGTTTAATGTCCAGCGAAGACGGATCGGGCTGATCAGAACACTAGCTAGAGTGGATCAGATTGAAGAACCCCCTTTAGGGAACACAGATATTGGGGCCAGCACATGGGCGGCTTCCTGAGTACTATGGAGGGGAATGAGGAGGGAATGACCCCACCAGGATGTGGCAGCCCGGGTAAGAATCAGGACGGATGATGGTTTTGGTCTTGAGCCTCGAAGAGACTTCCTACGTACCATGCCTTAGCACAGATCAAATTCCTCATAGTTTAGATGGAAAGGGGGTGTTGAACCAACGTGAAGGGGTGTCGGAACAATTGGATGGTGGTCTCACAATGGCTTACTGTAACACCCGAGAATTTTATGAGAAATATTTTGTTTTTATGTTATATAAATCATCAAAGGAATCTTTCACTACACACAACACTAGCATGGCTTGCTTTACACGCAACTGCGGCCTTCCTCGATAGCTTGCGTCGTACGCAATACTGAGTTTCACTAAACAATGATATGCTATTAAAATATTATTAAAACTAGCCGTTATGAATAGTACTAACTGAATTTTGAATTTTATAACATTTTAATTCAACTTATACATTTTCTAGAATGAGGTATAAAAGAAAAATCAGTTTTTTTTTGGATAAAAGAAATATTTTTCAAAAAATACAGTTTTGCCGCCTTTTGATGGCGCACCCACATTAAATCTAGTTTTTGACATGTTTATAAGTTCAATTTGAAAAAATAAAATTCTTCTTTTGAATCAGGGTATAAAAATTTACTTTGTATAAATTTTTGATATTTTTCTGATAACTTTCATATTTTGATGAATAGTAAAAATACGCTAATTTTTAATTAAAAACAACTTTTTTCATTGAGATAATTTATATGGATAAATTATAATATTGAATGGTTTAAAAGTATAAATAGAATATATTTTTACCATTTAATATAATGTATGTCATTAGCATTAATTTCACATTGAATTCATAGGTAAAAACATTTCAATCTTTGGCAATGTTTTAACTTCTAAAACTCATTTTCTTAACAACAGGATTTATTTTAAATTAATTACTGCAACTTATATGTTTTGAATTTTGAAAAATGGATTTCCATATTCAGAATCATTGGGTCCAAATTATGTTAATAGGCTACTTTTTATTTTTGGGCATTATGAATAGTAACTATGGTAAATTTTATTTACCATAGTTAAAGGTAAATCGGGTAATTAAGGGTAAATATAAGATTATAAAATTACCCTAAAACCTTCCAAAATCCTATTGGATGACTAAAAGTAGACCCATATCACCTAAGGGTCGGATTATAATTATTTAATGGACTTTTTTCTATGAAAATAATTTAATTATTATTAAAACCAAAGAATGTGACAACATGTCACTTTCTTAAATATTATAAGTATAATAATTTTAATTTGGTGATAAACTTAATGAAACTTCGAACATGAATAGTATCCAGAAATCGAATACAATTATCTACATCATAGGAATTTATTTAGAATTTTTAGGAATTAAATAATTATCATTAATTATGACACAATAGTGATTTTGAAATTATTTTATTAATTAAAATATCAAATAAATTGTTTTAAAAATATTAAAATAAATATTATATGAACTATTTAATGTGCTACACTAATTTTCTAGATACATATGACATTTTATGAATCTATTAAAGCTTTTATTTTGAACATATCTTCTGTATATATTTTATTTAAATTCAAATAAATGAATAGTGTCAAAAATTGACACTATTGTTATTTTATAAAAATAACATATTATAAAATTGTTTAAAAATCACAAAAATATTTAAAAATTATAAATTAAAATTTATATGGTCTAAAATGTCATAAAGTGTCAAATTATGGAAAATTAACAACACATGTGTAATTATTTATAATAATTTAAAATTTAGAATATTATTACCACAAATAAAATTAAATTGATAAATAAGGATAAATCAAGTTGATAATGTTTAAAATAAATTACTAACATGTCTAAATTTTATTGTTTGATGAGATTAAAACCCTATATCATCTAATATTCAAATATGAGTCATTTTGGAAGTTTTTAAGTGGGGTTGGGATTTAATATAAACTAATATTTCTTATATTTCCAAAGGTGCCCCTCTCCTCCCTTATAAAAGGGCACCTCCTCCCTCTCTTCCTCACACCAATTTGAGCCTTCAAACTCGGCCAACCCCTGACCATTTCACTTCCCCACTTCCTTATAAACCTACTAGAGGTACTGGTCTTATCAAAAGACCAACTCTAGTGCCTTAAGAGAAAGTTTAAAGGAGGCACTTCGAGAAAGAGGTAATACCTTCTGCCGTTTTCTTCAAGTTCCATTATTTCTATACTCCCTCTTCTTTAGTTGTTTCATTATGAGGTAATAACATCAGTATCACTAATATACTGAAATGTTATTATAAATATGAAACAACCCTATTTCACCTCTTATCCATCCTACGGAAAACGAAATCACTGCGCGTGCATACGTACGAAATACCGTCTCCACGCCGTGGTGTAATCTATTTTCCACCACCACCTTACTTGGATGGGTATAAGGGTTAAATTAATGAATATATATGATTATTATAAAGTGGTATTGATTCTGAAATAGTATACATACACTCCAATACAATTCCACGATCATGGGAACGATATCATCGCTCGTGCGTACGTACGGAATACCATCTCCACGATGTGATGTGATTCGTTCTACATGATCTTCATTGCATAATGATTATATAAATTAATTTAATGAATTAATATGATATATATTACACTAATACCATTCTGGAAATGAGGTATCTATAACCTAAAGAGAAGAATAATAATTTATTCGACAAACACGCATAAGAACAAAAAGTAATAAACACCCGAATAACAAGTAGTAATGAAATATTACTAATAAGAAGCTAAGAATATGACCATATATGATATAATAACAATAAGTATGATTCTGTAATAAGTAAATAACATTATTTAAATCATTATACAGGAGGTTCGGACACTTACGAAGCAAATCGGACCTAAGGTAAGGGAAAATCTCGCAATCTCAATTTTTATCTGAGATTGTTTATACTTCAGAATTTACTGGGGTGTATTTTATCATCCACATACATGTTTCCTCAATATGTAATATTGTTCCATCCACCTACAATTTTTTAAATCCAATTTTTCCCTTCGGTGAGTTTTTAGTAAGAGATATGAAAGAAATCTTTTGTCGTTTTTCGTACGAGGTACTTTTTGACTTAACCGATAAAAGTACGAGAAGAATGTTTTTTTTAACTTATACGGAATGAATGGATTTTTAAAACATTATTTACAAGAAGATTACTTTACAAGTTTTCAAGTTTATTTTTAATCAAATTCTTTTAGTTTAAAATTGTATGACATGTTAAGAAAGGAAAATGTTTTTGAAGTAGAAATGATATTTTCCTCAAGAATGGAGTTCAAGTGTTTTTTTTCAAAATTATTTTCCATATAAGATAATATAGGGTTCTATTTCTATCCCTATTATTACATTTATTTGATTATGTTGTGATGGATTTATTTTTATGAATTCCTTTATCTTATATGTATTGTTTTATGATGTCATGTTGTTTACGATTCCCATTTTTATTACATGGGTTATGTTATGATGTGCGGTTTATGATTTTGTGGAACACATAAGAATGGTATCATTATGAGATGGGTGGGACCTATATCTCCCTCCGATGCATTGGGTAAAGATTTTATATCTCATGAGATAGACATGGCTGGAACGGCAGGTTAAACCGGTTCAGTGAAACAGGACTGAAACGAGGAGTGAACTCGGTTCATAAATGGACTTTGTCCACTAAGATAGTCTTGGAAATGAGTCTTGACTAATAAGAAATGATTCTCTATGATTATGTGTGTATTCCACAAAGTTTCATGTTTTAAGTTATGATTATTGGGATTTCATTTCACTACTATGATTTATCCCATGTTATGAAATTATGCTCTCTTTTGCAGGTTAAGATTTCCAAAATGTTATGTTCTTATGAATATGATGTGATTGATATTTCTTTTGTTTACCCTTACTGAGCATTTGAGCTCACCCTTTTGTATGTTTTCTTTCCCCAGGTCAGGAAGAAGCTTATTAAGTAAGATATGCCAAAAGGGACTATAGATATGATGAAATAAGTGGGAGAGAGTGTAGACGCTTTATGAACCAGTTGTTTATGTTTCCCATTTTCTAAAGACACTATACCTATACGGTCCTTTCATGTTTTTGTTATATGTTGTAATAAGTATGCTTCAATTTTGAAGTAATAACAATGTATGTAAAGTATGGGTCGTTATACTTACCACTAGATTGGGATACAATTTAACGTCATGTGGGATGGGGGCATGTCGGAGAACCGACGTGAAGAAGGACCTTGATCCACATGGATGGTGGGATTGAACCTCAGGGAAGCTTCCTACGTAACATGTCTTATCATGGATCAAAGACCTCATAGTTCATAAGTATGTTGGCGAACCGATGTGAAGGTGAACTCGGGGGTCCACTGGTGGTGGGATTGAACCTCGTAGAGGCTTCCTACGTACCATGACTTGACATGGATCAAAGTCCTCGTAGTTTACAATAGGGTATCGGTGAACCAACGTAAAGATAGACCTTGGTCTGATGGGTTTTGGGCTTGAACCATGTGGAGCTTCCTATGTACCATTCCTTAGCATGGATCAAATTCCACGTAGTTCGGGAGATGGGTGTGTCGGAGGACCGACGTGAAGGTGAACCCGGGGGTCCACTGGTGGTGGGATTGAACCTCGTGGAGGCTTCCTACTTACCATGCCTTGATATGGATCAAAGTCATCGTAGTTCGTGGAGGGTTTCATCCGTGAACCGACGTGAAGGTGGACCTTGGTCCAATGGTGGTGGTCTTGAACCTCGTGGAGGTTTCCTACGTACCATGCCTTGACATGGATTAAAGTCCTCGTAGTTCACAAAGGATGTCGGTGAACCGATGTGAAGGTGAACCCAGGGGTTCACTGGTGGTGGGATTGAACCTCGTGGAGTATTCCTACGTACCATGCCTTGAAATGGATCAAATTACTCGTAGTTCACATGGATGAGGTCGGGGTCAGGGTCGGTGCTTACTCTACGCCCACGTGAGTCATGCTCGGTGTGAGAAACAAGAGGCAGTAGAGACCAGACAATCACGTCACGAAAGGTGCATCTGTGGGAAGCGAAGGGGGGCTTACACGTTGGGTGGCCCATGGTGATGGGACTTATTCCAGGATAGAGGCCTGAGGGCGACAAAGCGCAGCGGGAGAGGGGACGTACGAAGGTGCATGGGTGCTACCTTCCGCAAGAAGGACTAGGGGCTTACACCAAGATGGTAGTCCTTCCCCTACAGACAAATGCCACTCCCAGAAGGAGGATATCATCCCCTATGATCCAGAAGGAGGATATAATCCCCTTTTGAGGCCAGAAGGCATGGAGAATGTCCAAGGTGGGGGGACCCCGCATGAGAGGTACGGGGCGATGTCACAGTTTAACGTCATGTATTGAGGATGAGGGTTCTTGTAAGTTTAACATCCTGCAGCTCGGACGAGGTGGGTTTACTCCACACCCCTAGGACTTACATAACCGGTACCCTCTGCTCCTTATGGGAGGGAAGGTACCGGAAATTCCGTGTAAAAGGGGGGGTCACAGAGCGAATCATCGAGGGGTCCAC
The DNA here is from genome assembly GCA_963277665.1 of Viscum album. NCBI lineage: Eukaryota > Viridiplantae > Streptophyta > Magnoliopsida > Santalales > Viscaceae > Viscum > Viscum album. Next base: position 1,767,024,474 of record OY728123.1, read on the forward strand.
GTTAGCATGGCTATATGAAGAATCAATATCCACTAGCGTGCCTATGCGAAGAAGCATTAGGTGAAGTAATTCCACGAGCGGTATTTTCCAGGGGACTTTGAAATCACGTCGTGCAAACCTGGAGGGTCGCACGGGAGAAAGAATTTCCAAGAAGAGGGGTCCACAGGCAGGGGCCTTGTGAATCTCGGTCGCTCTGCGTATTGTAGGGCACTGGAAAAGGGATTTACTTCACAAAGTGTGGTTCCTTATCCTTAGCATGGGACGGTGGTTATAATAGGAGGTGCTTCGCGAAGTGGAAGGGTGTTCACGGAGCATTTCCTCGCAGAGCATAGGTGCCTTGCGAAGAAAAGTGCCTCGAAGTAGTGTGCTTCACGAAGTACAGTGATCCTGCCTTGGCATGTGGATCACGTGTACAGAAGGGGTGTTTCGCGAAGCATAAACGCTCCGTGACAACCTGGGTCCCCTTGGGGATCCCCTTCCTTCGCGAATGCCCTTAGGATTCGCAAAGGGAATCCCTCTCGGAAGAGGGGATCAAAACAAGACAATGCGGAGGCTCCTCATGAAGAAAAAATACCTCACGTAACTTATGGTTCATAGAGCAAAGGGTACTTCGCGATTCGAGAGATGAGAAGTTTAAAGGTCAGATTTTCCATCCTTTGGGCTCAGGGGAACTCTGGTATTTATAGGCAAGAGGTGTCGCAGAGCAGAGTTGACACGGCGCAAAGAGGGATTTGGTTGCTTCGCGGCAGGTCGTGAGCATCAAGGGCATTAGTGGAGCGTATCGCCTCCCTTCCTTCATGGTTGGATCACGAATGTCAGGGGAATTCGCGGAGCGTAATGCCTCCTTTGCTTCACGGCGGGCTCGCGAACGTCAAGGGCGTTCGCGGATCATACCGCCTCTTTTGCTTTGCGGCGGGCTCGCGAATGTCAGCGGCGTTCGCGGAGCATATCGCCTCTTTTGCTTCGTGGCGGGCTCACGAACGTCAAGGGAATTCACAGAGCGTACCACCTCCTTTGCTTCGCGGTGTCATTGTTGCTTGCGGGGACTCTGCGTCGTGGCTTCGTGAGGCAGGTCGCAGGGCCTCTCTTTCTTCGTTCTTTTCGTCCAACATTTTGGCGCCAACAATATGGTTGAATATGGATGTGCTATTTTTATACCATTAATGTTTTATGGTTAAATTATTTACATTTCGTATGCTAGTGTAACACCCCAAGCTTCCACGGTATGTTTCCCTTTGAATAATGTAATAGCTTGCATTATACGTAACTTCGAGATTCTAACACACCGCGACCAATCAAACTAGCCGTTATGAATAGTAATACCCACTTTTTAAAATTTTATAAATTTTATCTTTCAAAATGGACTTCATTTTTAGATTTGGAATATCAAAATCAGCTTAGGGTGAATTTTTGGTATCTTTCTAAAAACTTTAAATTTTTGATGAATAGTGAAAAATACAAAATTTTAATTAAAAACAACTTTTTTTAATAAAAATAATTTATAGTGATAAATTATACTATTGAGTGGTTTTAAAGTATAATTAGATTATATTTTTACTATTTAATCCAATGTTGGTCATTGGACGTAATTTCACATTTAAACCAGACATAAGCAAGTGTCAATGTTTTGATAGTTATTATTTCTTAAAAACACACTTTTTGTTTTGTTAACGGGAATTAATTTTAAATTAATTTATACCACTTATGTGTTTTGAATTTAGAAAAATGGATTAAATATTTAGAATCAGGAGATCCAAATTTTGTAAATAGGTAACTTTTATTTTTAGACATTTTGAATAATTACATCAGTAAATATTTTATTTACCATGGTTAAACGGTAAATCCGGTAAATAAGGGTAAAAAATAATATTATAATAATATTAAATTATACCAACATGTTTCCTAACTCTATTTTATGATACATTTCTGACCATGGTCATCTTTAGGTTGATTTTGGAACCCCATGGAGTCACTTGTAAGTGATAATGACACTTTATATTAATTAAGTTAAAGTAAATACAAAAATGACATAAGCATATATCTTTTAGTAAAACTTACATAAGGTTATACATGTAATATCTTTGACTATAAATATTCGTTATAAAGAAAAAAATATTTCCTACATAATGGTATTTTATTTATAATTTTTAGACATTTAATAAATAAATTTATTTATGACACAATGATGATGCAGTATTTTCTTTATTAATGAAAGAATCAAATAAATGGTATTATAAATGTTAAAATAAATATAATTTGAAAGTTTTTATGACATCCACTAATTTTATAGGTTAATATGACATTTTAGGATTGATTAAATGAATTTATTTCGAATTAATAAATTTTTTAGTACTTTAACAAAAATCAATTATTAAATAGTGTCAAAATTGACATAAAAGAGTTTTTAAAAAATATATTATATTATTAATTGATATTCTATTCTTAAAAATATACAGTTCAGCCAAAGGACTTATATAATGATAGGTGTATCATTAATGAACCACTTGGAGTTCTATTGGAAGTATATAGTATGTTTATTAACCATATAATATAAAAATACAAAGAGACATGGTAAATGTCAAACTATTTAACTAAGAGTTAAATCTAAAAGATAAAGTTAATATAGTGACCCAAACCTATCTAAAACCTATTGGTGCAGTGGTTTTAGACTCATCCCCACCTTATCATTTAAATAATCCATTTTTAAGCCATTAGAAACCGAAAATTATTTTATTATAAAATAATATTTCTAGCTTTTCATAAGGTGCCCCTCACCCCTCTTATAAAAGGGCTCTCCCCCTTCTTTCAATTCACACCTTCAAAGCCATTTGGATCGGCCAACCTCTACCCAAATACCCTATAAACTATCCTCCCTTCATCCTATAGGACTTACCTTAGTCAGAAAGCCAACCTAAGTAGCCCTTTTGATCAAATCAAAAGGAAGAACCCGAAAAGAGGTAAATATTTCATCACCTCTTTCAAGTTCCTTTCTTCTTCCACTTCCTATTTCTTTGTTATTTACATTATAAAATAATAACTCCAGTATCTTCTATATACTGTGATGTTATTATAAATATGGTACAACAAAATTTATTATTCTATCCATACTTTGAATGACATGTCACCATACGTGTGTACGTATGGATTACTGTCTCCATGTCGTGGTGTAATTGTTATTCAATACATTATTATTTGGATGGGTGTAATAATGATGTGTAATTGATGTAAATAATAAATATAACATGATAATTATTCTGAATATATAATATACCATCCAATTATATATTATTTTAATATCAAAAGAATGATATTGTCGCTCGTGCGTACGTACGGATTACTGTCTCCACGAAATATGAATAAGATGCATCCCATCCATAATAAATATGACTCTCATAACAAATAATATAAAAAAATATTCCTTTAACACGTGAAATGACGATAATATAAATATATTGTTAACAAAGAAATGTTAAAAGATCATATATGATATCATATTAATGTATATGATTCTTGTATAATTTAATAAAATTATTTCACCATTATACAGGAGGTTAACCTACCCTCGACCAAGGAAAAATTACAAAGTAAGGGGTTTCTTATCTCACTTTTAATTCCATGATATTTCCATTGTTCACCACTTATTTATTGCATGTGGTGTGTCTACTGCCTATGATTGTATTCATTGTGTAATATACTTTAATTTATGGACATTTACATCATCATTGTATGATACTTCTTTTATGGTTGTATGTTTCGTAAGTTACCAAATCGATAAGGGAATTTGAGATTTCAATTTCCACTCATTCGGCTTTATACATACTTCATTGATTATTTTACTCCAAGATTATGTGTGGAATCAATATTCATTTGCTTATGTCATAATTTCCGCTCATTCGACTTTATACATACTTCATTGATTATTTTACTCCAAGATTATGTGTGGAATCAATATTCATTTTCTTATGTCATAATTTCCGCTCCCCTTTTTGTGGATATACTTTTGATACACATAATCACTCCGTTGATAAATTCTCAAGTCATCGATATGAACTTGATAAGAGTAATTTTAACTCAATATCCATTTGTTGAGTTAAGCATCCAATTCATTGGTGTTGTTTTTACAAGAATATGTGTGAATGTCCTCTGATTGAATTACACTGAATATTCAATCATATTGAGTGTATTTATATTTTTCACACATAATTATGTCGTTCATTTATCCTTAACCTAAGGATACAGTCTTTATAATAGATTTCATCTCAATTTACATTCCATTGATACTTCTTTGTTGTTATACACCAAATCACTTTTATATGGTGTATATAATGTACTTTGACATAGTATATCATGAATCCCTTTATTCTCATGATATTATAAAGTTTTTATTACTTCAATTATTTGCATTCAAGTGTCTCTCTTTTGGTTAGGAACTCTAAATAAAATATAATTTTAAATGTTTTAAATATTTATTATTCTAAATATTTCTCATTAATGTCCATGTTTTAAAAAATGGTTTTAAAGATTTATTTATATGGACATTAAAGTTTTAAAATTAAAACTTGTTTTAAAAGTTTCAAAGTGGTATAGGACACTTTAATTCAAAAATCTATTTTTAAATAGCTTCTTGACAAATAGTGTGACTTTTAAATGTTTTCAAGAAAAAGGGGATATTTCTCTCAAATAGTTTGATGATTATTTTCATCTATGTCAATATCCTTCATTATTCTCGATTGAGGTTAATCTGTTACAATAAAATCTTCCATATTGTATTGAATGAGTTATTTTTGACTGTGGATGTGTTATTTTTATACCATTCATGGTTTATGGATAAATTATTGACATTTCATATGCTATTTTCAATACGAATGTTTATGTTATGTATCAAAATTTTCATATGAGGAATGCATTGGACTTAGTAAGTGACGAGTGGAGCCCTCTATAGCTCCTTGATGCATCGGTAGGTCTCATGAGACAAACTAGTGTCTTGGAACAAGGCCTTGACAAAAATCTTATTTGTAGTCTTGGCACAAGGCCTTGACTATGTGGTTCTGATATCCTGGCATTATGCATTCCATCATTATGAAAGTGGTTATTGATATTGCATGTGATTATTCGACTAGTATAATATTCATGTGAATAAGTAAATGACATTATTTCATTTTATTTTTTCCATATTATGTTGAAGTTCAAGTTTAAATGGATTTTGTTTTAGTTATACATAGCCTTAAATGTTTATGCTTATTTATGAAATTTTCCGCTATATTTTTATCCTTACTGAGCATCTGAGCTCACCCATTTCTATGTTTTATTTTTTCCAAGATGTGAAGAAGTACTTTATGACTAACCTTCAGGGATAGTATGAGGGGATATGATTGTGGAATATGGAGACTATGTTGTTGTAGTTTTTCACTTTACCATGTAATGTAAGACTTATAAATTTATCTAGTGTTTTCAAGGCTACTAAACTAATAGGTCTTTTGAGACTTGATCTTTTGTGATCATGCCAATGTTATGTAATGATGCACCGACTCTGGGTAACTAGGTTCGGGGCACTACAGCTAGTTTTAATATGAATTTTTATGTTATGTTTCACCCTTTTCATATGAAGAATGCATTAGACATAGTAACTGACGGGTGGGCCCTCTATAGCCCCTCGATGCATCGTTAGGTATCATGTGAAAAATTAGTGTCTTGGCACAAGGCCTTGACAAAATTTTTATTTGTATTCTTGGTACGAGGCCTTAACTATGTGGTTATGATGTCTGGCATTATGCGTTCCATAATTATGGAATTATCTATTGATATTACATGTGATTATTTGACTAGTAGAATATCCATGTGAATAAGTAAATGGAATTATTTGATTTATATTTTCCATATTATGATGATGTTTAAGTTTAAAAGGATTTTGTTTTAGTCTTATACATTGCCTTAAATGTTTATGATTATTTATGAATGTTTTCTCTAAATTATTTACCCTTACTGAGCATCTGAGATCACCCCTTTCTTATGTTTTACTTTCCCAGTATTAAAAAAAGTGTATTATGATTGATATCCAGGGTTAAGCTAGGGGAATAATGTAATTATCAAAAGATTATTTATGTTGTGTATGAATGTGTAATGTAATGGTCATGTATGTAATCCATTTTCCAAGACTGCTAAACTGATCAGTTCTTCGAGACTTGATTCCTTATAATCATGCTAATGTATTAAAATAATGCACCGAATCTGGGCTTCTGGGGTTGAGGTGTTACAGTTTGTATCAGAGGAAGTTTAGAAAAAACCATTGAAATAGATTTAGATAAACTCTGATTAGGAAACATTTCTCTAAGATAGAATTTGAGGATTAGTATAGAAGAACATCAAAAAAATTGGGAATTTAGATATTATGTAGGTTTTCCTAGAAATACATCCCTCCCTAGATACTACAAGTGGATGTAGTTTTGGAACAGATGTACCTATGAGTAAAAACTCTGACATGGAGTTTTGAGCTTGACCTAGGGTATCTTGGTACATGACAATGGGCCTTACTTCGCACCTGGTTTGACCCTCCTGAGGGATATGCTTAGGATAATTCACATTTTTTTTAAAAACCACTATAAATGATTTATGAGTAAATATGTCAGAAAAAAAATCATTTTTATGATTATGATACTAGATATGTGAAAATCATTCATTAATGTTGATAATTTTTCTAGTTTTTGGATTATAAATTATGATATGATTTAACCTAGTGTATGTCATCATTTAGAAATGGCGCCCAGTAGAAGGAATGAGAACTCTAGAAATACGCATGATCCAAAGAGTAAGAAGGATCATATCTTTCATGGTCTTAAACCAAAATTTATAAGGGAAATAGTCTCTCACGTATTCTCACCATATGAAGAAATAGTATCATGTTTTAATAAGATAAGTAAAGAATTATCTGAGTCATATGGATTTGAAGGGAATCCAGAGAAGAAGAGGATGGTAGAGAGAAATATGGATAAAGGGAAGAAGGGAAAGAAGGATTTTCCCATATGTGATAACTATGGAAAGAATCACCCTGGAAAGTGATTGAAAGGAATGGGAGTTTGTTATAAGTGTGGAGAAAAAGGACAACAAGTTCATGATTGAAAGGGTAAGAAAAAGGATTCAAATGTACAATGCTTCATCCATAAGGAGTTGGGACACTATGTGAATCAATTTCCCAATCATCAGAGTATACCCCAAATGATTTTATTAGATGATAATAAAGTTATGATATTACCACAGATGAATAGGAATGATTAGTGTTCATAATTTGATATTAAATAATTGTGTCATTTGAGTATTGTATTAATGATGTAAAATTTATAATAATTATAGAGTATATAAGGATTGTACTGTAGTATAATTTCATTATGGATTTGAGATTTTATGGTACCAAGTAAAGTGACACAGTTTCAAGTTAAACATTTTGGAAAATATATGGTTGCGTGAAATATAACCCTTAATATTTTTCTGAAACTGAGATAATGATTTTGGAATAATATATTATTAATTTGGATAAATTATATTGGATATTCTTAACTACCTTGAAACTAATTAATTGTTTTTTTATTCCATCATTGTTGGATTTTACAACATTTTTGTATTTAAGGAGTATATCTGGTATTCTATAAGGAATAAGGGAGAATGAACGTATTCAATAAGGTTTTATGGTAATTCAGGTTGTTACCATTTTTTAATAGAATACATGATGAAAGTATTCACATGTTATTATGTGATAAAAGAGATCTTCATTATGTTATGTTGACCTTCCTTATAAATTTTTGGACTATTATTTTGGACACAAGTATTTTGTATAAGTCTAAAGGTTGGAATAGATTAAGTTGGACATTGGATACTATTGTTTAAGGTTAAAACATTTCTTAATATTATTTTTGGATTGTTATAAAAAGGACAACCTGGAGGTTGGGTGACAACCCATCGCGTCCGACAAGGCCGCGAGACTTGAACCCACAACTGAAGGGCGACAAGGGTGCATCACCTACCACTGGCCTATGTGATGTCCTAGTTTGTATAATGTAGTTTTGTTTTTAAAATGGTCTGACAGATGAATTATAAATTCATTTTTTTTGGAATCCTATACAATTAGGTTAAATAGAATATTTTTGAGTTCTATTATCTTTTAGAGTGAAAGATGAGTTTTTGGTAGAAACTAGTTAAAGGATGGAACTCTACTTGTCAAGTATTATCTTTTTTCCTTAAACTTTAGGGAAAGGATATTAAAACAAAAAATGTGTTATCCTAATACCTTATGTTTTTTTGAACTGATGATATTTTAAATCATCATAGATTTATGGCTTTGAGGCCCTTAATTTTTAATTTATTGTTCAGTTTTTTGTGATTGATGACCTCAATCACTCCCTATAAATATTTATTTTTTTCCTCCAATTATGTGTCTATGATTTGCACCAATTTTCTTCTATTCAAAATCCTAATTTGGTGGTGACTTTTTCATTTCCCTTTCCCTCTTATTAAGACTAAATTTTATTAACCCTATTTCCGATGTGGGTTTTCCACAAAGGCATTTTATATTTTCAACCTCTTATTTTCTAAGAACAATTTTAAATTATGAGAACGAAATTTATTTAAGGAGGGGAGAATGTAACACCCCCAATATTTCATAGTATGTTATCTCTTTAAAGTAATTCAATAGCATGCACCATATGCAACACAGAGTTCGAGCGCACCACAACTTACCAAACTAGCCGTTCAAAAAAAGTAGTAATGAATAGTATTAAATGCATTTTGAATTTTATATACTCTATATAATTTTAACATCCATATTATGACATAATATAAGAACAAATTCAATTTTTTAGATAAAAGAAGTTTGTTTAAAAAAATGAAATTTTACCACCTTTTAATGAAGAACCCTTTTTAAATCCAATATTTGACACTTTTATATATTCAATTTGACAAAATAAACTTCTTCTTTAGAAGCGGGACATAAAAATTTATTTTGGATAAATTTTTGGTACTTTTCTGATAACTTTCATATTTTGATGAATAGTAAAAAATACTTAATTTTAATTAAAAACAAATTTTTTAATTGAAATAATTTATAGTGTTAAATTATAAATTTTAGTGGTTTTAAAGTATCATTAGATTATATTTTTATTATTTAATTTAATTTAGTTCATTTAATGAAATTTCACATTTAAATTGTACATAAACACATGTCAGTCTTTCGATAGTTTTTACTTCCTAAAAACCCACTTTATGGTTTTGACAACATAAATTAATTTTGAATTATTTAATCCATATTATATGTTTTTAATTTGGTATAATTGAAATCATTTTTGAATTTGGAAAATCAAAACTATCTTAGGGTGAATTTTTCATATTTTTCTGAAAACTTTCAATTTTTGATGAATAGTGAAAAACACTGTGTTATTATTTAAAACCAACTTTTTATTTAAATAATTATTTTTAATTTAAATATATTTTAAAGTAAAAATAGATAAATAATACCTATATTAGTCCAATTTAATTCATTTTATAAAAAGAATATATATATATATATAATTTTATTGAACTTTTTATTGTTTTTTACCCACCTTCTAGACACATTTGCAAATTTTCATAAAATGTAATTTTACTTCTTCTGTTAATTGAATTTAAAAAATATGAGATACACGGTTCACATTAGTAAGTAAAAAGTGCTTCAATAGGATGAAAATAATTTTTGGTGAATAGTAACTTTTGAATTGTATTTACCACGGTTAAAAGTAAATGGGGTAATTAAAGGTTAAAATGATATTATAATTATCCTAACACATGTCCTAATTCTATTGGATAAGTGTATTTCGACCAAAATAAACATTAGGAAAAAAATATGATCATTTTTTATCCACTTGGATTAGATTAAGAAATTTATTGTATTTTATTTAAATAAGAGTTAAAAGTGTTAAAATCAAAGTTTTATAACTAAAACATTTTTAATATTAGGTTAAACATAAGATAAATTCGACTATAAATATTTATTATAAAGATAAAAATATTTCCTACATCGTGGTATTTTATTTCTAATTTTTATACATTAAATAATTAAATTTATTTATGACACAATAATGATGTAGTAATTACCTTATTAATGAAAGATTAAAATAATTGATGTTATAAATATTAAAATAAATATAAATTTAAACTTTTGATGACATACACAAATTTTATAGTTTAATATGACATGTTATATTTGATTAAATGTACTTTTTTCTAAGTAATAAAGTTTTTATGACTTTAACAAAAAAACAAATGCTAAATAGTGTCAAAATTGACATAAATGAGTTTTTAAAACAAATACTATTTTATTAAATTATATAATAGTTCTAAAAATATAAGGTTTGGAAAAAGGACTAATATAATGATATATATGTCATTAATTAACCAATTTATGTTCTCTTGGTATTTTATTGTAAGTTTATTAACCATGTATTATAATAATACAAGAAGACATGGTAAAAGTTAAACTACTTAACTAAGGGTTAAACCTAAAATATAAGGTTAATATAGTGACCTAAACTTTCCTAAAACCTATTGGTTGAGAGGTTTTAGACTAATAACCACCTTATCCTCGAAATAAATCCATTTGGAGCTATTAGAAACCGAAAATGATTTTATAATAAATTAATATTTCAAGTTTTTTCTAAAGTGCACCTCACCTCTCTTATAAAAGGGTAATTCCCCTTCTCTTAACTCCAAACCTCCAAATCCATTTGGCTCAGCCAACCCCTGATCAAATATTCTCCTAAGTACCCTCACTTCAATCTAGAGTATTTACTTTGAACATAAAGCCAACCTAAATATCTCTTTTGTTCAAATCAAAAGGAAACACCCAAAGAAAAGGTAATTATTTTGTCACCTCTTTCAAAGTTCTTTTCTTCTTCAACTTCCTCTTTCTTTGTCATTTCCATGACAAAATAATAACTACAGTAACTTATACATACTGAGATTTTATTATAAGTATGTTAAAACCATATTCATTATTCTATCCGTCCTATGAATGAAAAAGTCACCATACGTGCGTACATACGGCTTACCGTCTCCACGTCGTGGTGTAGTTTGTTATTCAACACTTCATTATTTGGATGGGTATAATAATGAGTATAATTGATGTAAATAATAAATATAACATTTCAATTATTCTGTATATATAATATAACATCCAATTACATAAAATTTCACCATCAATAGAATGATATTTTCGCTTGTGCGTATGTACGGCTTACCGTCTCCACGACGTGATGAGATTTTGTTCCCCATCGTAACCATTCAAGAATAATTTTCATTTTATTATTAAAAATAATTTATAATGAACTTAATATCATTATATATATTAATCAAATACATACTATCCATAACAAAAATGACTTACATAACAAAACATATAAAATAAAATGAATCAGTTAACACCCGAAGCAATTATACTACTGAAATATTATTAACAAAGCAGTATTAGAGGATCATATATGATATCATATTTATGTATTTGGTTATTGTATAATTTAATAACAATGATTTAACCATTATAAATTATTATATCATACCCTCAACTAAGGAAAAGTACAAGGTAAGGGTTAATTTTACAATCTCTTTATTATCTAAGGTTTCTTATATGTAAGTATCTACTGGGACTTATTTATCATTCACATCCATGTTTCTTCATCATCATCATCATGTAATTTTTTATTGAAAGAGGGGAAAAGTACAAAGGAAAAAAATAGAAGGGAAAGGGAAAAACAAGAAACACAGAAGAGGCCCCGGGGGAAGACCCCTCCCCCCCCAGCCAAGATGGCCTAGGGTGGTCTAAAGTGATGAAGACCCAGTGCATCCCCTTTGATACAGTCAATCCCCTTGGGTTGGATACTCCCTACAGTGTGAAGAAACACCTCCTCTGTGTTGTTGACTTCCACCATGGCCAAGTGATCCTTAACCTTGTTCCCTTCTTTCCTGGTGTGAAGGATACTCACTCCAGTATTAATCATACTTCTACATTTTCTGACGACATATTTAATCGACCAAGGAGACTCGGTGTACCCTTTCAAGGAGTTGTGCACAATAATGGAGTATGTTTCGATTTCAGAGATTTTGAGACCCTTTTCCATGCAAAGGTTGATCCCGGTGAGAATTTCCTTCACCTCTTCTTGCAGAGAAGAACCCTGGCCCAGTCTGGCCAAGAAAGCGAGGTAAACTGAACCATTGTGGTCATGTACAACTCCCCCTCCACGTAGGTTCCTTTGGACGCAAGATCCATTTTTATTAAGTTTAAAACCCACCGAAGGAGGCTTCCATTGAACCCAATTTCCTTCCCTTCTTCTAGGTGCCATGTCCATATTGGAGCCCATTTGGAGCCAACGAAACATAGGGCCTACCTTCCATGTCCTCATAGCTATGTTCAGATCCAATAGTAGATTTTTCGCCCAAACAATAATGGAACGAGTTGAAACCCATACCCTATCATGCTTCGATTTGTTCCAATCCTACCAAATGGTCCATCACCCCACATGCAGCACTACTACACGGGCCACCCTCTCCATACCTCTTCCCTCAGAACCTTGGAACCACATATCAAGAAAGGCAGGGACGGAACCGTCCGAGGGAAGGAAAGCAGATAAGTCCCCCGGGATTTTCCAGACCTCGCGTGCCCTGTCACTATCTAAGAACAGATGGACAGTTCTCTCTTAACTATAAACACTACAGCATACGCACCTGGACGCAAGGGGGATACCACACCTACGGATATTTTCATCTGTCAGGAGTCCTTTGTTACAAATCCTCCAGGTGAGGAAGTTGATCTTGGTGGGGATGTTTTTCACCCATAGAATCTCATCCCATCCCTCATTATGCTCATGTCCATTACCAATGCGGTGGAAATCCTTCAATGATAACATGCCCAAGGAGGAGGCCGTGAACACACACTTGTCCTCCTCTTCATTAAGCTCAATTATTTGAAGACACTGATGTTTTTCCTTATCCAAAACTGAGTCCGTGAAGCTAGGAAAGAGGCTGGCCTCCTTCAGTGAAATATTCGTAGCCAGGCATCCAGGGAAACTCAGCATTGTGCCACACCAATCTTGATGCCAGAAGGATATCTCTCCCTTCCCCACCATCCATCTCGAAAAGGGGCGAAGGATCTCAACAATAGGGCCTATCACCGACCAAAGGGAAGAAAGATTCCCCTCCCCCGGAGCACTAAGGCACGTCACGTATGCATTCATGGTAGTCCCCCATAGGGTACGTTGTTCCAAGACACTCCATTCAAGCCTCGCATGCATGTAATAAAGGGTATCTACTAGGTTGCGCACCTCGATGCCTCCTTCACTCACAGGCCGGGCCGTTTTCCCCCAGGCTACCCAGTGTTTCTTTCTCTCTAATAACGGATCCCAGATGAAATTTGAAAGTATCCTATCAATTGATTTAATAACACCCTTGGGAACTTTGACGGAGGACAGACCATGAATCAGAGAGGCCACCAGAACACTGTTCACTAGGGCAATGCGTCCGCCAAAGGATAAGAATTTATTTTTCCAGTTAAACACCCTATCTGAAACCCTGGTGCAGAGTGCGTTGAAGTCCCAAATCTGATGTCTCTCAGGGGAGACAGGTGCACCTAGATAGACCATAGGAAACTTGCCCCTTTGGATGCCAAGTAGACTACTAACAGTTTACACTCTCTCAGTGGAGCACTTGTGGGAGATAAAGAAATCATTTTTCCCCTTGTTGATGGACTGGCCACTCCAATGACAGTATTTCTCCAGCACTCCGTTCAGACTTCGTATTGATCTGCTCTTTCCATTCAGGAATAAGATGGTATCATCGATAAACATAAGGTGGTAAATTGTTGGGGCCCTTGATCGACGACGATATGGCAGAATGCCTCCATTATTGATACTCCTCTAGATGAGCCGGCTCAAAACATCCTGAATGATGATGAACAGCGATGGTGAGATAGGGTCCCCTTGTCTGATGCCTCGAGTAGACTTGAAGAATCCATAAGACTTTCCCATGAAGTTCACCAAGAGCCAAGAGGAACTGAAGCAGTGAAAGATAATATCAACATTCCGAGAGTTGAGACCCATACCTGGAAACACTCTATTCATGAAGCTCCATTCCACCCAATCATATGTCTTGCTCATATCCAGTTTGATGATCAAGTTAGATCCACGGGTTTTGAGGTTGAAGTCATTAAGAATATCCTAGTCAAGGGCGATGGCTTCCTGAATCGAGCAGCCTTTGATAAAGCCATGCTGCTCTAGAGATATCCACCGAGGAAGATGTAACGCTAGTCGAGAGTTAATAATACAGGCCACGGTCTTGTACGGCACGTTACACATACTTACCGGGCGGTAGTGCGAGATTAAAGAGGGGCTCTTGATCTTGGGAAGGAGAACAAGGGTAGTGGTGTAGGCAACTCTGGGTAGACACCCCCCTCAAAAGAAATCAGGGATGGAAACTATCATATCTCCCTTAATCAAATCCCACGAGGCCCTATAAAAAGAGGCAGAAAAACCATCAAGACCCACAGCGCTATCCGGGTTCAAATGCATGAGCACCTCCTTAATCTCCTGCTCATCAGCCTCATCACCCAGGAATTCATTGATCTGGTCATTCACAAGGATGGGGATCACGTCAAAAATGTCTGAGGGCTCTGAAGGATATCTATTCGACAGGTGTTCATTGGGACCAACTAGAAGATCTTGAAAGAAGGTGTTGGTCATGCCCCCCACCGTGTCCCTGTCGTCCGTGAAGGACCCATTCTCCAGGATGATGTTTGGCTTGACCATATTTTCCCTCTCCTTAATGCACACATAAAAGAAGGCCGAGTTCCTATCTCCCTCTTTTAGCCACTTGACCCTAGCCCTTTCCATGGCCAGGTGTTCCTGTTTCATAAGTAACTCAGACATGAACCCTTCTTCCCCGCGAGCTCCTCATAGGCCCGATCATCCCATACATCCTCCAATCTTTTTTCCAAACGCTCAAACTCCTCCATAATGGTTTTAAGATCCTATTCTGGTGAAGTGAGGTATCTATCCCATGATTCCAGCTCAAGCCTCAGCCTGTGCAGTTTCCAGTGAAGGATTGTCCATTTGTTCCCCTACCGAGGTGTGTTCCAAACAGAACTCACTAGTTCATTGTACCCCAGGCTATCCACCCATAGCTTGTTGTACCTAAAACGATCCTAGGATTGGTGTGAGGATTCCAAGGAGATGAGAAGAGGAGAGTGGTCCAAAATCCCCCGCACCAGATGGGTCACTTTAGTGCTGGAGAAGACAGATAATGCATGAACGTTAGCCAGACACCTGTCCAGACAGCTCCAAGAGTGGTATGGACCCCACTGGTTGTTGCACCACGTAAACTTATCACCCATGAAACCAAAATCCTAAAGACCCTTCACAGCCATGAAACGAACAAAATCAAGGCTAGCGTCCCTGTTAAAAGGGCATCTCCCCTTTCTTTCATCTGGATCCGTCATAGCATTAAAATCCCCCCCCCCCACAACCTACGGATCAAGTCCAGGGTCGAACATCATGAGCTCCTCCCATAAATAATCCCACGTGTGCATGTTGAAACTCACAAACACAAAGGAAACATAGAAGTAAATGAGGACAAGGGTTACCTTCACAGAGAGGAACTGGTCCCCGGCTTGGATCGTGTCCACAGTGCACCTCTTTTTCCAAAAGATCCAAATATGTTTATTGGACGATTCAAACTGCGTACTCCTATGCATGCGTAGCTTCTTAGAGAACTCCCCAATTCTATTGGGGATCTGTTTGTGTTTGAGGACGGGCACCACTACTACTTTGTGAGTGGTGATTTTGGATAAAAGAAAGTTTGACTTAACTCGTGCACCTATCCCCCGAGCATTCCAGATTATTAAGGGTATCATTTAAAAGGATAGGGCCCTGGGAATGGCTCCATAGCATTTATCATTCTCAAATAGGGATGCCACATGCCCTTGATATATCTTGACTTTTGATCTAGTGCACACCCTGGACTCTTTGGGTAACAACACAGAGGGAGATGCAGGGCTCGTTGACCTGATCAAGTTGCGTTTTCTCCTATTACAGGCCGCTGGAATTACCCCATCTTCCCTGGGGTCTTCTGAGCTGGGTGAAGGTCCACCCAGGAGTCGTAGGTGGGAGGTCCCCATGGGAGGATAGGAGAAGCCCCTAGATAGTCCTCCTGAAACCTATGAAAACATCATCATGGACCACTGGATCAGCTCTGTACCGCTATCCAAATTAACCACAACCTTGAGAGGAAGGAATATTGGCCCTGAGACCATCATCCTTGAAAGACTACCCATAAGAGGGTTTCTCGAGTGGCATCCAAGAGTTAGGGTAGGAGGGGAGACCCGAGCAGCAAATATATTCCTCAGAACGTAGGGGACGATATCCATGACATCCTCGGGGCTGACCCAAACCCCCGAATCATGGTCGGACTCTGGGACCGCCTTGGAGTTGGAAGGAGGGGGAGCACCCAAGGGCTCCAGAGAATCAACCAGGACTTCCCTTGGAGCAACCGAGGGAGAAGCACAACCACTACCCCCTCCCCCTGCCACCATACCAGGATCTTTAATGCGTCCCATGCGGCCACGCCGATGACATACTTGGATTGAGTGCCCTTGAAGAGTGCAGTGCGTGCAGAACCTGGGAAACACCGAGAACACCAGATCTTGCACCCATGTGAAATAATCCCCCACATGGAGTTCTAACTTCTCCGGAAAGGGACACGTGATGTCGAGTTCAACACATATCTGGGTCATCGCAGACGACAAACCTCTCCTCGTGTCCTCGTCGGAGCACAGATAAATCCCAATGGAGTCACCTATCACCTTCAGGAATCCCTCATTTTGAAACGGCAACCCCGGTAGACAGATCCAGACTACCACCTGAGAGCCTTCCTTGCCTCTGTGGGATTCTATGGACCACCTGGTCAAGTTAAAACTCCAACGGCCCTTGGTCTGTGGAACCATACACCAGACCTTAAGGAAGTCCTCCTCCGAGCTAAGAATGATACAGAAGGAGTTTCTATGAAGGGTCGAGACCATCTCCGATTGACGCATACCCCAAGATGTAACCCACCGCTGGAACACTGCAAGAGGTGGCATGTTCGCCCCAAAATGGGCCACCAGAGTCCATTTTAGGTAAGATTTAGCCTCCTAAAACACATCCGTCGGCACATTCAGTTGCACCCGATTCCCCACACGTGACGATTGTACCAACGGCACGGAAATCACCGGAAAGAAGGTATGGTAAGGGGACCGCTCCGATCCACAAAGATCCTCCCAGAAAGAAGCACCGGCACCGACAGGAAGAGAAACTCCATGGGGAGGCTTAGTAGGGGCACTTCTAGTTGGAATCGGAACTGTCAGATTGCTGATCGTGTGGAGGGAGGAAGAACCCGGGTCGCAGACTTTCAGAGGATTCACCGTCGGCTTGGAAGGACCTGTATTAATGGTCGAAAAATTTGAAAACGGGAGAGGCGCGTGAGTCGCGTTCTCAAGATGCCTCATTTTCCTTTCGTTCACCCTGATCAAAGTTTTCACTGATACACCTAGAACAAATAGCCCAAGAGATCTTCTATGTTTCTTAAAATGTATTTAAAAACATTTTTATTGTTTATTAGGCTATGGGTTAGAGTCATTTATACCCTTGTTTGACTTTTTATAAAAAAAATTGAAAGGAATCTTTCCGTCATTTTCCAAACAAGTTACTTTATGACATTTTCGACAAATTAAGGAAAGACTGTTTTTTTAACTTATACAGCGGGTGCAGATATTTTCCACCATTATAACACCTTTGAAGCTTCCCTTACAAGCTTATAAGAATATTTTCAAAATAAATGTTTTCTTTACTTTAAATGATTTCAAATTAGAAATTGATATTTCACTCAAATATTTTTTGGATTGATTTCATCTATGTCAAAATCCTTTGTTGGATTTTATGCTTGTTTGAAGTTGATTTATTATGATACAATATTGCATATTATATTGAAGGTTTTGTGATATGTTTGACTGTGGATGTTCTATTTTTATACCATTCATGGTTTATGGTTAAATTATTGGCATTTAGTATGCTAGTTTTAATACAAATGTTTATGTTATGTTTCACCCTTTTCATATAAGGATTACATTGGAAATAGTAAGTGATGAGCGAGGCCTGCTATAGCCCCTCGATGCATCATTAGGTATCATGAGGCAAATTAGTGTCTTGGCACAAGGCCTGGAAAAAAAAAATATTTGTAGTCTTGGCATGAGGCCTTGACTATGTGGTTATGATGTTCGGCATTATGATTCCATCATTATGAAATTAGATATTGATATTAGATGTGATTATTAAACTAGTATAATATCCATGTGAATAAGTAAAATTAATTATTTGATTTATCTTTTCCATATTATGATGAAGTTTATTTTTAAAAGGCTTTTGTTTTATTCTTATGCATTTCCTTAAATGTTTATGCTTACTTATAAAATTTTATGCTAAATTATTTAACCTTACTGAGCATCTGAGATCCCCCCTTTCTTATGTTTTGTTTTCCCAGGATTCCAAGAAGTGTATTATTATTGATATCTAGGGTTAATCTAGGGGAATAATGGAGTTCTCAAAGTAATATTTATGCTGTGTTTTAATGTGTAATGTAACGTTCATGTGTGTAATCTATTTTCCATGATTGCTAAACTGATTGGTTCTTCAGGACTTGATTCCTTGTAATCATGCCAATTTATTAAAATAGTGCATAGGCTCTAAGATTATGGGGTTGAGGCATTACATATTTTGTGTTTACAATGTGGAGAAAATAGTTCATTTGAAATCCTATGGATTAGGAACATGTTATCATGATATGAGAATAAATCTACTTGAATTGTATCTTAAGTGATGGGAGAAAATATTCAAAATGAGGTAAATCATGATTTGGAATGTTTAATAATAATTAATTGATAATCTTAAATGAATTATAGGAGAATTTCCATCATTTTTCAATGAGAAAAAGTAAAATTTTTGGATTGATTGATTTATTTGAAAGTTGAGAAATTGAATTAATATTTTATGTGTAATTTGAAATTTTTTATTTTACATTGATAATGGTTTAATTTTATTACTTTGAAATTTGATTAATAGAAACATCAGTGCCCTTTAAATTCCATGTTGATATTTTATGATTTAGGAAAATCATAGTTTAAGTGTAGGGGTATTTGATACACTCATATTTCATTAATAATTTTAGGCATAATTTAAGAATTTTAGAAGTATTTTAATGAATTAATATCATGTATTTCATTGTTTTAGTAAAATGTGGTAAATTATAAAATAATAATTAACATGATTTAAAATGATTAAAAGTGTTATAATCTGAATTTGGTATTCATTTCATTATTTTGGTTGATATTTTGTCTGTGATTTTTAAATTTCTTCTAATTTTTTTCATACTTTTCAGGTGTTTAATTTACCAACAAAATATTCTAAGGATTATCTAGATCTTAATCATGGATATAAAACCACTTAATCATGCCTTGATGGGATCGTTCATCCAATAATAGTGCATAGGAAGGCCATCCAAGCCGGCGAGTGGGAGAGATCCCATGCGGACCAACCATGTGCATAGGTAGGTCAGAGGCATGTATAGGCCAGGTAGTGCAGCCTCGTCCATATGCATGTGTGTGCATGTTTTTGAGATCCCATTATGATGCGGTATTCTGAGCTGCCAAAGCCACACTTAAATATTTAAGGCAGTTTCCTCGCATGGAATCTTTTTATGTGGTATAGATTTGATTTCAGTATTTTTCATCACTTTCCAAAGCAACATTATACCGCTCCCGCTCCGCTACCTCGCACTTGGATAAAAGGAGGCATCATCCTCCACCACATGCCATTCCCCTTGATTACTCTTGCCACCAATGTGGCATTGGAGATCTCCATATCAGCCACTAAAGAGATCAGGATTGAGATCATCTCCCTCTTTCACCACATGGGGTCACCTTGGATCGTCTCTAAACCCTTTTCCAACACTCATGAAGAACATTTCAATGAATCACATGACCATGTGAAGGATTGATAAGGGAATATCCACTACTTCCATGCACCATTCTCCACTTCCTACTACATCACTATTTAAATGTTTCATGTTCATGTTTCCATGCACAGAAGCATGCATCGATCTCGTGCAGTGCTATCTCAAAGGTTTCCCCCGTGGATTACTTCCATGTTATGAAAAATGGAAACCCCATTATCTATGGGGTATTTTTTCTATATTAAAATGGAGAATCATTTTTTAAATAAGGAATCAAGGATTTGAAGATCTAGAAGATCCTCATGAATACTGAAGGCAAGGCACTCCCTTCTTATAAAAGGAGAAGGAGGCCATGCTTCTAAGAAGTTCGCACCATAGAGAGAAGTCAGTGCCGAAGGAGGAGGTTGGGTTGCATGCTACCACTTTTCTTCTTCTATATTTATTTATTTTTTGTTTTGTTTTGTTTTTTTAATCTTAATGTAATTTTTATTTTAGTTTCTTGATTTATCAAATTCATGAATTTTGTTAAAAGTTTTTACACTAAATCTTCCACCCAAATTCTTCTTCATATTGTTTTAAAATTCTGTCTAAATAATTTATATATTTATTTTCTTTTTATTTTATTCATATTCCTTATCTCTCTATATCCTTCTATTTTTATTTTTATTTTCATGTGTTTAATATTATTATTCTTTTATTATTATTATTCTATTCATATTTTTATTCTCTTCTCTTATTTTTCTCTAATATCTTTCCATCATTGTGACCTCTTACCCTCAACAATAAGGGTATAACCCAAGGCTTGGGTTGGGGAAGGTTATGTGTTATTGAATTATTTCTTAAGGTTTATTTTATGTTTTTGATATATGTGAGTAGAATGCATTAGTGAGGTGATTTTCCACCATAGAATACAACGCAAATATATTTCTATGATTTTATTAAATGTTTTCACTCACTTATATTGAATACAATCTCTTCATATGATGGAGTTGACCCATTCGGTGGATTATATGGTATATGATGGATCCATGTCCTGGAAGATGTCAAAAAACTCAATTAAGGTGTTCCATTAACCTTGATTATAGGAGGAGGTGGAATTTGGATTTATAAAGGCATTCAATATTTCACACCACTAAATAAAAGCATAGTAATTCATCATGATATTTCATTATTGGATTATTAAACTAAATTTAAATAAATAAAGGAGATTAATGATATAATTAAAAATTCAAACTCAGGACCAAGTTCTTTTTTTATAATTTCATTCTATTTATAAATGCATGTTATTATAAGTTTAAATTTTCATTATGCATATATTTTAATTATTTTAGATAATAAAAACCCAAATTTATCATTTTTTCATAAATAATAAAATTAAAAAATAAATAGTGTTTAGGTTATTTAGGATTTGTAAGTAGACAAACTAATAGGATCCTCAAGTGATATGACCCTGTTAATCCACTATGCTACATTATGAAACAATTTAGAAATTTTATTTTTCCACCCCCATTAATAGGTGTGCCATATCCTCACCTATGTGTAAGTTTTAAATACTTGTAATTAATGGATTTTCCCAAGGCACATGGAGTAAATTCAGGAAAGAACCATAATGATTCCATCCTAGGAGTTATATAGGTTGGCAGGTGGAATGTTACAACTCTTTCTAAGAACGGAAATAAGATTTATTTCTATTAGGTCATAGATTAATTTTATGTTCACTAATTAAATCAACCATTATCTAAACCTCATGAATGGGTTATTTGATTAATTAATTATTTCTATCCAAGAATTATTTAATTTTATGGATTCAAGATCATGATCACATAGATGAATAAATTTATGTGCAATGACAGAATTTAAATAAATGGATTATGTGTAAATATTTTATCCATCATGGTTAATTAATTAAGTAATATATACTTGATATTAACAAGACATGAAAAGGATAAAAAAAAGATAACATAATAAATTAAGAAAACTCTCAAATATATATAAAGTCAAACTTAGACTTTTATCATATGATTGGGAATAAAATCATTAGAGCTAAGTGTTTGAGCAACCCTCATTGGGACACTTTTAACATTGAGTTCTTATGAAGTTTATGGGTTAACTTAACCATATTACATCAAGATAAGTAGACCTCACTAGACTGGATATAACTTGTAGGTAAGTGTTGAGGAAATCTAAGTTGGGATTTTAGGATAGGGGAGTCCACTCAACGAATCAAGGAGTTGAAAGCCTGCAGTTGGAAAAAACATGCCTACCTGAATACCTTCAAGTATCTTGACCAATCCTTGTTGGGATTATGAAAAGGGGAATTTGGATCCTTTCCACTAGAATTTCTTAGCAAATAGACATTCCAAGTTCAATGATGAGGGTTATTGGGACATGATAAAATAGTGTGAGATTTAATAAAAATAAATTAATTTATTATTTCTCACAAATTTTGTAATCAATAAAATTACTAATAATATTCTCTTTTAATTGTATAATAAAATGTAAATTTCTTCATCCTCACTATCCCTTCAATCTATATTATATAAAGATAATCTCCTCACTGTCAGTAAATTCTAGGAGTGGTTAAAATGCCTTCAGTTTATTTAATTCCATGAAGGGAAATCTTACATGCTAGAATCCTCACTTCCTGAAACTCCTACATAAGAGTCAAGTGATAAATAGTTCATCTTATATAAAAAATATTTGAGCGATGTGGTCAAAATTCAATGTTAAATGATTTTTTCTATGTCTAGTGAACCCATGAAGTCTCGTGAAAACATAGATGCATATAGCATGATTGAGAACCTCCATGGTCTTTACTTGGAGAGAAATAGATAAGAATGGTTTTATATTTCCAAGGTTCTATTTTATAGTAAGCTTGAAGAGGGTTCCTTAGTTAGACCTCATGTTTTCAAGATCATTGGATACATTGAGAACCTATAGGTTCTGGGGTTTAAAATCACCATAGAAATGGGTACTAATCTCATTTTAGCATCACTCCATTAAATATTCTCTAGATCTATTGTAAATTTTAATATGACCAACATTTAGAAGTCCCTTCTAGATATTCTCACTCTTCTTCAACAAGTAGATAACGAGATGAAGTGTGAAAAACCTTGAGTACTTATGGTGAATAAACAAAAAGGGAAAGTGAATTGATATAAGCCCAAATATTCTTCATACCTTTAAAATAAGAGGAAGATAAAGGGGAATGTAATGGGAAATTATATTTTCTATTTCACATGTTGTAATAAGGGACACTGGAAGAAAAAAAACCAATCCAAAGAAGTAAGTGGATGCTTCAGGTGTATTTATTATCGAGTGCAATTGATATGTTTCTAAAAATTGGTTATTAGATAAATATTTTGGTGCTCAAGTATATATTAAAACATAGGAATCAAGTATATTCAGAAAGATTGATTGAGGGGAGGTAGATCTATGAGCATTCAATGGATCTAAACTTGTTGTTGTGGCTATCAGGGACTACCACTTTATGTTTCCAACTGGAATGGTCTTAGCTTTAATGGGTTGTTATTTTGTGTATTCAATTAAAAAACATTATTTATGTATCTATATATGATAAAAATGTATTTATTTTAAATTTTTGGAATAAATTTTGATGATTTTATAAATATATAATTTTTTATGGTAAGGAACATTTAAATAATAGTCTTTATGTGTTGTATTACACAAACCAAGTAATGTTAATTGATAATGTAATTGCTTCACATGAATCATATCATGCCAAAATATGGAATCACTAGCTAGGTCAAGTAAAGAAAAGTGATTGACTAAAATATACCAAGATTTATATTTATATTATTTTGAACTAAAACCAATTGGTCTATGTCACACATGTTTAAAAGGTAAAATAGTTAAATCCCCATTTAGTGAAAAAGGTGAAAGGGACAAATATCTTCATAAATTGGTTCATACATACATGTGTAGACCATTTCCTATTAATTAAAGGGTGTTAACTCATACTTCATAACTTTTACTGATGTTTTTAGTACACATGTATATATCTAATAAATGAGGTATAAGTTGATTTCTTCTAATAAATTCAAGGAATACAAGAATAAAGTTGAGAACTATATTGGTAAGAAGATTAAGAAAATCCACTCAGATCATGGTGGAGAATATATTAATCAATACTTCATTGATTACTTATGGGATTTTGGGATACTATCTCAACTCACTCCTTATACACCTCATTGGAATAGTGTAAGTGAAAGGAGGAAATTCACCTTATTGTAAATGGTGAGATCATTAATGTAATGACCTAGATATTTATAGAATAATAATTTTTCATTTCAATTAATATTTATTAATAAGATATTAATTTTATGTTAAAGGTGATTCCTTTTTCTGATAGCGTACTCAACACACAACAATGGTTTTCTTTGAAATATTGCATTTCACACAACTTTGAGTTATACCAAAATATAATACAATAATATTATTATTATTTTAAATGGTAGTTAACACCTATATATTTTATTATAAATAATTAAAAGAACTAAAAATATGATCATACAAGTTTATTAAATATATTTACATTTATCCAATAAATTTTAGAGGCTTAAAATAAGAATGAATCTGATTTTAAGCATGAAATACTCTAATATTTTTTAAAAGGTCGTTTTACCTCCTTTTGATGGTGAACCCTTTTTAAATATATTTTTTGTCACTTTCATATATTATATTTGAAAAAATAAACTTCTTGTTTAGAATTTGGAAATCAAAATTTAATTCGAATGAAATTTTGGTATTTTTCTGATAAAGTTCATTTTTTAATGAATAGTGAAAATGTTGAATTTTAATTCAAAACTACATTTTCATTAAATTTATTTATTTAGTTATATTGTCATTTTAATTGGTTTAAAAGTGTAATTGGATTATATTTTTATCATTTAATCCAATTTTGGTCATTATAATTAATTTTACTTTTAAATTGTACATAAACAATTGTTAATCTTTTGATAGTTATTGCTTCTTAAAAACCCACTTTTTGGTTTTGACAATGGGAATAAATTTTAAATTAATTTCTTCCAATTCTATTTTTTGAATTTGGAAAATTTTATTCCATATTTTTAATCATAAGGTCCAGATTTTTTAAATAGTTACCTTTTATTTTTGGATATTATGAATATTAACTTCAGTAAATATTTTATTTACCATGGTAAAAGGGTAAATCTGGTAAATAAGGGTAAAAGATAATATTATAATAATATTAAACTATTCTAAAACATGTGATAATACTATTGGATGAGATATATCCAACCATGGGCATCCTTGGGTCTATTTTGGGACCCCATCTAGCCACTTTGGTGTGAAAATGACATTTTATAAAAATTAATTTAAAGTAAAGAGAAATATAACATAAACAAATATCTTTTACTAAAACAATTTTTAAATGGGGTTATATAACTTATCACTTTTACTAGAAATAGTCATTATAAATATCATAATATTTTATACATCATGTTATTTTATTTATAATTTTTAGACATTAAATAAATAAATTTAATTATGACACAATGATGATGTAGTGAGTGCTTATTAATGAAAGATTCAAAAAATGATATTATAAATATTAAAATAAATTTAATTTGAATATTTTTATGCCATACATGAATTTTATGGATGATATTGAAATATTTTCTTTGAGTTAATTCCTTTTTTTAGTGAATCAAGTTTTTTTTACTTTAAAAAAACCAATTACTTTATAGTGTCAAAATTGACATAAATGAGTTTTTAAAAAAATACTATTTTATTAAATGATATAATAGTCCTAAAAATATAATATTCTTCCAAGATTAAATTAATTAAATTAATAATAAACATGATGTGAATGATCCTTTCTCTCTTGGATCTGGCGCCTTTATTCTTTTTTATAAATCTTTTATTTTAATCCATAGATACTGGAGTTCATCGTCATATTGATCCCGGATTGGTCATCGATTTCATAAAAGGAAAGGTTGGGCCCCACCCAACGTTTCGCTTTCCATTGTTTTTTGATACTTCAATGTTAAAATAAGTACATATAAACAGGAAAAAGTAATATAGTAATACATAATTCATATACCTTGTAATTGTGAATTTTTTATTGAATATATTCAATATCTTCATATAGTATTTTCCAGATGCTACTCCATACATGGCCTAGTCATGGGACTATATTTGAGAATAAAAAGTTAACAAATAACCTATGCAATGAATTCCCCATTGCCCAAATTGAATCCTCTATAATAGCCTCAATGAATTTTTCATCATCACTAAGTAATATCATAGCATATAAGGATTCTTGGAAAGTGTGATGGATGGTTCGATTGATAATAAATATGTCATTAAAATGGGTTGGACCTCTAACTTTAGTGAGCATGATTCTATGATAATATATTACTCCAATTGTGGGGGAAATATAATGCAATCTACCAATATAAAATCCTTGATTTCTAGGTTACTATATTCATTCTTGACTATGGTAAACCAATTTTATAGAAAATTTAGCATATGTGAGACATGGTGCTTCAGGGTAAGTTTCATTTTCATTGAACTATGTGGTGAACATTGTTGGAAGATTGTTTTTTTTTATATAATGTCATCAATTTTGTATCCATATGAATAAGTTATGTTTTGTTCTCCATGAAAATGGAATTACAATTCTATTAATTGGGGGGAACCTGAAATGGATTTCATAACCATATATTTTCTAAGAAGCCTCACATGGTGAAATATATAGATAGTCATAATATATTTTTATCTCATCTACATATTTCTGGCCTTCCTCTTTATTTTTTATTTCATATTGTGCAGTTGTGACTCAATCATTCCCTTTGTTTATTTATTTAAACAAATAATTTATTGAACATAACTGATTACATATTTCAATTTTTAAGGTGAGCCTGTTATTTAACCAAAAGAGTTATATTATAATGAAAAACATAATGATTGTCCAGTTCAACACCATTTTTTTATACTGATTGACCACTATCTTATCTTCTATATATAGTATATCCATCCTCATCTAAAATTGAAGTGCTAATAAAAAAATTGGGAAAAGAATTTAACACCTAATTTTTTTCTTGCAAGGTGATTGTGGGTTATCAACACCACATGGTCCATGAATTATGAAGTTTTTTAAAAATTCATATAAAAGGGGATAATCACTTTTTTAGTATTTCAGATAAAAGTATTTGATTAATAGAACAGATTTTGTAATTTTATATTGAGTTCGAATGAATAAAAGTATATGTACATGAGGTAGGCCACATTTTTGAAATTCAATAATGTGTACAACTGCATAAAGAATTATATCATAGTTAATTTAATTCACTTAAAAAAAGATACAACTACATATTATATTGAATTTTAAGATAAAAAATGATGCCTTCTTGATATTTTTCGAAAAGGAACCCTTCTTTTAAATCCTTCATTAAATGGTCAACCTTGATATTGAAAACCCTTGATGGTTTTTTGGGATAATCTACTAGATAAAGATTTTGAATTTTAAGAAATCATGTAATCTCATGCCAATACAGGTTTCATGTGAAAGTGAGGAACATATCTAGATAGACAACCCTGTTACAAATTTTCATTGCATCTTGATAATTTTGAATCATGTATCTTGGTCCACCTATGAAAGTTGAAGGTAAAATAATACATTTTTCACAAAGTGTACCATCATTCTCACCTATTAATTAATATTCTTGAAAACTGATTTATAACCCAACTCCTAATTTTTTTTATTAATTGAATGAAGGAAAAATATTGAGATTCTACCATTATATATGCATCAACTAAAAATTTTTTTAAGAGTCATATTAAATATAAGAATATGGTATGTTTATTTGGTTTGAATTAAATATGGTATCAAAGTAATCTCACATTATTACTTTTTGAACTCTTTATGTTATAGAAGACGAATTGTTCTAAACATTATTAGAATACCCATCTTTACTGATGGAAAAGAAATTATGGGGTATTTCAAAAAAAGATATAGAGGATGAAGTTAATCTATATATTGTAAGTCACTTGATCGTGTTTGTATGATGATATCTTTGACCTCATTAACATATTCAATATCACCAAAAATTAGCATAGAAATTTCCAATGATGTTGTAAAGTTGTATGTCTGTGAATCCAATCCCCTTTATCTAATTGGACTTAGCTTCAAATCTGGGCCAAATTTTGTATTGAATAAATCCCTAGCAGTTCTGAACTAATTAATTAACTGATTTCATTTATCAAACATAGACTGTAGATTTTCCATGATGATTAGTTTAATATAGGAATCAAAATCATTTTTGTTGGAGTTGTTGAGAAAAATAATAGTGTAAATTGAAAAAAATAAACAAATAAATTGGAAATGCATAAGTTAAATGTCTTTAAAGTACCTCAAATATCAGATTACGTTTTTTAATTAATTTGAAGTTTCCAAAACGTATAGTTTTTAGAATTTTTGGGCTTAAATAGTAAGTGGAAATATGCTTCCAATATAGTTATATTTTTTTCCATTGAGCCAGTAAATATAAGTATCACCACTAGTATTCATAGAATTATAAATTCTTTCTCCCATTGATGAAAAATGAAAATTTTGTTATATTAGTGGATAAGATCCCAAAAGTTTTTTGGTTCATTCTACTTATCAACAAAAATAAGTTATTTCAGGTATTCAGGTGGGGTATCAAATTCACACTATTGAATTTTTTCAAGAGAATTGTGCAATGAAAACCTAAGAGAATTTTGTTCTTTATATTGATTAAATATTTCATCAAACCACAAAATAGCATAGTAGTACATGAACCAATATTTAGGATCTCCAATATCCAAGTAATATGATACCATTTAATATATTTTGAGTAAAAATGTAAAATAATAGGGAAATTGAAAATCATTAAATGAAAAAATGTAGTGGGTTATGCAATACCAATATATTCAACTGATGTAGCCCATTTTTATTTATTTTCATTTCTGGTCATTTGAAGAATGTTTTGTGTCATAATTAATAGAATATTTTATTATAATAAATAATACAAGAAAATTATAGAAATATATATCTATATTGAACATGTAAACTTTGCATAAGCTCATACCATCATCAAAATCAATGTTGAGTTCATCGTTTAAAATACTTTTCAAATTTTTCCTATAATACACATATACTACATTAATACACAAACAATTTAGTTTGAAATGATAATAATTTTTCTAGTAACTTTGTTAATGTTAAAGAAAACAACTGTTGATGACGCAATTTTGACTTGGATTGATGATGATCAAAAATCAACTACAAACCTATATTGGAGTAACTTGTGTTAATTATTTCTATTTAAAGTAAAATATTGGAAATTCATTTATTATTAGATTGTAAAATATGCAATTTACGATTATCTTTCAATTTAGTTAGATAGAGTTTACTTAAATTTGGTACAATATTAATATCAGTTGACAAAGGGGTTGTGGTAGTAACACTAGATAATTGGTTATAATATAATGAACTGCAAAGAGAACATAAACCTATAAGGATAAAGGAAGATTTAGTTGATACATAATTGTTACATAATTTTTATATAAATAATAAGATACCTATAATAGTTTCTTTTCATTTTTACATACATAATTTTCATTATAGTCCTGAATCCTTTAAGGATAAAGTTTGTTTTGTATTGGATGTAGTTGGTGGATTCATATTCTCAAACTGAATTTTAAATCTTTCCACATGTTCATGTGGGGAATGATTTTGAACTACTGTTGTTTTAGAATTTAGAGTTTGAAAAATAATCAATGTATATATTTTAGTGAAATGATAAAAAGTTGGTAAAATTTAGTAGTAAATCAATAATAAGGTGGAAAACTATTTATCACAACTTCTAAAAATGGAAAACATGGTGTAATCCACATGTTGTTGTCAATATTAGGCATTGGGTATAAGTGAAAATCATTGTCTATTTAGTTTACCACGTTTTTCAACTGTGGTGAATAGGATAACGTGAAAAAAAAAGTAACCATATAATAGTATTTTTTATATATTTGAAATGATCATATTTCATTCTATAGTTATTTTTATCATTAATTTAAAGAGAGTGTGGATGTATATCCTAACCTATGAGAATGTTGAATTTTTTTTCATTTTTAGAACCCTTTGCAGCCTAGCTTCCTTACATAATATTGTTTGATTTCAAGTCATTTGTCACATTTTTTTTCATGGTGTTTCATGAATTGTTCACAAAAATTATAATAATATATTCCAAGGAAATATTGGACCACAAAAAATTTAAAATAGGAATTTAATGCTCACTAAGAAATAAGTCAATGAAAAATTGAACTTATGTTGAGAAAGTTATGGGTTGAATATCTAATTAGGAAAAATAAGTATACATTAATGTGGGAGTAATATTAAATTACAGTAAGATGAAATCATTGAAAAAAAAATCAAACCTTCAAGAGAGTAGAGTAGTTATGAAAAATATACTCACAAATATTTTTTTAGTTAATAGTGACCCTTGATGTTACAGACCATGATTCTGTTGGAAGCAAGAAGAATTCGATTATTGTATGGTCTATGAAAAAAAGAATATCCAATATTAGATAAAATAAGAAAATATATATGAATTAATATAAAATAAAAAAAAACCTTTCTAATTACAAATATGCTTATTTGTTGATATTACAATGTTAATACCTAATAACAGTCAAAACTCATCAACTCTTTATGGTTGGGGGAACAAATTTTCTAATCAAATCTCAAAAACTCAGATGTTTTTTTATTAGAATAACTACCATGGAAAATAGAGGAATCATAATAAATCCATGCATAGAAGAGAATAGAATATGAAAATCTAGTTGCAATGATATAGATAAAAGGAAAATATATAAAAGTTGCCTTTTAAAATGTTACAGACTATGTTTCAGTGGTATCTTTGGCATTTAAAAAGTAAAAATACTTCCTATTATGATATACTAATGTACAAATTCAACTTTAGTCAAAAGAAAAAGGAATATGAAATCAAATGTAGGGAAAAAATGAAATAAAATGGAGAGAAAAATATAAAATGTAAGATATAAAATAAGTATATGTATATATCTAAAAAATAATAATGATATGAATGATAATATGAATATGTTTGATATATAGTTAAATGCAGTGAAAAAAATTATATACAGGGGGAAATGAAATAAAATGTAGGGGGATGTATACTCAAATAAAACAAATACAGGGAAAAAACATTAGTAAATTTAAAAAAAACGGGAAGTCATCATAGAGGGAGTCAATATAATAACAAAAAAATTGTTGTAAACAAATAAATATGTGAAATTCGATACACATAGCATTTAGAGACTATATTTAAATAAGAATATACAAAACTTAAAGTTAATAATCATACAAATAAGAATATACCAAACATTAAAAAAAATTATAGACATTAAGTTCACATAAAGATATAGAAAATTAAAATAAATTTGCATGAGTACTATATAGAGAAATAAAAGTCTAATTTTTTGACGTATTTGGTTGCTATAATAGGATCATTGATAAGACTAGTTTATGTTTTTCATTTTATTATCTTAATTTCATAATGATATAATTGATAAGAAAATTATCTCAATTTTATTTACTAATTCACAGATTCATGGATACCTGTTTGCTAAAAGGGGAGTGGAACATAGGAAGTGGCATCATAGAATTGGGACTTTGTTAAGGACCAATATCCTTCATCACATTGAATGGTACATCAAAAGAGAAGGAAAATAAAAACTGAATAAGGAGATATTAGACAAAAATTACCTAGGAATTGACTTAAATTTAGTTTCAAAGAAACCATATGTCACCAATTGCTCAATATTTCAACAAAGTAGAAGATGACTATTATAGGGTTTAAAAAATCTATATTGAGGATACCTTGGAAATCCAGCAGTCTTCCAATAATTCCTTGTAAATTCAGCATCCTATGGATGATTCCTTGGAGAATAGCTTTGATAGTCGATGCCTTACAATAGTATGGTGAGTATTTTTAGGAAACCCAATCTTGTGCGATGTTGTGCCATTGAATTTGAAGCAGTATTTTTGGAGTAAAAGGTATGGAAGGATGTGATTCCTTTGTGATTCATTTGGTATTTGGCTCCCCGTTCTCATGTTCCCACCATGTTCATTCTCTCACACCTTCACAACCCCCTATTGCCACCATTGTCAGCCTGAAGATCACCATTATTGGGTTTGACAACCTCACTTGGCTCCTCATGAAAACCCTCATTTGTCACATCCACTCCATCTTTGTTTACACCCTTTTTGACTACATCATCTCCACATGATCCCTCAGTGTTTGGCTAATTTTTTTATAAGGATTTTAAAAAAATAGAAAAATGGATAGGGTGTTGCATATTTTCAAATTGGGTTCGGAGAAGCATGAACCTCATTCATGCCTCTTCATTTATATATATAGTATCATTAATATGATATAATATTTATTATTTATATTAGTTTCTCTCAATATTCCTTATAAATATTTGTTAATTTTTTTATTGATATAAAATAATACAAGTTTGTTGATAAATTATATATTTATCAATAGTGAGTTATATTATTTATTATTAGTTAATATTAAGTTATTATGATATTAATTAATTAATATTAAAAACTTATATTTATAATATTTTAATTATAAATATTTATTTTTTATATAATTATTTTTAATATTTTAATATGTAATATTTTTTAAAAAATATCAATTTTATTATTTGTTATTAATTAATATAATATAATTAATAGCATTACAACAATTATTTATTTTATAATAATGTAAAAATTGTATTTAAATAATATTTACTAATTAATAATTATATTATTCTTAATATATTATTTTGTATTATTAAATAATAACTTATATAATAAATAAGATAATATTTATTATTAATATTTATTATACTTACAGAATTGAAAATAAAAATATTATTAGTATTTAATAATTAATTTAAGATAATTATATATTATATTAATACATAGTATTATATTCCATATTATATATAATTAATAGTAATCTTAGATTAATTATAAAATATTAATAATATTTATTAAATTCAAAATAATTAATATATAAAGGATGACTTGCGTTTGTTTTTTGCTTTGGTAGTTTGTTTTATCACTTTTACTCTACAGTTCTCCTATTTTTGTGTTTGCACTCTTTTTATAATAAATTTTCTAGGGCCATGGAGTTTCTCCATGGTCTGCACTGTTCTGGTGAAATAATTAATATTATTAATATTTAACAATAAATTTAAGAATATTATTTATTATACATATATGGATAATAATACTAAGTATTAATATAAATAATAAATAGTAATTATTAGTATTACCAATGTTGTTATTAATATTAATTTTTTTTATTTGTTGAAAATTATTTGTATGAATTTTAAATTATATAAATTAATTGATTTATGTAATATATTATCATGTTTTTAAATAATGTATAAATAATGATTTCAAAAACATACAATATGTATCATCAATCTAATCTATGTCTCTGGCCTGGATGCTCCTCTTTTCCACAACCAGGTGTATATAAGATGTGTCTATGTCGTGTCTGTCTACGTCTCTGCTCTAGTATACGTTGCTCTTGTATATCATCGTCAACACCCACCTCTACATCATCCTGTGTGAAAGGCGGTGGATGTATAGTCTCGTCGCCTGTACCCTGTCCTGCCTCTAAGGATAGTGGCTACTAGCTGGAACTCTCACCAACATATAAACAAGATGATTGTTGTGTTGCTAATGTTTTCAAATCAAAGGCTAATAAATTATGAATCTTAGACTAGTCAGTATCTATCTATGCAACAAAATATGTCATACAAAAAACCCATGTTTGTGTATGTGACTCTGGTTGTGGCTGAGAGGTTGGAGGACCATATGGATGATCATGATGAACACCCTCCTCATGTGCAACATCATCATCCATAACAAGTTTGTTTCCCCCTGGAACATATATATCAGGATCATTAGCCTCATTATTTCATAGAGGATCAAAGAAAATCCCATGATAAATATCATCCATGGAAGGAACCAACTTTGTCACAGCTCTAAGAAAATATGCCTGGTCAAATGCACCTCCCTCTACTGGATGACATGTGAAAGAGATGGGTGATACAAGCATCCTATGAAAACAAATTTTTCTATTAAGTAATGCTAATAAAAAATGTGTTAAATAATAGAATGAAGAATGATTACCTTGTCATGAAATCCCCATCTGTGTTGCATAATAAATTTGACTTGGGACCTGTATTACCAAGGCACAAAAACTAACTGATTGAATAAATGCATACATTTTGTGCATGCCCCTCATAATCGGGACTCGTGCCGTATGTCCCACAAATCAATATATCATGAATGATAACTCCTCTAATAAAATCCTCAATTCCTTGACATATTTAAGGAATGGATTGAAGGTAACTGGCTGGGCGGTGTGTGAATGGGTTGAAGGAATCTAAACAGCCTCATAACCCTGTCAGTCTGATTGCACTCAATAATATGAAAATGAATCAAAGGAATGATGTAGGAGTCAACAGAAAGCATCGTCGTACAATACAGTCAAAGAATATTGATGATATCATCATTATATGGAATCAATCAAATATAAAAAAGAATGAATAAAAAATTAATAAATTAAGACATGGATATTATATAATAAATATTTAACTATATAAATAATTATCACTTACGTCATCTGGATGAAGACTGCCCATCATAATTCTGTAGGCATGGACATCGTGTTTAGATGTATCTAAATATTGATGTTCCTAACTCCACCTATAGATAACATTGTTATAGTTATATTTCATAATATAAAGTTATAAAATTGATTTATACATTAGAAGGAAGTAATAACATACCATCTTCCATGTGGAGACTCTTCTACAATATCATCAGGAAATAGTGCATGAGCATGTGGAGCTAAGCGAGGGATGTTCTCCCATATCCACATTGGTATAAGAATAACTCATCCTATGATATTCATCTTATCGATGTGACATGTGCTACATAGAACCCTATATGTATATGCGATAAGGGTAGACCCACAGCTATACTGGCTAGCCTGGTCCAAGTCCTTCAGTAAAGGTAAATACATCAGATGTAAAAATGTAGTGGAATGATCAATGAAAATCATGCCACCGATCAGCCTCAAAATGTATCCGTGTGAAAATCAAAGCATAGTGATCTCATCAACATCCTCTACTAGACGTGAAAAGTGTTGGTCTATACATGGAATGTGTAATGTACCACTAACGATAGACCTTCCATCATCATGGACCTCAATGCCTAGTAATCTATGAACCAACTCAAACTAATCTTCTTCAACTCAACCTGTCACAGTTACACCGTCGATAGAGAGGCCCAATATATTGGACACATCTTGTAGTGTAATAGTCATATCCCCCTCTATAAAATGGAATGTGTGTGACTCTGGCCTCCATAACTATACTATTTCATTAATGAGTTGATTATAAATAAAGGTGAAGTCACACATCACTATGCCATAGAACCTAGTATGATGAATATGGGGTATAATAGCAGGAGGTGGTGCAACATGATAGAAATTATGAGATCTATATACATTCAAATGAGGCATTGGATGTCCCTCTAATACCAGTCATGAAACATGTGTATCCTGGGATGTGATAAATGGATGACCCACCATATGTACATTTTATATCATCATTACTTTTATATAGTGAATTAAATAAAATTTGTAATTTATTTAGAAAAACCACAACAAGAAAAATTAGGTAGACAATTAGCATGTATAATTCATCGTTATGATGAAAAAAAGAGGTAAACAAATATATGTGGTTAGTTTTGTTGGTTTAGTCTATGAATTTATTGTTTTATTGGTCTCCAATGAAGATTAATTTATTATAAATATTTTTATATAAATCATATGTGATGAAAAACCCACATAGAACATGTGGCTTCATGATATATTCATTTTCATTTGTTAACAGTTATAGTATCACAAAATTATTTTTAATAGAATCCAAAAAGGAAACAAACTAGAGTTAAAATAGGTCATAAATAGAGAAAGTCAGAAATAAAAGGATTCTTTAATGAAACATCTGCATATGAAACAAAATATACACATTCATGATAAAATACACAGACTCGATCATGGATGATAGGAATTGTAACTTTGTCCTTCCACTTAGGGACATATCTTATGAGTATTCTCTCTATGTGACAAATGTTGCATTGTATTCTCCCTCCCCATTTCTGAGGATAGTCCATCTCAATTCTAATTTGAGTATAATTTGGTCTTCCTCTGGGGCGAAACCTGGTAATAGAAAGATAATAATTTATAAAATAATATAAATTTAATAAATCATAAATGAAAAATAAAAACAAATTATGAAACCTGGAAATATCAGGGATGACAATCGGCTGATTAGTAAGAAATTTGATAAAAGGAAAGTCACCAACATGCATCCAAGATACACTATAACAGTTAACCAAAGCGCTTTTCGGATACATTGGATCAACATAGGGCTACCATGATATGTTTTCTGATGCACAAGATGTAACAACAAGTGCATAGAGATATATTTATGCCTAGAAGTTTGCTAAATCACAATACCTATTATCCAACATGAGTAATATAACTCGACCACTATTTCATGTAACTCGATCGTAGAACTCTTTTATCTAAAAGTGGATTTGTACCAGATCAAAGTTCATAACACGCAAACCTAATTGTCATGTAGTATCTGATCAATGGAACTTTGGAAATACTAAGTAAAATGTATCCCATTTTCCATCCTCTGATAAGCCTATTGGGATCATTCAACAAATTAGTGCACACATATATAAAATTTCTCTTGCACTAACCCTATGATCGGAAATTTTTTCACACCCTTGAGGACCCCATTTATGTACTCCACTATATTAGTGGTCATATAGCCATATCTTCTACCACCATCATATGTTAATAACCATTTTTCCATTGAAATCTACATCATAAATTCATACACATCTTAATTATCCCTTTAAATATCTTCAAGACGTTGATCAAACCTTTCTTATTGGGGATCATATGCTGAAACCATAATATAATAATGTATTTAAAAGGATATTACATTTTATTTCAAAAAAAATAAGTTTAGACAAATATGCCCAACTTGAGGATCGCCTTCTTTATTGCCTCATATCTAAAATGATTGTGCACATCACTTTAAATATGTCTAATGAAATATCAATGGTAATAATTTAGTTCTCTCCATGAAACCCCATCACTATTAACAGTATTTATAATCACTCGATGGTGATCAGATATTAGACACACTCCCTAATTTTTCTGTGACCAGAATGCATATGCATGCCAAAAACCAACTCCAAGATTCAAAATTCTCATTTTCAACAATATAAAATACAATTGGTAGAGGATAAAGGTTACCATATTGTGTGAAAGTAATAAGTAGAACACATGTATAATTTTCATAAAGAAAATTTTCATCGACCTGAATGAATTGTTTACAATATGGAAAAGCATCTATTTATGGCTTGAATGCCCAAACATCCTATTGAACTTCACCTTTGATTGATCAACTTAGTGATTTGGGGACACATACTCAATAGTGTCCAGATGATAAATAATTTGTTTATTGATAGACAAAAAATCCATAAATTGTGGAAACATTGCATATGATTCATCCCAATCACCATATACTTTTACAATTGCCTTTTATTTTTGACTGAAAATTATCATTTTTATTGCTTTAGGATACATAAAAAAAGAGAGATACATCAAGGAGGTCAGAAAGTGAAGGCCCTAAGCATCGTTGATAACAAAGTGAGAGCCTCCAGGAGGAAAGGATCCTAAATTAAGATATAGGAAAGCATTTTGGCTTGAGAAAGCCTAAGATTCCAAGAAGTCCGCAATTTTATTCCCCTCACGCTATGTGTGGGAGATACCCATATGGTCTCCCATTATTAGCTTGTACTTACAGATAAGATAAGCTATGCTACAAGGGATACTTTCATATCCTGATAAATCTTTATAGAGAATCAAAGAATCTGTCTCCACCATCCTCAAAGCTATATTCCTTTGATCACAAACCTCCAGCCCCATGGCCATCGCCTTTTCCTCGACTTGAAGTGACTCACCTATACCATAAAAAGCCAAATAGGCTACCACAACAGACCCCCTCTAGTCTCTTATAACACTACCACCTCTCATCTCACCCCCCTAAAGGGATCCGTCTATGTTGAGTTTGAACTTGTCACATAGGGGGTACCAACGTACCCAATGTCCTTTACCCGTCCTCCCCTTTTGATAGGCCACGCATTGGATAAGAGATCTTACTAAAGGATCATCATGGAAATCTGAACATAAATTGATTAAGTCCATCACTGTATTCCTCATTTTGAAGTTGATGCTAACTCGGGTGCCAGAGAAGTTCTTATGCCTCGTATCATTCCTCACTTTCCAAATAGTCCAGCAAGCTGCCACAAGAATGATAGCTCTTCTTTTCCTCTATGGACTATGCTCACCTGCACCATCAAACCATCAGTTAAGTACCTCCTCCTACCTCCCACCTGAATCTTTCCATCCTAAGAGTTTTCCATGCACCTGCCAACTCCACCGAGCCCAATCACTATTGAAGAATAAATGCTCCACTGTTTCTTATTGGGGGTTAATGCAGCACCAACATCTGGATGAAAAATTAATACCCATACATTTTATGTTTTCATCAGTGAGAAAGGAATTATTTCAGACTCTCCACAGCACAAAGTTATACTTTGGAGATATTCCCTTGCACCATAACAATTCCCCCCATGGATCTCCTGAGTTGGGGTCCCGCGTCACAAATCTATACACTGTAATGGAAAATTCACCTGACGTAGATCCCATGGAAATGAGACGTTCAGGGTCCTCATTTGGAATGATCTTTTTGAATTCAGTGATTTTATCATCATTGATAATGGTGTGGATAAAACCTGGATGCCCACTGGCTTCTTTGAAAGATATGTCTGGTATTGGACAGCTGGGAAACCACAGGTTTCCTCTCCCCCCCCCCAAATCCTACTTCTAAAAATTCACATCCCCTCTGCCCACCAACCATCACACATGAGGAAGAAGTATCTCTAAGTAAGGTTGAATCAGCTTCCATGATCTCGACGGTCGAAACCTCTGCACTGCTATATCTATTTCGTATTTATCCTGCATGAGTTGGCCCCATGGAGTTCTACCCTCTATTGCCTCCCATGCTAGCTTGGCATGCATCCCTTGCATGGTCAAAGATACACTCCTCAAATTGATTCCCCCTTCAGATACAGGTCTTTATAAACACTTCCCCGAGGCCCAGTGGTGCTTGATCTCCATCTGGTTGTCCCATATGAAGGAGACCATTATCCTCTCCAAATTTGCAATCACACTTTTAGGAACCTTAATAGTATACATGAGGTGCATGGGTATAGAAACTAGAATACTATTTACCAAATTAATGCGCCCTCCAAAGGATAAGAACCTTTTTTTCCAATTGAGAATGCACCCCATGATCTTTCCCATGATCTTTTCAAAGTGGTGAACTTGAAGGTAGTTTGGACTCACCGGGGCTCCAATATACTCCATGGATAAGAAGCCTCTCCTCATATTCAAACTGAATTCCAAAGATGTATCTATCCTAGCCAAGAGGTCCTTAGAAGTGTAAAACAAGATTTTCTCCCTATTCACCACATGACCACTACATTTTCAATATTCCCTTATAATCCCATTCATCCCATTCACTAATCTCCTACTACCATTGATAAAAAAATATAGTATCATCTGTAAACATCAAGTGGGATATTCCCTTATGAGCATGTTTATCCCGATATGGAAGGATTCTCCCCATGCGCAGGCCCCTCTTTATAAAACTGCTTAGCACATTTTGAGGTAAAATGAATAGAGTGGGTGAAAAGGGGGTCCCCCCTGCCTTAAACCTCTACATACCTTGAAGAAGCCAAAATGTTTACCCATGAAAGAAGTAGAGATCCACGTTGAGCTAAAATAGCAGAAGAGGAGATCTTGGGTTCAGTTAGAGAAACCCATACAGGTCAACACCTTTAAAATAAAACCCCATTCCATACTATCATAGGCCTTTCTCATGTCAAGCTTGATATCTAGGTTATTCTTGAAGGCCTTATTTTTTATCCCACTTATCATTTCATGCACCACTCTGATTTCACCCTAAATTGACCTCCCTTTGATAAATCTATGTTTCTCTGCTGCCAACCAATCATTTAAGTGCACCACAAGCCTTTTGTTGAAGATACTCGCAAGGACCTTATAAGGAATGTTGCACATGTTGATCGGCCTGTACTGATCAACAATATGGGGGTTTCTCACCTTTGGAATCATAACCACCTTGGTCGCACTGGATATGCGCAGAAGATGAGCACCTTGAAAGAAGTCCTACACTACTCTCACCAAGTCCCCTTTGATCGTATCCCATGCATCCCTGTAAAAAGATTTGGGTATCCTGTCTGGACCTAGAGCACTGTCAAGGTTTAAATTCCACACCGCCTCTCTTACTTCTTCCACTTACAGAGACTTCCTAAACCCCTCGTCAATAGCCTCAATAACATAGCTAGGGATGTCCTCAAAAAGCTCTATATCCACACTTGGATAATTGTAATGCCCTGACCCCAGTTACCTAGAGTCGGTACATTATTACATAACATTGGTATGATACAAGGAATCATGTCCTGAAAGACCGATCAGTTTAGTAGCCTTGGAAGTACTGGATACATTCATAAGTTTTACATTACATCATGAAATAAAAAAATCAACAACATTTTGTCCCCTTTTGAACACACTTATATCCTTAGCCTATCCTTACAGTTAAACCATAAAATACTTCTTCACATCCTGGGAAAAATAAAACATATAAAGGGGTGAGATCAGATTCTCAGTAAGGATAACAATATAGCAGAAACTTTCATAAATAAGCATAAACATTTAATGCAAAGTATAAGACTAAAACAAAAGCCTTTTAAACTTAAACTTCGTCATAATATGGCATAGATAAAATCAAATAATTCCATTTAATTAATCACATGTATATTCTACTAGTCGAATAATCACATGCAATATCAATAGCCACTTTCATAGTGATGGAATGCATAATGTCATACTTCATAACCACATAGTCAAGGCCTTGTGACAAGAATACAAATAAGATTTTTTCAAGGCCTTGTTCCATGACACTAGTTTGTCTCATGAGACCTACCGATGCATCGAAGAGCTATAGCAGGCTCCACTCATCACTTACTAAGTCCAATGCATTCCTCATATGAAAAGGATTAAACATAACATAAACATTCGTATTAAAACTAGCATAAAAAATATCAATACTTTATCCATAAACCATGAATGGTGTAAAAATAACACATCCACAGTCAAATATATCACAAAACCTTCAACACAATATGAAAGTTTTGTATCATAATAAATCAACTTCAAACAAGCTTAAAATCCATCAAAGGATGTTGACATAGATGAAATCAAAACTTTTTTAGAGAAATATCTATTTCTATTTTGAAATAATTTAAAAGTAATATAATTATAAAAGAAAACATTTATTTTGAAAATATTCTTATAAGATTATATGGGAAGCTTCGACGATGATATAATAGTGGAAAATATCCACACCCGCCGTATAAATTAAAAAAAAGACATTCTTACCTTAATTTTGTCGAAAAGGTCATAAAATACCTTGTTTGGAAAATGAGGGAAAGATTCCATTCAAAGCATATATGGTCAAATAAGGGTATAAATGACTTTAACCCATAGTATAGTAAATAGTAAAAAAATTGAATTACATTTTTAAGAAAACATGGATGTGAATGATAAAGAGGTCCCAGTAGATACTTACATAAAAACAACCTCGGATAATAAAGAGATTGTGAAATTAACTCTTACCTTGTACTTTTCCTTAGTCAATGGTATGTTAACCTCATGTATAATAGTTAAAACATTATTACTAAATTATACAATAACTATATACATAAATATTATATCATATATGATCCTCTAATATTGCTTTGTTAATAATATTTCAGTAGTATCATCGTTTCGGGTGTTAACTGATCTGTTTTCCTTTATATACTCGGTTACATAAGCCATGTTTGTTATGGATAGGATGTGTTTTATTCATATACAAAATTATATTAAGTTCTTAAACATTATTTTTAATCATAAAATTAAAATTATTCTTGAATGATTACGATGGGGAATGAATCTCATCGCGTTCGTGGAGACGGTAATCTGTACGTACGCACAAGCGACAGTATCATTATATTGATGGTGAAATAGTATGTAATTGGATAGTATATAATATATACAGAATCATTAACATGTTATATTTATTATTTACATTAGTTATACTCATTATTATACCCATCCAAATAGTGAAGTGTTTGAATAACAAACTACACCACGACGTGGAGACGGTAAGCTGTACGTACGCACGTATGGTGACTTTGTCATTCATATGATGGATAGAATAATGAATATGGTTGTACCATTTTTATAATAATATCACAGTATATAGAAGATACTGGAGTTATTATTTTAGAATGGAAACAACAAAGAAAGATGAAGTGGAAGAAGAAAATAACTTGAAAGAGGGTGGTGAAATTATTACCTCTTCTTCGGGTGTTTCCTTTTGAGTTGATCAAAAGGACTCTTTAGGTTGGCTTTCTGACCAAAGGAAGGCCTCTAGAATAAAGGTAGGAAAGTTGGGAGGATATTTGGGCAGGTTTTGGCCGAGCCAAATGGCTTTGGAGGTGTGAAATTAAGAGGAGTGGAAGTTCCCTTTTATGTGAGAGGTGAGGGGCACCGTAGGAAAAGATTGAAATATTATTTTATAATAAAATCATTTTAGGTTTTTAATGTCTCCAAAATGATTTATTTCGAGGAAAAGGTGGGTATGGGTTAAAAACCCCTCAATAAATAGGTTTTAGACAGGTTTGGGTCACCATATTAACCTTATCTTTTAGATTTAACTCTTAGTTAAATAGTTTAACTTTTACCATGTATCTTGTATTATTATAATAATTAGTTAATAAACTTACTATAAAATGTCAAGCGAACCTCAAGTGGTCCATTAATGATATACCTATCGTTATATAGGTTCTTTGGCAGAACCTTAGATTTTTAGGACTATTATATAATTTAATAATATAATATTTATTTTAAAAAATCATTTATGTCAATTTTGACACTATTTAGTATTTGGTGTTTGTGAAAGTCATCACAACTTGATTACTTAGAACCAAATACATTGAATCAACCCTAACATGTCATAT
This sequence comes from Viscum album, assembly GCA_963277665.1. NCBI lineage: Eukaryota > Viridiplantae > Streptophyta > Magnoliopsida > Santalales > Viscaceae > Viscum > Viscum album. Next base: position 1,767,067,852 of record OY728123.1, read on the forward strand.
TCACCTAAAAAAATTTTATGTCATAAAAACTTTGAAATTATATTTATTTTAATATTTATAATACCATTTATTTGATTTTTTCATTAATAAGGTAATTACTGCATCACCATTGTGTCATAAATAATTTAATTATAAATAAAATAACATTATGTAGGAAATTTTTTTAGCTTTATAATGAGTATTTATAGTAAAAAAATATAACTTATATAACCCTATTTAAAAATTATTTTACTAAAAGATATATGTTTATGTCATTTTTGTCTTTACTTTAAATTAATTAATATAAAGTGTCATTATCACTCTCAAGTGGCTCCATGGGGTCCCAAAATCGACCCAAGGATGCCCATGGTCGAACATGTATCAACCAATAGGAATATGACACATGTTAGGATAATTTAATATTATTATAATATTATTTTTTACCCTTATTTACCGGATTTACCCTTTAACCATGGTAAATAAAATATTTACCGAAGTAATTATTCATAATGTCTAAAAATAAAAGTTACCTATTTACACAATTTTGGCCTCCTAATTCCAAATATGAAATCCATTTTTTCAAATTCAAAACACAGAAGTGGCGGAAATTAATTTAATATTAATTCTCGTTGTCAAAACAAAAAGTGTGTTTTTAAGAAATAATAACTATCAAAAGATTGACACTTGTTTATGTCCAGTGTAAATTTGAAATTACATACAATGACATAAATTATATTAAATGATAAAAATATAATCTAATGATACTTTAAAACCACTCAAGTGTATAATTCAACACTATAAATTATTTTGATTAAAAAAGTTGTTTTTAATTAAAATTTAGTATTCTTCACTATTTATCAAAAAATGAACGTTTTCAGAAAAGTACCAAAAATTCAGCCTAAGCTAATTTCGATATTCCGAATTCAAAAATGAAATCCATTTTGAAAAATAAAATTTTTAAAAGTGGTTATTACTATTTATAATGGCTAGTTTGATTGGTCGTGGTATGTTAAAACTTCAAGTTGCGTACAACGCAAGCTACTGCATTATTCAAAGGGAAACATACCGTGGAAGCTTGGGGTGTTACAATAACCGTCATCCATATTAGAATTTAGTCCTGACAATAAATCTTTGACAATGTCATTAGCCAGATTCCCCACTTCATCATGATCATTGGTATATGATCTGTCTTCTCTTAGAATATTGGGCATGTGAGTACGATGCCTTTCTTTTATGAAATCATGAAAAAAACTAGTGTTCTGGTTCCCCTCACGAAGCCACTTAACCCTTTCTCCCTCTCTCTCCAACCTCTCATGCTTTAAAAGAATATCAGTTAAGAGACCCTTCTTACCCCTGATATTATTAAACAATGCATCATCCCATCTTTGTTCCAGGCGGGTCTCCATGTATTCCACTTCCTTGCTAATTGCGATCAGCTCATGATCATACGCAGGAATGTTCTTCCTCCACATTTGTAATAGATTTTTGAGCCTCCTCATCTTATTGTGGAAGGATATCCATGGGTTCGAGTAGCCAGTCCCATGCATCCTTGACCACATCATTGAAACCCAACTCTTTCATCCACGAGCTTGAGAACTGGGTGCACTCGCCTCTCTGAGTACTGGAGCCCAGACAAAGCCACAATAGAGAGTGATCAGATAAGCATCAAACTATATGGGATACTTTAGCATCTGGAAAGAGAGAAATAGTTGTCTGGTTCATCAAGTACCGATCGAGCTGACACGAAGTGTGTCTTCCCCCACGTTGGTTATTACACCAGGTGTAACAGTATCCCTTGAATCCAACATCCATAAGACCTGATCTAGCCAAGAAAGAAATGAAGGATTGGCTTTCACTTCTTGGAAATTCCCCTCCCCCTTGTTTCTCCTCAGAAGATGCTACTATGTTGAAGTCACCTCCGAAAATCCAGGGGGTGTTATCATCGAGAAGGCCTTCAAGGTCACTCCAGAGAACCTCTCGCTCCTGGGCATTGCATTTTTCATAAATAAAAGAGAAATAAATGCATTGAGATCCTACCATTATTATTGTGGAGAGGTATTGTTCCATTGCATTAATCAAATCCACTGAAATATTATCCTTCCAGAATAGCCAAATATGGGAGTTGGGAGGGTTCCATGCATGAAACCACAAACTGTAAGCCTTTTCGCGTACTCAACTATTCTGCCTGACAATTGTTTTGGTTCAAGAACTGCCACTATAGAAACTGAGTGGTTAACTAATTCATTAACAATAAAATCAGATTTTTTCCTTGCCCCAAGCCCTCAGGAATTCCAGATTAATATCCTAAACATTGAGATGTTGGCATCTAGCTTTGACCCCAGACTCCTAGACCTTGGATTATAGAGACTTCTGTGGGGAAATAGAAGTGCCAGATTTAGACTTAGAGTAGGTCCACATGCCATTTTTTTTATCATGTTGAAGGATATAGGAGTGATGCTCCCATGTTGCCAATCCCTGAGGGTATCCTCTGAAGAAACTAAGAAGATATCATCCACCGCATGCTTGACTGGAGACACAGGTACCTGGAGTGCCGAAGAAAATAGCTTTGACGATACAAGATCCTAGATCAGGGACGTCACCAGTGGTTCAGAAGAAGACAGAGAAGACGAACTCCTCATCGGAGATCCTGGAGGTAGGGAGGGAGGGGAAAACATACCCTCCAATGCATGTGGCGAAGAAGGCACCAGGAGCAACTACGGTAAAGACAGAGAAGGAAGAAGATGCTCACTGGCTGAGGGCAAAAGGGCCACTTCCGACTTAGCAGGCCCGAGGTCCAATGGTAGAATTTTAGAGATACTAATGCGGGAAGTGACTCGTGGATCTCGCATACAAAAACTAAAAAGGCTACTGCAGAGTGTCCCATCCAGGGGAGACCCGCCTCTCTATCGTCCGCTCCTTTGGTGAAACAGACCAGATCACTACAAGAAGAGTCTGAATCCTAAGACATGGAGGATGAATCCTCTGAAGTACGAGTAGGGGGATAGAATACCTCCCATTTTCCCCAATCTATGATCTTATCTAGCACCAAGGAAGGATTCCGACTGAAAGGGTGATGATACTGACCCTTCCCCTGGACCTTGTGGCAAACCTGAAGAGAATGCCCTAAGATGTGACAAAATGAGCAGAAGCGAGGATAGGCTGGGTAGAACAAAGCCTGGCGACGGTCCTGCATCCCCTTGATCCTGAGCATGATCTGATCCGGAATTGGGCGAGAAGAGTCTATTTCGATATAGATCCGAGCAACCGACTCCTCCTCCATACAAGTCATCCAAACATCCGCACACAGGTACGGCACCAAAGAATCCCCAATCGCTTTCAAAAAAAGATTTTTGCATCAGGAGAAGAGGGATCCTGAGGATGGAGATCTAGATTGGGGACCAATGGGAGAGAGAGAGAGAAGTGCCAACGTCCCTCCCAACGAGGGCTCCTGCTCCATGCTTTGAAAAAACCTGCCCTGGAGACCAGAACGATGCAGAACGCCTTCCGATCTAAGATAGACACTTTGGCTGGGAATTCGAGACCCCACCGCTTGATGAAGTCCTGGAACAGAGCGATATCGGAGGTTTTTCAGCGCCAAATCTGGCAACTAGGGTCCACTAGAGATTTGTCGCTGCCTCTTCAAATGACACCACGAGAATGGGGTAGCGATTTTCCGAGAACAAAGAAGCCTCCGAGGGCACCGAAGACTCCCCTTCCTGGCAAGGAAAAACGGACTAAGAGGGACGCACCAGCACCTCCTTTAATGAAGATAGAGGAGAATGAGAATCTCCACCTCCAGTGCCCCGAATCCCTAGATCAACTGGTGCAAACCCAGCCGACGCCGGAGGAACTGCGGGAAACGAAACAATAGGCGGGATCAAAGCGTTTGAATTCATTCCGCCTTTTTTTTTTACGATATATTATAGTTAAACAACTATTGTATTAATTACGAACACGGGACACATGAACATCCTCACACATTTGTATCTTCTCTACAATAATAGTTGATATAAACTATGTATCAATTGAAGAGTGAAACTATGAAAAGCTCGGATGTATACAAGTGTGTGGGACTTCTAATTTGGTTATCTTATAACATGCAAAAAAATTAACATATATTTCCTTTAATCAGAATTTATATTCTAACCCATATTTTTCGCATCGAATGGGATATTTTTTCTTCTTCGACTCAACAGCCACAAATGTAAAATGTCTCTCTGTGTGGTATTATTTTATCACATTTTTCGTGGAAAATTTACTTTCAAACTTCTACCTGGTATAGATAGTGTTATTAGTTGATGCAGATCTATTCCCTATAATGCTAGGGAATTTAGTAGTCGGTGTAATCACATACCGATCAAAAAATTTGCATGAGACATTACTTTGACTAAGAAAGTTAATACTGAAGGATGATTACCACTAACTGGTGGATGTTTGTCCATCATAGGAAGCTCAAAAGGTTCATTACCCACATCATGGTGTAAAAATCCAGCTTCAAACAAAAATAGTTCTTATCGAACACCCTTTTATTGCAATTATACTCACATGGAAGTGAGGGGATTTAGGGGTTTCACATTCATAACATTTTTTAAGAGGACAAATCGATCCTTACATACTTAGAGAGAAGTATGAAATATAGGACATGAAGGAGGAAAAAAATGAAATTATTAAAAATTATGTTACTGAAGAAAAAAACATGACATGAATTTTCAATCATATATTGGTCAATCATCTCAAGATCATCCAATTATTATAAATTAAATAATCAGATACAAAAAATACAACATTCAATTTCAATAATACATTAAATAGTCATCTCAAGATCAGTAAACATTCAGGATTTCTAACATGTTTGTTTTAGATATTTATTATGTTCTAAATCTTGTCTCTTTATCTACAATATTTAATAAATAATATATATATATACAACTGTTTATATTCAAACTTTCATGAATATTTTTCATTGTTACGTGTGAAAAACTATAACTAAAACCTTGATCGATATAAATAACCTCATTGTTGAAGTATATTGATGGTGATATTATTACCAAAACAAATTTAATAAAACATTATATATTTTTATACCACATCAAAAAGTGTTTCAAATTTTTTAATTAATTTTGAATAAATAACTATGACTTGATATTGAGACTTATTATATGGATTATTTTATCACTATCCGATAAACTAACCAAAACATATGGGTGAACTCCTGGAGTCTTTATTGTCACATATTTCAGTAACCACCAGTCTCATTTCAAACAAAAACACCTCTTGTTGAACGCCTTTTTATTATAAAGTTACTCACATGCAATTGAGGAGGTCTAGGGATATGAAATACATAACATATTTTAGTTGGACATGCAGTTCCTTACATACTTAGAGAGTGATGACTCGAAGGTCATCAACACAGAAAAGAAAATGCAATTATTACAAATTATATAACAATATACACAAAAAAAGACATGCAATTTCAATTATGCATTGGTCGGTCATCTCAAGATCAGTCATCACACAATACTATTAACATGTTTTTTGGTATACTTATTATGTTCTACAAATTATATAACTTTACCTATAACTAGATGTAATATATAATAAATATCTACATCTGATTTCCAAAATTTTAACTTTTCAATGTGTGTATGTATATATATATATATATATATTTAATAATAACATTTGTTAAATTTATTTAAAAGTTATTTAATTTACACTTACAAAATAACCATTAAAACATTGTACACTAATGTTATTTTCAATTTTATAAAATTGCATATGTATATAGAATATTTTTTTCATTCATCTACTTTCCAAAATATAAGTAATTATATTTTATACTTTATTCCTTGAAAGAAAAATTATTTATACTTAATATAATTTAAATTTATTAATTAAAATTATTATTTATAGTAAAGAAAAGTAATATAATTTACACATACATAAAAACCATTAAAATACTATAAAATTATGTTATTTTCAATTTTATAAAATTACATATGTATATATAAATTTTTTGTCATATTTCTACTTTCCAAAATTTAAGTAATTATATTTCATACTTTATTAATTGAAATAATAATTATTTATACTTAATATAAATTATAATTATTACTTATAGTAAACTTTTTTACACCATTAACAAAAATAATATTACACATATATTTTAATAAATTTAAATATGATACTTAATATAACTAATATATTTTTAATAATATATTTTTAATAATATATTTTTAATAATATATATATCTAATTACCTACATGTAAATAATATTATGATTTAAATTTATGTTACTTTAAATATAACATCTTTTATATACATATAAATCTATTGAAATCTAATTACTCACCATTTAAATTACAAATATATACATTTTTTAAAACAATATTATTTCGCTGAATCGAAATTACATTTTATACATAACATTTCAATTATATAAACACCATATATTTAAATTCTGTAAACATTCAATGTAAATTATATCATATAATAAGCAATAACTCATTCATAAATTAAATCATACAAAAGACATTAATTTATACATCCATACATTCATGCATCCATACATATTAAATAAATAAATGATAAAACAAAATAAATAACTATTAGGCAAATTATATTTTTAAATAGAAATTTTACCTTCTTAAAAGCCACAAATATATGTTGAGAAATAATTCCTCACTATTACATATATGAACTTTAACTGCATGCAAAAAAGTATTTTAACAGTGCTAAAAAGCGATGTTAACCTCAACGTTGTTAAAGGGGGATCCCCTTTATTAGTGCTAGTTTAGCAGAGATAAAGGCCCCACCTGCTGCAGTGTGTTGATTGTATAACAGTGCACTGAAGCAACCAATAACTTGTACACAAAATATATATTTTAATTGAAATTAATTTTACATCACGAATATAAAAAAACCACTATATACATTTCAAACAATGTTTTGTATAACTACATTTACAATTACAATCCATAAATATTTAAAATGTTAATGTTTCATCATCTTTAGAACCCATGATCCCCTCTCAAAAAGGTCTTCCCATGGTATCCATTTCAAAACAAATCACCTCAACTCGAGAAAAAGAATCCACCTATATACATGATTAGGATTCTCGATTGGCTAAACTAAGCACTAATCAAGAAATAACCCCTATTGTGAAATAAATAGTTTGGGAAACCATACATCTATTGAAATTAACCCATTATGGGTTAATTAGTTTAATTTGATACTGAATCTCCTTTATTAAATTACTAATACCTAAAAGTTTCTAATTATGGTGTGTTGGAACCTTTGAATTAATATGAATTCGATTATTATAATCATATTGAAAGTATCTTTGTCCAAAGCTAGACAATACCAAAAGTAACTAAGGACCCACCCAAATGAAAAACTGAGAATTTACCTAAATCAAAATCATCCTTCTATGTTAGAAAATCCAAGAAGAATTTTAATTTTTTTATCATAACGAATCTAGGGTACCCTAACTCACAATTCCCCCTACACTGACTAAGACTTAAAAACCAATGACTAACAAAATTAAAAAATTGATGATTTTCTATAGGAATCTATAATCCATTACCAAATCATTGAAATATAAACTATTATCGGAACACTTACCCAAAAAATCAATGAATTCTCATCCTCACCTCTATCTCTTGAACAAACCCAAATACCATCATTACTATATTAACACTCAAACTCATTCCTATAAAAACTTGTATACTAAAAGATCATTAACTATACCCAAAACATAAAATCCAAATTTTGGTAGATAACATTCATCTAGTGTTGTCAAAGGCGCGCACCTTAGGGCGCCTTGGAGAGAGGCGCGACGAGGCACACCTGGAGCGCCTCGTCACAAGTGAGGCGAGGCAACCTCACTGAGGTGTGCCAAAGGTGTGCGGCTCGTGTGCCATCGTAGGAGGTGCTAAGGTGCAAGGCAATGTAATGGAACACCCCCTGAAAAAAAAATCAAGCTGCCTTTCTAAAAACTAGTGGCAACATGATGGAAATCGGGGTGACGGTGAGATGGAAATCAAGGGCTACCGGGGAAGGAAATCGACGACAAGTTTGGAAATCGTGGCTACATGGGATGGAAATTGGGACTCCTTTATGAAAAATGGTAGTTGTGGGGGTGGATAGCAGGGGTTGCAGGGGAGGAAATCGAGGTTCCATGGGATGGAAATATGGGCCACTTCCTCAAAAAGGGGTGGTCATAGGGGGTGTCATGCACACTATTGTTCTAGAATAACAAAAAAAAAGTGAACCATGAAGAGAATTAGTTGATAAATACATAAAAACAAGATTTGAATAGCATACCTTTAGTTTTTAGGGTATTGGTTTGTCAAAAATGTTCAGCAAAGTCACAACAGAGATGCGCCGACAAGTGGGATTCGGTGAGGTGCCAATGGGGTTCAGTGAGGCAGTGGGGTGAGGTGGTAGTGGGGTTCGGTAAGGTGGCAGAGGTTTAGAGAGAGAAACAATGGTAGAGTGGCGGGCAGGGTAGTAGTGGGGTTCAGTGGCAGGGCAACAGCAGGGTTTGGTGAGAGTGGTGGTGTGGTGGTAGTTGGCATTCACGAGAACTTGAAGGTGTGTGAGAGAAGACAACCGATTATGGTTCTTTTAAAAAAAGGGATAAGGTTTTTATCAATGATTTCAAAAAAGCATTGATAAAGAGTAATTTTATTAGCGCTAAAATAGAAAGTGGTGATAAAACAAGTCTTTATCAACGTTAAAATTATAGCGCTGATAAAGAGTAATATTACTAGCGGTTTTTTAGAGCTGATAAAGGGATATCTTTATGAAATCTAAAAAAGCGCTGATAAATATCTAATGCTAATAATTTATTTATATTATTATATATATTTATAAAATTATATACATAATAAATATATATATATATATAACTATAAATAAATATATATATTTTTATAATTATATATATAATAAGAGAACAAGAAAGGATGATATTGCAGGAGATCCCATCTACTAGAGATGGCGTCTAGGGTTTTGCATACCCGCCTCGCAGCTTGCCATTCACAATGCCTTACTTCCACTACGGTGCTTCGATCTCACTGTCGTGCGTCTTGGTTTCACATTACCGTAGCTTTTTCTTGGGGATCCCCATGCATCTCGCTATGTCCACGCTGTCATCCACTGCGCCAGATCGATCTTGTCGTCGTGTGTACTTTTCCCATGTTGTCGTTGCTTCGTTGTGGAGCTCTCACGATCATGCCTCCATTCTTGTATCAAGAAGACCCTGCCTCATATATCATCAAATGACGCCCATCCAAGTTTTGTGGCGGTTTGGATTTGGTTCTTCACCCCCCTCGACCCACGATCTGGTCCGGAGCAGGTTGGATCTTCTACGGAAACCCTTGATGTTGCTTTGTCCGTTAGATTTGGGCTCACGATCTAGTCTAGATGTTGGATCCGGTCTGTGCGGGACTTCCAAATCTGAAGTACTGGAAACCCATGATACTGCTGAAGATCATCGTGTTCTATCATTACGGGGAGGCTTTTCCTGAATCTCTTTCTTCTCCTCCAAATCCATGGTGGAACATCTCACACAAGGGCGTTTTGATGCCTTCAGAGGGCTGGCACATGAAAAAGGTTGTCGAGTTACTGCGTCTAGTGCTGATCGTGTGGTGGTTTCTGGGAGCGGAGATGGTGCGGTGATCTCAGCTGGTGCACATGTTCATGCGGTGGATTCCGACGAACCTATTTGTGCGATGACCTTTGGGAAAGATGAGCCTTCCACATTGGCTCCGAATTCTTTCTCAGTCTTCAAAGGGTCCTCCAATGGGATGATTCGTCGGAAGGGGCACACCACCCATGTGAGAGCGGATGATGGAGTTGTCTCCGAATGGATGAAGTTAGGTACACACTCGATCATTTCCAGACTGATATTACCTAGGGGATCAAAACCCTAGAAGTTCGTTGATTTGGTTAATCGGATTTTGGTGATTTGTGGATTCAAGGATTGGACATGTGTCTCACTAGGAAGAAGATTCTTTAATATTCTTTTTCCCATTGAGGAGCGAAAATTAAAAGCATGGGGATTTGGTTCACTCTCCCTTAAGCCTGGTATTCTTCACCTTCGGGAATGGGACAAAGGTTTCAAACCTATGGAGGTTTGTAACTCTTCTATGCAATTATGGGTCAAGGTATTTGGTCTCAGTTGGTTTCTTTGGCACCCAAAGATTCTTTATGATCTTGCGCTTGTAATCGGTGTTCCTATCAAACTTGATGCTAAAACCGAACATGCCCTTTTTAGACATTATGTCAGATTCTTGGTTGAAGTTGATTTGGGTGCCACAATGATTGACCGAACTTTTCTGGTCACTTCCTCTGATGAGATTGAGCTGATAATTGAGTATGAGAGAGTTCCCAAATTTTGCTCAAATCGCAAGGCAATTGGGCATGAATCAATAAATTGTAGAAAATCTATTGTTTGTTCTATTTGCTCTGCCCGTGGCCATGATGGTATTAATTGCAACAGGAGGGTTAAACATGCCTTTGCTATAGCTGCTAGTGATTCTATTAAGAACCAACCTGATGGGAATCAACCACCGATGTTGTCTGATGATGGATTAGACATCTTGGTGGATGATCGGCCAGAGACTGGCATGCAGAATGTCTCTATGTACAATGATGAAGGTGGTGGATCTCGGCATCTGGGTAGTGTTGTAGGGAATGAAATTCACATAATTGATGATGTGTAGTTGGATGATGGGCATGATGATGGTCAAAATGATGATAGTATGCATGCAGTTATAGGGACTAAAGCTACTAAAGCAGCGCTTGTGCAATATTCTGGCAAGTTATGGTCAGATTTTATTGCTGATGAAGAGTTAGCTGCACCCAGGTAGGGGATTAACTTTCAGGTTGCTCTCGTTACGACGACTATGGATGTCTCTGCTTTGTCAGACAAATTGATGCTCATTGAGAGGGAAGTTGTCACCACAGATGATATCACTTTGCATGAAAAGATGGATTCTGGAAGTAAAGATAAGCATAAAGTGGACAGTGAAGGGTTTCAAATGACAAGGAAGACAGGCTGTCTCTGAGGTAAAGGTTGACCAGTCATCCAGTGTTAAAGAGGTTAACAGATTTGAAGTTCTTGATTGTATTAATGACGATGTATGTCACATGTCAAAAACTTGGCAACAGGACAAGTACCCCAAAGCTCATGGCCAAGGGCATGGTGATGCTTCTCGGGGGCGTGGAGGGTCTTCTCAATCTCTCAGGGGTCAGCTCACATCGAAGCAGATGAAGATTAAGGAGAAATATATTGAGCTTTTCAACCAGAGGAATTCGTAGTTAGAATGGGAATCTGCTGATGGCATTGCAGCTTCTGATCATGACTCTAATCATGATTATGGTGATGCATAAGTTGTTATTTTTAATTTTGTGTTTGGTCTTTCCTTTTTTCTCTTCTTTTTTCATGTAGTGTTTATTTTTCTTTCTTTTTATAATAAGGGCTTTGACCCTGAACCTTCTCAGTATATATAATAAATATATTTATAAATATTTGAATATATTTATATAATTATATATATTTATAAAATTATAATAAATATATTTATAATTTTATAATTATATATAATAAATATATTTATTATAACTTTATAATTATTTAAATATATATATATATAATAATTATAAATATTTTTATATATTTATAAATATTGGTATATATTTATAAATAAATTTATATAATTATATATATTTATAAAATTATAAATAGAATTAATATATTTATTATAATTTTATAATTATTTAAATATATATATATATATATTTATAATTATAATTATAAATAAATATATTTATAATTATAATTATAAATAAATATATTTATAAATATTTGTATATAATTATAAATATATATATATTTATTTATTTATTTATAAACTAATAATAAATATATTTATTGTAATTTTAAAATTATTTAAATATATATATATATATATTTAATTATAATTATAATTATAAATAAATATATTTAATAAGTATTTATATATAATTAAAAATTTATAATTATAAATATTATAAATATATTTATTATTTTATATATATTTATTGTAATTTTATAAGTATTTATGGAAACATAATAAGTTAATGGGTATAACATGAATGAATTGTACTTAATAAGGTATAGATTATAAAAAATAAGTTATCACATATATATAATGTAATAAAGAGATGTGTGTGTGTGTTTAATGTAATTGTACCCCCAAGCATATAATATAATATAATAAGGGCGTAAATGTATATATAAATGAACATTCATGAGTCATGAATATATAACATATGCATGTGTCATTATAATATAGGTAATCTGGATATTTGGAACATAGCAACCCACAATCATGCATGCAAATAAACTTATGATCATATAACATCAATTATACATACTCACACATCAATGTATGAACATAAATAATATCAATCATATCCATGAATTTCATCATTATCTCTTGATATATATATTTGTAGATCAAATTCATTTGAGCCGTATATTTATTTAAATATTTATTTATTTATAGAATTATAATTATAAATAAATATATTTAACAAGAATTTAAATAAAATTATAAATATATAATTACAAATATAATAAATATATTTCTTATTTAAAAAAATATTATATTTTAATAATTCTTTAAATAAATATTTTTTTTCTTTTTTTTCTTAAAAGGGAATTCTCATGTGTGGCTTTTTTGAACCCTCCACATAAGGAAACCCCCCCTCCCCATGAAGAGGTCACTCTGGAGAGAGCCCCAGCTGGGAAGGAGTTGTTGTCGGCCGAGATGGTAGAGCGTCTTAGAGGGGAACAACTCAAGCTGTGATGGTTCGTCAAGCAATCTGTCAGTATGGGTGGGTTGCGCCTCATTTTGCCAACCCAATCAGAAATTGGGTGACTCGACAAGGTGAGTTGATCTCAGGGGAGAGGTTTCCACTGAAAGCAGACTCTCAGGATTTGAACCTTGTACCTCCCAAAGAACGGCGTTGTTGTACTCATCTCTTTCACCACTGCACCACTGCCGAAATGGCATAAATATAATAATTTTATAAATAGTTTTTTTAAACCTTATATATATATTTGAATTATTAGAAAATATATATTAATTATAAACATGTGTTTTTTAATTAATGTATATAAATAAACATTATTTTTAATGTAAATATAATAATTTTATATATATTAATAATATTTTTTGTTAAAAACTTTTATCATCATTATGATTAGCGTTGATAAATATATATTTTATCAGTGCTAAAAAAACGCTGATAAAGAGTACACCTTTATTAGTGTTTTCTTAGCACCGATAAACGTTAACTTTATCATCACTTTTTGTTTAGCGTTGATAAAAGTCAGTGCATCCCTTGTTCAGATTTGTGGTAGTGTCTACAGGGCTTTGCAACAAAGGAGGGATACACCTATTTTATAAATTTTAGGTGGCAGGATGCGTGAACTCCATTCATAGCTTATTTGTGAATTCTGAAAAATAAGTTCACGCTTCCTTAGCAGCAGAGGGTGAAATGTGAACCTCATTCATGCTTCTCTCTCAGAATATAGAAGGGTGAATGGGGTTCACTCTTATCTGAATCCCATTTTGAAAAATATCGCAACTCTATCCCTTTTTCTAAAAAAAATTAAACCCATTTAAAAAGTTTACCCTGAGTGTTTCTCTCTTCCCAATCTCCCACGAGCTCTATAACCAACACCCAGACGTCATTATGTATCTCGATATCCTCAGCTCAGAAGGTGCTAAAATCACAGCCCCTCCATAGAATCAGGTGGAACACAGTGTTCACCGAAGTTTTTCTGGTAAAATAGTTCAATAGAAACCTGTTTCTGCAAGCCTTTCTCATCAATTTTGATATCCTCTACACTCACCCGATGTTAAGACACGGTAGCAGAAAGAATGACCAGGACAGGCTCGTTTTTGTGTATGATTAGGTCAGGGTTGGTTCCAAGTGAAGGACCCTAAGAGGTGAGTGATTTCTCATGAATATTCACCGTAGAAGGGTGCATGGTGGAAATGGACTACACCGAGCATGTAAATTGTGTGGTGGGGTCTCAGTTTTCACCTAAAGGTGATGCAAATAGATACTAGGGGCTATGAGAATCTGTTGGGTTTGGCGGATGCCACTGCAGGAGAAAGGTTTGATTTGTATAGTGAGATGTTTGTGTAAAATAAGAATGCAGTGTAGTAAGAAAAGTTGTATGTGGCCTTTCAGTCTCACAAAAATACTGTTAGGAAGTCTGCATGAGGTTTTATGGAAGAAATTGTTATCTTGAGAGACTTTCAGGTGGTGTACCTAACCCAAATCTCATGCACATGAGTATAACCATGTCAGCCAACCCCCCATTGATGCTAATAAGACCTCACAAAACCTCAACATTTCTATCATCGGGTTTGGAAACTTAGTTCACTTCCTCACAAAAACCTTTTTAGTAGGTACTATAGTAGAAACTATAGCAGTCAGAACTATTCATCTGATTTGAGCCTTCGGACCACCAGTTTGGGCCTACGGGTCTTAGGATCTTCAGGTCACCAAGGCATTCAGGCAACCAGAAGATCTTCATGCCATAGGTCCTTCGGGCTACCAAAAAGGCCTTCGGGCCACTAGGACTTCAGGCCACAAAGGACCAAGAAATTCCCAAACAGACCACACAGGAGTAGACCCAAAAGAAGATTCAGAGCAAGTAGCATCCATCAGAGCAAAATTAATAGGATTGAAAGAACGAGAGGGTATGGCAAGTTTCATCAACACCAGGCACCATGCATCTCTGCACGGGGCAATGTTATCCAATCATCCATGCAAAGTGGAGAGCTAAATGCCTTCAATGATGCAGATGTTGGGGAGGGGTACTTCCAAAGTGTAGACAAGTCTTGGGCCTTCAAAGGTCATGTAATGGGCCTTGTGCGACTGGGCCTTTGGGTCATGTACGAGCCTTGTGCCACTAGGCCAACGGGTCATGCAATCCCCCCAACCCTTAAAAGGGGGTTATCTATAAATAAATAAAAATCTAAGGCCTTCGGGCTTTCGGAGTAAGGTGGTTTTAATAGCAGTGAACACAACAACGTGCGGAAGCAGATATGAAAATCACTAGAGGTGGTCGCAAGAACACAAATTGCACTGAAAACAAACTAGATATTATTGTTTTAACTTTGAATTAAAAACAACACACACAACACATCCTATTTATAAGGATACAAATGCACATAAATATAAATGATAGAAAAACAAATAGAAATAAAAGTCTACAATTTGGTGAAGTAGGTGTCGCCCAAGTCTTTAATTCCAAAAACGTTAAAGAATCCTTCTTTGAAGTTTCCCAACCCCATTGTAATAGTGGATGGTTGGTTCCAACCAAGTAAAAGATGTTTATTTTCCAACATCCTCTCCTAAACTTGTTTTCCTCGTAACCTAGACATTTGTATCATATCCAGGTGGATAACCAATGGGTGCAATGACTTCACCATAGCCAATGTCTTCCTTTTTCTTGTAGCCTTTGGTTGTATCGATATTTTAGATTTCCTCATATGTCACTTTCCTCAACATTTCATCTGATTTAGCTTTCTTGAAGCTAAATGAATCAGAATTTTCTAAGAGATAATGAAAATTTACATATTCCTCCATTGATTCCATTATCTCATATATATCTTCATGGCTTCAAACATTTTGGGGATATATATGAGAAAGTTCTCGTTCAATATATTCATAAGTAGAAGTATGTGTAAGAGTTGGTGTCCTAGAACCAACTAGTTTTACTTTGATTACACGGATATTTAATGTATTATTACATATTGTTCATTGTTCTTCATGGCTATGATGTAATAATGTCCTAGAGTATTTGTTGCATTGATAAGGTCATGGCATTTTCCCGCTATGATGAGAACCTTGAAATGCGATAACAATATTCTTAAATATAGTTCTATAGTTTGATGACATGCTATGATGGGACACATAGCATGTAAACCATCAGGTGCGAGTACTCTTAAGCAGATGAGACTTCCTCTTATGAAGTTCGCACTTGGTAATCTCCAAGATATAAGATTATGAGAATAGACCCGCTAGTAGGAATTCCACATGTTTTGGTGTCATTAGATATTTCTATCTGCAAGCATGTGCAATGATCCTTAGACTTTAAGATTATCATTAATACATGTCACGACTTACGTACTTTGATTTACTGATGAAAACCGTCACGCAGACAGTTGGCGAGAAGTAGGGTATGTTGGGTGTGTCATGAGTGGAATGTTATTAATGGATAAGTTGAGGAAGGATTTGTCCCTTATATTTAAGGAAGTTGATATCTCGTCCCTTTGATTGAAATAGAACTGTCGCATGAAATTCCATGGCCATGGTGTAACGATGAGTTTATTTCAGGTAGTCAAAGAACTATGTATCAAGCATAAAAGTTGATGAAACAATCATGAAACATGCTTGATGAGATATTGTGACAAATGAATTATATTACACAGTGAGTGTTTGTATGTGGATGTCATTATTGAAACTTTACGTTCTTTCTCTTGGGTGCCTTGACCCGTTTCTAGATAGTACTCTTGGACTTTAGGCAAACCCGCCTAATTCCAATGAGAAATAATCCTTAAGGATCACACACTAAGTGTTTTTGGTGGTCTCGGTTAAATTCTATTTGAATTTAATTAATGAAATAAATATTATTCTCAAGACCGTGGAATAATTTAATTCAAGTTAAAATGATCGCATAAATTAAATAAAAT
This sequence comes from Viscum album, assembly GCA_963277665.1. Classification (NCBI taxonomy): domain Eukaryota; kingdom Viridiplantae; phylum Streptophyta; class Magnoliopsida; order Santalales; family Viscaceae; genus Viscum; species Viscum album. The sequence goes on from OY728123.1 coordinate 1,767,084,601, forward strand.
ATATTTATTTATTTTATTGAACATTTAATAAATATTTATTTACTAGTTTTTCAACAAAATATTTATTTAAGAGAATAAATTATTTATTTATTTATTAGGGTGTTCAATAAATGGAAGTGGAGTTTAAGCAGACCAAGGTCAGTCTGGTAGTAAAATAATTATTTTCAAAATGGTAAATAATTATTTAACTAGTTGGCACAAATTAAAATAACGCTGCTATTATTTTATGATGTGGAATTTTATTTATAATTCTGTTTTGCGCAAGTTGGAACACCATAAATAATGACACGGTATTATTATTAAATGCATGAGTTTTCTCTAAGTTCATGAATGTACTTAATTGTTTCTATGCAATTAAATATTGTAACTGAAATTCCATGTATATTAATAGGAAAATACTCCTACTGTGCCATACAACATGCCACATGCCTGGTGAATTGAGAATTGTTGAGCCAAACAATTTCCCTCTCAAATCCTCTTCTCTCCCCTCTCAAGAACGAGAGACATTCTTCAAGGCTGAAGAACAGGCAATCAAGAACGACCGATACAAGACACTCGATTCACCACACTAGCACCCAGAGAACGAGTGATGTCAATCGGAGGCCATCAGAGCACGTGTGGATCACCGCTAGAGGGATTCTAGTTTGGATACTTACAAGCACAAAGAGATAATCTGGAAGGGTCATTCCGGATGATCAACATCATCAACGAAGAAAAATACCAAAGATCCAGGCATTATTTTTATTTATGAAATTAATTAAATTAATTATAAACATGATGTTCAAGATCCTCTCTAAAGGTTCCATGCATCTTTCATCTTTATCTAAATTTTTTATTATATTCCGTGGAGACTGGCATTCATCGTCGTATTGATCCCAGAATAATCATTGATCATGGTAAAAATAAAAATTGGGTGTTATCCCAACTACACTTCTGCTGCGCCCGAAACCTTCAAGTGGTATCATAGTAGTTACATTATAGTTTATAATTATTTAAATATTTTGTTGATGAATTACACATTTAATAATTTAGTTTTTCCAATTCAAGTTAATCATTCTACAAATCTGAATCTCGAGATCTATTCCTCCTCTTTCATTTCTCATTCACCTTACAAAAATGATCTTTTCTTATAATTTTGATTAAAATAAAATAGAGGATCTCATCTGAAGGTGTCAAAGCTTCCTAGTCGTACAATACTGGAACACATAGTGTGTATTCGACAGTACACGTCGTGTAGTCAAGATTCAATGCATCAGACCAGTCCACCAAACCAAGCCATGTGTTAGAGTATTTCTAAGTCTTAAATGACTCCATGTGTTGACCAGGAACAAGTGGCACACAGTTTTCAGATTACACACCATGTGGCCCAATAGACACAGTGTGTAGTTCCTTCGGGTTAGGGTTAGACCGTGTACCCCATACACAACTTTCCCATCTAGAGACCGTGTAATGAGGAACTACATGGCATGTGGCCCACTTAACACACCATGTACCCTGAAGATTTTTGAAGTATGCACACGCGTCATTTCCCTGGGTGTGTACTTCGGATAGACGGTGAAAAATAGTACACACTGTGTAGTTGGAACTACACGTCGTGTACTCATCCAAATTACATAGATTTATTAAAATTTATTATTATATTATACAAACCCTTGAGATGTATACCATCGTGCAGGCGTAAAGCTGAGCCACAACATGTGATAGGTGTTATATATATATGAGTTCAATTTAACATCCACGTAATGTTCATTTTTACTCATTGGGTAGTTATGAATAGGAATTCACCGGGTTGCCTTCATGGTACAAGTTACGTACAAAGATAATTTTAAATGAATTTATTTGTTTAAAATTATTATGTATGAGAATCTCAAGGAAATTCATAAAAGGGTTTAAAATAAAAGGATTGATTAATTAAAGATGATAATTAATTGATTTAAGCGTGATTTATCATAAACAAGAACGATTAAATAATTTATTGCTAGTTTTATTTATGTGTAAATATTGTTGCATGTATGGATGGTCATGAGGTAGACCAAGACCTTTGTATGTGGATGTTTTCTTTTAATTTATTTATTTGAATTAAATTTGTTGGTATGCGAGCCTTATACTCATTAATATGTAGGGCCTATGTGCCCAAGGTTTCTTTTATGTAAAACCCCCTTTTACCCCTCACCTAAATATGAGTTAAAAAAGGAATATGTATTGGATGGAACTCCCAAGCTAGTGTAGGTGTTTCAAGCTGGATCTAAGACGAAACCAATCCCAGGTGATACAGAGGTGGACAGGTGGAAGCTATAAACATGAACCCAAAAGGTTCAAGGTGTTTCTCCCCTAGGTCAGGGTTAGTTTATCAACCTCTATATAAACTAACCATTAGAAAAGCTCGTGATCATTCCATTTACTTTATTTTATTTCTGACAGTTTCATGGTTTATCATTATGGATGTGTTGTCACGGTCCCATAATTAATGAATTAAAGAAGCATGCAAGATGGAACTAAAATAAACTAGACTTATGTGTAAATATTATCAAGACATGGTTAATCACTTAAGTAAGTTCCACTTAATATTAACAATAATGTGATAATGATAATAAGAAATTCACGCATAAGAGATAAAAATCCATCAAATAAAATATTAAGTCAGAACAAGCCTTCCGTTACTTGATTAAGGGAAAAACTCAATAAAACTATGTGTTTGAACAACCCTTGTTTGGGGACACTTACTTTTATACAGTAAGACCTTATGAAAGGTTTCGGGTTGACTTAACCATATTACATCAAGAGGAGTATCCCTTGCTAGACTTGGTGTAATATTGGAGGCAAGATTTGAGGAAATCCAAAGTTATGATTTTAGGATTAGGGAGTCCACTCAACATATCAAGGAGATGCAAGCCTGCAGTTGGCAAAGACCTGCTTACCTAAATACCTTATAATATCTTGACCAACCCTTGTTGGGGTTATACGAAGGGGAATATGGATCCTTGCCACTAGAATGTCATGGAAACTGGACATTCTGAGTTCAATGGTGAGGTCTATTGGGACTTGATAAAATAGTGGGAGACTTAATAAAATTTATTATTTCTCATAAAATGTAATCAAGAAAGTACTAATGATATGATCTTTTAATTGTAGAATAAAAATGACAAGCTTGTAAACCACACTATCCCTACAATCAATTCTAGATAAAGAAAACATCATCACTAGTAGTAACTTCTAGGAATGGTTTAAACGCCTTCAGGTTATCCTATGCCATGAATGGAAGTCTTACATGCTAGAGTCAGCATTACCTGATGCTCCTTCCAAGGAGGCGAGTGATGAGGATTTCCTGGTCTATGAGAAACATATGAACGACACGGTCGATGTTCAGTGTTTGATGTTATCATCAATATCTAGTGATCTCATGAAGTCTCATGAAAACATGGATGCTTATAGCATGCTCGAGCACCTCTGTGGTCTTTACCAAGAGAGAGAAAGATAGGAAAGGTTTGAGATCTCTAAGGCACTCTTTCAGAGTAAACTTAGAGAAGGTGCCCCAGCTGGGCCTTATGTAGTCAAGCTCATTGGCTACATTGAGCACCTAGAGGTTCTAGGGTTTAAACTCCCTGAAAAACTGGGCACTGATCTCATTCTCGTATCACTCCCTCAGAGCTTCTCTAACTTTGTTGTCAATTTCAATATGAACAACATTGAGAAGTCTCTATCTGATCTTCTTATCCTCATTCTCCAAGTGGACAAAGATATGAAGCGTGAAAATCCTTATGTCCTTATGGTGAATAAGAGGAAAGGGAAGGAGAAGAGATTTAAGCCCAAAGATTCTTCACAGACTTCCAAGAAAAAAAGATCAAAGGAGAGGCAAGGGAACAAGAGGCTGTTAGTTTCGCATGTGGCAAGAAGGGCCACTGGAAGAAGAACCGCACCCAGCCTAAGAAGCAAGGGGAAGCTTCAGGTGTATTTGTTATCAAATGTAATCTATCTGTTTCTACAAATTAGGTATTAGATACATCTTTTGGTGCTCACATATGTATCCAAATACAGGAACCAAGTAGATTCAGGAAGATTGATCGAGGGTTGGTAGATCTACGAGCAGCCAACGGAACCAGACTTGTTGTTGTAGATGTCGGGGACTACCACCTCACGTTTCCAACTAGGATGATCTTGGTGTTAAAGGGTTGTTATTATGTGACTTCTGTTACTAAAAACATTATTTCTGTATCCAGATTAGATACATATGGATTTGTTTTCAAGTTTGGAAATTAATGTTTCTTCTTCTACAAAGATAGAATTTGTTATGGTAGGGCACATTTATACAATAGACTTTACGTGTTGGATTACACAAACCAAGTAATGGAAATCAATAACAAAGATACTTCACATGAATCATACCACACCCAAATTTGGGATCACCAGATAGGTCATGTAAACGAGAAACACTTGACAAAATTACATCAAGATGAATATTTAGATTCTTTCAAACAAAAACCACTTGGCATATGCCATGCGTGTTTACAAGGCAAAATGACCAAATCCCCATTTAGTGGGAAAGGCGAAAGGGCTAAAGAACTTCTTGAATTGGTTCATACTAATGTGTGTGGACCATTTTTAGTTGAAGCAAGGGGAGAGTACTCATACTTCATAACTTTTACTGGTGATTTTAGTAGATATGGATATATCTACTTAATGAGGTATAAGTCGGATTATTTTGATAAGTTCAAAGAATACAATAATGAAGTTGATAACTAGCTTGGTAAGAAGATTAAGAAACTCTTCTCAGACTGAGGTGGAGAATATATTAATCAAGACTTCATTAATTACTTACGGGAGTTTGGGATCCTATCCCAACTCACTCCTCCAAACACACCCTAGTGGAATGGTGTGAGCGAAAGGAGGAACTACACCCTGTTGGACATGGTGAGATCAATGATGAGTCACGCGAGTCTTCCATTATCCTTTTGAGGATATACATTACAAAAATCAGCACACATACTAAACCAAGTACCAAATAAATCGATAAATGGTATTCCATATGAGTTTTGGAGTGGAAGAAAATCCATGTTATCGAATTTACATGTGTGGGGTAGTGAAGAGTTTTTTAAGGCCTCTTCAGGTAAAAAACTCGCACCCCGAGGCACAAAGTGTACCTTTATAGGATACCCCAAGAAAACAAGGGGATATTACCTATACATCCCCTTAGACAAAAAGGTTATAGTGGAAAGACATGCCATATTCCTTGAGAGGGAGAGCATCTTCAAAAGAGATAGTGGGAGCGAGATAGACTTCGATGAATTTGAGGCTCAAGGTACACAAGAGTTAGTATAGGAACAGATTCCACAAAGCCCCGTGGAATAAGAATCAGTTCTATATACACAAGTACTGCGTAGGAGTACAAGAGAGGTTAGAGAATCGAAATGGTATGTTTTTCTAGTTACCGAGTATGGTGACTCGTTATTAGTTGATAATAATGATCCTATAACCTACAAGGAAGCAATAAGTGTCACAGACTTTTCCAAGTGGCAAGAAGCCATGAATTATAAAATAGATTCCATGTACCAAAACCAAGTCTGGATTTTGGTAGATCCTCTAGTTGATGTAAAGCATGTTGGTTGAAAATGGGTATTCATGAAGAAACTGGACATGGAAGGACAAATTAGTACCTATAAGGCACGACTGGTTTCAAAAGGGTTTAAACAGCGTCAAGGAATTGACTACGATGAAACCTTCTCACCAGTTGTAATGTTGAAATCCATCAGAATTCTACTTGTCATTACGGCTTACCATGACTATGAGATTTGGAAAATTGATGTCAAAATAGAATTCCTTAATAGGAACCTTTAGGAAGATGTCTACATGACACAACCTGAAGGGTTTGTGACTCCAAAGGATTACAATAAGGTATGAAAGTTGCAGAAATCTATTTATGGATTAAAGAAAGCATCTAGGTCATGGAATATTCATTTTGATGAAGCCATAAAAGAATTTGGTTTTATCAAGAATTAATGTGAGCCTTGTGTCTACGAACAGTTTAGTGGGAGTGCAGTTGTTTTCCTAATAGTATATGTTGATGAAATATTACTTATTGGAAATGAGATACCATTCTTACATTCTATTAAGGAATGGTTGAATCAATGCTTTTCCATGAAAGGCTTGGGTGAGGCAGTGTATATTCTTGGGATCAAGATACATCGTGATAGATCCAAGATATTTTTGGGCCTAATTCAAAGTACATACATTGATAAGACACTAAAGATATTCAGTACGGTAAAATCCAAGAGGGGATTGTTGCCAACGTCCCATGGCATTCATATTTCCAAGAAAAAGTGTCCTCAGACACATGAGGAAAGAAAGATAATGGCAAGGACTCCATACTCATCAGCGACTGGGTCAGTCGTGTATTCCATGCTATGTACTAAGATGGATGTCGCCTATGTATTGAGTGTGGTAGGAATATATCAAGATGACCCAGGTGACCGCCATTGGATGGTAGTCAAGACTATCCTAAAGTATCTGAGGCATCATAAGGATATGTTCCTAGCTTATGGAGGAGATGAGGAACTATTCATCATAGGATATGAAAATGCTAGTTTCCAGACTGATCAAAATGACATGAAGTCACAAACGGGATACATCTTCACTTTGAATGGAGGTGCAGTGAGCTGGAAGAGCTCAAAGCAGAGTATGGTCACAGATTATATAGTAGAGTTCGAGTATATCGTAGCTTCTGAGGAAGCTAAAGAATTAGTTTGGATACAAAGCTTTGTCTAAGAGATAGATGTGATAACTAGTAGTAAAGATCTCATCACACTGTATTGTGATAATAACTACAATGGTAGATCTCGCAAAAGATCCAAGGTAACATCAACAGACGAAGCACATACTTCGGAAGTATCATCTCTTGAGGGGTTTTTCTCAAAAAGGTGAAGTTAGAGTGAGCAGTATTTCTACGGAAGACAACGTGGAGGACCCCTTGAATAAAGCCTTGACTCAACAGAAACATGATCATTATGTGAGGTCTAGCGGACTGAAAGTCGTAGTCAGTTGGATCTAGTCCAAGTGGGAGTTTGTAAGAGTTGGTTTCCTAGAACCAACTGGTTTTACTTTGATTACATGGATATTTAATGTATTATTACATATTTTTCATTGTTCTGCATGACTATGATGTAATACTGTCCTATAGTATTTGTTGCATTGATAAGGTCATGACAGTTCCCCGCTATGATGAGAACCTTGAAATTCTATAACAATATTCTTAAATATAGTTCTACGGTTGGATGACATGTTATGATGGGGCACATAGAATTCAGATCGTCGGGTGAAAGTACTCTTAAGCAGATGAGACATCCTCTCATGAAGTTTTCACTTGGTAATCTCCAAGATAGAAGATTATGAGAAAAGACCCACTAGTAGGAATTCCGCATGTTTTGATGTCATAATATATTTCTATCTTTGAGCATATGTAATGATCCTTAGACTTTAGGATTTTTATTAATACATTTCACGACTTACGCACTTTGATTTACTGACGAAAACTGTCACGCAGACAGTTGGTGGGAAGTAGGGTGCGTTGGGTGCGTCACGAGTGGCATGTTATTAATGGATAAGTCGAGGAAGGATTTGTACCTTCCATTTATGGAATTTGATATCTTGTCCCTTTGATTGAAATAGAACCGTCATGTGAAATTCCATGGCCATGGTGTAATGATGAGTTTATTTCAGGTAGTCAAAGAACGACGTATCAAGCATAAAAGTTGATGACACAATCATGAAACATGCTTGATGAGATATTGCGACAAAGGGATTATATTACATAGTGAGATTTTGTATGTGGATGTTGTTGTTGCGACTTTACGTTCTTTCTCTTGGGTTCCTTGACCCATTTCTAGACAGTACTCTTGGACTTTAGGCAAGCCCACCTAATGCCAACGAGAAAGAATCCTAGAGGGTCGCACATTAAGTGTTTTTGGTGGTCTCGATTAAATTCTATTTGAATTTAATTAATGAAATAAATATTATTCTCAAGACATTGGAATAATTTTATTCAAGTTAAAATGATCTCATAAATTAAATAAAATATATTTATTTATTTTATTGAACATTTAATAAATATTTATTTACTAGTTTGTAAATAAAATATTTATTTAAGAGAATAAATTATTTATTTATTTATTCGGGTGTTCAATAAATGGAAGTGGAGTTCGAGAAGACCAAGGTAGGTCTGGTAGTAAAATAATTATTTGCAAAACGATAAATAATTATTTAACTAGTTGACACAAATTAAAATAACACTGCTATTATTTTGTGACGCAGAATTTTATTTATAATTCTGTTTTGCGCAAGTTGGCACACCATAAATAATGACGCGGTATTATTATTAAATGAATGGGTTTTCTCTAAGTTCCTAAATTTATTTAATTGTTGCTATGCAATTAAATATTTTAACTGAAATTCCATGTATATAAATAGGAAAGTATGCCTATTGTTCCATACAACACACCACACGCCTGGTGAATTGAGAATTGTTGAGCTAAAAAATTTCTCTCTCAAATCCTCTTCTCTCCCCTCTCAAGAAGGAGTGACATTCTTCAAGGCTGAAGAACAGGTGATCAAGAATGACCGACATAAGACACTTGATTCTCCACACTAGCACCTGGAGAACGAGCAGTGTCGATCGGAGGCCATCAGAGCACATGTGGATCACCGCTAGAGGGATTCTAGTTTGGATCCTTATAAGTGCAATGAGATAATCCGGAAGGGTCATTCTGGATGATCAACATCATCAACAAAGAAAAATATCAAATATCCAAGTATTATTTTTCTTTATGAAATTAATTAATTTAATTATAAACATGATGTGAAAGATCCTCTCTAAAGGTTTTGAGCCTCTTTCTTCTTTATCTAAATATTTGATTATATTCCATGGAGACTGGCGTTCATCGTTGTATTGATCCCGGAATAACCATGGATCATGGTAAAAATCAAAATTGGGTGTCGTCCCATCCACAGTTCTGTTGCGCCCGGAACCTTCAGTGATGACGTCATTGGTTCTTCAACTCCTTAATCCTCCATTGGTACTTTTTCAACACTTTCTTCATCTTCTAAAGTGAGTTTTGCCTTTCTAGAATCATCTTGATTCCATTTCCAAGACCCCTTTTCTTCAAGGATAACATCTCTACTATAAATAATCTCCTTGGTGATGGGATTATACAAATGGTATCCCATTGCCCGATCTCCATATCCCATAAGAACACACTTCACTTCTTTATCCTTGATCTTTTCTCATTTCGCCTTCAGGATCCTAACATCGACAAAGGAACAAAAAACTCTAAGATGTATTACACTTTGTTTATGAGTACTCTATTTGATTTTGGATTCAATGGACCGCACATATCGATATGAACACTACCACAGATCTAGGTAAGGGATGCGCCCGCTTTTATCAGTGCTAAGAATAAAGCGCCGATAAAAGCCTCACATTTATCAATGCTAGCTAAAAGCACTGATAAAGGTCACGTTTATCAACGCTAAAAAACCATTGATAAAAGTTTTTAATAAAAAATTTATTAATATATATGTATATATATATAATTATTATATTTATATTAAAAAATAATGTTTATTTATATACATTAATTAAAAATGAGTGTTTATAATTAATATAAATATGATATATTAATATATATTTTTAATAATTTAAATATATATATATATATAATGTTTTAGAAAAGGTATTTATAATATTATAAATAATTAAATATATATTTAAATAATTATAAATTTATAATAATTTTTTAAAAATAATAAATATACTTATTCTATTTATAATTATATATAAATACTTTTTAAATATATTTATTTATATTTATAATTATAATTATAAATAAATATATTTATTTAAATAAATATATGTCTCCAATGAATTTGGTATATATATATATATATCATGAGATAATGATGATATTCATTGACATGATTGATGTTATTTATGTTCATATATTGATGTGTGAGTATAATTGATGCTATATGATCATAAGTTTATTTATTGACGTGATTATGAGTTGCTAAATGTTAAGATTACCTATATTATGATGATGCGTGCATAGGTTTTGTATTCATCATGAATGTTCATTTATATATTAAAACCCTTATTATGTTCTCATAAATACTTATAAAATTTCAATAAATATATTTATTATATTTATAATTATAAATTTTTTATTATATATAAATACTTTTTAAATACAATTATAACTAAATATATATATATATATATATATATATATAATTATAAAATTACACTAAATAAATTTATTATAAATTTATAAATATTTGTATATTTATATTTACATATTAATATATATATATATATATTTATAATTATATACAAATATTTATGAATATATTTATTTATACTAGTAATTATAAATATATATATTTAAATAATTATAAAATTATAATAAATATATTTTTTATATTTATAATTTTATAAATATATATAATTTTATAAATATATTTATAAATATATAAAAATATTTATAATTGTAATTATAAATAAATATAGATATATGTAAATAATTATAAAATTATAATAAATATATTAATTATATATATTTATAAAATTATAAATATAATAAATATATTTATTATAATTATATATATTTATATATATATATTTATAATTATAACTATAAATAAATATTTATTTATTAATTGGTACAATTATAAATAAATATTTATTTATTTAAATAATTATAAACTTATAATGTCTTGAACTTTCCTAGTATAAAATTATAATAAATATATTTATTATATTTATAATTTTATAATTATATATAATAAATTTACTAATTATATATATTTATAGAATTATATATATACCAAAACGGCGTGAACCATGGGCTAGCCCATGATTCTGAAATTTATTAAAAATAAAGAGAATATGGTATAAGTAGAGATGGAGAATGAAAACAAGTGACAAGACACATCACAACAAGAAAAATATTCATATGTGAGGTCAAACACCACCTTTACCTCTCGGATAACAGTCCATCTTCCATGTTTTGGGCTGCTACCATGTCTCATCATCATTATCATCCGATTGGATTGGATCTTCTAGATGACTTGATCCCTCCAAAACTAACTTTCTAATCTCATTGCCTTCAATAAGATGAACTCCATGAGCATTACTAAATTCTTCACGGAATACCTCTTTGTTATTTGACCTGTTTAAAATGTCAAGCAGAACAATATTATTTTTATCAGAGCCCAGTGGAGTAACTGTGTCGAGACTCTAAACATGATAGGTCCCCTACACAACATCAGCCCATACCTTACAACCCTTCCACTGCCCATCCATAAAAGCCTTCGTGGGTCCTGCTCCATCAAACACATCTTGTCTCTTATCCTCAACCGGATGAGTAACTCTAGAGGGAACTAAGACCAAATCCCCCTTACTAGTAAGAGAACATATATAAGGTTTAACCTACAAACATGAATTATCAACAAGTTTTTCCTTCCCTTTACAATCAAAAGAGGCAGTTAGATGATCCTCCTGATCCAATTGCAGATTGACGGCAGCTTGAGTAGTACATTCCTCATCAGATTCTACATGTTCACCAGCAGACTCACGGAGCTGCACAATTTGTGGAGATCCCTACACATATCCAGTAATGCCAACAAATTTATTCATCTGTCTATGAATGTCAGATTCATTATCACCTTTAAGAGTATGTAGGGAAGACCTATTGTTAATACCTTCAATGGTGTCACTAGTAGAGGATTGATGAACTGTTATAGGGGATATTCCAACATTGAAATTTCCCAGGTTCTTCATGTTATGAGTAAAATTATAAATATAGGAAATATAGTTATTAAAATTTTATAATTATTTAAATAAATATATATTTATTTATAGTTATAATTATAAATAAATACATATTGATTTAAATAACTATAAAATTATAATAAATATATTTATTATATTTATTATTATATATAATAAATATATTAATTTTATAAGTAAATATAATAAATATATTTATTATAATTTTATAATTATAAATAAATCTATATTTATTTATAATTTTTATAATTTTATAAATATATATAATTATATAAATATATACAAATATTTACAAATATATTCATTATATATATAATTATAAATAAATAAATATTTATTTATAGTTATAATTGTAAATAAATAAATAAATATATATATTATATAATTTTATAAATATATATAATAATATTAATAAATTATTAACATTAAATCTTTATCAGCATTTTTTTAGCGTTGATAAAGATATCCTTTTATAAGCACTAAAAAAGCGCTGATAATACTATTCTTTATTAACGCTAAAAAATGCTGATAAAGATGTTTTATCATCGCTTTTTATTTTAGCACTGATAAAACACCTCTTTATCAGTGTTTTTTAAAAAGCACTAAAAAAATCCTATCCCTTCGTTTAAAAGAACTCTAACCAGATGTATTCTCTCGCACACCTTTATGATTTCACGGAACCCCACTACTGCCGCATCGCTGCTCTCACTAAACCCCACTGTCATTACGCTACCGCTCCACCAAACCACATGACCGCCATACTGCAACTCTCACCGAACCCTATTCCCACCGCCGCCACTAGTCTACTAGATAAAGGTTCTGACTTTTAAGAAATCATGTAATCTCATGCCAACATGGGTTGCATGTGAAGGTGAGGAACATATCTGGATAGCCATCTGAGTTACAAATTTTCATTTCATATTAATAATTCTAAATCATGTATCTTGGTCCACCCATGAAAGTTGAATGAAAAATAATATTTTTTCCACAAAGCATGCCATCATGATCATCTTTTAAGTAAGCTTCTTGCAAACCAATGTATCACTCAACTCTTAAATTTTTTTGATTAAATCAAACGAAGGAAAAATGTTGAGATTCAACCATTATATAAGCATCAACTACAAATTGTTGTAAGAGTAATCTTGAATGTAAGAATATTGTATGCTAATTTGGTATGAATTGAAGATGGTATGAAAAGTACTCTCTCATTGTTACTTTTTGGACTCTTGAAGTTATGGAAGGCGAATTGTGGTAAAAATTATTCAAATACCCAACTTTACTTGTGGAAAAAATTATGGGGTATTGCAATGGAATATATAGAGGATAAAGTTCATCTATACATTGAAGCTCACCTGATCATGTTTTTATGATGATATCTCTGAACTCGTAAATATCTTCAATATCACCAATAATTAGCATAATAATTTAATATAGATAATATTTTCATTATTTTTATTTGTTTTTAAATGATTTAACCCCTACCAATTAATCAATTTGAGTTTATTTGTATCATTTTAATGTTTTTGGTGAATTGTGAGCTTAATTGTAAAAATTGGTTAATTATTGAAAATTGATTTTTGGAGCTTCTATTTTTTAGGTATAACTATTGCAATTTTGATCCAAAATGAGTGATCCTTTTCTAGGCTCTCATTTATTGTGGGATTTGAATTTTTCTTTTGTACCCATACCCAATTCTAAATGCACTGGCCCAAAAAAATCAATTAAGTGAAGTAAATTTGATGGCTGACATAATGGACCCCACCTTAGTAATAGAATCATATCTCATCCTAAATAACTTAAAATTAAGTGATTCCATATTGAGTATAAATATAACTCTATGTATCATTTCCACATTAAATTTCATGAATAAATTCCGTCATTAAGGTATTCATTGAATATTCCAAAGTGGAGGTAGTTGATGAGTCTCCTCGGGTAGAACAATCATTTATCAGTAATATGGGGTTAAATTTTTTTACACTTCTCAAAATATTTTGAGATTTTGTGGGTGAATTAATTAGAGATAGAGGAACAAATTTTTTGAAGGAACCTACCAGATATTTTCCCATTTATGATGTAAACTCGACTCAAACTTTCAAAGGAGTGAATCTGGAGGGAAAATTTTCACCCCTCAACCCTATATATATGAGTGTTCACTTCTATTCAAGGTTATCGAAAAAGGTGAAATAAGGGTTGTGTTGGAGGATTGGAGTATTGAATTTCTATGTATTTTATCTTTTCTTTTTGTTTATTTCCATATGTGAAGCCTTTGAGTGATCAGAGAAGGGGGAGTTTCACTTTTGTACTGTTGGAGTCTTAAAATTTAATGTAAAACTCTCTTTTTCTATTGAATGGTTTTTATTTATAGTGGTTACCAATTCTCTTAATGCGTTTGTGTTTTGGGTTTTGGTGTATTAATTTTTTATATCTTTGGTTGAAGAACTTTTAACTCCCTCTACCTAGTGTAATTTGTCTCGATCGATCATATTATGTTAGGTGGTGAGTGTCAAGCGATCATTGGCATGTGTGTGGAACTAGTGAATCATTTCTAGATTTCTAAAGATCAACAAGTCCTGATCGGGACTTGACTTAGTTGTTTGGGAATTTTTTATGAACTTCCATGAACATATGAGTGAGTTCCATTGCTTTCTTCAAACAAGGGTGATTGATAAATTGATTGAGGTTTATTTCATTTATTATTCAATTGGAGGATAGGGTGAATGATTTTTATGAAAATGATGATATAGAAAAAGGTGATCCTACCCTAACCCCATCACTCTCTTTATCCACTTGTGTTCAAACTTTATTTTCAATTGCTTCATTTTTTTTTAAAATCAAGCAATTTTAAAAACAACCTCTTCTTATTTCCCAAATTTAAGTGACAAACATAATTGATGTGCACTCCTCTATAGAGACAACCAATGTTACCCACTTTACTACATTTTAAATTTGGTAATATTTTTTTTGTCTCACCCCATGACAGACACATGTCAAAAATTTGTATTGTTTCTAGGGAGGTAGTGCCAACATTTTTTCTCCCTTTATTTTATCTTTTCTTATTTTCTATTCAAAATTACATGACTAGAACCTCAAAAACTGAACCTTTCCCCCCTTGATCCTAAAATTCAAATAATATTGTTAAATATAAATAGAAAAATTAATTTTCAATCTGAATTTGAGGAAATTTATCTTGAAATTTTGAGTGGAACTTCAAGTGTTCACTCTGAGCCTGTCATCATGGCTGGAAATCAAAACCTAGCACTTAGAGACCTCTATGCACCACAATTCCTTAATCAAAATAATCAAATTTCCATGATAGTGTTACAAAATGATTTTGAGATGAAACCTAACATGATTCCATTACTTACAAAGTTTCATGGCTTGACTTGTGAAGATCCAAAAAACATATTAAAGAGTTCACACATATCTTCTCAACTTTTAGACCCCATGAAGTAGCTGAGGAACAAGTAAAGTGGAAGGTGTTCTCATTTTCATTGGAAGGATATGCCAAAGAATGGTTGTATGGTCTAAAATCAGGATATGTGAATGATCATAATGACTTGGTAAGATGCTTCATGCAAATATTCTTCCCCGCCTCTAGAAGCACAACCATTATAAAGGAGATCTATTCCATCAGACAATCATATGGAGAAACCCTTTACGAGTACTAAAAAATATTTAAAAAGCTATATGATAGTTTCCCATATCAAGCCATTGAGAAGCATCACTTTATTGTCTTATTCTATCAAGTATTACTGGACAATGATGAAAACCTTCTTGATGCATCATCTGGAGGTGCATTGATTGAAAATTCACCAGAATAAGGAAAGGGCTTGATTGAGAAGATTTACCAAAACTCACAATAGTTTGGTACAAGAGGTACTGGAACAAGAGGTATTCATGAGGTATGGACTTCTCATCCATCACCCTTAATAGAAACTAGGATTGAAGAGCTAACCAGTTTGGTGCAAAATATGGCCTTGAAACAAGTGTTTTACCAACAAGAATCAGCTAAGGTATGCGGTTTATGCTCATCACTTGATCATTTCACTGACCAATGTGCTGAAATACAGGGAATGGAAACTTGTGCGGCAACCTTTCATCTGAGGAAGGTCCAAAAAAATAAAGGATGGAGAGAGGCTAACCATGTTCAATATGGGTTTGAAAAATAGTAGAATCAAGCTAGACCCCCGAACTAAAACCAATTCCAAAACCAACCTCCATTCCAGCAACAATTCCAAAACCCACCACCATTTCAAAAAAATCAATCTTATAACCAGAATCCATGCCACCAAACACCCACTTTCCTAATACCCTATGATCAACCATCAACCATCACACAATCTTCTGTGGAATAGCTAAAATCCAAGTATGGTGACCTATAAGATAAGGATGATAATCTGGAAAACATGATGGGAAATTTTGTTAAAATCATGTCCAAAAACCTAGAAAAACTTCCTTCCCAAACAATCCCAAAACCAAAATAAAGTTTAATAATGATAATAATAATAAGTGTAAAATAAATCTCACCAAAAGACACCATTGAACCTGCAACAAGACCACCTAATTTGGGGGATAATGAAGTGGTAAATTCTGAAAATTATGTGAAAATTCACCATGAAGAAGAGAAGAAAGAGGAGAAGGAGAAGGATAGGCTAAGGAATAATAGACAAGAAACACCATTTAAAATTAAACAAAGATATAGTAAAGACTTACCCCCCCCCCCCATTTCCATCAAGGATGATTGAAACAATGAGATTGCAGGAAGAAGCACTTCAAAAAGAAATTTTGGGCACCTTCTAGAAAGTGGAAATTAATATCCCCCTTCTTGAAGCACTTGAAAAAAATTCCAAAGTATGCTAAATTTTTTAAGGATATTTTCACTAAGAATAAGTGACTTCAAGGGAATTAAATGATCAATTTGGGAATAAGTGTATCATCCCTTATCACACCACAATTTCCAAAAAAATGTCAAGATCTAGGGACGTTTTTCATTCAATGCATCATTGGTTATTTAAATTTATCTAATGATTTTTGTGATGTAGGTGTGTAAATTAATGTATTTCCTCACTCAGTATACACATTTTTTCATATGGGAGACTTTAATCCCACAAGAGTGGTGGTCCAGCTTGCAAACAGATCTATAGTCTTCCCAGTAGGAGTTCTGGAGGATGTCCTTGTGAAAGTCAAAGATATATTATTCCCAGCTAACTTATATGTGATTAATATAGAAGAATATAGGATCCCATAATACTCACCCATAATTTATGGAGACCTTTCTTAAAGACAGTTAAAACTGTCATCAATTTCTATGAAGAGACACTCACCATGGAGTTTGGAGATATCACTGTCCATTTTAATATTTTTGATTCCATAATAAAGCACCCATCTGATGATCACTCACTCTTTGAACTCTCCTATGAAGTTGGTACTAAAAACATTGAATAATCAGGTATGTGAAAATAATTCTTATCCTTAGGAGAGACTTGTTCCATTGAAAATATCATTGAACATGTGGATGCCCAAAATTTGAGAGATTATAATTTCATGTGGGAGGAAGAGGTAATATCTGATTTCATTGATGATTTGTTAAATGATGAGGAAGATGATATGATTTCTTTTGTGTAGGATTTCCAACCATTATAAGTGGGGTGCATCAGTTTAGTTTTATCCCTTGAGAATCCTCCTGATCTGGAATTAAAACCACTCCCCACTGATTTGCAATATGTGTACCTTAGAGAGGGAGATAAATTACCAGTGATAATTGCTAATAATTTATCTAAAACCCAAGAAAAATCATTGATTGATCTTTATAGATAAAATTTCTAATATATATGGTGGATATTAGGTTATATCCTTAGAATAAACCCAAAAATATACTCACATAGAATTTTTATTGAGGGAGATTCCAAACCTATTAGACAGTCCCAAAGGAGGTTGAATCCCACCTTGATGGAGGTTATGAAGAAGGAGATCGAGAATATATTAGAATCCGTGATCATCTATCCCATTTTAGATTCACAATGGTTTAATCTAATTCATATATTTTCAAAGAAAATAGGCCTAACCACTATGGGGAATGAAAATAAAAAATTAATCCCTATGAGAATTCAGAATAGCTGGAGAGTGTGCATTGATTTTAGGAAGTTGAATCAGGTCACTTGGAAAGATCATTTCCATATTCCCTTCATTGATAATATGTTATAAAAATTGGCAGGGATAACTCATTATTTCTTTTTGGATGAATGTTCATGTTATTTTCAGGTACCCATTTCTCCCGAGGATTAAGAGAGGACAACCTTTACTTGTCCCTTTAGTACTTTTTCATATAAAAGGATGTCATTTGGATTATGTAATGATCCAATTACATTTCATAGGTGTATGGTAAGTATTTTTTCTGATCACATTGAAGATTTTTTGGAGGAGTTCTTAGATGATTTCATAGTTTTTTGGAAATTCCTTTGACCATTGTTTGAAAAATCTGGAAAAAGTTTTGAAAACCTTCATTGAAAAGAATCTTGTTTTAAATTTTGAAAAGTGAAATTTCATGGTTGAGAGAGGAATTTTCCTTGGGTATGTCATTTAAAAAAATACATTGAAGTTGATAAATAAAAAATTTAATTGATAAATTATTTTCCCTACCCAACTTGTGTGAGGCATGTTAGATTATTTTTAGGACACGTAGGATTCTATAGGAGGTTTATCAGAGATTTCAATAATATTGCTCTCCCTCTCTCTAGATTTCTTTTGAGAGATTCTGATTTTGATTTAAATGGTTCATGTAGGGAATAATTTAATTATATTAAGAGGATATTTATTACACCACCTGTGATGCAACCATCAAATTTGGAAGAACCATTCAAGCTACATTGTGATGCTCATAACCAAGAAGTTGGAGAAGTCCTTTATCAGCGAATTGAGGGCAGGCAACAAGTAATTGTCTATGCCTTGAGAACCTTGGATGTGGATCAAATAAACTACATAACCATGGAAAATGAGTTTTTAGTAGTTGTTTTTTCTTTAGAAATATATATATCATATCTTCTTGGAACTAAAGTCACTGTGTTTTCTGATCATGCATCTTTTAGGTACTTGATGGAGAAGGATGAAGCTAAATTGAGGCTAGTGAGATAGATGTTATTTCTATAGGAGTTAAAAATATAAATTAAGGGAAATAAGGGATTTTAGAACCAAGTGGATGATCATTTAAGCAGACTGCCCAACACTATTGAAGATGAAATTCTAGAAAAAAAACCATTGAATAATCACCTTCCAGGAGAGCAGTTGTACTTGGTTGAAGGATAAGTGTCTTGGTATACTAACATGGTAAATTATTTGGTAACATCTCAGGTCCCATCTCATTTAAATTCTCATAAAATTCACAAACTGAAAGCTAAATCTAGATATTACTTTTGGGATGATCCATTTCTTTGGAAGATTTGCAATGATCAAGTGATAAGAAGACGTTTTCTTGAGAGTGAAATTGGTTATGTCTTTGAGTTTTTTCACACTTTAGAATGTGGAGAAAACTTTGGACCTCAAAGGATAGTAAGTAAGGTTTTATATTCTAGACTTTATTGGCCCACCCTTTTTAAATATTCTCATGATTTTTTCAAAAGGTGTAAAAAAATTCAGTTTTTTGGAAACATTTCAAAGAGACAAGAAATGCCTCAACATCCACTTAACTTTTGTGATATTTTTGAAGTCTAGGGAATATAATTTATGGAACATTTCCCAATGTCATTTGGAAATTCTTATATCTTTCTTTCAGTTGATTATGTCTCCAAATAAGTGGAATCAAAGGCCACCGAGACTGACGATGCTAAAGTTGTTTGTGATTTTGTTAGGGATAACATATTTTGTAGGATTGGAGTGACTAAAGCCATAATTAGTGATCAAGGGACTCACTTTTTCAATTGGAGAATGGATTTATTGCTAAATAAGTATGATGTGCATCATAAAACATCAACTCCCTATCACCCACAGACAAATGGTCAAGGTGAAGTGTCCAACAGGGAAATCAAAGGAATATTGGGAAAGACTGTTAATCCAAATAGGGAGCAATGCAGCCAAATGTTAGAAGACACTTTATGGTCTTATAGGATATCCTACAAGACCCTAATTGGAATGAGTCCATATATGTTGATTTATGAGAAAAGTTTTCACCTGCCTATGGAATTAGATCAAAAGGTGTATTGAGTTTTTAGAAAGATGAATTTGGATATTAAAAGTGTTGGGAAAGAGAGAAGATTTTAGTTATAGGAGATGGAGGAAATTAGGAGGGTATCATTTGAAAATTCTACGATTTAAAAAGAGAGAACAAGACTGACACATGACAAGCTGATCCAACTGAATGACTTCCATCCTGGAGACAAAGCGTTGTTATTCAACTCAAGACTAAATTTGATGCTAGGTAAACTTCATTCCAGATAGGAGGGTCCATTTATGGTTACTCATATATATCATTTCAGTGCTATGCAGATTGTGAATGATGGAGAGTAGGATCCATTCATTTTTAATGGATATAGGCTAAAGAAATTCCATGGGACCATTCCATTAGATCTTGTGGAAGAGATCACACTCCTCCAACCTTTCTATCAATAAAAGTCATCAGTTTTTACCTCTACTTTACATTTTCTTACTTGTTGTGATTCATTTTCAAATCTTCTTACATGTTAAATCCATCTGAATGCATTGAGCACACTGCATCATTTAAGTGTGGGGGAGGGAACTTTTATAGTTTAGGATTTTCATTTATTGTTTTCTTTTTTTTTCAAAAAAAATGTGTGCGTGTTTCAATTTTTTGTGTGTTTATTTTTCATTTTTTGTGTGTTTTTTGAAACTTTAGAGCTGAAATGATTATCATTTCCATTTTTGAAACTCATACCAATGAGTGAAACAATTTATTCCATGAAACTGAGCTTTAATGAATGATGAAAATGATTTTGTTTCAAGTTTAATTCTTTGATAATTTCATGAAAAGTACTCTTATTTTTTAATATCATGACACATCTCACTGTCTTTATCTTTGAAATCACTTTCTTGTGAGGATTATGAATCATTTTTGTCATATTCTTTACATTCACCTCACTTATTGAGATAACCAAACCATGCTTGATTTAACCAGAATCAGATTTATTCCTGTCAAAATTTAAGGGTTTATGTACTTTTGTTTTTAATTATTGAGGCATTTATTTGGTTTTAAATCCCCCTATTTCAAGATAATCCTTTCTATTATGGCCTTCCTTGTAAATTTAATCCTTGTAGACATTATAATCCATGAACCACCTGTTAGTTTAGCCACATTAGAAGCTAATTTTCTCTATCCAACCTGCTCTTGAAGTGAAATTTCATGATCTATTTGAACTTAAGTATGGGGGAAGATGTATTATGTTGTGATACCTCATTTGGTGATACTTTGGGTGTAAAATCAAATGATGAAGAGATTTTTTTTTGTTTCTGAAAAAAAACATTCTGTTGAAAGATATGCCTTTTCTAGAGCTTTCATGATAATAGAATTTGTGCCTTTCTAGAGATTCTAATGGAGGAAGAAAGCATTGCCTTTTCCGGAGCTTTCAAGAAAAATTATGTTTTATAAGATTGAAATTTTTTCTTTTAAAATACTGAACTGTGTGAACATTCCTTGATTTTTTATGATGATGGAGCTGATTTTCTACTAAGGGGAGTGAGGAGGATACCATACTTGAGTGAAAATTAGAATCTTGCAATTTTTCTTCAAAAGGAGCCTAGCCCTCCTCATTTGGAATCAGAATTTTTAACATATAAATCCTACCACCCAGAAGACACAAAACAAACCTACAAAGTCCTCATGATAAACACATTTCCTTGACTCGCATCGGGTGGAGATGTGGAAATTTATCAAGCCTACGGTGACTCTTGCATTGGTTTGTATGAGAAAATCTTTATTGAAATTTGACATTTGTGAGATGAGATAAAATTCATGTGAGGTAGGCGTCTTGTGTGCATGATAATAGAAATGAAGAGGAAATATTTTGAATGATATGGTTTGATAGCATAAAATAATGGTTGTTTATGAGGCATTATATCTTTTGTTTATGAGGCATTATATCTTTTGTTTCTTCTTATGGAATTGGTGGATCTCAAAAGGAGTCTATCCCTCCTCATTTGGACTCAGATTTTTTTTGAATTTGAATTAAGGATTGGATGAAAGGAATGTCTACTTGGCAAGTCATATGTATGTGAATCCAACCCCCTTCATCTAAATAGACTTAGCTTCAAATTTGGGTCAAAATTTGTATTGAATAAACCCCTTTCAGTTCTAAACTGATGAATTAACTGATTGTATTCATCAAACATATAATATAGAATTACTATAATGACTGGGCTAATAGAGGGTGGAAAATCATTTTTTTGGATCTATTGAAAAAAAATATAAGATTAAATTGAAGAAAACAATCAAGTAAATCATAAATGCATAAGTAAAATGTCTTTAAAGTACCTCACATACCAACTTCTATTTTTTTACTTCGTTTGAAGTGTCAAAAACATATAGTTGGGATAATTTTGGGGCTTGACTATCAAGTGGAAATAAACTTCCAATATGGTGATAGTTTTGTCCATTGATCCTGTAAATATAGGGATCTCCACCAGTATTCATAGAATTTTCAATTCTTTCCCCCATTGATGTAAAAGAGAACATTCTGTTGTATTGGTGGATAAGATCCTGAAAGTTTCTTTTTTCATTCCACTTATTATAAAAAATAATGGATTTCAGGTATTCGGGTGGGGTATCAAATTCACGAACTTTAATTTTTCTAAGAGAACAACATAATGAAAACCTAGGTGAATTTTGTGCTTTATATCATTTAACTCTTTCATAAAACCATAACATAGAATAACATTATATGAACTGGTGTTTAGGATCATCAATATCCAAGTAAGTTATTATTAGTTAATATATTATGTGTTACAGTGTAAAATAATAAGAAAACTAAAAAACATAAAATGAAAAAATTTACTAGGTTATGAAATACCGACATGTTCAACAGATGGATGCCCATTTGTATGTATTTCCATTTCTATTTATTAGAATAATGGTTTGTGTCATAATTAATAGAATTAGTTGATTGTAATCAATAATACAAGGAAAAATGTATAAATATATATCTACATTGAACATGTAAACATCACATGAGCTCATACCATCATCACAATCAATTAAAACTTAAATTATATTATTATTAATTATAAAAATTAATTTGGAACTAAATTAAAACTAAAATTAAAAGGCAACTAAATTATTAAAAGTTAATATAAAATTTAAACATTTATATAACAAAGTAAAATTATTTAAAATATTTACTGTAAAAAATTAAATTAATTAAAGTAGACAGATAATTATTCTGTTATTGAACAATTTTTTCAATTAATTAAATTAAATCAAAGAGATTTAATAAATGTAGTAAGTTTATCATCTTAAATTTATAAAAGTTGAATGGTTAAAAGATGACTAATAATTAGATTATGTTGTTTTAAGTTAATTAAGTTTTAATACATGAAAAGTTAAATTAACAACTACATTATTTATGTGCAAAAGCAAGATTAATTAACAAATTAATAAATGTTAAATTATTAAATATGCAGACAAAAATCACCAAACTGAATAAAAAGTTATTAGACTATAAAATTAAAGTAAGATATAAATTAACTATTTTAAAGCTTAAAATACAAGATTAATTATAAAAATTGATTAAATAATAAACTTAATAATAAAAATACAAAAGTGTGATTATTTAATAAAAAGTTTAAAAATAGTTAATTAAATCATTAAAAATTAAATAAAAAGATGTTGCAAAACTATGTAAAAATAGAGCCACGTCATGTATGAGATTCAATCTGTATCAATTGCAAGAGGTTGCCCCATCATGGCAGTGTTCTTGGTTTGATCCTGAAAGTGGAAAGTCTGTGCATTTGGACTTGACCACTTGGACCAGGCCCTAGAGGAGGATCCAGAGCTGGCAGTCACTACTGGAAAACTAACATATACCAACGGTTTGGAACCGTTGGTATAGGCCTCCAAACCATTGGTATAACCTATACCAACGGTTTGGAGAACCGTAGCCAAGTAAGCCGTTGAGATAGGTCTATACCAACAGTTTTGCGAAAACCGTTGGTATAGACCTATAACAACGGTTTTGGAAACCGTTGGTATAAGTAATATGAAAATATATACCAACAGTTATGGAACCGTTGGTATATGTATTTCAGAAAACAACATTCGCTGGGATTTGATCCCAGGACCCCTAGTTTATCATTGAACGACTTAACCACTAACCTAACATGACTTTTATGAACATAATTACATAAATATATATATTTATTGTCAAAATTATTTTAAATTTTGATTTATATAATGTTCTCGGTAAGAAGATATGATAAAAATTCTCAGGACCTATACCAACGGTTGTCAAAACCGTTGGTATAGGTCTATACCAATGGTTTTGACAACCGTTGGTATAGTTCTTGATTCTGGAATTAATTTCAGGTTGAAGGTTGATTTCTAGAGGACCTTTCCCAACGGTTTTGGCAAACCGTTGGGATAGGTATACCCTTTCCCAACGGTTTGGACAAACCCTTGGGATACGTATACCATTTCCCAACGGTTTGCCAAAACCGTTGGGAAAGGGTATACCTATCCCAACAGTTTGGCCAAACTGTTGGGAAAGGTGGCCACAAAGTGGAATTTTCCCAACGGTTTGGCCAAACCGTTGGGATAGGTATACCCTTTCCCAACGGTTTTGGCAAACCGTTGAGAAAAGTGGCCACAAAGTGGGATTTCCCAAAGGTTTGGCCAAACCGTTGGGAAAAAGGACCTATACCAGCGGTTTTTACAAACCGTTGGTATAAAATCATTGGGAAAAGTCAGGTTTCCAGTAGTGAGTTCATCTTTACAGTGCTTTACAGATTTGATTGTTTGAGAGGGTATGACGTCATCCATCGGATTGAGCCTGTGCTTTGACACAGGACACTTGCTTGCCGCATAGCCTTGCAACGGTGGAGAGTTTCATCAAGATCAATTGCTAAGGAGGGGCATCTCCTTGTGTCAATCTGGTTTTACTCTTTTTATCCTTCGGGTGGGTTTTGTCTTAAGTCCATGGAGTCTGCTTGGGTTTTCCCTCTTCTTCCCTTAAAAGGGGGTTTTATCAAAATAATAAAAAACATTTGAAGTCCTTCGGGTCGTTGGATGATATAATTGACAAGAAATTTATCACAGTTTTATTTACTACTTCACAAATTCATGGGTGCATGTGTGCTAAAAAGGGAGTAGAACATAGGCATAAGCATAGGAATTGACTAATAGTAGGTCACCGAGAAACTATTTGTTGCCAATTGATTGGAGATTTCAAAAATATAAGATGACTGCTACAAGGTTTCATAAATCTATATTGAGGATAACTTGGAAATCCAGCTATCTTTTGATGATGCCTTGGAAATCCAACGGTCTTTGGACGATGCCTTAGGGAATATATTCGATAGACGATGCCTTATGACGATAGAGAGAGTATTTTTAGGAAACCCAATCGCATGCGACGTTATGTCGTTGAATTAGAAGTGGTATTTTCGGAGGACAAGGTATGAGAGGATGCAATTCCTTTGCGATACATTTGGTATCTTCGAAGGAAGGAGGAAAGAGAATTAGTGATTTATTGAAGGAGATGGGAATATAGAACGCGTTCAAGGTGGAGTCGAAACCAGTATGAGGGGGGGAGAACGATGAGGACGATGTGAGGGTTGGGATGGTGCCGGTATTTGCGGGCGATAGAGGAGAGAATTAAGGAGGGTGATGGGAATGTACGAGGCGGTTGACGCGAAGCCAGAACCCGTATTCGGGGAGTCGAACGAAATGGAGGTGTGAGTATTGAGAGAGGCGTAGAGACATACACATAAGGAGAAGAAGTAAATGGAAGGTGGGTATGAGGAGAGGCGGGCACATAAGACATACAAGTGACATGGATGACACATCAAGTAATATAGATAATGGAATTTCACTTCAAATATTTTAATTTCACAAAACCATATCCGGAATGACGTGTCACAAAGGTGTGTCCAATATCGCAGAAATACGCCAGCCCTCACGACATTTCTCCAACAACTTGCCTCGTCGTGCCCGTGTTCCCTCCATGGCCGTTCGCTCGCGCCCCCACGACTCCCCACTCCCCACCCCCTCCATTACCGGCCTGAAGATCGCCATCATCGGGTTCGGCAACCTCGCCCGGTTCCTCGCCAAAACCCTAGTCTCCCGCGCCCACTCCGTCATCGTCTACACCCTTTCCGACTGCGCCGCCGCCGCGCGATCCCTCGGCGTTTCCCTCTTCCGCAGCCCCGGCGAGCTCTGCGATCAACACCCCGATGTCCTCCTCTTCTGCATCTCGGTATCCTCCGCTCAGAAGGTTCTCGAATCACTGCCCCTCCATAGACTCCGGCGGAACACGCTCTTCGCCGACGCTTTTCCGGTCAAAGAATTCCCCAGAAACCTGTTTCTGCGAACCTTGCCCGTCGATTTCGATATCCTCTGCACTCGCCCGATGTTCAGATCCGGTAGCGGCAGGAATGACTGGGACGGGCTCGTTTTTGTGTACGATAAGGTTAGGGTTGGCGCCGAGGAGCGGAGGGCTCGGAGATGCGAGCAATTTCTCGGCATCTTCGCCGGAGAAGGGTGCAGGATGGTGGAAATGGACTGCGCCGAGCACGACAAGTGCGCGGCGGGGTCGGAGTTCGTCGCCCAGACGGTGGGGCGGATGTTGCAGAAGCTGCAGCTGAAGGCGACGCCGATCGATACAAGGGGCTATGAGATTCTGCTGGGTTTGGTGGATGCTGCTGCCGGAGAAGGGTTTGATTCGTACTGTGAGATGTTTGTGTACAACAAGAATGCGGTGGAGCAGTTCGAGAAGATGTATGCGGCCTTTCAGTCTCTCAGGAAACTTCTGTTCGGAAGTCTGCACGAGGTTCTATGGAAGCAATTGTCATCTCCGGAGACTTGCAGGTGCCGTGGCGAACCCAATTCCTCTGCTCTTGAGCAGAACCATGCCGCCCAGCCCCCAATTGGCGCTGATTCGACCTCACGAAACCTCAACATTGCCATCGTCGGGTTTGGGAACTTCGGCCAGTTCCTCGCAAAAGCCTTCGTCCGTCAAGGCCACGCCGTATCAGGCCACTCCCGATCAGACCACTCCGGCGTGGCTCAGAGATTGGGGGTCTCCTTCTTCCTCGACGCCCATGAGCTCTGTGAAGCGCAGCAGCCGGAGGTGGTTCTCTTCTGCACATCAATAATCTCGACGGAACAGGCCCTCGGGTCCTTCCCGATTCAGAAATTGAAGCAGGGCACGCTGTTCGTCGACGTTCTTTCCGTGAAAGAGTTCCCGAGGGATCTGTTCCTCAGGCACCTGCCCCCCTGCTTCGACATCCTCTGCACCCACCCGATGTTCGGACCGGAGAGCGGCGGGCAGGGCTGGGGAGGGCTGCCCTTCGTGTTCGACAGGGTTAGGGTCGGCGGGGAGCGGCGGAGGGCGTCACGGTGCGACCGTTTTCTGGATATATTTGCACGGGAGAGGTGCCGGATGGTGGAGATGGGGTGCGCGGAGCATGATCGGCATGCGGCGGGGTCGCAGTTCGTCGCCCACACCGTGGGGAGGGCTCTGGAGGGGCTGCGTTTGGCGTGGACAGCCATCGACGGGGAGGAGCACGGGACGCTGTTGCGTTTAGTGGAGACGACGGCCGGGGACAGCTTTGATCTGTATTATGGGTTGTTCAGGTACAATAAGCATGCGGTGGGGCAAATGATGGAGCTGGATCTTGCTTTTGATTTCCTGAAGAATCGGCTTTTTTGGTCCGTTGCAGGCGCCTCACAAATCTCCGGGGAGGAGCCTGCGTCGCTGGAGCTGATCGGAGAAGACGACCCCGGTTTGTGAGGGGGGGTCCAATCGCACCAGGGAGGTGCCTGTTCTTTCATGGATGGGGCTAGACCATGATATCTTGTATGAATTGATTGAAATTGTCACAACAAGTGCATAGCTATGTTGGAAAAGATTGAATAAACTGAGAAAATTATGGCCATGGTATTCTATTGTTAGATCACTACACAGATGTTCATGAAATTTGTTGGATATTTGGAGTCATTGGAGACTCTTATGAAGAAGTTTTGAGAGAAAAGGTGGTCCCTTGATGCAAGTGGCACCGGGTACTTGGTATCCTACCAATGATTACTCACTAGTTGAACTAATACTCATGCATATGTATAAGATGGACAGTATGATAATTTCATATATTTTAATATTATGAATTGTGACCGTTGGTATAGCCCTATGACCTGGTTTCATGACTTGAGAGGATTATAACACATTATAATGATTGGCAAGTGATGGATTAAGAATTGAAGGGCTGAGCTTAAAGGAAGATGCCAAATTAACTAGAAGAAGAGGGCCATTTTTCAAAGAACAAAAAACAAAAGAGGGATTCTCGGAACCATAGAGATAGGATCATCATATGTTGGTTATAATTAATTTAATTAATTGACAAGAACTACCTTGTTGGAATTCTTTCTTCGTTGATGTCTCCGGTCACAATCCGATGTGATCCGTCGTTGCATCGTAGAATCCAATAGAAGGATTCCTCTAGCGGTGATCCACATGTGCTCCACGTATCTCTGGACGTCACTGAAGGGATATCCGGGTGCTAGCACGGAAGAACCTTCGCTTGCGATGTCCGCCTTCGATCGCCTTGATCCGATGGTGGTGGATCTCTCTCGGTCTTGAGAGCGTTCTTGGAGGAATGAGTTCTTTCGGCCTTGAGAGAACTCTCTAGAATTATTGTGCACAATGATTGGGGAAAAATGTTGGGGTTGTGAGGATATTTATAATCGGGTTTGAGGTTATAGAGTTATGACAATAAATAAACGCGTTATGCGTTTTATTTATTTCATTAACTCTTATTGAAAACCCCCATGTTGAATGATTAATTCCTTGACATGCGTCCACACTGATTATAATAAATATCATTTAATAAAACGATATTATTTCCTCAAAATCATGACTGGAAAACTACACGGTGTGTAATCATTAATACACGACGTGTACTCTTTTTCCATGAAAACTACACGACGTGTACATTCAATGTACACAACGTGTTTATCTTGTTTTCATTTTTCTTTATTTACTCTACCACATTTATTATACCTTGAGTAATGGCTATTTATTTCTCAAATAAATGTAACTGCATTACTCGCTAATAAATATATATTATTTCACCCACAATATATCCTCTCGAATAACTAGTGTCGAAATAAATGTGATCAGACATCCTTAAATAATTATTAAACAACAGTCGGGAATAATATTTATTTAACTTGTTAAATTAATATTTAATTAAGATACATGGACACGCTTAGTGTGTGACCCTCTAGGCCTCTTTCTCAGTGGCATTAGGTGGAGCCTGCCTAAAGTCCAAGGTTAGCATCTAGCAACACGTCAAGGCACCCATAGAGAAATAAGTTAACGCCGCAATGACGTGTCACCTCATATGAATGCTTACAGTGTAATATAATCCCTTTGTCACGATATCTCGAATCAAGCGGGTTGCATGCTAGTTCCATCAACCCATGTGCTCGATTATTCTTTCTTTGACTTTTCGAAATTGAACTTGCCCATTTATCACCATGGCCATGGATTTATTTAGGCTATATCAATTCCATCAAAGGGCCTGAGATATTTACTTCTGTTATGGAACATAAGGGACAAATCCTTTCTCGCATTATCTATTAATGTAGTATTACTCGTGATGCACCCAACATATCCTACCTTGCTGCGAACAGTGTGTCGTCATAGTTTTCATCAATACATCTATGTACACGAGTTATAATACCCATTAATAATAGTCTTAAATTCTAAGAACCAATACACACGTCCGCAGATAGGAACATCCAATGACACTATGAAATGTGGATTTCCTACTGGCGGGTCTCGTTCTCATAATATCCTCCTGGATATTACCAAGGGTGCACACCATGATAAGGTGCCTCAAAATTTTATGAGTCCTAACCCCTAATGACCTGTATTATTTGTGTCCCTCAAATAACATCATCTGGCCATAGAACATATATTCAAGAACAATGTTATGGCACTTCTGGGTTCTCATCATAGCAGGGATCCGTTATGACCCTTTAATGCAACATCTATCCTTAGGACATTATCACATTCATTGTCACGCAGAAGAACAATCAAGATGTGATAAGATATTTATTAATGAATAAAGTACAAAGTAGTTGGTTCTAGGCCACCAACTCCAACAGACTCCCACTTGCACAAGAGCCAACTGCTAACAACCTTTACCCCGCTAGCTCTCACATGATATTCATGCTTCTGCTAAGATATTCCTTTAGTCATGGGGTATGTCACGTTATCTTCCGTGGACACTCTGATCACTGCAAATTCACCCCTTTGATAGAAATCCCTCAAGAGGTGATACTTCCGGAGTATGTTCTTTGTACGTTGATGTGACCTTGGTTCTTTTGCAAGAGTCACCGCTGTAGTATTATCACAATACAACGTGATATGATCTTTACTACTAGGCACCACATCAAGCTCTTGGACAAAGTTTTGAATCCAGACGGCTTCCTTGGCTGCATCAGAAGCCGCTATATATTCGGACTCCGCTGTAGAATCAGCAACAACTGGCTTCTTTGAACTCTTCCAGCTCACAGCTCCTCCATTGAGATAGAAAACATATCCAGATTGTGACTTTAGATTGTTCTGATCTGTTTGAAAACCAGCATCATCATACCCTCTGATGACAAGCTCCTCATATCCTCCATACACTAGGAACATATCTGTAGTTCTTCTCAGATACTTAAGGATAGTCTTAACATCAGTCCAACGCTGTTCTCATGGATCTGCTTGATATCTGCCTACCATGATCAGTGCATAGGCAACATCAAGCCTGGTACAGAAAATGACATACATGATGGATCCTATAGCCGAATCATATTGGATCTTACTCATTCTATCTTTCTCCTGTTGTGTCTGGGGACACATTTTGTTAGAAAGATGTAAGCCATGTGACATTGGAACCAATCCCCTCTTGGATTGTTCCATACTAAATCTCTTTAGTATCTGGTCAATGTATGCACCTAGACTTAGTCCAAGTAGCCTCTTGGATCTATCATGAATGATCTTGATCCCTAGAATGTAGGCTTCTTCATCCAAGTCCTTCATGGAGAAACACTTGTTCAACCAGTTCTTAACTGACTGTAAGACTGGTACATCATTTCCAATAAGCAATATGCCGTCAACATATAATACTAGGATAACGATTGCATTCCCATTAAACTACTTATAAACACATGGATCACATTCATTCTTAATGAAACCAAATTTTTTTATGGCTTCATCAAATCAAAATTTTAATGACCTGGATGCTTACTTTAATCCATAAATGGATTTATGCAACATGCAAACCTGTTTGGCTTCACCTAGTGTCACAAACCCTTCTGGTTGTGTCATATAGATATCTTCTTGAAGGTTCCCGTTAAGGAATGATGTTTTGACATCCATTTGCCAAATCACGTAGTCATGTTAATATACTATGGCAAGTATGATTCTCATGGATTTAAACATGGCAACTAGCAAGAAGGTTTCATCATAGTCAATTCTTTGACGCTGTCTGAATCCTTTAGCCACTAGACTTTCTTTATA
Source organism: Viscum album (assembly GCA_963277665.1). NCBI lineage: Eukaryota > Viridiplantae > Streptophyta > Magnoliopsida > Santalales > Viscaceae > Viscum > Viscum album. Next base: position 1,767,116,158 of record OY728123.1, read on the forward strand.
GGTGCTAACTTGACCTTCCATGTCCAGTTTTCTCTTGAATACCCATTTTCATCCAACATGATTTACATCAACTGGCTCATCGACCAGAACCCAGACTTGGTTATGATACATGGAATCCATCTTAGAATTCATAGCTTCTAGCCATATTGCAGCTTCTGAGCTTTCTACTGCTTCCTTATAGGATATAGGTTCATCATTGTCCAAAAATAATGATTCACGATCCTCAGTGACTAGGAAACCAAATCTCTCTGGTTCCCTTACCTCTCTTGAGCTCCTACGCAGTACTTGTGTTTCTAGAACCTCTTCCACGGGGACCTATAGAACTTGTTCCTGTACTAACTCTTGTGTATCTTGAGCATCAACTTCGTTGAAGTCAATCTTGCTCCCACTATCCTTTTTGAGGATGTGCTCCCTCTCAAGAAAGACGACTTGTCTGGCGACAATCACTTTCTTGTCTTGAGGGTTATATAGGTAATATCCTTTCATTTCCTTGGGATATCCTATAAAGATACACCTCGTGCCCTGAGGTGCTAGTTTGTTTCCTGAGAAGGACTTAACAAATGCCTCACATCACAATACACATGTATGCGACAAAATGGGTTTCTTTCCATTCCATAACTCAGAGGGAATTTCATTTTCCACCTTAGTTGGTACTCGGTTTAATGTGTATGCTGTAGTTTGTAATGCATATCCCCAAAAGGATAATGTAAGATCTGCATGACTCATCATCAACCTCACCATGTCCAACAAGGCGCGATTCCTACTTTCACTAACACCATTCCACTGTGGTGTATAAGGAGGAGTGAGCTGAGATAGAATCTCAGACTCCTGTAGAAGATCGATGAACTCTTGGTTCATATATTCTCTACCTCGATCCGATCGAAGTTTCTTTATCTTCTTACCAAGATGATTCTCTACTTAATTCTTGAATTCCTTAAATTTCTCTAAGGCTTCTGACTTATACCTCATTAAGTAGACATATCCATATCTACTCAAATCATCAGTAAAAGTAATGAAGTAAGAATATCCACCTCTGGATTCTACTAGAAATGGTCTACACACATCCGTGTGCACCAATCCTAGAAGCTCTGTGGACCTTTCACATTGTCCACTGAAAAGAGGATTTGTCATTTTATCTTGTAAACAAGTGTGACATCTATCAAGTGGTTTTAGCTCAGTAGAGTCCAAATAACCATCTTGGCAGAGCTTTGTCAAGTTCTTCTTGTTTACATGACCGAGACGGTGATGCCACAACTGGGTTATGTATGAGTCATGTGAGTTTGTTTCGTTATCAATTTACAACACTTGGTTTTAGTAATTTAATACATACAAACCATTATTTAAATGTCCCATTCCATAACATACGTTGTTCTTATAAAAGAGACAACCCTTATTTCCAAAAATGAAAATAAATCCATCCATATCCAAACAAGATATAGAAATTATGTTCTTGGTAACACTAGGAACATAATAACAGTTATGTAAAACCAAAATCATCCCAGTTGGAAATGATAGGTGGTAATCACAAATAGCCAACGTAGCCAGCCTTGCGCCATTGGTAGCTCAAAGATCCACCTCTCCTCTGACAATCTTTCTAAATTTACTTGGTTCCTATATTTGAATACAGATGTGATCCCCACAAGCTGTATATAATACCCAATGTGTAGAAATGGAAAGACTACACTCGATAACGAACACACATTTAGAGTCCCCATGCTTTTGGGTGAAATTCCTCTTCAAGTGGCCTTGCTTTCCACATGAAAAACATACTGCCTCTCGTTCCTTGCCCTGCCTCTGGATCTTCCCCTTCTTGGAGGGACGGTGCTCAGGGGCTTCAGACCGTTTATAAGTCCTTGGCCCCTTTGCCTTGTCCTTCCTTTTCTTATTCACCATAAGGACTGCGGTTTTGTCACGCCCCATGTCCTCATCTACCTTGAGAATTAAGGTCAGAATTTCCGATAGACTCTTCTCATTGTTTATCATGTTGTAGTTGACAATAAAGCTATAGAAGGTCTTGGGTAATGATGATAGGATTAGATCTGTATGCAACTCATCTGGGAACTTAATCCCTAAGATTTTCAGGCATTCAATGTAGCCAATAAGCTTGACTACATGAGCCCTAGCTGGCGCAGACTCTCCAATATTTGTTGTAAACAAAGCTTTAGAGATCTCATATCTCTCCTGTCTTGCCCTCTCTTGGTAGAGATCCTTAAGGTGAGACATCATTCTATATGAATCCATGTTTTCATGTTGCTTCAAGATCTTATTATACATGTCTGATAGCATGAAACATTGGACATATGTAGAATCATCCATATATTTCATATAGAGAGATAGTTCCTCATCACTGGCCTCTTTCCTAGGTGCAACTAGAATAGGCTCTTCCAACACATACAATTTCCTTTCGTGGTGAAGGATGACGTGTAAACGCCTCTGCCACTCTTGAAAATTGGTGCCAGTGAGAATGTTTTCCTTCTCAAGTATGGTTCGCAATGATACGTTTGAAGTCATTTTTCTTGTCGTTTCTACAATTTAAGATGAGTAAAGGTTTATTAATTTATTATAAAAACTAAGACAAATAAACAAATTAATACTTATTAGTCTCCCACTATTTTATCGAAATCCAGTAACCCTCACCATTGAATTTAGAGTATTCTGTTTCCTGAATATTCTAGTGTAAAAGATCCATATTGCCCTTCACATTACCCCAACTAGGGTTGGTCAAGGAACTTGAAGGGTTTTAGATAGGCATTCCAAATGCTAACTGCATTAACTCGTAGCTCCTTAATCTGCTGAGTGGACTCCCCAATCCTGAAATCATTTTATTTTGGATTTACTCAACCTTTGACTCTTGGTCACACCAAGTCCTACTATGGAAGTCAACCCTTGATGCGAACCAAGTCAATTCAAACAAAATCCTTGAATTAGAATTCCCCAATAATTGAAAGAACGCCAACTAGGGTTGGTCAAACACTTTGAACTATGGTTCGATTCTAACCAAGATTATAGAAGGCTATACCGACTTAATATTTCTTTGAGAGATTTTATCCTTATACGTAAATTTCTATTTTATTATATTTTATTACATGATTGTTAATATTAAGTGGGATATACTTAAGTGATTAACCATGTCTAAGATAATATTTACACATAAGACAATCTTATTTTAGTTCCATCATGCATGCTTGTTTAATTCATTAATTGTGTGATTGTGACAACACACCCACAATAAATAAACCATACAACTGATAGAAATAAAATAAATGGTATGATCATGAGCTTTTTCTATTGGTTAGTTTATCTAGAGGTTGATAAACTAAACCAAGACCTTGGGGAGAAACACCTTGAACCTTTCAGGTTCGTGTTTACATCTTTCTACCTGTCCACCTTTGTATCTCCTTGGATTGGTCTCACCTTGGTTCCTGACTTGAGCCGCCTCTACTAGCTTGGGAGCTCCATCCATTACATATGCATTTATCTCACACATAGGTGAGGGGTAAAATGGGTTTTACATAAATGAAACCTTGGGCACGCAGACCCTACATATTAATGAGGAGAAGGCTCGCAGACCAACAAATTTAATTTAAATAAATAAATTAAAAGAAACCATTCACATACAAAGGTCTTGGTCTAGCTCATGATCATACATACATGAAACGATATTACGAATTAATAAAACCAGCATTCAATTCTTTAATCATTCTTGTTTAAGATAAATCATGCCCGAATCAATTAATTATCTTTAATTAATCAATCCTTTTATCTTAAACCCCTTTTCTATATTTCCTTGAGATTCTCATCCATCATAATTTTAAAAAAATAAATTAATTTAAAATTATCTTTGTACGTAACTTGTACCTTGGAGGAAACCCGGTGAATTCCCATTCATTACGTAGATGTTAAATTAAACACATATATATAAAACACCTATCACGTGTTGTGCCTCAGCTTTATGCCTGCACAATGGTACACGTCACAAGGGTTTGTATAATATAATAATAAATTTTAATAAATCTGTGTAATTTGGATGGGTACACGACATGTATTTTCGACTACACGGCGTGTACTTTTTCTCACCGTCCATCCGAAGTACACGCCCGGGGACATGGCGTGTGGATGTACTTCAGAAATTTTCAGAGTACACGACATGTTATTTAGGACACACGTCGTGTAGTATCCATGTTACACGGTTTCCATTCGGGAAAGCTGTGTACGAGGTACACGGTCCAACCCTAACCCGAAGGGACTACACACCATGTTCAGTTGGACCACATGGCGTGTAATCCAGAAACCATGTGCCACTTGTTCCTGGTCAACACACAGTGTCATAAATGACTTAGATAGGATCCAATACACGACCTGATTTAGCGGATCAGTCAATGCATTGAACCTAGACTACACGACGTGTACTTCCAAATACACGCCGTGTATTATGGTGTTGTATAGCCAAGAGCGTTTGGCACCTCTGGATGAGTTCCTCTATTTTATTTTCATCAAAATTAAAAGAAAAATTTGTTTATGTAAGGTGAACAAGAAACGAGAGGGGAGGAACAGCTCTCGAGATTCAAATTTAAAGAATGATTAACTTTAATTGAAAAAACTAAATTATTAAATGCGTAAATCACCAATGAAAAACTAAATAATTATAATCAACGATATGACCACTTTGATACCACATGTAGGTTCTGGGCGCAATGGAAGCGCGTTGGTGGGTTTTCCCAACTTTAATTTTAGCGTTAACAATGATCAATCCGAGATCCGTCGCGATGTAAAATGCCGTATCTTCAGAATAGAACGAAGAACAAAAAATAATAGGGATTCCCAGAACCATAGAGATATGATAATAATATGTTGGTTATAATTAATTTAATTAATTGACAAGAATTACCTTGATGGAATTTTTTCTTCGTTGATGTCTCCGGTCACAATCTGATGTGATTTGTCATTGCGTCATAGAATCCAAGTGTAGGATTCCTCTAGCAGTGTTCCACACGTGCTCTACATATATTTGGACGTTGCTAAAAGGATATCTGGGTGCTGGCGTGGAAGAACCTTCACTTGCGATGTCTGCCTTCGATTGCCTTGATTCGATGGTCGTGGATCTCTCTCAGTCTTGAGAGTATTCTTGGAGGAAGGAGTTCTTTCGGCCTTGAGAGAACTCTCCAGAATTTTTGTGCACAACGATTAGGGAAAAGTGTTGGGGTTGTGAGGATATTTATAATTGGGTTTGAGGTTATAGAGTAATGAAAATAAATAAACGCATTACATGTTTTATTTATTTCATTAACTCTTATTGAAAACCCCCATGTCGAATGATTAATTCCTTGACATGTGCCCACGCTGATAATAATAAATATCATTTAATAAAATGATATTATTTCCTCAAAATCATGACTGGAAAACTACACGACATGTAATCATTAATACACGGCGTGTACTCTTTTTCCATGAAAACTACACGACATGTACATTCAATGTACCCAACGTGTTTAACTTGTTTTCATTTTTCTTTATTTACTCTACCACATTTATTATACCTTGAGTAATGGCTATTTATTTCTAAAATAAATGTAACTGCATTACTCGCTAATAAATATATATTATTTCACCCACAATATATCCTCTCGAATAACTAGTGTCGAAATAAATGCAATCAGACATCCTTGAATAATTATTAAACAACAGTCAGGAATAATATTTATTTAACTTGTTAAATTAATATTTAACTGAGATACATGGACACACTTAGTGTGTGACCCTCTAGGCCTCTTTCTCAGTGGCATTAGGCAGAGCCTGCCTAAAGTCCAAGGTTAGCATCTAGAAACACGCCAAGGCACCCATAGAGAAAGAATTTAATGCCACAATGATGTATCACCTCATACGAATGCTTACCGTGTAATATAATCCCTTTGTCATGATATCTCAAATCAAGCGGGTTGCATGCTAGTGCCATCAACCCATGTGCTCGATTATTCTTTCTTTGAATTTTTGGAATTGAACTTTCCCATTCCTCACCATGGCCATGGATTTATTTAGGCTATATCAATTCCATCAAAGGGCCTCAGATATCTACTTCCATTATGGAACAGAAGGGACAAATCCTTTCTCGCATTATCTATTAATGTAGTATTACTTGTGACGCACCCAACGTATCATACCTTTCTGCGAACAGTGTGTTGTCATAGTTTTTGTCAATACATCTAAGTGTGCGAGTTGTAATACCCATTAATAATAATATTAAAGTCTAAGGACCAATACACATTTCTATAGATATGAACATCCAATGGCACTATGAAATGTGGATTTTCAACTTGCGGGTCTCGTTCTCATAATATCCTCCTGGGTATTACCATGGGTGCACACCATGAGAAGGTGCCTCAAAGTTTTATGAGTCCTCACTCATAATGTCTTGTATTATTTGTGTCCATCAAATAAAATCATCTGACCATAAAACATATATTCAATAATAGTGTTATGGCACTTCCAGGTTCTCATAATAATAGGTATCTACTATGAACCTTTAATGCAACAACTATCCTTAGGACATTATCACATGAATTGTCACGCAGAAGAACAATCAAGATGTGATAAGATATTTATTAATGAATAAAGTACAAAGTAGTTGGTTCTAGGCCACCAACTCTAAAAATAAGTACATTTATTAATAAGGAATTCTTTTAATTAATTCAATAATCATAAAAAGGGAAAATTTCTAACTGTTCTTAACAATCCATTATTGTAACATCCACGAAATACTCATGGGACTTTGGAACTCCATAAGATAAATTTTTAGGACCAGCGGGTTATGATAATCACCCTGAGGTACCATGGGGGGTGGGGGTAGAGGGGGGGGGGGGTCAAGGTTCTATGCAATTTAAACCTTTTCTTTCGAAACCCTCACCCATTGTTGGATCTTGTTCCCTCATTAAAAGGAACTCATTCAATTTATCATTATCCCTATATTGCATTCTCACCAAATTCCAATCACATATGAAAAAATATAAATCGCATGAACAAAAATGATTTTACTTCTTTATCCTATACCGTGCTATGTACAAGGAGTATACATACGATGATGTGCCAGTGTACCAAAATCCAAAATCACATACTATTTTGGGGGATAAAAGTTTCAGTTGTGGTTACTCTATGCTAAGTCCGACTGCCTTTACAATAACTAGGTCTTGATCAATTATCACCCATGATCCACTCGCTTTGTATCCATCTCTGTCCACTCTATTACATTCTTCTTCCAAGGCCAGATGAGATCAACTTAGCAATAAGAGAGTTAAAACTATGTCTCATGAACAATATTTAAAATAGTGACAATGTAAGATCCCAACTTTTCGTTGATGCATGGATCCTTTGATTTTATATTTAAACCTATTTTTTATCTATATGAGAATTCCTAATGAGGTCATGGAGGTTTTGAGGGTGTTGTATCTCAGTTCGGGGCCCGAAGTTTCAGTTTTTGGAGAAACAGTAAGAGGTTCGCGGTTGGTGCATGTTTAATATTAACCATGCGGCTCAATCATGCAGTCCTAAAAGAAAGGATCATGGTTTTTTTAACTATGAAGGAGAATCTGAATGACCATGAAAAACCTGTAATAAATTACAAAGGTGAATCACACGGTTTGTGCATAGTTTTCTTAACTATGCACCTAAACCATGTGAGGGGTTGGCTCTTAGACAGTAGCTACACACAGTGTGCACATATTTTGTCTAACCATGCACCTAGAACATGTGTGGAAAGGGTTCTTGGATAGTTTCCAACACACAGTTGGCACATGGTTTTTCTAACCATGAGTCCAAACCGCGCACCCCTTTTAAAAAGGGTGATTTGACCGTTTTTCTCCTCCTTCCTTTAAACCTATAATTTCTATTCTCCCCCCTCAAATGCATAAAAATCCATTAGTGTGAGAGATCACCCTCTTATTCTATATAATTATAGCTATCTCCCTCATTTGAAATCTGAATAGACCATCATAGGTCACGTTGGATCACCCTCAATAAGTCTAAAAGTCCTCTTTCTTCTTTTCTCAGTTTCTCTTCCCATCTTTGATGCAATCTTCATACGAGCTAATATGACCAATTTTCAGGGTGTTTGTTATGTTTCTCTGATTTCTACCATTCTAGATTGAATATGAATTTTACATCAGATGAGTATTTGTCTACCAGATTAAGGTAGGCATTCTAGTACTTTTCCCTAAAATTATAGTTGTTTATATCATGCATCTTTGTGCCGCACACTGAACTTTTTGTACGTTGCCTCTAAAATTGATATCCATTAAATTTGTTAACTAGGAATCAACCTAGAATTGCTATGATACCTTTTATATGGTTGGAGGCCAATTACCTCACCCCAAACCACCCATTTGGGTGGGTTCTATTTAAATGACATTGGCTATCATTATTTCCCTGTAATTAAACCACCCATTGGGCATGTTGATCTTGTTGCTTACTAGTGGAAGATGTAGATGACTTAAATGTATGGTTAAATGGTTTGAACACCATCCCTTATCTATTTTCATTATAAAGATATGGTACATGAATTAATGTAATTGAACACCCCTTGAGGTGGGTAGGATTTTCTCTAAATTGGAATGGTTAAATGAAATGTGAATGGTAAGACCATGTCACTTGGCCCCTTGATTACTTATCAATTTTTATGAAATGACTAAATGGATTGTGATAAAACTATATAAAAGATGGGATTTCCCTTTGTTTATTGGGAGTAATTAGACATGGTTATCCTTATCACTTATTGGGAGTAGTTGTACATGACACTCCACACCCCCTTGGTTTAGGATGTTGGACATGAACCTCCACATCGGTGATAGTGATGTTTGAACATGATACTCAGGATCCCCGGTTTGAACGATTGGGTTGATGCACTGTATATTTAAATGCAAGACCCTGAATAATTATTGTTCAAACATTCTTACTTAGGCCAAAGTAGGTATGATCTTCCAGGTTTCCCATGATGATCCTGAGCCCGACATGGATTTTTACATTGCTATTTTACATCCATTATACCCACACATTGTTCATTTTATATTCACAGACTATATAGTATTAGAAATCATTGCCGGTGGCCTACTAAGTTTTAATCACACCCAGTTTGGGTCTCTGTTGGGTACCCAAAAATATTTCATGGATATAGGTAGGGATAAAGGGAAGTGACCATCTATAAATGCTTGATTTTCTATACTAGGATAGAGTATAGGGGTAGAGGCCCACACTAGTGCTCGTGATTATAACAAACTAGTCCGGGTCAACCTGACATGTCACCCAACATGGTTCGTCATAAGGCCTCAAGCACGCCTTCCTAAATTCCATAGGTTTTCAACTAGAGGAAAGGGTCTAAAAGATACAGTAGGGAGACTATACCCTATGTTCAGAGTGAAATAACAACAAAGATAACCAAACTCATACATAGGGGTAAACATCTGAGTATGCATAATACATAACTAAAATAGAAGAAGGTTATAATAAATGAAATTCAACATAAAATAATATAGACTCAAAGCATGCAAAACATACAATAGTTGGTCACCCAATGGGCTGAATACACATATAAAATAAAAAAATAAATAAAAATAAATACAACATGACCTACTACCAACACCAATCCAAACCACATACTCGGTCTCCACAATTCTTGAGATAAAATAGCACGATCTTGAGACTCCACATGAGTGGATACTCAATCAAAAAACATGAGGCCTCATCCCCCTTCAATCATATAATATGTGCTCTAACCTGAAAGGAGACACCAAGTCTGCATGAACACCAAGGTGCACATATAGGGTGTGATAAATTAATCTCAATAGGAAACTCCCAATGCTGGAACTATAATCTGGTGTTATAAAAAGTGCATGCACATGTGATATTTCCAACCTAGCCAAAAGCTGACAATAGATGTCATAAAAGAAACAATTGAACAAAAACAAAGGATGGAAAAAAAATGAAGAAAACAACCAACCGTGGGCTCTATCCTGACACCCGAGGTAAATCTACCCCCATTATGGCCCATTACAAAGGATCTATAGCATGTGGATCACCCTTCCACATGAAAACCATCACATTCACTTGATATATATAGGAACTATAAGATGTATAAATGAAACTGGCCCAAATTCTATACCCCAAAGTGTAACCATAGGTGTCCACTTGATAAAGCACATCTACCAGGCACTAGTCCTCCAATGGAATGATCATACTGGTGACAGATCTCCACTCTACACGTATGAGAAACTTTCATGTCCCGAAAGTCCTATATAACAAATTTGTCTTTAAACAAGGGACCAAAAGTAAACTCTATCCTAGGGGAACACCTCACTATGGGGCTGACACATGCACTATCCCAGGGAATCTTGTCTTCTCCATAGGCTCGAAAAATACACTATCATGAGGGTCCCACTCAAGAAACTGAGTGCCCACCGCATCCATGGCATATAACCTCTAGCCAAGGAGTAACACTCAACTAGAGGGGCAAAATCATACAGATCATCAATTTAATCCCTAATCCCATCTAACCACATCCGACCAATGGAGGAGAGAACCATAAAAAAAGCTCAAGGACAATGCCTGATCCAAGATATCCCAAGGGTCTCCTCCTCAAACCATAGTCCTGAGTAGAAATTACCTCAAAACTCTTGACCAAATCCAACTAAACATGGGATGATCCAACCTCAACCCCACCATACAAAAATCTGAACTAACATCACCAATAAACTCTCATACAAAAAGAATGGGGCATTTCTTATCTCCATGGATCTCAACATCCAATAAATATCCACCATGGGATCTCAACAACCCACCTCAGGGCTAAACCAAAACTTGGGGATCCCATAGTCCCTGAGATCACAACATAAGGAGATGTCCACTATGGGACTACGCTGCCGCACCTAAGATTTTGGTCCACACCCCAAAAAAACCCTCAAATATCTAAAAGGACACAATAAGAGCAGGACACCCTCCAAGGGGTTCCTATTTTTCATCCAAAAGAACAAGTCACTCCCAGCTCATAAACATAACAAACAGATCTAAGTGTCCTCCAACTGATCCTAAATCAACAATGCACCCAAGGGTAATCCAAAATCTCAGGCTCTCCAATAGGTTCACTCCTAAAAGTCCTCATGACCACCTTGAAAGAAAGAGCCTCTACAAAGGATCTTTGGCGTAAGACGAACCTCAGGACAAATCCGCATAAGAAAACCTCAGATGGAATTATAGGATAAAAACCCATCCATGGCTACCAACACAACCACAAGGGAATCCAAACAATTCCATTCCACATGAGCATTCCCAATAGATAACTATGGAAACCACTGATAACTCGATTAGTCAGTATACCACTAGGGAATTCTCAAGAGTCCCTCAAAATCATCTCAATAACTCAATGGAACTTGAACATAACTACTATCCCATGAAATAAATCTAGACCAAAAGATCCAATAATTTTGTTCCTCAAATCCAAGAGCTAAACCTAAAATTCTCAAACCTTGAGAAACTAGTCCCAATGCATTGGGACAAAACAAGATCTCCTCAGAGTTACCAAATGATCCTAACTTCCATAATATATACAAATAACCTCAAATAGATCACCATGGAATAATCAATCCAGGACAATAATTAAGCTCATAGCCCTCACCTGGGCCTCTCAGCTCATAACCCAACCCCCAAGAGGATTCTGGAACCAAACATCAAGGAAAATCCTCCCGCTGATCTTTCACAATCCAAAAAAACCATCCAGATAGCCTATAAATGATGAAAGGATTCCACTATCTTGATCTATGTGAAAAACACCCAAAATGGACTACTCACAAGTCTTTTGGGACTAAGTTTTTTCTCATTTGGAAATAGATTATTTTTTGTTTGTTATTAATCCACACTGGTTTGATCAAGGAGTTTGCATGTCAAGTGATATTAAGGTGTAAGTGGATTCAGTATTGAGGGTGGTTTCATTTCCTAGTGTTTTCCAAATTTTTGGAGCTAAAAATTAGGATAAAGGATCAAGCATCATGAAAGGTGGTTATCCAGGAATGAATATTCAAAATATTGTGAATTCATAGTGTTTCTCAAAGGTTGGAGTTTTTGTGAAGACTTAGAGATTCATGAAAGAATAGAGAATCCGTTATCATGAAGGTTTAAAGGATTGAAAAGTATGTTTCATGATGAATGGATGAGATGTGAAGAAAAGATGACAAGCTTCACGATTACATGAATCTTCGTGAATGGGAAATTTTCAATAGATCCTTGTGAATAAAAGGAGCTTCAATAACTTGAATGGAGAGCTTCATGAAAAGGCTACAGTGAGCTAGAAAGCTTCATGAAGGGATATGTCTATAAATAGGTATCCTAAAATCTTCATAAGTAATGGATATAATTTGGAAAATGAGTGAAATGACCTGATTTCATGTATTCCCTTTCGTGAAGGAAATTATTTATGATTCAGTAACTCTTCACAAACACAAGCTTTGCAAAAATTATTATTTTAAAATAATTCATAGTAAGTAATTTTAGAAAAGGGGGTTTTGTGAAGATTGGGAGCTTCATGATTGTTTGAAGTTCCATGAAGGCTAGGATATTCATGTAGGATGGGGGAATCGTGAAAGGTAGTGGGTTCGTGAAGGACAAAGTATCTTTAAAATAAGAAGGGTGTTTTGTAAAGGCTAGGAGCTTAAAAAATAGTAGTGTTAAAGATCTGATTTTAGTGAATAGTTCTTAAAAGTGCATCAATTCATGAATATGGTGCATGTAGAGTGTTTTTCTAACCAGGGAAGAAGACTTAATTTCCTAATATATTGAAGTGACATTAAACTTGGTAAACTAAGTAAGACTTATCCCAATATAGTGAGTAAGGGGAAGCCAACTTAAGTGATCCGAGGGAGGTTGTGTAATATCTCTAAAAGTCTTGTAAAGGTGGTGTACCTAGTACATAGTGACCATGTCTGAATAATTATAATCCAAAATACCTATTGAAGATTAGTGGATTTAGGTATGACCGATGCATTGTTGACATATGCCCCTTGGACTAGACCTTAGTAGTGAACCAAGTAAAACTACTGTGTTTTGTTTTTATTTCTGCATCTGGGTGTTTGATAACTTCATGATTCTATCAAATAGGTTTAATAGGTTCCTACCTACATGGGGACAATATCCACATCATTTGAAGAAAAAGTCAACACCCTGATTCACCCCTCCCCTCTTAGGGTGTTCTAGGGTCCTACAAGTGGTATTAGAGAAAACATGTTATTGTTGTTAAATCTATCCTCTATTGTTATGGATAATTTAGTGAATGTTTAAGGAGTTCCACTTTTTGATGGAATAAACTTTCATATTTTGAAGAACTGAATGAGATATCATCTGCGATCTCTTGGAATGGGATTTATCTAGGCCACATCTCAAGGGATTCTGGTTAGTGATGTGGAAGGTCTTTATATAATTGAAAAAGACCAGAAAATGCATGATTTATATTCCAAATCTCAAAATGCTCTTAATTAAACACTATATAATCAAATATACCTAAAGGTGATGATTTACATTACATCCAAGTCCATGTGGGAGAAACTAGAAAATATATGTGAAGTAATTAATAAAGTGAAGGATTACAAACTTCAAATTTTTCACAATCATTTCAATGATTTGAAAATACATCCAGATAAAAATGCAGATAGTTTCCTTAATTGTATTACTAAAGTTAATATAGCTATTTGAGTACTTGGGGAATAAATCAAGTATATTGAAATTGTGAAGAAAATATTGAGAAGGATCCCACCTTTGTACAATCCAAAAGTGTCATCCCTTAAGGAAAGAGATCTTTTTAAGATTTATCTTGATGATTTGCTAAGTAGTCTAGTGGCTAATGAAATGAGAGTCATACTAGAAGATGTAACAATTGGAGTAAGAAAGGAAATGACATTTAAATCCATGTAAAAACTTGACCTATCCAAGGTTAGTGATGATAGAGATGATGTGGATAAAAAAATTATTTCTATTATTTCCAAGAATTTCAAGATAGGAAAATATATATTTGAAGGAAAGATTCTATTGGATTACTTTTGATGTGGTAAAGTAGGGAACATTTCCACTTGATGCCTAAGGAGATTCGATGATGTATAAAGTCAAGTAAAAATCATGAATAATCCTCAGAAGAGGTTCCCTCAAATGGGAGACTTCAAATTAGGAAATAAATTATAGAGAAATATCTTTATCTACAATGAAGAAAAAGATAATAATGACTTTTTATAGGATGTAGAACCAGAGTTTAAACCTAATACTGAAGATTCCATGATGGATATAGTTGAAAAATTAAAACTAAAAAAAGATGAACATAATCGGTCGAATGGTGTTGTATATCTCAAGGTGAAACTTGAGGATGATCTTGATTAGATTGAAATTCAAACAAAGAAAAAAAGTGTTGGTCGGAGTGAGTATCTCAAGAGGGGGGGGGGGTGAATTGAGTACCCAATAAAAATTTATGTCTAAAATGAATTATTTTAAATCCTCTAAATATTAAAAAACATCATAGATTATAAAAATAAGTAGTATGATATATATCTTAATAATTATAAATATTTCTCTTAAGATTGATTCTGTATCAGATTAATAATATATATAGTATTATCGAATCCTTTGAAGTCAATTTACTTGATTAAAATACTATATGAACACAAATTAAGATAAAATATCAAATTATAAATTTTATTTATAGTTAAATCAGTTTTCAATTTTAAATAGAAAAAAAGAAACACAAAAATTGAAAACACACAGTAGTTTAATGAATACAAGAGGTTCAGTCTCGAGTTGAGACTTAGTCTTCTCCACTTGGTGATCACCTTCCACCAAGAAGTTTATATAAAATAAATATATGATCCATAACTTGGATTGTGTTTTACAATAGATAAAATTGTCTAGGTCTCACATGACCTCTTCCATAGTTATTCATGGGACTAATGATAAACAATCCACACATGGACCTCTACCACTCTTAAACATGGTAAAAAAAAATAAAAAGAAAGTTTGAGAAGATATCATGTATCTTCTAGTTTATCTTAGAAGATAGTGAGTGTACATAAAATAGAGTATAACACACACTGCTCAAATTTAATAAAATATAAATAGAAATAATAAATATAGGAGTAGAGAGTTTAGAGATTCTCAGTTTGTTTTAATGTAGCTTTTGACTCTTGATTTGATTCCGTAATAAAGCTCGAGTCGAGTTTTCCTTGAAATATTTAGAAAAATAGAGTGTTGAAAAATCTTTTTTTCTGACTGGAATAAGGTATTGAACAAGATGATGTGGTTAAGCTTCCTCATAAAGATTTCACAACAATCCATATCTATTGATTTTCAATAGGTTTATCTTGTTATCTTTTGGTAGTTCAGTCTCCTCTACTATTTATTACAAGCATTATTTTTCTTTTCCACTTATAACGATGAAGTGTTATATGATTTTTATCAATAATAGAAGCAAGGAGAATATCCAGAGCTAATTCCTCATACTTCTATTTCTAACATACTTTCTGTCATAAATTTAAGGAAAAATCATTAAAATAGTAAATAATATTAACTTCAATAAATATAGTTGTTAAAATGATATAATTCAAAAATAAGCAATGCAATATAAATAGTGAAAGTATCTTAATCTCTATTGATGTCTCTTATTCTAGAAACATGATATTCACAGTGTGTTTCTCTGGCGGTATGTTGTTCTTGTAGTGTCTTATAATTATCCAAATTTCCATAAATCTAGTAGTATGACAATGGTGGTGTCATGACTAACGGTGTATGGTTTTACAGTGTGTGTTCTGATAGTCTCTCATATGTCATTATTTCATACTTTTCCATTTTTTCATTCCAATCAATGGTGTGTCATACTTTTTCAGTTCTTTAGTCCAGTGGTATGATAGTTTGATGGTGTGAAGTTTTGGCAGTATCTCAGACTTAGAGAATTTTTGAACTAGCAGTGTTTCATGAACAATAGTGTCTCATACTTACAATTTTATCACCTGTTCTCAAAATATAGATTACTTATGGGTAAACATGAAATTCATTAGTAGTATTAAATACATGATTTTGGGATCATTAAAACCAAGAGGTCAACAATATACCCCCTTTTTATAATAAAAAATCATGTAATGAAAATAATACTATAAAAGTAAAAACAGGTCATCACAGGTATTGGATATGGGGAAACATGATATCTAATAAGAAAACAAGACTTATCATTCACATTTTGTAGAGATGGTATTAGAGATGCAATAATAAAATATTAAAAAGATGGAAAGATGTAAAGAAAATAATATTAAAGATAAGGATTAATTGATCCATAAAAATTCTCCCCCTTTTGGGATTATCAAAAAGGTAAAGTATAGAAGAAAAAACATATAAATAGGTAGATAACAGTAAAACAGTAAAAATAGGAAGTAATAAAGATATGAAAAGGGAACAAAAAAACAATGCTATTTCAATCCAAATCCCATCAAAGACATTATAGTCTAATCCAAAAAAATAAAAAGATCAAGGGTCGACAGAAGGTTCAATTGGTTCTTTTCCTTTAGACTGATCTTGCTCTTTGTCCTGAGCCAAGGTAGCCAGATCAGCCTGAGGTAGAATAGTTGGGACACTAGAAGAATGTCCAACAACAATTTAAGGATTCCCTTCTATAATCACAACTGTCCTGAGATGTATAAGAGCTTCAGTAGGGGACATTGGAAAAGGTTGTAGGTGAGGATGCAATGATGCAATGATGAAAAAGGATTTGTGACAATGGCAGAATGGTAGTGTGGATGAGGTGAAGGGTACATCGGTCCATTAGAGATTCCAACATAGGTGTAAGGAATTAGAAAGGAATATGGATCTACAAATACAGAAGTATGAAAATGCAGATAAGGATTTGGGAGGTTGATAAAATCCATAATAATTTGACCTCACTTTTCCATATCTTTGTTGAAATCATCTTTATTCTCCATGAAGGTTTGAAGAGAAAGAGTGAGTTCTTTAAGTTTCCTAACTCTCTCTCTGAAATATTGAGTCACTAGAAGAAATATCATATTCCCAACCAATTATTTAAAATGATCATCCATAGCATGTTTGGTATATATTCTTGAGTGATATAACTTGATAGACTTTGTAATAGTCTCCATGTCAGCATTCATATCCTTATGATACTTTTGGATCATCATGTGGTCATGCTCAGTTCCTTTATCAAATTTCCTTAGAATTTCTAAAGGAATTATAGGTTCACCACTAGAGGGACCACTGGAGGCAGTTGAAAAATCATCTCTAACAACTGAACATATGACATCAACATCAACCATTGAAGGATGAACAATAGAAATAGAAGAATCTGAGGAGGTATCCCCATTATTTTTAAGAATACCATCCAAAGAAGATGGAAACTCATATTTTATTTCCTCAACCAAATATTTTATAGAATTCAAATCATTTCCAATTATATTATTTTCAAATTCCATATCCTGAATATGATGCATCATTTTTGGTTGGATATGAAAAATAACCAACTCAAATAAATAAATTGCATCTTCTTCACTAATATTTGTTATAATATGTGTTTTAGATATTACACACTTTTAAAACTCAGCCACCATCCTTTCATAATTTTTTTTAAATCAGCTTGAGTGACAACATCCAAGGGAATACATGGAGGAGATGGAGCAGATTCAGGAATAGTAGGTTGAACATAACTGAAATTCTCAAGTAGTCCTTCAATATCAACCTAGGCTATTAAGGATCCTTTAGGATCACCTTTCATACCAAATTCAGGTTAGTCAACCCTTGGAGGTATTCTTGAAACAAAAGATAATTTTACCCACTACTCTTCCATAGGATCAACCCATCTATTAGAAATAGAAACTGTGGTAGCAGGCATAATACTAGAAGAAACAATTGAAACATCATGATTTCTATGATTTTATGAACTTTGAGTAGCCATAGTGTGTCCAACACTAGCAGGTTTAGCTTTTAACTATGTATAAATAGTGGGTATATCTTGTATCTCAACATCTCTATGAGTATCACCAGTAGTAGACTCACCTTCCAAATTTTATTTCAAAGGGGATTTATGAACATCAACCAGCTGTTCATTCCCTAACTCTCCTTCTATCAGCTCTTTTTTCTCTTGCTCAGCAATATGATGTTTAATAGCATCTATAACTCTCAACTGTTTATCTACAACAGAATCTGAAACTTCTTAACTAGTGGCAATTGAACTATCCTCACAAAAATCACCAACTAGAGTCTCATAAAAAATCTCCAATTATGGGGGATGCTCCCCCTCAAAAATTCATCTTTTAACTCAGAAGGAACTACAATATATTTCTTCTTGATTCGCCCACAATCATTATTGGATTCAGATTCACTTTCATCATCTATATCCTTATTTTCATTATCATCTTTTTCTTATTTTTCTTTTTCCTCATCGTCATCATCATCAACTTTAGTTGACTTTGAACTTTTATATTTACCTTCTTCAAAGAACTCAGTATCTTCTCCATCACTTTTGACGAATTTTTATCTTTTAAGAAACCTAATAGGTGGGATAGGAGAACCATAGGTGGGATAGAAGAATCATAGGCGATGGGATAATCTTTGGGAGACAGATCAAAATCGCTCCCTACATCAATAGATTGTCCTATTTATTGCTCAACAACAACCTCTTCTTTTTCTTCATCAAAGTTGATCACAACCTCATCAGGTTCCAAAATAATATCAACTTCATCCTTAGGTATGCTAGGATGAACAATTGTATTGTAATCTGTATACAAATTTTTAGAATCTTTAACCCATTATCACTACCATGGATTCCAGCTTCTTTTTTCATTTTGGAGAAAGTGGTACTTGTTATAAAGAAACCACCACAATCAATGAACGATTCATCATCACCACGAACTAGGCCCTTGGACCTTAACATAAAAAAAAATAATCTTTGGGTATATCAACAAATTAGATCTAGAGGATGATTTAGTCATCTACCACATATGTACCATTAGATATCTATAAATATTAATCTTATAGACTTATGTCATAAGGTATAGAAGATACACATCTTGATATATCAAAGTAGAAAAATCTCCCTTCCTTGGACAAATCATTTGCTGCACAAAATTGAAAAGTATCCTACACTCTCTATCAAGCTCAGAAGCAATAAGTATTCTTGTTTAACTATATCCTATTAACACAACAAGTGATTCCTCATAAATTAACATGTCACTAGCTTCAGGAATGTTACCTTGATGATCATCAAAAACTCTATCATGGGGTACATTCAAACACATTTCCTACTTTCATGAAGAGAAACCAAATTCCTGACTTCTTAAAAAACTTTTCAACCAATCTTCACCTTATTGATTGAATAAAAACTACACATTCTGATAGAAATCATGTACCATTTTTGGGTAAAAAGGTCTCTCATTTGATGAGAAACATTCCAACCATCGTTGGTTTTGTAGAACCTTGAGTAATAGAGACTTACTTGACAATAACCACTTCGAATCTACTTCCTTTTTCTTCAAAAACAACTTGTCTAGTAAGCTCAGGGTTAATTGGAGCAACTGAAGCAGGTGATTTTGGTTATTTATTCTATTTCTTTTAAGATATTAACTTAAACGAAGAATACACTAAAGGTCACTTCATTATTGGAATCCCGATCAGCTCGACAGACTTGGGCAGAGGTTCATCACTTTAGGAGGAAGCTTTCGCTTTTCTTTCAGGCCTTTCCATTTGCAGGCATGGGGGAATTATCATCATGGAAGAGGAAACATACTCTCTAGTTCTTCTCAAATCGCTGCAGGGCACTGGTAATATCCCCTAGTCCATCTCCTACCCCATCAGGAAGTGTAGATCCATCATCCTAAACAATTTTTGGTTGAGACACACCTGGAGAGAGGGTAACAAGGTGGATGATCATTTGGTAAAGATTGCATCTCATGGATCGGGTATGACATGTTTCTACAACCCAAATTAGTTAACACCTGAGGGGATTAATCTGGTTAGAGAGGATTTCCTTGGCCTTCATTATTTCAGGACCCCCTAGATCTTTTCTTTTATTGTTTTCCATGTTTATTTCCTCCTTTTAAAATAAATAACTATGATTATGATGCTTGGATTGAGAGAGATACATGAATATAGCACGAGGTTCAAGATTTGTTGGTAAAATACTTACATTGTATTCACATCATTTGGGATATTAGGTATTATAAAATTGTAATTATATGTGAAATTGAAATTAAAATCAAGATATAAAAACATGCATTCGGTTTCAATAAATAAACTAAACTGGGAAATAAACCAGCGGTTCACAATATTAAAAAACAAAACAATTTTGCAATGGCATAGAATCAATGGCATGGAAACTCAATGGTATGAAAACCAATAGTGTGGAAACCAATAGTATGATAACCAATGGTATGGAAACCAACCATATGACAACCAATGGTATGAAAACCAATGGTAAGAAAACCAATAGTATGACAACCAACATTATGCTTAACTGAAATTTATCATTCCTAATTCATGTTTGATATAATTAATTCTCTCTAAATTCAAAGGCTTGGTTACTATATCATCTAGCTGATGCTCAATACCAATAAATTCAAGAGTGATATCTCCATTTTTAAAATAATATATCAAAAAGTGATGTATTATATCAATGTGTTTTTTTCTGGAATGATAAACGATATTTTTAGATATTTTTATCGCACTTTTAATGTCATAGTTTATAGGAACATGTCAGAATTGATATCCATAGTCTAGAAGAGTGTGTTTTATCCATTTTTTTTCAAAACAGCTACCTACAATAATGTATTCATCTTTGGTAGTACATAATGCAACAAAATGTTTCTTTCTACTACACCATGAAACTAGAGACCTTCCCAAAAAGTGAAATGTTCCATAGGTGATTTTTTCTATATAACTTGCATCCACCAAAATCATCATCATATTAACTTACAAAATCAAATACTTGTCCTTGAGGGTAAAACAATCCTAAATTAGTTGTATATTTGAGGTATTTGAAATTTATTTTAACAACAAGTAAGTGTGACTCCTTTGGTTTTTCTTGAAAATAAGAACACATACACACACTAAACATAATGCCTAGTTAGCTAACAGTCAAGTAGAGAAGAATTCCAATCATACCTCTATAACTGGTTTGACCAACCAGTTTCCCAATTTCATCAAGATCGAATTTATAGGTGGTACTCATATGAGTATCACTACTTTTAGTGCTATCCAGATTAAATATCTTTAAAAGTTCTTTTGTATATTTACTTTAGTTCAAAATAATTCCTTCTTTGTCTTGAAAAATATGAAATCCAATAAATAACTTAAGCTATCCCATTAAACTTATTTCAAATTCATTTTGCATCATTTTAGAAAAACTGGTACGAAGAGAATTTTTTGAAGATTCAAAAATAATATCATCAACATAGATTTGTACTACTAATGCATCTTTTGAAATTAATTTAATGAAAAGGGTAGGATCAAATATTCATTTTGAAAAAACTTTTGAAATCAAAAAATTAATGAGCCTATAATAACAATTTCTAGGAGCTTGTTTTAAACCATATAAAGCAAAAGATAATTTAAAAACTTGATTAAGAAAATGAGGATTTTGAAAATTGAAGGGTTATTCTACAAAAACATCCTCAAATATAAAACTATTTAAGAAAGAAATATTGACATCCATTTGATAATGTTTGAAATCTAGATGAGTTGCATAGGAAATCAAGATTCCTGTGGACTCAAGTATAGCTACCAGTGTAAATGTTTCTTCATAGTCAATTATTTATTCCTAACTATAACCTTGTGTAACAAGTCTAGATTTGTTTCTAACTATATTACCTGACTCTTTAACTTTATTCCTAAATACCCATTTAGTGCCAATAATCAAGGTTTCCTTGGGTCTATATTCAAGTTCACACACTTTGTTTCTTTCAAACTGATTCAACTCTTCCTACATTTCTATCACCCAGAATTCATATTGATGTTCTTAGGTTCAAGGTGAGACAAAAAATCTGGATGTTAAACCAAATTTCTAACATAATCTCTATTTTGGGTCCCTATATCTAGATCTCCTACAACATCATCTAACAGATGATTCTTGAGGGTTCTAATACTTCTAGAGAAGTTAAGACTGGTTACTTCTATATTTTTAGGTGGAAGTTCTAAAAATTATTCATAACTGGATGATTCTTCTACTTGTTTCATAGCAGGATCCAAAGGTTTGGAGTTTAAGTTTAGAGAAGATAAGTCATCCTCAAGGTTTTCTAAATAGGTCTTAGTCTCACGTGGATCAGTTTCATCAAATTTGACATGGACTGATTCTTCCACATTCTTGGTCTTCTTATTGAACACTCTATAGGCTTTACTAGAAAATGAGTAACCAAGAAAAATTCCTTAATCACTCTTGGATGAAAATTTGTCAAGATTATCCTTTGTGTTAATAATAATGACTTTGAAACCAAAAAATCTAAAGTAATTAACCATAGGTTTCCTATTATTCTACAACTCATAAGAGGTCTTCTTAATAATAGGTATAATAAAAACTCTATTTATAATATAGTAGGCTGTATTGATAGATTCTTCCCAAAAATAGATAGGTAGGTCATACCCATTTAACATAGTTTGATATATCTATTATAAGGTTTGATTTCTACTTTCAACAACTCCATTCTATTAAGGAGTCCTAGGAGAAGAGAAGTTATGAGTGTATATATTTTGTAAGAAAAATGATTCAAAATATTGATGACCATGGTCACTTCTTAAGGTTTTAATCCTAAGGCCACTAAGATTTTCTATAGACTTAGCATACTTAGTAAAGTAAGAGAAGTATTCACTTTTTTGAGCTAGAAAATATACCCAAATATACCTAGAATAGTCATCTACATGAACATAAACATAGTGGTTCCCATTAATACTAGAAACTCTATAAGGTCCAAACAAATTCATGTGAACAAAATCAAGAGGTTGAGAAGTTGACACTTCTTTTTTAGTTTAAAAGAAACCTTATATTGTTTCCCTTTTTGATAGGGTTTGCACACTTTATTAGTTGGTAACTCAAGATTTAGTAGATACCTAACTAACCCTTTTCTATGTAGCTTTCTAAGTGAGTAAATATTGTAGTGTCCTAGTCTCCTACGCAAAATCCAAGATTCCTTATGAAAAGTACTAAAGCATGAAACATTCTAATAAACTAAAGAATTTAAATCTACAATATAAAATTTTTCATTTATTAAGGTAGTAAAGATTAAAGAATTTTTAGAATTAAAAAATTTACAAGAATCATTCTCAAACTTAACATGGAAACCATCATCACACAACTTATAAATACTAAACAGATTATATTTTAAACCATAAACATATAACACTTTGGAAATTAAAACTGGATTGTTTTTACCAATCTATCCTAGAATGATTATTTTTCCTTTTGCATTATCTCCAAAGGTGACATGACCACCGCCAACCTTGATAAGACTATTAAAGTAGGAATAGTCTCCTGTCATATGTATTGAACAACCACTACCCAAGTAACATAGACTTCTAATAGAGATCTTTAAGAATTTTTCTTACCAAATATGTTTTAAAAAAGAAATTATTTTGGTACCCAAATCTATTTGGGTTCAAAAATGTTAGTAATAAAATATTTGGGAACCCATATTTGCCTCATGGGTTTCCTATAAGCAAATTGCAGACTCTTAGAAATAAACACTTTATTGGTTTTTTTTTGAAAAGTGTTTGGCAGTAGAGTTTTCTGGTCTGGATTTAGTAATAAAATTATTTTTAGTTATTATTCTATGTCCTAGTTCATATCAAATTCTAGTAACATATTTAGGGGAAAATTGATTTACTAATATTTGTGTCAATGTCTCTCTACCATTTTTAAAATTTTAAAGGTCTTTATTTAATTTCTCATTTGAAAGTTTAAGTTCATTGTTTTCTTTGAGTAGTTGAATATTATACTCTTTTTCTATAGACATATTAGACTTATAGTTTGCAGTTAGAGCATGTTGTCTTTTAAAAACTTTTTATTTATCTTCTAACTCATTAAAGGTGTCTTGTAACATATTACAGTAGTCAAATAATTCTTCATTTTTCATATTTTCATCATCATGATTCTCATTATCAAACTTATCCGATTCATCAGACTCATGAATAGGCAGAATATCAGAAATAATGGATAAAGTTGATACCTCATTGACTTTATTCATAAATCACATATTTTATTTATTCGGATTTTCTTCAGGTGAAGAATCTAAGTCACTTGAACCATCTTCAGATGCACTCTAGGTGTCTTTCATGTCCTTTTTATATCTTATAGACTTGTCTTCATATTTTTTTTGTATTTGAGCATAGAAAAATCAGAATTTGTGCGACCTTTCCTTTTTCATTCATAATAGACAAATTCCTTTAAATCATCATCATTTTCCCTCCAATTTCCTCTATGGTCATATTTTTCTTTATAGTTTGGTTCTCTGAATTTTTCTTCTTCTTGTATAACTTCTTAAATATTCTAGCTAGGTGATCCATTTCATCATCACTATTAGAAGTATATTCACTATCACTTAAATCAAAAACTTGTACCTTTTCTTTTTCTTTTTTCCTTATGTTTTCTAGGGGAAGTAGTCTTAAAAGATACTAAATTTATCTTTGGATCCTCATCCTCCTCAAAGATTAATTTAATTTATTCTTCTTACATCATAATCTTAACTATTAGTTCCTTGACTGTAAACTTACTGATATCGTAGGATTCAATGATTAACATTGAAGTGCCTCACCATCTTTCAAGTAGACGTATCAAAAATCTCATTATTTGGTCATTGTTCGTTACATGATTTCCCAGTGAGATCATGGCATTAAAAATCTCATTAAACCTGAGGTGCATATCATAAATAGGTTCATCAGGATTCATTTTAAAATTATCATATTTAATAGTGTAAGTATTAAGCCTTATTTATTTAACATTAGTAGTTCCTTCATGTGAGATAGCTAGAGTATCCCAAATCTCAAAAGCTGTTTTACATGAAAAAAATCTATTAAAATCTTCATTACCTAAGGAAAAGTATAAGGTATTCATGAATTTTCATTTATTATTATAAGCAACCTTAGTTTCATCATCCCAAGTATTTCTAGCAGTATTAAAAATTTTATACTCATCTGATATAGAAGACCAAATCTCAAAACCCATACTTTAAATATGCATTTTCATTTTTATTTTCCATTGGGCATAATTAGTCCCATTGAATAAAGGAGTTATTTTGGTATCAGAACCTTCCAGGCAGTTATCCATACTAAAATATTAGTATATATATATATATATATAAAGAATTGAAAATTTATAAGTAACATAAATTTGAAGGTCTTTAATACTCAACTAAGATCATAGTTAACAATTATTTTAAAAATATTTTAACCCTTTGATACTAAATATTGGTTGGAGTGAGTATCTCAAGAGGGGGGGGGGGGGGTGAATTGAGTACCCAATAAAAATTTCTTTCTAAAATGAATTATTTGAAATGCCCCAAATATTCAAAAACATCTCATCTTATCAAAATAAGTAGTATGATATATATATTAATCGTTCTAAATATTTATCTTATGATTGATTAGGTCTTGGATGAATAATATATATAGTATTATTGAATCCTTTGAAATCAATTTAATTGATTAAAATACTATATGAACACAAATTAATATAAACTATCAAAGTATATATTTTTTTATAGTTAAATCTATTTTCAATATTAAAGCGAAAACAAAGTAACACAAAATTAAAAACAAACAACAAAAAAATGAATATAATATATTGAATCTAAAGTTGAGACTTATTCCTCTCTACTTAGTGATCACCCACCACCAACCAGTTTATATAAAATAAACAGATGATCCACAACCTGGATCGGGTTTTACTACAGATAACACTTTCTAGGTCACACACGACCTCTTCCATAGTTATTCATGGGAGTAAAGATAAATAGGCCACATAAGGACCTCTGCCACTCTTATCCATGGGAGAAACAAATAAGAATAAATTTTGATAATATATCTTATATCTTCCAGTTTAGCTTAGGAGACAATGTGCATACATAAAACAGAGTATAACACACATTGATTTGATTTAGAAATAAATATCAAGTCAAGTTTTCCTTGAAATATTCAGAAAAATAGAGTGTTGCAAACTCTTTATTTTTGAATGGAATAAGGCACTGATTGAGATGATGTAGTTCATCTTCCTCATTGATATTTAATAGAAATCCAACTCTATTGATTTTTAATAGGTTTATCTTGTTATTTTTTGGAAGTTTGGGCTCCTATATTATTTCTTACATGTGTTCTTTTTCTTTTCCACTTACAATGATGAAGTATGCTATGCTTTTTATCAACAATAGTAGTAAGAATAATATCTAAAGATGCTTCCTCATAATTCTAGTTTTGACATAAAATATATTAGGCATTTAATGAACAATCATTAAAATAATAAATAGCATTAACTTCAATAAATATAGCCATTATAATGATATAATTCAAAAATAAGTAAAGTAATATAAACAGTGATGGTGTCTTAAGCTCTTCTGGTGTCTTGTGTTCTGGTAGTGTCTCATGTTTTGGTGGTGTCTCATGTTCTAGTGGCATGATATTGATGGTATGTTGATCTAGAGGTATGTTCTTCTGGAAGTGTCTTAGAGTTATCCAAATTTCTAGAAATATGGAATTATGGCACTAGCGGTGTCACAACTAATGGTGTATGGTTCTTCGGTGTATGATTTTATGGTGTCTCATCTAGTGGTATCTCATACTTTTCCATTTTTACGTTCTAATCAACGGTGTCTAACTCAATGGTTTCACATACTTTGTCAGTTCTTCAGTCCAATGGTATGAAAATATGATGGTGTAAAGTCCTAGAAGTATCTCATACTTAGAATTTTTTTGAACTAGTGGTATGTCATGACCAACAATGTCTCATACTTATAGATTTATCACCCATTCTCAGAATACATATTGCTTATAGGTAAACAAGAAATTAACTAGTAGTATTAAATACATGATTTTGGGATAATTAAAACCAAGAGGTTAAAAAAAATAAATATGGGAGCCTTGTTTAAAGAATCATTATAGTATGTGGATCTACTTGAAGCAGAGATGGATCGACTGTAAGGGGAGGAAAAAAACATTAAATAACTTTTGAAAGCTTAGAAGTGGTTGTGGAGTTTAAAACTAGGATTGAATAGTAATAAAAAGTAATAAATGGACTTACATCAAGACCATAGGAAAAGGATAATATAGTTTAGGGCCTTGAAGAAGAAGTTTTTTACTTTAAGAAGGAAACTATAAACTTAATCACAATCAAGGGAAATGATGAGGAAATTATAATTTGGAAGATTTTTAGATGTAAATATTTTGGAAAGAGCTAAATGTGGTTCCAAAGGAGTATAGAAATACTTGAATGATCAAAGATCTAAATTTATAAGAAAAAGTGGAATTAGATATGATATAGAAACATCAAAGGCTAGAAACAGGATGAGACAAAGTAAAGAGAAGTAGAAATTTGGACATATAAAAAATGTACCTAATTTCCTAATAGTGACATCTTTAAATAAAACTGAGAAGAGAGATATAAATAATTCTCAAGTATTTAGAGAGGATCTGCAGTCAAATACCTTTAAAAAATAAGGGTACATGTGGATAAATGGAAGTGATAAGATATTTCCTCTTATGAAATATCAATTTTGTGTCTTTTTGGGATATACCATGTCTCATTACAGGTAGATTGATGGTGGGAATAATAACTATATAACTCCAAGATAAGTCAGTACCAGTCAACCAAGCAGAATTACCCTTGAAAATAGGTATTCTCCTCTGAAATATGAATATGAGTATGATAAAAAAAATGCATTTTGAAATGATATTAGAGAGTCCATATTTTTCCTCCACTCAATCAAGTGTCTCATGGAAGGAAAATAAGAATATTGATAAATCCAACCTGGAAAAAATAACTCTAAAATATACAAATAACTATAGCACACAAATTCATGATAGAATATTTTTCATACCTCATGATTTTAAATGTAGATTTGTTGAAAAAGTTTTAGAAAAGGGTTGATGGAATAGTGAGATTCGACAATGATGGTGCCTTAAAGATCAAAGGTAGTGGAAATATATAATTATAAAATGATGAGATAATAAAAACAGAAGTTCTCTATATGGGTGACTTGCATCACAATATCAAGAGTATGAGTCAACTCTATGATGACATACTATTAGTGAAATTTAATCATAAGGGGTTAAATACCAAAGTAAAGACATTAAATTCTCTCATGAAAGGCTATAAGAAAAATGGAAATTTATACCAAGTAAATAGTAAAGAAAACACTTGTTTATGAACAATTAAAGAGGAAAATAACCTATGGCATCGGAGGTTGGATCACATTAATCAATAAATCATGAAAAATATACCTAATCAAAATAATGTTTCTAACATTACCAATATAAATCTTGATTGAGAAATTACATGCGATACTTGCATGCAATTAACGATATTTTGGAATTCATATTAGCTGAAGAACAAAAGGGAATCAAATCTTCTTGATCTCATTGAAATATATGTCTGTTGTCCAATAAATGTGGTTGACACATATGGAGAGAGTTACTTAATTATTTTTATTTATGATTATAATAGAATGGATTGTGTAATGTTTATGAAGTGTAAATGGAAAGTTCTCAAATGCATGAATAGATATATTTAAAGATTTGAGAATGAAACTGTCCGCATAATCAAGATATTACGATATGAAAATAGAAAAAATAAAAATCCATTGAATTTGAAAATTACTTGAAAAACATGGGATAAATAATGAGATGTCTTCAGTGAGAACACCTCAAAAAAATGGGGTTGATGAACATAGAAATCGATAGGGGAATAATATGGATAAAACTATGCATATTGAGAGTTGTGTTTCTTGTCATTACTGGAAGGAGGATATTCATGTTGCAGTGTACACTCAAAATTGAATAGGTATATTTATAGGATAGGACATGACAACATATGAGACATGGAATGGAATGAATCCATATTTAAAGTTTTTTTTTATGTTTTTGGAAGTAAATGTTTCATCCTAAAAAAGGAAGGAAATCAAGAAAAGTATGATGATTCTATCGATGAATGAATGTTTCTTGGATATTAAATGAAGATTAAATCCTACTTTGTTATAATAATTATATTATAAATATTTTGGAGAGAAATTATGTCAAGATAATTGTGGATAAAACCAAAAATAACACAAGGATATCATATATTGATATGATTGAAGATGAAGAAGAAAGTGGACAAGGGATGAATTCAAATACAGAATTTATGGAAGGATTAGAAAACATTAAGTTCTCTCAAAATGATGATGATTTAGAAGTAGAATTATAAGAGGAAACCATTTCTAAAGAAAATCTACCATAACCTCATGGAAGAAATTTAATATAAAAATTTGATCAATCTATCATCATTGGGGATTAGACTGTTCCCACACAGATGAAGATAATGAAGAATGAAACACATTTTTACCTCCTATAAATTATTGAACCAACCTCATTTTAAGAAGTAGTGAAGGATGAATCATGGGTTAAGAACATGAATTAAGAACTATATTATATTGATAAAAACAAGACATGTGATATTTTTAAGAGACCAA
The DNA here is from genome assembly GCA_963277665.1 of Viscum album. Lineage (NCBI taxonomy): Eukaryota > Viridiplantae > Streptophyta > Magnoliopsida > Santalales > Viscaceae > Viscum > Viscum album. The sequence goes on from OY728123.1 coordinate 1,767,145,860, forward strand.
ATAAATCACAATGTGATTATAAAAAAGTGGATATTTAAAATCAAATTTTACTAGTTAGGAAACGTGATCAGAAACAAGGATTACCTAGTGTGTAAAAGTTATTCATAGATTGATGGCATTGATATTTATAAAACATTTTCTACAGTATCTCAACTGGATTAGATTAGGCTATTCCTATCCATGGAGATTCAAATAGGGTATGAAGTTTATCATATGGATGAAAAATTAGCATTCTTAAATGATGTTCTTGAAGAAGAAGTCTACATTGAACAATAAATAGGATTTTTGATTGGTAATTATAAAACAAAGAATTATAGATCAAATAAGGATATCTATGGTCTAAAGTATGCACTATAAGTGTAATATTATCGACTATATGCTTATTTGAAGAAGATACAATTTAAAATAGGAGGTTTCAACCATAATATCTAAGTGAATAATTCATAGGAAGATCAATTTATGGTGATTTTGTATGTGGATGATATTATATTTAGCAAAATCAGGTAGAGATCAGTGGAATAATTTTTTAATCACTTGAAATTATAATTTTAAATGTCCATGATTGGTGAACTCACATACTTTTTGGGGCTATAGGTGATTAAAAATAAGGAACAAACCTTAATTTCTTAGGAAAAGTATTCAAGAGATATTTTGAAGAAATAAAACATACATGACTCCAAAATAATGTTGAATCCGATTGTGGTTGGGAAAATACTTGGAAATCATAAGGATAAGAAGTCTATGGAACCCATATTTTATTGTAGGTTCATTTTAATTTTATTATATTTGATTGAAATATGAAAAAGTATCATCGTTGTAACATTTTTAATAGATATATTTCAAAGTAATCTGAAGGTAGAGCATTTTAAAGCAGTTAAAAGAACCATGAGGTATATTCAAGGGACTATAAACCTTTAATTATACTTTGCAGTAGGAAGAGATAATGAATTATCAATTTTTTTTATGATGAATGGGATGAAGATGTGGTGGATCAAAATCACACAAGTGGTGATGCATTCTTAATTGGAAACAAATGTATGTACTAGTTGAGCAAGAAACAAGAAATAAATTATCTTAGTAATGATGAAACATGGTTATCTCTATGAAAATGGAATGAAATCATCTATTGTGGATGAAGAAACAACTTATTGATATTTTTGATGAGGTGAAACAACCAATGGTAATACACTATAACAACAAGAGCACGATCAAATATCACTTCTTAAAATAAAAATTTGAACAAGGTGTGATTCAAATGGAGCATGTTGGAACTAATGATCAAGTGGATGAAATTATAAATAATCCATTGAAAATGCATATGTTTGAGAAACATCGTTTGAACCATGGTGTTTAGACACCTCCCAGTGCATGAGGAAGTTATAGTTTTCCCCTCTCCCCATTTGTGTTAACTATTTTAATCTATTTGTAGATGTAATGCATGTATATGGGGGAGATACGATCTAAGGGAAGTTTGTTTTTGAGAACTACACATAAAAATATAGGTTATTTGGGGTTTATTACCAAAGGGGAAGATAAGTGAAATTAAATGAATTGTATATTTTTAGGATTAGCTGGTGGCCTATTGAGGCATGAAATTCTATTTTACACTTTTTCTACATCGATTTTTTCTCACGTAGAATTAGAGTGATGGATGATTTATTTCACACTTATCAAGTTTTTTCTCGAGTTTGGTGCTTTATTTAATTTATTTATTGATTTTAAACAAACCCAAAGGGGGAGATTATTGGGACCGAGGTTTTTCTCAATCATAAATTGATTGTTTTGTGTTTATTATCAATCCACACTAGTTTGATCAAAGAGTTTTAATGTCAAGTGATCTTATAGTGAAAGTAGATTCAGTATTGAAGTTGGTATCATTCGCATTGTTCACCAAATTTTTGGAGCTGAAAATCAGGTTAAAGGAGAAATATTTATGAAAGGTGGTTATATAGGAATTACTCTTCAAAAATATAGTAAAGGCATGGAGTTTCATATAAGATGGAATTTTAAGAAGTTGTGGAGCCTTGTGAAAGAACCCAACATATGTTTTCATGATGGTTTTAAGGATCGTGAAGGAGGTTTCACGATTAATGGTTGAGGCACGAAGAAAAGATGGTAAGCTTTGTGATTATGAGATGCTTTGTGAATGGGAAATTTTCAGTGGCATTGCATGAAGAAAAGGGGATTTAAAAACTTTAATGGAGAGCTTTATGAAAAGGTTTTGGTGATATGGAAATCTTTTTGAAAGGATATGTTTATAAATAGTAGGATTCTCATATTTAGAAGTAACAAATATAATTTTTAAAATGAGTGAAATTATATGATTTAAAAAATGCCCATTCTCAAAGGGAACTCTTTGCGATTCAACAAATCTTCATGAACACAAAAATCCTGAAAAGTATGGTTTAAAACTAATTCATAGTAAGACATTTTATAAAAGGGGTTTCATGAAGACTAGGAGCTTCATGATTGTTTGGAGTTCTGCGAAGGCCAGGAGATTTACATAGGATGGGACCATCCCAAAAGGTATTGAGTTCGTGAAGGATGTAGTTTCTTTGAAATAATAAGAAGGTTTCATGAAAGATAGGAGATTCATGAATAGTAGTGTTGAATATTTGGTTTTAGTGAATAGTGATTCCAAGTGCATCAATTTAGGACTATGGTTTAAGAAGAGTCTCATACTAATTAGGGATAAAGAATTAAATACCTCATCTATTGAAGAGACCTTCTAGTCGATAAACTGATTAAGACTTCCCCCAATTTAGTGAGAAAGAGGGAGTCGGTGGAAGTGATCCGAGGGAGGTAGTGTGCTATCCCTAAAAATATTGTAATGGAAGTGTGCTTGGTACAGAGTGACCATTTTGAAATAGTTTTAATCCAAAATACCTAGTAAAAATTAATGGATTTAGTCATGACTAATTCACTATTAGAGTATTCTCCTTGGACTAACCTTTAGACATGAACCAATTAAAACTATTGTGTTGTGTTTCTATTTATGAATACGGGTATTTGATAACTACACAATTCCATCAGATAGTTTTAATAGGTTCTTACCAATTTGGGGACAAGGTATATATTATTTGAAGAAAAATATGACACCCTAATTCACCCCTCCCCTCTCAGGGTGTTCTAGGGTCCTATAAAGTCAAATTCTGACACCAGGATGAAAAATGGCAAAACAGACCAGGGTAGGAAAAGTATATGGTGTGTACTTAAGGTAGATGGTGTATACCCATAAAGGTCCTCCCTAGACAAATTTCCTAGACCACTCAGCATGTAATTTTCAAAATTACTTGGTGTGTGCCTCATGGTATACATTGTGTAACCCCACGTGGGTACCTTCCCATGCAACTCATCCCCATTCAGTGTGTAAAACGCCTGGGTATACGGTGCGCACCACCTATACATGGTGTGTATCCCCACACGGGAACCTAATTATGTACTAGGACATATACTCTTCCTGGGATTGTACACATACAAGACATGAACCCCACACGGGGACTGACCGTTTACCCTACACTTCTAAGTACCCCCCGCAAGAGGTGTTTGGCCGAGTACTCAACCACACCCACAAACCCACTATATGGTGTGTATTCCCACTCAGTGTGTAAAATTCCCAAGAATACAACATTAAACACCTATACATGGTGTGTATCCCCACATGGAAAACTGATTGTGTACTAGGACATATAATCTTCCCAGGATTGTACACCTACATGACATGCACCCCAAAAAGGGATTGACTGTGTACCTTGCATGTCCAAGTACCCCCATACGGGGTGTCTGGTCGAGTACTCAACAACACACCCAAACCCTCTATATGGCATGGAATCTTAGTAAAAGTAATTTAGTCCCAAAAACTTCATTTCAAAAAACATGAATAACACAAGATGTATTTTCTCTAAACCACACACCATGTACATGGGTTTTCCTGAACAGAAAACCCTCAAAACATTCCGAAACCCATGTTTCTCCCTGATTAAGCTGAGATTGACCAAATATGGGTCCATGATAACCCAAAAATGGATTTTAAAAACTTATAATAAACTAAAATATAGGGATTTATAGTAAAAAACATAAAACAAGACTACCTCCAGGTGGAAACTACTGATGGTTTACACCAAATCTTCCACCCGCAACCACTGCACTCCGATTCGGGCCTCAAACAAACCCATGACAATGACTCCTCCCTATCCCTCTCTCAGCTACATGAAACCAATACCATGAGGGTATACATGATAATTAAATGGGGAAAAGAAGAAAATAAAATGAAAAAAAAAACAAAAAGTAAATAAAAAAAGAAAAAGAAAAAGAAAAGAAAAGGGTTACAGACCCAGCCTCAGTGCCCGATACAAGGTTATACCTCACCTAGGAACCCCCCCATTATGAACTCAACCATAGAGATAAAATCTCAATCCAAAAATCCTTTTAAAATATATCACCGAGAAAAGTGAAAATTAATTAATTGTTGATTAATTAAATATTAAATATTCTGTAAAAAATTAAAACAAATCATATTTCCACCAAACTCCTATCCTAAGTTAAAAATACTATTCTGAAAACAACAGAGTGGTTAGAAAAATTATTTGTGATCATATTACAAGATAATTTACCATTTTCCCTTGAATACTCTTGAGAACAAAAAGGTTTAAATTTCCCCTAATTTTCACAACTCGTGATGACCTGGGTCATCATAGTAATGATGTTGGAGTTTAGTTTTTTGGCCTTTTGTTTCTTTTGTTATACATGAAATATATGTTTTACTAATTCCATGTATGCCTAGTCATTTTTTATAGACATGACATCATCTGTATTTGACACTGTTTATTATTTATGTCTGATTATTATCATCTGGATGATTTACTTCCACTGTATTTCATTTATATTACTTCAATTGATTTAACTATCATTAGTTATTTAATTTTTTTCTCTACTGTGATAAATATGGTATAGTATTCCCACCATACCATCAAATACCCTCACTATCAGTCAATGGACTCTAGGGTATGGGGAGGCATACTTGAGGACATGTGGCCAACCAGGTTCAATTACTTTTGAGTGAACCCAATCCAAGATGTTATAAAATTGAATAATATGTTTATTTTCTTACCTTACTATTTGGGAATGGTATAGAGAATATTATAAAGTGTAAAAATTTGGTAATGATACTATTCCAGGGAGTAGCTAACCCACATACAGTGAAAACCCAAGTTTCATGGGATACGACTTACTACTATATATTTCTATTGTTACAGTTGTACTAATTTCACCATAGGGTGACATACATGATTTATGAAATTTGTTTTGATTATGGATTTTTACCCTTAGTCCTATATGGTAAGGGATCATTGTTCATGCATCATTATAGGAACCTGAGGATTTATATTCCATGCATATTCCATGTCATGTTTATTTTAACGTGTGTATTTACTGCTACATATTGAATTTTCCCTGATTACTATAATTTTAATTGTACTAACATTTATTGTTGGTAAAAATATAAATATTTGGTTATTTAAAGTGTATGTATCAACCTAAATAGTGATTTCCCACATTGCTTGATAATGGCACCTTAAATAACTAATTATCACTTGTTTGAGCTATGTAACTATGGTTACCTGATCTTAAATGTTAGTTGATTGAAATTAAATGGATTAAAATTTTAATTTATAAAGTTGGGCCTCTATAAATTGGTAATGGTGATCCATATATTCAAATCATTATATATTTTCTTGTTACATCCTGATACTGGATATAAAAGTTGGGTTACGGTTACATGAAGTGCCAATTATAACTTATAATTCTTAGATCTTTGTAACTTAGGAATGTAAATACATCTAATTAGACCTTGGTACATATGAATAAAATTGTTAAATTCTAATCTTTTACTATTATGGTTTTCATTAAATAAAGATTCCAATTACAAATTAAAGGATGTTTTCCTCAATATCATTAACTTGAAACTCCATATCACAAAACCTTATAACTAAAGAGCTAAATTTCACCCTAACTTGTCCTTAGTAGTAGGTAGTTAGGTTAGTGTTTTCTTGACAGGTGAAGGCCATGTACCTGTCACCTTTTCTGATTAGTATACTTCTTTTGATCTATATCTCATTTTGAGGTGTGTGTTTGGAATTGTAGATATAATCCTCCATGACGACCTTAGGTCAAATACCAAGAAGGTAGAAATTACTATGAACATGATGTGGTGGGACTTGACCCACCTGTAGTGACACTAACAACACATCCAGTAGTAACACATTCTATACCTAGATTAGGCATTGACACTTAGCTTTGAGAGGATTTCTTGTGTTTAGTGAAATCTATGGAGGGAGCTCCAAAACCTGCACTGAATATGTCAAAGTTTATTTGAGAGTTCCAATAGTAGTATCCACTTAATTTTTTGAGGATGGTTTCCCCCATGACACTAAGTCTTGGATTGAATCCATTTGAGAAATATTTGAGAATATAGAGATTCCTCCAAGAGGAATATCAAGCATTCAATTTACATGCTTTTTGGATCCTCTAAACATTGGTGGGATATTCTAAATTAGGTAGGTAAACATCAGGAGATGACCTATAGGGATTTACAGTCTAGTTTATATGATTACTTATTCTTAGAAATGCTGAGACCTGAATATGATAGGGAGTTTATATAACTTCAATAGGAATCTAGGTCTATTATGGACTATTCAACTCACTTTACTAAGCTCCAGTGTTTTGCACCAATTCTTTCTAGTGATGAGCTATCTAGAATGAGAGGGTTTGAGGATGGGATTGTGTATTTCATCCAATCATGAGTGAATATTTACTGGATGAATATCATTTCTAAGATAGTGAACCAAGACCTCATTTCCAAGTGTAAATTGGGGGAATATAGAGGTGTGGAGCACAATTATTCAGTTCCTATGTAGATAAGTACTTAATCTAGTGATATGAAGAGTCTCTTTGTGGGTTCTTTCCAAGAATATGGTAGTTAGGGTATATGCATGGATAGTTATGTGGTATTCCATTAGTGTGGGAATCCAAGTCACATGAAGAATCAGTGTGATAGAGACCTAGTTGAGTATTGAGCCCATGGAATAGTGGTCCATCTTTAAATATTCTACTGTATTTTTCCACTTGTTCCCATTGAGAGAGGATCTGAACTAGCTCCACCTTTAAGAGAAGGACCGGTAGCATCATGCCATGATGGAAGTTATAGTACCACCAGCTGCACATTCCAAAAAGGTGGATAAGGTTGAGGTATCAAAAATTATGATATGTAGTTCCTGGAGAGTGGACTTACTCAAGGAGGTTAGGTTGTAGATCAAGGCTATGAATCAGGCCATTTACATGAAGTACATCCTGCACCTAAGGAGCAGATTGACATTCTATCTATAGTGTGAGGTATGATTTTAGTAGCCTTGACTTTAGTATCCAATTTATTTGAAATAGGAACTTCACACTCATATATATCTTGGGCTATTATGGAAAGTCTTGGGCTTAAAATTCATTAATTTTTTGGAGTTATGACTCTTGACACACTGTTGGGAGTATGATCAGAGAGTGTACATCAATTCAAGGAGTGTACCCTTGAGATTAGAAATAAATTTTTTTATGGAACCTTTTTATCCTTGAGATTATAGTATTTGATATCATTATTGGGATGGATTGTTTGGTTTTTTATCAAGAAAATATTGTTTTTTATCATCAAAGGGTGTCTTTCTCATCACTTTAAAGTGGTAACTATATTTATAAGGAAAATGGGATATCCAGGAAGGTTTAGGTGGGCCTAAAAATCATAGGCTGGGTAGAGAATCATCCCATATTTCAAGTATTTTTCTGAATGATCAAGGAGTTTGAAAATTTATCTTTAATCTAGTGTTGAATTAGTTCATAGATGTTTTCCTGGATGATTTTTATGGGATACCTCCCAATAGTGAGGTAGAGTTCACCATATAGCTTGTTCTAGTAGAGGAACCAATATCTATTCCTATATACAAGATGTATCATTCTAAGATTGAGGAACTCAAGAGGTAGTTAGTAGACCTGGAATCCAAATGGTATATATAACCCATTACATCTCCCTAGGATTCATCCATGATTTTTCCATGAAGGCGGATGGGTAACTCATGATATATTTGGATTACTGGAGGTTGAATACGATTAGGGTTAAAAACCAATACCCACTTCCACATATAAGCAAAATCTTTGACTATATTTTAGGATCCAAGGTATTATTGAAGATTGATTTGAGGTTAAGCTATCATCAGGTATGAGTTAGGACTTCAAATAAACCATGTAAAACTTTTCAAAGTAGATATGGATTATATGAGTATTTTTTAATGCTATTCAGTATCATGAATGCACCAGTAGTATTTATGGACTTTATGAATCAAGTTTTCCACCCGTACTTCTACTCCTTTGTGGTTGTTTTCGGGGGTGATATCTTAGTGTATTCTCAAATTTGACATGATCATGATAACCACCTTGAAATATTTTTGAGTAAACTAATAGAGAACCATCTATATGCAAATATCACAAAATTCCACTTCTAGATTGATAAATTTAAATTCATGGGCTACATAATATTGGAATTAGGGGTATATTTGGATCCAGAGAAAGTGAGAGCCATATTTTTCTAGGAGAAACCCAATAATATCTTTGATATAAAAAGTTTCTTAGGGATACTAATATACTATACATGTTTTATTTGGGACTTTTCACACCTTTCAACACCTCTTATGGGGTTTAATAAGAAAGGTGTTATGTTTACTTGGTATGAATCTCATGAGAAGGACTTTCGAGAGTTGAAGGGGACACTAACCTCAGTGCTGATATTGATCTTTCTTGAGCACAAAAGAGGCTACACACTTTATTATGATGCATCAAGCATCGGGATATGATCTATTTTTATGCAAGTAGAATTATTCATGGAATATGAGTCTCAACATTTGAGGAATAATGAGCACAATTACCCCACACATGCCCACAATTTAGCATGAGTTGTTCATGCATTACATTACTAGAAGCATTATTTATAGTGGGAATTATTCATTGTATATGAGGATCATAAAATCCTCAAATACATATTCAACCATCATGATTTAAACCTTAGATATAAAATATGGGTTGAATACCTTCATTATTTTTATTTTTGAGCTTAATTATACACTTGGGAAAGGAAATATAGTGGTTGATGCTCTAAGCCATAAGACTCATACACAAGATATTTAAAAAGCAAGCAAAAAATGGCTGTTGATGAACCTATTTTATAAGATGAATCTGGAGTTTAAGAAGAATCATAGGTACCCTATACTCATAGTTATATCAATGAATTATTTACTTTTGGATCAAGTGAATATGAGGTAGATTTTTGATCCCAAAGGCTTGGTCCTAAGGGAAATTGTGCCAGGTGAGGACCCACCACCTTGTATTCATGGAAATATCTAGGTTCCTACAAACATGAAAGATGAATTGATGTGAGAGTCTCATGATTTGAAATGGGTAGTACATCCCAGAATTACCTAGATATATTAGGACTTATGCCACCAGTATTGGTGGCATGGTATGAATAGGTAGATTACAAGTTTTTTTACCCGATGTTTCCACCTTTTAGTAGGTGAAGGAAGAACACCAACAACCTAATAGGATTTTATATAATTACCCATTCCAAAGTAAAAATGGGATGATGTCACTATGGATTTTTTGATGTGGTTACCAAAATCACCCCAAGGCAGTGAAGAAGTATGGGTAATCATGGAAAGGATTATAAAAGTTTCATATTTATTACCTATTAGGGAGACATTATCAGTATTTAAAATTGAAATAATCTATATTTTAGAGATCATACGCATTCATGGGGGTCCACATAACATCGTATTAGATAGGTATTCTCAACTCACTTCACAGTTCTAGTAGGTGTTATGAAGGCTCTGGGTTCATGGGTACTTATGAGTATAGTATACTACCCATAGAATGATGTTCAGTCTGAGCATACTATATAGATATTATAGGGCATACTTTGAGAATGGATCCTTTATTATGGAGGTTATTGGGAAATAAATTTACCTCTTATTGAGTTTTCTTACAATAATAATTACCAAGCGACTATACAAATGGATCCTTATGAGACCCAATATAGTCGGTCATTCCTATCACCTCTATGTTCTTCATAGGTATGGGAGGCTGTGATACTGAGACCACATCTCATTTTAAAGATATTAGAATAGGTATATCTGATCAGTAAATATATGGATATAGATAAATCTAGGAAGAAGTCTTATACCAATCATCATAATAGATATTTAGGGTTTTATGTGGGAGATCAGGCATTGTTATGTGTTTTTACTAGATTAGGACATAGATAGATTCAGAGACAAGGAAAATTTAAACCTAGGTTTGTTTCACACTTTTAGATTTTGGAGAGAGTTTGGATGGTAGCATATTAGATAGCTATTACTGAGAGGTACCAAGACATGAATGATGTCTTCCTTGTTTCTGAGATTCATCATTATCATCCCGACCAATCTCATTTTTTTTGATTATGAGGATGTTGAGTTAGATACTGATGCTTATTTTTAGGAATATCATATTTTTATCGTAAATCATATCATAAAGGATATTCATTGTAGGTAATTTCATCTGGTTTGAGTACTATGGAAGAATGACCGTGTATAGTATGAGACTTGGGAGAGAGAGGCTGATATACGTGCTTATTGGTGAGAGTTATTCTTTGATGTGGATCAACCACATTCAGGGAAACTCTAGGATGAGTCATTTTAAGGAGGGGAGGTTGTAAGATCCTAAGTTTTTGTTGAGGTATGAATCCTTCATTTTTTTAAACCTATTATTTTATCTATATGAGAATTCATAATGAGATCATGGATGGTTTGGGGGAATCCGATATCAGATCATGTCTTGAAGTTTCAATTTTTGGAGAAATAGTATGAGGTGCATGGTTGATGCGTGATTAGTACTAGCCATGTGGATCAATAGTGTGGCCCTATAAGGAACTATTGTGATTTTTTTACTTTTTGAGATTATTCTCATGGCCATAAAAAACCTATAATAAATTACAGAGTATAATCACATAGTTTGTACATGATTTTCCAAACTATGCACCTAAATCATGCGAGGGGTTGGATATTGGAAAAATATTTATGTATGGTGTGTGTGATGAACCTAACCCAGATACCCTCTAAAATTGGTACCTAAACCAAGCCATCACATACCCAAAGGGAAATACCAATCCCCACAGGCTAGTAAATAGCACCCAGGAATCAACAAAAACAAGAGGGAATGATTTCACCCAACCTAAAGTAGACAACATAACATGCTATACATATCAGAGAGCGACACTAGAAAGGATAATAGGAAATATATTCCATATAAAAAGGAAAAAATAGAAGTGAAACAACTAAAATCCACCTATAAATGTCTCCAAGAGAAAATTATAATAGAAAAGAAAAATGGAAACCAAAATAGCTACTCCATGTGATAGCGCGGGTAAACTCCCACCACATTACCACCAGCTACCTATACATAGTTGATATAAACCTCCCCATCTCCCTAGAAAACCTTAAAGTTTTCTACATCTAAAGACATAAAAAGTTATATAAACTTCCAAAGGGGTGATAAAGTTATCATCTAATAGGATCAGTAGGATCCCACCAAATTATTTCATATCAATTCTCTATACAATAATTTGATCATGCTCAACTTTAAAGAAAACAATGAATGATAAACTGTTAAATAGTTTTTTTTATCAAAATCATGGTAAAACATTTAATTCCCCCCATTATCTATATTTCCAAGCTAAAACATTTTCAAATAATTTAATATACATCAAATTAGTCAAATAAAATAAAATCATGTATCACGTATCATATCAAAATACATGGAAGTACAATCTAAAATAGTACAAGACAAATCATAGGTAACATCACACCAAGGATCACTATAGGTCAGGATAGCTAGGACACTCATACCTAATCATAGACAATCATGTGCATCGAGTATCTAAATATATGCATCGAATCTAGAGAGTAGAGGAACACCCCATAAAATGAACCTCCTAACAGGTCTAAGAAGTCCTTGGAATAATAGGCCTAGGGAGTAGAGGGACACCCCATGATTGAACCCTCCAATAAATTGATGAGGTATATTACCACACCTTCCACCTAGGTACCCAAGGCATATTGTGTGCTCTATTTTCCAAACCATTTCTTCACAACCATGATTTGAAAACGTTTCATAAATCTATTCCAAAATTCCTTGAAAAAACTTTTTATTTTACCAAAATAATGGTAAAACCATATTTTATCAAAAACCTATTTCCAAACACACAAATAAATCAACCAATCATGCCATTTCATTTATAAAATAATTTATCAAAACTATAGCATTACATTTCATCCAACATAATCTAAAGATAGAACCAAATTCCTAAAACTCAAGTATCACATGCCCGCAATGGGATACACCAACCATAAAGGAACACAAGGCTAAAAATGTAGGCCCTAATATTGATTCCCATGTCTTAGAATCACATCCCCAAAACAAAAAAGATGTCTAAAAGTGTAGATCATGAAAAAACTCAAAGAACACACACCCTCTACACCACAATGAACAAAGGATAATCCCTTAGAAAAAGATTAAATAGAAGTTAAATAAGGAATAATTAAAAAATATCAATTGATTTGAAAACATAGTGCAATAAAACTGCTACAGTCAAGGAAATGAAGAAATAGGAAGATCAGTTACTTGAATAGACACATTGAAACAACCCCGATGATCAATCACTGAATGAAGTGATATAGTAGCATAGGTCCCCAAAATATCATGGGAAAACTCCTAGGTTGAGATAGAAGAGGATGTGGTTGAATGAGAAACAAAATTATCCATGAAGTTCTTTAAAAACTCACCTTCCCTAATCAATACATGGAATGTAAACCCTTTACATTGTGTAACTCCTAATTAAAAAGTCCGAAAAAATACATCACCTTAGATTAAAATAATGATCCTGAAAATTTCATGATGTGTAAAATTTTCATGGTGTGTAAGATTTTCATGCTCTAAACCAAAATCATGAGATTTTCTCAGTGACCAATACATAACATGTATAAGGTTCCAGACATGTATTTATCTTTTAGATAATTAAAAGTTCAAATTCTCCCAAAAACACCCAACCCAACACCAGTGTTATATGAACTTAAGGAGAACCCTAAAAATCCTTTTACATGTTTATTACTAGAATCAATTAATTTCAACAATCACACATCCCTGAAATTTAGGTCATTTTCTAATACAAAGTCTCTACTCCCTCAGAAACCCCAAAATGTACCCAAACAAAGAGGGAATGAAAGAGAGAGAGAGAGAGAGAGGAGGAATACTTAAAAGAGAGTAATGGGATGTTACAAACTCTCCACCATAAAAATTTCCATTTCTGAGAATTAATGTGGAAGAATGATGTCTAGAAAATGTTGAGGAAACTGATCCCTCATCAATAACTTGTGCTCCCAAGTCTCATGAGAATCAGATCTATGTCTCTATAACACTCCAACCAAAGGAATTTAATTACCATGAAAGTCTTTCACCAGAGATTCAATGATCACCACTGGTTTCTCTATAATAAAATCATATAGCTTCAACTCAATATCTTCCCAACTCAAAATGTGAGAGGGATCAGGATGGTACTTCCTAAGCCGCGATATGTGGAAAACATCATGAATACCTATCAACTGAAATAGAAATTCCAACCAATAAGAAACCCACCCAAGCCACTCACTGACCTCAAATGGTCCAACATATCTTAGATCCAACTTTATCTATCTTAGAAGATGATGGTGACCAAAACAAGGAGAAAATTTCAAGAAAATCTGGTCACCTATGTAAAACTCCAAAGGATGACACTGACGATCCATATATGGATTCTATTGACTCTGAGCTATAACCAAACACTAATGTATATCATGAATCCTCACCGATGTATCCTGAACGAGACTTAGTCCTACAAGAGTGGATTATAACACCTCTACTAAACAAATAGGTGATCTGGATGAGTGACCATACAAAGCCTCAAAAGGAACCATTCTAATTGATGACTGATAACTGTTGTTTTAAGAAAACTCAACCAGTCTCAGATATATATCCCATGATCCACCAGAATCCAAGACGTATGAATGAATCATATATTCCAGGATATGAATAGTATGCTATATTTGGACATCTTTTTGTGGATGGTACGATATACTCAACCTCACATGAGTCCCCATAACCTCTTGGAGAGTCCTACAAAACATAAAAGTAAACCTGAGATCCTTTTCTGAAACAATGTAAGAAGGAACCCCATGTAATCTCATGATCTCCTGCACATATATCTTACCCAGTTCTTTAACTTTATTAGTTTACTTAATTGGAATGAAGTGAGATGACTTTTTCAACTGATCAATAACCACCTAGATAAAATTATTCCATTGGGGATTCCATGGTAATTCAATAAAAAAGTCCATGGAAACCTCATCCCATTTACAAACTAATGTTGGAAGAGGATGAAGAAAACTAGAGGGTTTTAGATGATCTACCTTTATCTATTGGCAGGTGTAACAATGAGACACACAATCTGCAATGTCATGCTTCATACCTTGACACAAAAATCCCCGCCTCATGTTATAATACCTCTTCATAGTGAACGAATGAACAACCCATGAATAATTATCAATGTCAAACAAAACTGAGCTCCTCATAGATTCTAGGATAAAAAACCTATTCCCAAAATGGAGTATACCATCTAAAGAAATAGACCAACTAGAAATGGTCTCCCCACCCTATAGTGTTTCTCAAATTTCCATGAACTCATAATAATTATGATTAATCTATATAATAGACTCAAGGAGAGATAATTATAACTGAACACTGGTCAAAACCATACCTGAAACATCCTCCCAAGCATCCAGGTGAAACTGAGAAAAGAGTTCAATAAGGTTCAACTCTTCCTTTGATTCTAAAACAACATGTAATGGATATTTCTTGATGAGAGTGTCTACAATGACATTCCCCTTCCCTGAGGTGTAGGTGATGTTGAATTCAAATGTCTAAATGTATTCCACCCACCACATCTATCTAAGATTTAATTCCTTCTGAGAAAAGATATATCTCAAAATCTTATGGTCAAAAAAGACCATGAAACTCTCCCCAAAAAATTAGTGTTTTCAACACTTAAATGCATACATAACCATGAGAATATCTAAACCACGAGTGAGATAATTCTTCTCATATGGTCAAAGATAGTGTGATACATAAGCCACTACATTATTATACTTCATAATCACACAATCCAAACCATCAACCAAAGCATCAAATAAAAATATATACCCCTTACTAGGATTAGGTAAGATCTGAATAGGATCCAATTTTAGAAGTAATTTTATCTCATAAAAAGAAGACTAAAACTTTTCATCCTATATGAATTTTACTCCATTCTTGGTAAGAGAAGTCAAATGAGACACAAACTTTTATAAATCCTTGATAAACCATCGATAGTATACAACAAGACCATAGAATCTCCGAATCTCAAAGATGTTCCACAATTATTACCATGACAAGACAACCGTCACCTTCTCAGGATCAATTGATAATCCATGATCAAAAAACGTGTTCCCCAATATCCTTACTTCTTGTATCTAGAAATTTCATTTTGAAATATTTCTATACAAATGATGACTCCTCAATATTTCTAGAGCCGAACTCAAATGGTGCTTGGGTTCTCAATTAGATCTCAAATAAACCAAAATACCATCTATGAACACTACCAAAAGGGTCAAGATACTCATGGAATATCCAAATCATCAAATCCATGAAAATTGTAGGAGTGTTAGTCAGACCAAATGACTTCACAAGATATTTGTTAGGGACATGTATTCTCATAGAAGAAATATTTGGTATATTAGACTCTCAAACTATGAGCTGATGAAAAAATGACCAAAGATAAATATTTGAAAACCACTTTCCCCCTTTTAATTGATCAAAAAAATCATCCACATGGGGAAAATAATACATAATCTTAAAAATTACCTGATTCAAATTCTCATAGTCCACACACAATCATAGTGAACCATCTTCCCTCTAGGTAAAGGTAACAAGGGATACCCAAGGTGAAACCCTAGGGAAAAGAAATCCATTCACCATCATGCCATCCAACTGAATCTTGATCACTTTTATCTCTATTGGTTCCATATGATAATAGGGTATCAAAACTAGCTACGTACCTAGAACCATGTTAACTGTAAACTATACATCCCTATCTAGAGGAAACCTAGATAAATTATCTAGGAAAGAACTAATAAATTACCATAAAATAGTGGGATGATAAAAAATTAAGGAAATTTCATCAGGAAAAACTACTACATCAGACAAAAAACTCCTGATCCATGGGAAGGAAGGTCCTTCACAACCAAACCTCAGGTCCCACTCTCCCTGAAACACTTGAGAGCTCACATCAGTCACATGAAATGATACATGCTGATGATAAAAAACAACCTCAAAATGATGAGAGACAATACAATCTATATTGATGATAACATTAAACAAAACCATACTGAGAATGAGAAAATAATAGACTTACTCTACATAAGTCATCGATAGTGAACAAGGACACTAAAACTCCTGCTCTTTCCTCTTTCCAAGAGGTTTACTAACTCCTTAACAAAGGAAATAAGATCCATTGAGAGTTTAAACATATCAATGAAATGAAAAAAATATAAATGAGTGGTAGGTACCTGTATCAAATAAAGTAGTCACTACTGAAGATGCAATAAAGATGGTACCTCTCACTAGACTCACATTTACCTCCGCTAAAAACTCATCTACTGTGTTAAGGTGCTTTAATCCCGAGGAATGTGGCAGGATCCCTATAGTATTTGAAGCATATAACTGTGTATTAATAATATTTTGAGTCAAATATCCTTGACCATAATGAGCCTTAGAAATATCCTGACAGAAATTATTCAAATATACACAACATCCACAATTGTTACACATCATTGTAGGTACATAACAAGAATTCATAGTGTGCCCAAACTTTCCACACTGGTAGAAATTTAGGGGAAAAATAATATATGTAACTGAAGGTGAAGATGAGGCCTAGTGTTGGGAACTACCTCCACCACTCCTGTGATGATCTTACCACTTACTCTTTTTCCCCCATGCACCACTGAACTACCACTGGGTGGAATAGAAGGGGAAGAATAACCAACCTTACCTGCCATATTCATCTCTTCCATAATTTCACTATATAATATCTCCACATAGGTTTAAAGCTTCAACATAAATACCTAGGGTCAGATATTTAGTCACAAACTCCATAGGCAATTCTAAGCATTTATCTGGTCATTATTTACCACATGTAGAACAAAATGAACCAGCTCAACAAACTGATTGGTGTATGTTGAAACCGAATGCTCTCCCCACTACAAGGAGAGGAACTCTAGAGACTTCTCCCTCATCAGTGACTTTGGATAAAATTTCTAGAATAAGAGATTCTTGAAACCCTTCCATCCTAACCCCACATGAAAATATTCCTGTATCATGGAATACCACCATCTCTTAGGGGGACCCTCAAGTCTTAATGTCACACACTCCACCTTTATACTCTTAGGTGTATCTAATAATTAGAAATCTGATAAATATTTTCTAGATAGTTCCCCACATCTTGAGGTTTATTCATAACTTTAAAGGATGGGGGATTATTGTGTAGGAAATCCCATGATGGATCCATTTCTCTTGTAACTCTTGGTTGTATCTTAGAAACTATATTATATACTTGTGGTACATTTTAGTCGACAAAATAAACTGCCCACATGATATCCTCAATAAGATTATTATATATAGGTATATTCTCTTGAGGAGGATCCATTTCATCCTATCTAGGAACCCATGGAAGGTGTATTGGAGGAATACTACTGCACACTGAAATAGTTTAAATGATTAGACAATAGGATAATATTATCTCAAACCATAAAACCATAATAAAAAACTGAGATTAAAGTCAATAACCTAAAACAAGAGACACACATCCCACCATCCCATGGTAACTTTAGTATCTTCACAGCAAGATCAGGCCATACACTCATTGTAACCTACATCTCAAGTCCCAAAAATCCTATTTTTATTCTAACAACTTCCCAAAACTAAGCACAAACCTAACCTTTGATACCAAACAATAACAAACCCAACCTGGATACCCTTTCAAACTAGCACCCAACCTAAGCCATCAAATACCTTGAGGGAATTCCTAATCCCCATGGGCTAGCGACTAGTACCCAAACATATACAAATACCAAAAGGAATGATTTTTCCCAACCCAAATCAAACAACATGGTGTACATATACATAGTTTAGAGAAACATCAGAAAGGATAATAGGAAATATATGTCATATAAAAAGAAACAGTAAAAGTAATAAAACTAAAAGGTATCTATACAAGTCCCCAAGGGAAAATTCCAATAACAAATGACAACAAAAACCAAAATAGATAATCCATGTGATAGTGTGGGAAAATTCCCACCATCTCACCACCAGTTTCCTAGACATAACTAACAAAAAACTCTTTTAAGGGGTGTATAGGATGTGAGATCACAAGCTCAGTAGGATCCCACCCAGGTGTTCCATATCAATTTTGTGTACAATAACCCGAACATGCTCTACCTTGAAGAAAACAAGGCATGATAAGAAATTAAATAATTTTTTATATTAAAATCATGGTAAAACATTTAATTGACCTTTTTTCACATTTATAAGGTAAAAAAATTTCAAATAATTTCATATACATCAATGTAGTCAAATAAAATAAAATCATGAATCACATATCATTTCAAAATCCATGGTAGTACAAGATAAAATAGTACAAGACAAAGAACTGGTAAAATCACACCAAGAATCACTAAAAGTAAGGATAGCTAGGACACTCATACATAATCATAGACAACCACACACATAAGTCTCTAGATATATGCACCAAATCTAGAGAGAAGAGAAACACCCCAGGAAGTGAACTCCTAATAGGTCTAACAAGTCCCTATAACAAAAGTCCTAGGGAGTAGAGGAATACCCCATGAGTGAACCCACCTGAAAAATGGATAATAGCAAATACTACACCTTCCACCTAAGTACCCAAGGATTTCCATGTGATCTATTTTCCAAACCATTTTATCAAAACTATTATTTGAAAAAATTTCATAAATACATTCCATAATTCTTTGAAAACTCCTTTTATTTTACCAAAACAAGGGAAACCATATTCTATAAAAAACCCATTTCCATGCACCCAAATCAATCAAATAATCACGTTATTTAATTTATAAAACAATTTATCAAAACTGGGTCATTACAGTTCATCCAACATTAGATAGATATAGAACCAACCACCTCAAAATTAAGTCGTACACACCCACAATGGGATCCACCAACCAGATTGGAAAACATGATCAAAAATAGAGGCCTTGAGATTGATTCCAATGTCTTATAATCACATAACACAAACAATGAAGATGGTAGAAAGGGTAGATTATGAAAAACCTAAAAGAACACGCACCCACAACACCATAATGAACAAAGAATAGACCCCTATAAGAAGATAAAATAGTGTATTGACATCCCTACAGGGCATTGTTAGTTCCCTACGGTGCTATACAAAAAATAAAATTTATAAAACTCAGACAATCCTAATTCAAAGTGTAGTATCTAGTAAGTCTGAGTGTCGAACCCACAATGACGATCTATATGTTCTAAATTAATTAGGAAATTGAAATTGAAATTGATTGTTTGTTGTGAGAAAAGAGAAACAATAGTAGGATTGGTTGGGGTTTGAATATCAGGATGGAGGTATGCTAGGATTAGTGATTTTCAGGTTTGTGTGCTATAGATTTACTTGAAAGTGTGTTTATTCAGTTTTGGTGTCAGAATTGGGTCGGTAGGGATCCTTGGTCTAGGTATCCCACCCGAATAGTGTGGTTTCACCTTTGGAATGGCCATCTAGTTAGTGAGAAAACAATACTAAGTGACCCAAAATTATATTTAAACATAATCAACCTACATTTCATAATGATCATACATTAAATAGATTAATCAATTAATATAATAGAAATAGAACTCTTTAATTCACAAGAAATGGTCTTGCAATTGCAAAAGAAATAGATTTTTAATTGATATAATGAGTTACAACAATCTAAACATGAATAAAAACTATAGAATAATCCCTAATCACACACCCCCCTATGATCACATCACCCAACACAAATGGGACTACTCTATCATGGTTAGAGTGAGCGTCATGGGAATCTAAAGAAGAAAGGCTGCATCACGGGACCCTGGATCATCACTCCTTCGTCTGTAGGCCTTCTGTTGGTGATTCTTGGCTTCCTATGACTCTGAGTGTGTTGGAAGGGTGGACAAATGTTTCCTTTTATAGACAAACGCATCCAAAAACCATAGCCCACATCACCTATTTTTTTGTGCGCGTGTCTACTCCTACATGACGTGTACTTGGGGTGCACGACGTGTACCTAATATATGATTTTTCCTCTATTGCATTGAATCTGTGAAAATATCGTATGCTGGTTTGACTGTCATCACATCATACATTTGTGGTACATGATGTGTACCATCGTCATGACTTGTTCTATGCAGTTTGTTTTACTTGATACAGTCACGACATGTACTTGTGATACATGACGTGTATTTCATTTTCTTTAGTTTTCTAGATCCTCTTCATCCCAAAATTCCAGTGTCGTGCCACTACGCTTCACTCACGGTGAGAAGGGTCCTTCAGATAAAATTTCCTACCCTTTCTGTTCCTTTTTCAAAAATCCATCATTTCCTACCACAAATAATAAAACAACTCAATTCCTTCCAAACATGGAAACTTTATTCAATAAATTAAAAAATTAACATAATAAAACACATTAAAATATATGCATGAAATAGACATATCATAGATCTAAAAGGAATAAAATCACAAGATTAATAGATTTGAAAACAAAGCGCAATGACACTGTTGTGATCAAGGGAAAAGAAGATAAAGGTAGATTACTTACTCGAAGATACAGAGCACAAAAAATCTGATGATCAATCACCGAATGAAGCAATCCCAAAGAAGAATAGGTCCCCAAAATTGCATGGGAAATATCCCAGGTTGAGATAGAATAGAATGAAGTTGAATGAGAAAAATAATAATTCATGAAACACTATAAAACTCACATTTCTAAATTAATACATGGTGTGTAAACCCTTTATGTCATGAAATTCCTGATTAAAAAGTCCCACTAAAAAACATGCCTGTTCAGATTAAAATATCAATCTCAAACATTTCATGATGTGTAAAACTTTCATAGTGTGTAATGTTTTCATGATCTAAAACAAAATCATGACCTATTCTAGGTGAATAACACACAATGTATAAAGGGTTCATGATGTGTATTTCTCCTACAGATAATGAAAATTCTAGATTATCCTGAACAAAAACCATCCCGACACCAGTATTCTCCAAACTTAGGGATAACACCATAAATTATTTTACACATTTTTTTACCAGAATCCATTAATTAGAACAATCACACATACCTAAAATTTTGGTAATTTCCCCCTCTAAAGTCTCTCCACACATGGAAATAATAAAACACACCCAAAAAAAGAGGTAAATGAAAATATAAAGAGAAGGAATACCTAAAAGTGGATAATGATATGTTAGAGTGTGCACATGGTTTTTCTAACCATGTTACTAGAATATGTGATGTAGAGGTTCTTGGATAGAGGCAAATACATGGTTGGTGCATAGTTTGTCTAACAGAGTGGACAAATCATGTTCCCCTTTAAAAAG
Source organism: Viscum album (assembly GCA_963277665.1). Taxonomy (NCBI): domain Eukaryota; kingdom Viridiplantae; phylum Streptophyta; class Magnoliopsida; order Santalales; family Viscaceae; genus Viscum; species Viscum album. The sequence goes on from OY728123.1 coordinate 1,767,167,716, forward strand.
GGTGATTTGATCATTTCCCCCCTACTTCCTTTAAACCTTTAATTTTTCTTCTCCCTAAAATGCACAACATGCCATCTGTGTGAGAGCTATCCCTCTTATCCACTAGGATTTGAGCTATCTCCCAAATTTGAGCTATAAATAAACCACCGTCATCAATATTGGATCACCCTCAGTAATTATATGAGTCCTATTACTTATTTTATCAGTTTCACTTCTTATCTTTGATGTGATCTTTGTATGAGCTATTATACCCTATTTTCAGGGTTTTTTTACAGTTTCTCTAATTTCTCCCATTATATATCATATATAAAGATAATATAAGAATATGGGTCATCTACTGAACTAAGGTAGATATTCTAGGACTTTTCCCTAAAAGTCTAGTTTTTTATCATGCTTCATTGTGCCACACACCGGACATTCCATTCTTTGACTCTAAAATTGACATCCCTTAAAATTTTTAACTATGAATTGAACAAGAATTTATTTGATACATTTTACATGGTTTTAGGACAAGTAAATCAACCCAAAATACCCCCTTTGAGTGGGTTATATTTAAATGATATTAACTATTATTCTTGTATTGTAATTAAACCATCCCTTGGGTGTGTTGATCTTGCTGATTGCTAGTGTAAATCATAGATGAATTGAATGATTGGTTAAATAGTTTGAACACCATCCATTGGATACTTTTATTAAAATGAGATGTTAAATTAATTAATTTAATTGAACACCCATTGAGGTGGGTTGTATTATATCTAAATTGGAATTGTTAAATGAATTGTGAATGGAAATACCATGTCACTTGTGTTGGATTGGTGTTGCCCGATCCGGTTGGGCCGAATGCTTGTGGCCCGCAACTTTTGCGGGTCGAGCTCCGCGGTGAGCTCGTTGGGGGTTGCAGGGGGCAACGCGCCCCTGCTCCGGGGGTCCGGGGGCCGAAGGCCCCCGGCCCAAATTTTCGGCACTGTAGCAATGCTGACCACTGTAGCGGAGCTGACCGACCGACACCGACAGGCACTGTAGCGGTGCGGACTTCGGGGTCAACTTTACTGTAGCGCTTTTGACAAAGCCAGCCGCCGTTCACTGTAGCGACGCGGACCACTTTTTTGAATAGTGATCGTCTTCTCCATCTGTTTTATAGCCCATTTCGGGCTAGGGTTTTGTTGTTGGAAAATCCTCTGTAATTGCTCCCGAATCATAGTGAAAATCTGCCTCTCCCGTGGACGTAGGGATTTTTCCCGAACCACGTAAATCGCCGTGTTCCTTGTTGCTTTTCTTTCTTTCGTTTTCTCGTTTTCTGTCGTTCTGTCTCCCGGTGATTCCGCAACAACTTGGCCCCTTGATTGCTTATCCCTTTTTATGAAACAACTTAATGGATTGAGACAAACTATAAGTGATGTGGGTTTTTATTCACTTGGTTCATGTTAGAGTAATAAATGAAATTCTTGATTATTATTATTGGACCTTGATAATTGGTTGTTGTGAAATGGTTAAGTGGCGCTATAGATGGAGGTTGTCATCATTTATTTAGAAATGTTATTCATGGTGCTCCTTATCATTTATTGGGAGTAGTTGGACACGATTCTCCATGCCCCCTTGGTTAATAGGTGTTAGACATGACACTCCTAATTGTTTATTAGGAGTTTTTTTACATGATTATTCATGCCCCCTTGGTTTAGGATGTTGTACATGGTGCTCCACATCAATGATAGGGATGGTCGGACATGCTACTCCAGATCCCTGGTTCAAACTCTTGGGTTGGTGCTCTATATTTTTAAATTTGAGACCCTCACTAATAATGGTTCAGACATTCCAACTTAGGCCAAATCAGGTATGACCATCCAGGTTCCCCATGAGGAACCTGATCCTGGTATAGATATTTATATCTTTGTTTTACATTCATTATATTTTCACACTTTTCATTTTATATTCATAGACTAGATAGTATTAGGAACCATTGGTGGTTGCCTACTAAGTTTTAATCACACCCTTTTTAATATGTCTTTGGGTACCTGAATAGATTTTATGGATGCATGTAAGTATAAAGGGAAGATCTCAATGATGGACACTTGATTTTATATACTATAATGGAGTACGGGGGTAGAGAAACGATCTAGTGATCATGATGCTGTTGGAGTTTAGCTTTTTGGTCTTTTGTTTATTTTATTATACATGTACTATATGCATGTCTTCTTCCATTTATGCCTATCCATTTTTATATGCATTAAATCATATATATTTGAAACTTGTTATTATTTATATCTGATTATTATCATATGGATGATTTACTTTCACTACATTTCATTTATATTTCTTCTATTGATTTAACTATCATTATTTATTACTACTAAACCACTCTTATAAAGAGGGTATATTTTCCCCACCATACCATTATAGACCCTCACTATTAGTCAGTAGCCTCTGGAATATGGCGAGTTTCACTTGAGGCCATGTGGTTAACCTGTTTTGGTTACTTATGAGTAAACTGGGTCTGGGATATCAAAGACAAATAACTCTAGATGATAATATTTATGCACTAGAATTATCCTTTCTTCACTCCATATTGTTCTCCAATAGACAGATATATCAATGCAGATTTTATTTTCCAAGCCTTCTTCAAATCCATTTTAGTAGTGAATTCCTCTCCTCTCTTTATCTTTATTCTCTCTATGTAAAACTAGATATATCTATGTCATTATATTCTCTATAAAATCATTGTATAATTTTTTTATAAATTTATCCAACCTCCAAGACTTCAATCAATGACTATGATCAAAGCTCATATATATCATTTTTAAAGATCATACTAGGTGTCCCACATGTTTTTTGTGTGGTAAAGCATGCCCATTTCTATCGATTATATCGATAAAGTTGAAATTCAATTGATTCCTCAAAAATAAAATCCATTTTAATAGATCATGGAATGACACCAACTTCTAGTATGTCGCCATTAAATTATCACTAATTATGGAATGATATACATGGTGTGACCTTATCCAAATCTCTAAATCCTTTGGAAATCATGTTTTTTACTTCCTCCTTATCTTGATATCACAAGGTTGATCCTTATATATATTTCCAACCTGATATATCTTTCGGTGTGATGTATTGGTCCACGACCAAAGCCTCAATTCCACCACAACACAAAATTATCATGGATATTCATTACAACGTGAACCTTATTTCTTTATTTCTTAGTCTTTCATAATTAGTGTTAAAAAAAACTATAACATAGTCCATTACTCTTGGATAAATAGACTTATACTGAATTTTAACATCCACTTTAATGAGGCATACCACCTTCCCTTCAAACAACACTTCTATATAATTTTATTCATACATATAACTCATTGTGATGTGATCAATTCTATTACAGTGTAAATATTTTAACCAAATTAACTTTCATATATTAACTTAATCCTATAAAATATTCAATATGTATCCACACCCACCGTGGCTTGGTTTTTTTATCCTTTTCCAAAAACACCTTCAATCCTTCTTTGAATACTTCCATACAAATCCACACTTCTTACAATACTATGATGAGCTATAATAAAAAATATTTGTTTAATTATAACTTTAATTTATACTAGATGAATCCAAATATCTTCAAGAAAGTTCCAAGTATTCACATCATCCCATACATTTCCTTGATAGGCCATATTCAAATTATTTTTGACATATATCCTTATAGTCACTATATCTCTACGTATACTCATATACTAGATACTATATGGTTTTAAAATTCTTATTTCTTCATTTTATTCCTCCACATCACATTTTAATTTTTGATTTGTTTCCCCTTTGTATTTAGTTATAATTATTACTATGGTAATCGTCATAATCATCCAACAAACAAAATCCCAATCTTTATTGATTGTTAAACATTATTTTTAACAATTATTATATAAAAATACAAAAAAAATACTAGTTGAAAGACATATCTATACCATTTCTATGAAATTTATAGATACAACGAACACATGAGCAAGGAGAATAGATTAAAACCTCCATATCGAATCAAGTATGAAAAAAATGGAACAATTAACACTAGATGATTAATATTGAAAATTAATGGTTAATAAATAAATAATAAATAGATATAAATAAATGATATCAAGAAAATAAATATAATTAAGTTATTTAAATAAATGATTAATAAACCACTATTCATTATATAGGTAGTTAAAGCACATTCGAGTAAGCATGAATCTAAAGTTAAGGATTTATTGGCTCGATCTTCTTTTATAGATTTATAATCTTTATTATTTGACTATATTATTCTAATATGGGTTTATTATACCTTTTTATTATATCATATATATTTATACATGTTTTATGGGGAAAATAAATTTACTTTTCATAATATCCTTTTTATTTATTCTTAGATTATAAAATATGACATTATAAAGGATAATTTCTAGTATCAGTTTTGAATATTCCTCTTCCATGACCATATTATTTATTAAAAAAAATATATATTTTGAAAATTTTAAAATATAAATATATTTTATCTTCTAAAAATCTCCCTTTTTTTCTTTAAATACATTTAAAAGATAATTCTATAACCATTTTATTAATGTGAGTTACTTTAAGACATTCAAAGATGCTAAAATATTTTTTTCAAATTTAATACCATTTCTTTTTTTCTCCATGTTTATTCTACTTTTAATTTATTTATTTTCAAATTTAAATTATTGGGATATTTTTTAATTAAAAAATTTCTTTAAAAGTTTTTTTGTTGCCTTTAAAAAAGTAGTTTCAAAGTGTTTTTATCCTTATTTTTATTAAAATTTTAGAAAAATGTTAAGAAAACCTTTTTCATGATTTATATTTCATTTTCTTTTCATTATTTTGAAGATACACCATCTATGTAATTATTTTTCATATATCACACTTTATATGCTATTATTATATGATTATTTTGGGTGATTGAATTTTTGGAATATTTAGATCTAATGTTGATTACTTCTTATGTTAAACCTTACAATAATTCAATATTACCTATTTTATTTCAATGGGTTAATAAAGATTTGATTTTAATAGATATATGTTTTTTTTCATGTGGAAAACATATATATGGTTATACAATTATATTTTAAGTGACCTCAGAATTATATATCACTCTAATTATTTTTTTTAAAACTTCCATCTCATGAGATTACTATGGAATTTGCATAGTGATTCCTAATTTTTTATGTTAAAGGATGCGGGAAATGATGTCCAATACACTATGTTATGATGATCTTGGTAGAGATCCTGGATATATGTTATTATTTTCTATGCTTATTGATGTATCATATTTTTATTTAATATCACCATAGTTTATTATTATTGATTTTAAATTATTATTACATAGTATATGTTATTACTTTATGATTATCATTTTATCATTCTACATTTTTATGCCATTATATATGATCATACTATCAATACTTATGATCATTTCTTATAATTTCATGATATTATTCTATTAATAATGTCATTTCTCGTAGGATCATGTTTCTATAATGTTTATAATCTAATAATAAGTCATATATGTCTCATTGATATGTTTTCCACTTACCAAGAATTAGATGTCACTATTTTCTTATATTTTCATTTTCTCAGGAAATGAAGAAAAATATTACATGTAACAGGTCTAGAAGGGAAACACATGTGAAGTGTTTTATGAGAAAAATATAAATATTTTTGTAAAATAAAATGGATATGAATATAATATCAAAATATAAAAAACCTTTGGGTTTTGGGAGTCTATTTTATTTGTGAGTTGTAACATATAATTACGAGAAATTATATTACATCAACTCATGCTCTATTTGGTCCATCTTAGTTGATGTAAAAGCACGGTTTGGTTAATTATTAGGAATAGTTGAAGAAGTATAAAAGGAAAAATAAAGAAACCTATAGTGAAATGAAGATTTCATATCATAATACATTTTCATATTTATTTTTCATATTTATATGATTTTTTACAATGATTTATCTACGAGACTATTGATTATTACTCACATTAACCATTTTTGTTTTGGTAAATTATTATAAAAAAAATCATGAAAATGAAGCGGTGATAGGTATACTTATTATATATTCAAAAATATGAAAAAAATGTTTTATAATTATTTTAAACATCCCTTTATACCTTTAAATTTTTATAAGGGTATAAATTTTCCAACTCAAATATTAGATATTGATTTATAAATAAAAACACACAGTGGTGTGATGATTTCATCTTAGGTATATAGCTCTAATTAGATTGAAGTTTGTGGGAATACACTTCTTAAAAATATATTTATTCTTCCCCTACTACAATTTAATGTAATATTTGGTATGGATTGAGTCTCTCTATATAAAACTAATACTAATTTTTAGGATAGGGAAATCTCATTTCATATCCCAAATCACCCCATGATCATATATCAATACAAGGATGATTATGGAATTCCTTTGGAAAATTATTCCATAATATGGGTATTATTACCCAATAATGAGAGATATTTGACTCAGATAGTTGGAGAGAAACTCAATATTGAAGATATTTTATTTTTTAGGGAATATATTGATATGTTTCCAAAATAGTTTTATGGTTTTCACTCAGATCATGTGATTGAGTTTTCAATTGAACTCATACATGGTACTATGACTATATCAAAGATTCTTTATAAAATAAATCCCATTGAATTAGACTAATTAAAGTAAAAATACAAGTTAATTTGGATAAGTGTTTTGTACACCCAATTCCATCACCATGGGGTGCACTAGTCCAATTTTTTAAGAAGAAGGATGGATGATAACAACTTTTCATTTATTATCACGAGCTTCACAAGATCATGATCAAGAACAAGTATATTCTACCTCATATTAATGACTTGATCAATTAGATTAGTGGGGATAAATAATTATAAAAGGTGGATCTTTGATCAAGATATCATCAACTAAGGCTGAAAAGGGAGTTACACCTAAGATGAACTTTCATACAAGATAAATGCACTATAAATTTATAGTGTTGCCTTTAAGTTTTATAAATACCCCAACTATCTTCATTTATTTTATAAATAGAGTCTATAGATTACCTATATAAAATTTTGTTAGTATTTATTGATTATATTCTTATATATTCAAAAAATAAGGAAGAACATGATGAAAATTTTAGGATTGTTCTATAGTCCTTATAAAATGAGATATTGTTTTGAAAATTTAGAAAGTGTTAAGTTTGGATATAAAAACTATTATTCTTATGTAATGTAATCATAAGATATGGTATATATGTGAATCCTTAAAAGATAGTAATGATTTAATAATGGTTTAGACCAACATTTAAAACATAGATTTGTAGTTTCCTTGGTGTGGATGGATACCATCAAAGCACTGTGATATATTTCTCATGATTTTCAAATCCACTAAACAAGTTAAATCAGAAGGGAGTAATGTTTCTTTGGATAGAAGAATATGAATCCATATTCAAGGATCTTAATAAGAGGTTGGTAACTACACATATAATCACACTACCCTATAGTGGAGAAGGGTATGTACTTTATAATGAATCATCAAAGAAGGGCTGGCATTGTATTCTCATGGAAAAGTATAAGATGATTGTATATTAATTCTTTCAATTAAATACACTTGATAAAAATTATATTGCATGATATGGAACTTGTAACACCCCCGAATGATAAAGGCTTAAATGACTAAATGATATGACTCATATCAACAAGGTGAACCTTCCTTTTCGGGAGCTTACTTGATTAAAACTCCACAGTTAAGCATGCTGGCCTGAAGTAGTGATCAGGATGGGTGACCTTCTGGGAATTTTCCCAGGGTGTGTGTGAGTGAGGACAAAGCACACTGGAAAGGACATGTGCTGGCCTGTGGGGATAGTCATTAGTCATATGACCCATTCGGGCATGTGGGTGGACCTTGGGGTGGGACCCACGTGTCTGCGGGGTAATTGGGGGTACCTGGTAGGCCAGGACCCGACGACCATGTTAAGGCGAGGTGTCTGTGCTATCACTGGGACCCGGTTGTCACATTTGGTATCAGAGGTGGTACCCAAGATTAAGTGCGGTGCACTGCCTTGGTTGAGATGTATGACCCACAACGAGGACGTTGGGCTCTAAAGGGGGGGGGGTGATTGTAACACCCCCGAATGATAAATAGTTAAATGACTAAATGATATGACTCATATCAATAAGGTGAAACTTCCTTTTCGGGAGCCTGCCTGATTAGAACTCCACAGTTAAGAGTGATTAGGATGGGTGACCTTCTGGGAAGTTTCCCAGGGTGTGTGTGAGTGAGGAAAAAGCACACTGGAAAGGACATGTGTTGGCATGTGGGGACAGTCATTAGTCAGATGACCCGTTCGGGCACGTGGGTGGACCCTGGGGTGGGCCCCATGTGTCTGCGGGGCAACTGGGGGTACCTGGTAGGTCAGGACCCGACGACCATGTTAAGGCGGGGTGTTTGTGCTGTCACTGGGACCAGGTTGTCACAGAACTAGTAGTGATTTTTTTTTATTAAAAATACAGAAGCATTATCTTTATAGAAATAAGTTTAATATATATATATATATACTAATCACAAGAGATTAAATTATATATTTACACAAACGATCTAAATAGACACCAAAGGCTATGGTTAGTATTGATCAATAATTTTGACCATTCAATATATTATAATCATACAAAAGTAAACAAGGTAGTTAATGATTTGTGAATAAAGTTTTATATTAATAACTAGATAGTCTTGGGTCGATCAAAAAATATATTTAACACCTATGGTTATTATATATAGTATAGTGGAAACTGGTAGTTGTTTCCAGATAGGAGTGTAAAAAGTCAGTTTTCACAATTAGTTGAAGGGGGGGGGTTGCTAGTTAATTCAGTTTTAGGGAACTTGAAAGTAGTTTTCAAAAATTAATTTTATGTAATATATGAGTGGTGATTGGTTCAAGGGCCTATTACCTTATATAATTCTATCCTAGTCATTAAAAGAGTTTACCAATATTCTTATTAACTAATAAGTTAATAATTAATAATTACTTTATCCTTTATCATTGGTTAATAGAAATTGTGAGGTTTAACCACCAATAATCACTACTAATCAACCCTCCTTCCTATAAGTGTAGATAATATAAAATTTTAGCTTAATAATAAACTATATCAAAACCACTATAGAAAATCCCAATATGGTTATGATGCTCCTATATAATTCAAATACAATTCACTTCATTCCACACACATATCAAATTTTCTAAATACTCACACTCAACCTAGACTATTACATCATATATAAGTTAAACTAAATGGAATGAGATATTTTATTATCAAACTAGGAAATAAAAAAAATACTAGGGATAATATACTTTAACACAATCACATTCAAAATGTTCTCCTGATGCTGAATACATATATCAATTAATAGAAGAAGAGTTTTATTCATTGATTCATAGACTCAAGCATTTATAAAAGGTTATACTTCCCCTTACCAATAAAAAATTAGTTTTTTACACCTATATTAAATAGTTAATAGCTACGGTAAAAGGAAGAAAAATAAAAAATTACAATAGAATAAGGAAGAAGAAAATGAAATCTAAAATCTTTAATACCCCCTCTATTTGGTATACAAAACTTTTTTATATTTTTCTTTGACACTTCATTAAAGAGGAGACTCTCATGATTATCTCATTTTTTAATTTTTATATACTCCCTAAGATCTCAAGCTTTATATAGATTAATATATTTAATTATCTCCTTCACAATGTGAGACCCTTCAGTGTGATGTGATTCATATTACAAATCCTCTACTTACAATGTGATGTTTTTCTTTACAATATGTCCTGTTTCAATAACAAAATCCACATAATCTAACCAAATAATATATTTAAATCCTCTAAATATCATGAAATTATCCTATAATCTCTTATTTTACCTTCAAAGTTGTTTTGGTGAGAATATCATTACCATAGTCTGATTATTAATAATTTATCCATCCTCATACCACTACATCCCCCACAACATGGCTATAATTTCCATAACATGATCTTTTGTAATATTTTTTTCAATAATTTTTCCTGAGAATCCATCATGTCATGACTCATATTCTATTATGTGGGTATCTCTAAAATAGTATTAACACTAATATTATCCTAATCTACTTGATAGTGTGGATAAATTTCCTACATCATGGTATGGTTTTCTTCTATTTTGTCAAAGGGAAAACCATCATATATAGAGTGATGAGATTTATGCCTAATTATTATTCTTATTGGAAAATTAAATGACTTATACATATGAATATTTTTTTGAATTTATCTAAGTGTATAAACATTACATATCCTTGGAAGGAACCTTACACATTAGTATTTTAATCACATAGAAAAGTAATTAACCCTTATACATCATAAGGAAGTTCTTGATGACCATTAGAGACACTCCATATCACTATTTTAGGTTATTTAACATTATTTTGGAGTGTTTTAAATTTTGTAAAAAAAGTTTTGAATTGAAATTTGGAAAATATACAAATTTTCCCTCTGTGCATAGTTAGCACACTAAATTTAAGGAAATTCATGAAATGATGCTTACACAAGAAAATTTTCTATATAATTTTATTCTTTCATGATTTAATGTATATTTTTAGTGCATGGTTCAGGTCAAACCATGAAAGTATCAATGAAAACCATGCAACTTAGCATGGCACATAAGGGTAACTCACATGATTAGAATATTAATATGAGTAGCCATGCAGACAATCCATACAGATGAACCATACATAGGGGAGTTCCATCTAGTTCACCTCACATGGTTGAAAAATGGTTTGTTAAACCATGTGTCCTAACTATACAACCTTCCTAGTTCAATTAAAAATTGAAATGTCTATATTTAACCTACTCTTATTTAACTAACCCCTCCTATCCCATATTTCTTGCAGATAATCCCCTAAAAAGATCAAGTAGATCCCCAACCCTCCCCTCCTTTGATTCTGGATTCATTATTATAAATTTGAAGTAGTTTCCAAGGAAATACCTCCTTCATTTTCATTCTTTATCCCCTCTTACCTTTCCTTTTCATTTTCCACTTCAATTTTCCCTCCTCCTAAAACTATAACTCGATATGTGATCTAAGACTAGGGTTTGGAAGAGTCTTAACTTGAGGAATTTAGTTTTTAGGGGTTTTAGAGGGTGATAAATTTCTTGTATTTTACTTTATCACTGAATTCAATTGATTTCCTCTAAGTTTCCATTTAGTTGAGGTTGGTGTTTCTAAGTTCTACTTTTATTTTTAACTTCATGTGATGATTGAGCTTTAATATTCATTTCTTATGGGATTATAATTATATATGATATCCAAGATGAATTTATAAATTGTTTTTCTTAAATATTAGGCTTGGAATAAAATTTGTTACTTTGGAAATTAAATTTTTTCATATGCCAAACACATTATTAGGAGGATATTTGAAATTTTTTTTATGATAAGTGTAAAGATTTTCCTTGGTTTGGGTTTTTATATGAAATGGGATTTTTAAGGATGTTTTTTTAAAATAATTCTAAATTTTTAAATGTTTTTTAAAAGGGGATTTTATGGATGAGATTTTAAATATGAGGAAGAGAGACTTGGCTTTCCAAGTCTAACTTTTTTTAAAAGCCCAATTAGAAATTTTTAATCGATTAATTGTTTTTTGTGAGGCCCTCTTGTTTCCATTCATAATTGTTGGACTTGTTTAGGGTTTTTTTATTATGTATTGATGATAAAATTATGGGGAATTATGAATGTTTTATGAAAGGGTGTTAGAGGTGATGGGTGAATATTTCTATGACTTCTTTTATTCTTGTTTGTGAAATCAAATCCCATTGTTTTAGTCATGGGAACCCTGGTAAAAAGGGAAGAGGTCTAGATTTATGCTATGATAGTTAGTGAACATGATACTAGTGTCCCCTGTAGTGTGAGATAGGGAAAGGTTGGGGGTTCTATTCTGATTACATTGGTGTGGGATAGTCATACAACTTATGTTATTTTGGACTTAATGTATGCCAATAGTTAGTACTGTGCTTGGGTTGGGTTTAAGACCATCTCACTTTTGGGACTAGTGTATATCCCATGACACCCATTCTTTACTAGAGGATGTATATAGGTTTTTAATTTTTCATGGTGATTGTACTACATTATGTTAATATTGGTTTTTTATTTTAGCTATATTCCTTGATATATATCATGGTTCCCATTGAATTAAACTTCTTATATTTATATCGGGTTGTATTTCATAAATTGATTATCCTGGATGGGTATGAAATTTGTTTTCAAATTATTTGGAAATGGTTAGTTTTATCCCTAGTTTTTAAAAATTTATTAAAAGAAGGAAAATGGTTTAGTTTTAGTTTTATAATAATAAAAAGTTTTATATTTTTCCTTAGAACTTTTAAAATAGTTTTATGAAAAGAGGTTCCTTTTAACTGTAGATAAAAGTCTTACAGTTTAATTTTTACCCAATAATTATGAAAACAAAGATTTATATTATAATTTATTTCAAAATAGAAATAATGAACAATTTAATGAAATTCATTGCATAGATTCCTTAGTGATATCCTACCAGGCCTTCTCACTCACACCTTTCATACACATGATTTGTTGTGTAAGAAACTTCATGCTTACCACATGTTCTAGGTTTCATTTTTCAATACTTATAAATATATTGGGACTTCAATGGTGAGTAGGGATATATAGAGTAACCATGGGTCACATGGAGGTAATTATGTGTGTTAGGTTTGGTTTTTTTGTTTTATTTGGGATATTAGATGTATTGGACACTTTGACCTTTTGTTTATTAGTATTTTTTTTTCTTTTTATAGTACCCCATTGTATATTTATTTTAGATGATATTAAATATTGATGAGAAATATTTGAATAATATCCTTTGTCTATGACTCATTTGGGTTTACATGTTTATTTATATATGTTTATTTTGTTATTTATGGACATCCACTATATGGATTCTCTATGTTAGATTCTTGGTTTGGATCCACTATTGTGGTCAGTCTGATTTGAGAGTGAAATATTTTAAAAATGTGTTTCCTATAACTCTTAGGAATTTTCACTAGCTCATGGGGATCAAAAATACCCTTTAAGCCAAGTGATGATCCATATTGGGTAACATATCAGGTTAGCCTGAGCTAGTTCTTAAAAAATAGTAATAGATCTATGGTTCTGAAAATGAGGCCTAGGTTCTTGAATAACCTTTTTTATTTTAGGTGTGTTATGGTTGAAAAGTGATTAAGGCTGTTAGGATTTGAGAGGTAATGGAGGGGGAATCTAGCTAGCTCTTTTTCATCATAATCTGTAAGTTAACAGGGTTATCAGGTTTTGAATTGTGAATTTGATTTGATTTTATTTATTTTAAATGTATTTTAAAGTGTAATAATGATATTTTGATCCCATTTGAGCATGATAGTTATTTTAGGGGTCTATTTTGGGTTTTAGGGTGAAAATGAAGGATAAATTGAGCTACATGGTCATCTTTCATGGTTTGTACAACTATGTGAAGCTCATGGGATTTGGGGTTATAACCTTTATAGTGATTGTTACATGGTTGGAACATGGTTTACTAACCCATGTGGCCAAACTATTCACACTCCTGTATTTTTTTCTTAGACTTACTCTTTTACCTCTTTTAGTTACGGAATGATCCTAAAGTGGTTTCCACTTAATAGAGGTAGATTAAGGAGGGTTTTAAAAATATATATTAGGTTTCTGGAATGATATTTCTTGATGTTTGGTTTTATTTTTAGTTCAAGTTTGATATTTGAAGGTTGGTTTTGGGTGAAATGGAGAGTTTTATGAGAAATTTTGATTTCAAAAACTAAATTTAATGGGGTGATTGAAATGGATTCTCTTGTTTATCATGGATAATTTTAAAAGGTGGTTGATTTAATTATGGTGTTTGGAAATTATTTTAAAAAATAGTGTAATACTTTATATAAGTGTTTTAAGATGACCCTATTTTAATTAAAAATGATTCAAAATAGTGATAAAGAGGTAAAATTATTTCATTTATTTTTAAATTAAATGGGTTAAATTTTCAAGGTTGATTCATTTTTAAAAGGAGCATGTTTTTTTCTTTTTAAAGTTATGCATGGGTAAAATAAATTTAAATTGGTTATTGAAAAGTGAGGGGTTCAAAATAATTTATTTAGTGAGTCATGGTTGGTATGTTTTACTTTAGATGGTATACATGATTTGATTGCTGCCTTAGTCGACAATGGTATTTTTTGTTTTAAATTCTGAGGCATGAGTTGATTATGTTCATGTATTGTTTTATTTAAAGGATGCCTCCATGAATGTTTAAGTAAGAATATAAAAGTATTTTCTTTGAGAATGATCCATAAGGTGAACCTAATCATTATTTATAAAAGGTACTTTCAGTTCCAAACACTACCTAGACTCCAAATAGGGTGGTATACTTAGATCCTTCTTTTCTATCAAACCTATTCTTAGAATTATTAAACCAATATCCAACCTATTTTTATAGATATCACGGTTTTAAAGAAGTTTTTAAGTGATTATAAATTATTTAGGGAAACACAAAATAATTTGGAACTCCTAAAGATTCATGAGTGAGACCTACTATAGGCCTACTTGAAGGAACAAGTTTTGTGTGGTGGGAGTTAATGGTTCATTCCAAATTGTGTGTGAACATATATTAATAGTTTTTTCTAGTCAATTTTTATATAGTGGTTCTATCTAGAGGATGTTAATAGGGAAAAATACATTGATCTCACAGGCCTTCACTAGGTTGAGTGGTTAGTATAGGAGTATGTCAATTGTTTTTCAAATTTGGTAGTATTTTATTATGAGTTGGATGTTGGTGAATCTGAAAAATATTTTATCTTTAGGGGATGTATTTTCCCAAACATCATAAAAACTGTTCTTAGGTATGGCTTGAAATCTTTTAAAGATATGTTCAAGGAGGCCATATGGGTGGAAGCTGATTAGTCACAACAGCTTGTGCTGGGTGGTTCCTAGGTTTCATATAGAAGGAATAAAGGTATCCCATATAGTGTGGAGTAAAGGCTAGATGATACTTCATTGGAGGTGTATCTAGATAAGAGTTGGTTTTATCAATATTGTGGTTATGGTAAGAAGATACCTCTCATGTTCTTCCATTATGGTGCTTTAGAACACTTTAATCCATTTTTTTAGAAAGATCTAAGGACCTAACTTCAGTGTAGTCTTTTGGGCCACGTTCAAAAGTTTTTTAAGTTATTTTATTGTAATAAAAATTAGGTTTAATTTGGTTTAATATTATTGTCTATTTTATGGTTCCTTTCTGGTAGATTTGGATTTGATCGGCGATTTTGAGGTTATCTATGGAATGTTTCTTTTTAAGGTTCTTTGTGATAATTTTGTGGGGGAATTCATTATATTATTCTTGTTCTTGTTCTTTATTTATTGATATTTTGTTATTTGAGGTTTATTATTGTGATTAGGATCAATTATTTATGAGTGGGCATGGGGAGAACCTTGGGTGATTTTTTGGGTAAATAGGACTTGGACAACGCCAATTTAGATTATGCACTGAATGGTGTTTGTGTTGGCCTTATTAGGTTCATCATGAGATGATTTCCTGGTTATGAGGTCTTATATTACCCATTCCCCATCTTATGTGACCAAAGGTTAGAACCATGTTGCAACTTGTTGAGGTTGATTATGGCTATACTGTTTTTTTTGTTTCGAGATGTATTTTTTTGATGGATTTGTTTTGGTATATTATTTTTTGGATATTTGGGGAATCTTATGGGTTGTACCTCTTTGGTGAGTAGTTGATAATGGTTAGTGAAGGATGACATATAGTGACCCATACTTTTCATACATAGATATAAAATCTTAATAGATGAATATTCATTACATAACATAATGATCCATGCCAAAATCATTTAGTTTTAGTGAATTTGGAAACTTAGGCACATAAAAAACTAGTTCGTAGGTGAACTACATCTTCTCCCAATAAGTTATCCATATCTATCGTCCTTATTAGAATTATCATACATAAAACCTTTCTTCATTACTTGGGGAAGAAAACACAATAAAGGGTGAGATAAGAAGATTATTAAAGGTAAAAAAGGGAGATATCAATAATCATAAAATAATAACATGATCATAAGTGTATGAAACTAACATTTGAAATCTATACACCCTGTATATAATAGATAATAAACATGATTCATGTAATAAATATTTTTAATTTCATAATACATGAATCATAAATAAATCAAAAAACATGATCCATGAGATCATAATAGCGGCATAAAGAATAGATTGTGGAATAAACATAAGCATAAACAAAATTACGTCATGGATACCCAAAAATGCATTCATAACATGTTAGGCTTGGGATAACCACTAGTATACCTACTTTGAGGTTAGGATAACCTCTCATGTACCCTTTATGGGGCTTGGTATAACCTCCCATGCACCCTTTAAACTCATAGAATATTAATCATTACCCAATTTATTGGAGGTAGATATAGGTACCACCCATTATATAATTAAAATCATACATATTTGTGCCATAATATTATAAAACATTCATCATATAAGAACCTATGATAAGAAATGGGTTTCATAAACATTTCATCATAGCATAACCCATGGAAAAGAAACAGGTTTCATTAAAATATTTTCATGATAAACCATCTAGAGAAAGAATAATAATAGTATCCTTGGATCATATCCCTACTAAATCTTAAGTGAAATCAAATGATTTCATCTTAAATGAGAAATGATTTTGAAAGATCACTTGGAATAGTTCTTGAATAAAATAACCTTCCATTTTAAAATCACTTTTTTTAAAAGATAAACACTTATAAAGAAAATAATTTAATTTGAAAATAACCTTGTAAACTTGTAAATTAATATTCAAAAAAATATTATTCATGATGGAGGTAAAATCTATTCTTTCCGTATAAGTTAAAAAAATAACATTCCTTTTATATTTTTTTTCCAGAAAAGTTACAAAGTAACTGATTTGGAAAATAAAAAGAAGATTCCTTTCAAATCATTTTGTTAAAATAAAAACATGGGAAAAATGAATTTAAAAAAATCACAGGATAATAGTAATTTTTTTTAAATTTTTTAGAAATCATATATATGGAATATAAATATTCCCTAGTGGATACTTAAACATAAACAATCTTGAATATTGATGATACTGTGAAAGAAAATCCTTACCTTGAGACAACCTTGCTCAAAATCACTTTAAAATCCTTTATAATAAATTTAAATTTATTATAATTATATAAAAGAGTCATGTTAATACTTATAATATCATATATTATAACTTTATTATATTTTAACACCCCCTTTTATTAATAATTTCTTATTAAAATCGTTATTTCTGGGTGTTAACTATTTCGTTTATCATGAGTATTTTAGTTCCGTAGTTTTGGTACTTGTAAATTTATCTTGGTTCCATCAACTAAATAATATTAATCATGATATAAATATCATATATAATCATTATATACATATTTATATCCATCCATAAAATTTATAGATAGAAAAATGAATTACATCGTTCATGGAGACGGTAGGCCATACGTACGCATAAACACTATTTTCATTTTTTGACGGATGGAAAAAAGAAAGGTAAATATTAATTAATATTTATAAGATTATTATTATAACATATATATCATATATATTCATAAAATATATCCATATTAACATCCAATTAAAATATAAATGAAAAAAATAATCACATCGCTTCATGGAGGTGGTAGTCCACACGTACGCACGAGTGACGTTTTCATTTCCCAAAAGTTTGGAAGGTAAGAAGGTAGATATTATATTATAATTATATAGGTTTAATTATGTCATAATTTTAATATATAAACATTAAAACCATCATAATACCCATTCATAAATTATGGTGATGAAAAATTAATTGTATCACTATGTGGAGATGGTAAGCCGTACGTACGCACGAGCAATACATTCACTTCCCATTTAATGGGAAGGAGTGTGGATTATGATGGTTTAATAATCATGGTAACAATGAAATGTATTTATTATACCAAGGATATTATTTTATGATAAATACCACATATTTTTAAGTGGTAAAATTAGAAATAAATTGAAAGAGATCAGGTAAGAAGATTACCTCTTCTTCAAGAAACCTCATTTAGATCCTTCATTAAGAAACATAAGGTTGGTATTTTGAGGAAACATAAACCTAAAGATCTTGTATAATTATGTTTATAATAGAAATATGAAGGTTCTGGTCGATCTATAAGGATAAATTTGGGGTGAATAAGTGAGGGAGGATGCACCCTTTTATAATTGAGGTGAGGGGTACTTTTGGAATTTCCCAAAATATTAAATTATCATAAATTCATTATCAATAAATATGCTACCAAATATCCATGTATAAGAAGATAATATAATATAGGGTTTTAATCCCATCAAACAATATAATTTAAAAAAGTTTTAGTGTAATTTTAAACCCTATCATTTTGATTAACCCTTAGTTAACCGATTTTAATTTTAATTACAACAATTTTTTTTTCAATATTATAGGATTGTAATTTTTAATTATAAAGTGAAAGCTGAACCATAAATTATCAATTTATCACATTTTAAACCATATCATAACCAAATTTTATTAATTCAATTTTTTTTTGTGATTTTTAATTAATTCAATAAAATATTATTTTGATAAAATATCATTATTGTCAATTTTGACACTATTTATTTATTTTAACTTTAAATATATAATGATAAAGGGGAAATTTGAATATAATGATTTAAAATATCCATAATATGTTGTATAGATATATAAAATTCATGAGACACATTAATTAAATCAAATTATATCACTTTTAATATTTTAAAATCATTTATTATATTTTTTTATTAAATAGAGTAATACTGCATCGGTGTTGAATAAGTAATTAAAGTCATTATATAATTAATAAAAATTAAAAATAAATTTATAATAGAAAAATAATTTTATTAATATGAAAATAGAAACTTAGATTCAATCATAACATACTTTTTCCCTATGTGGACATATAAAAGATATTAAAAACAAAGAGAATGGCATTTTATAACTTTTTTTTGATTAAACTAACATTTTCATGGAAAACTGTCCATTAAACAACTAAATTTAGAACCTAAGGTGTTAATAGTATAATTTAATTCATCTAATAATAATTTATATAAAAAATTATGGCTTTATCACTTATATTTAACCTAGATCGATCCGATTTACCCTTTACCGAGGTAATAACTTTTACCACAGTTGCTATTCATATTGACAAAAAATAAAAGTGGAATAATCATCCATTTTTAACCTCATAATGATAAATATTAAATTAAATTTATATAATTCAATACCTATAAATAAAATATATTAAAATATAAATAATGTGTATAAAATGTGTTAAAAAATGGCTTTTAAAAAACCCCTTTTAAGTATAAAACTCGATTTATTCTTATCGTATTCCTCGAAAAATATTTATTGAATGTTTAAATAATTTAATAAATTAAATAATATATACATTTTATTAAAATAATTAAATAATAGTGATTAATTTAAGTTATTAATATAAATATACATTGTGCATATAAAAATATTTTTTCAAAAAAAACACCACTTTTATTTTCAAATAAATTTTGCTTTAAATTCAAATAATTTTATAAATAATGAATTGATTTAATATATTTTTTATAATTTTTTTATTACTATTCATACCCTTCAATCCAACAGCTAGGGGATAAATGACACATAATATTTTAATAATGTTACGCAGTTCGTCTAAACACGCAGTTGCATGTAACACAAGGTATTTAAAAATAAAATTATTTAAAGAGAAATATTTCATAAAAAGTCTTGGGGTGTTACATCCTACCCAAATTAAAATAAAATTCTCCTTCAAAATTCATCACTTTGATATAAATAAATGAGGACATATTTGTTTCATTACATCCTCTGTTTCCCATATAACTTCTTTGAATTTGTGATTTATGTATAGAACTTTCACTAGGTGAGTAGTATCATTCATTAGTACTTTATCCCTATGATATAAGATTTACTGATTATTATTTAAAATAAATATATTTCTATAGTGTTATGACCTCTGAGTTTATTAGTTGTAAAGGATCGGGTATGTACTTTCTCAAGAGAGATACATAGAACACATCATGAACTTGAGAGATATTTATTGGAAGAGATAATTGATAAGATACTATCCTGATACAATCAATAATTTAAAAAGGGTTAATATATCTAAGGATTACTTTTCCCTTATTTTCAAATCACATCACCTTCTTCCGTGGATGTATTCACAGAAATACCTTTTCACCCACTTCAACCTATAGATATCTCTGATGATTGTTTGCACAATTTTTTTTCAACACCGATATGATTTTATGTGATATTGAGTGGATATAACCTTATCTACAATTTCTTCATCTAGATCAAGTCATAATAACTTTCTTTCTCCAACTTCATTCCATCATGTTGGAGTTATGGAATTCTCACCATAAAGGTCCTGATAAGAATCCATATGAATTCTAGAGTGAAAGGTATTTTTGTAATAAAATTATACTAAATAAAGTTGCTGATCTTAACCACCTTTTAAATCCATATAGAAATATATCAACATGTCTTCTAGAGTTTTAATGGTCCTCACAAACTAAAAATCTATATGAGGATGATAAGAAGTTCTAAAAATTAACTTTGTATCCAAATCCTATTGGAGAATTGTCCAAAACATTGAGGTAAACCTCAAAACCTAACTAGATAAAATAAAATGTGGTACTCTGTGAAATATTAGCACTCCCTTAATGGTGGTAAAATTTCCTTAAACTTTTGTCTCTCATCCTTAACTTGCTGACATACGAAGCACTGAGAAACATACTTTTCAATATCTCTCTTCATGTCATCCCACCAAAAATACTCTTTCAAATCTCTATACATCTTCACACTTCTAAGATGAATAGAGAATTAAGAACTATGAGATTCATCCATTAGATCCTTATTCAAATCTAATACCTAAGGGACACATAAAAGGTTCCTGAACTTTATTATTCCATCATAATAAAGGTTTACCTTAGGAATATTTATCAACTTTTTTTTTATCTCCACATCTTCCTTCTGTGCATCTTTAATCTTCACTTGGATAGATGGTTAAACAATCATTTGAGCTAGATAATATCTATCCCCTTCCTTTAGTATTTCCATCTCCATCCTTTACAAATACAAAAATATTGTATCTTTTTTTATCCTTATCATAGATAAACTATCATGATTCTTTTGACTTATAACATCTACAAACTTATTCTCTTTCTTAGGGTAGTAATGTTTTGAGCAATAATAATCTTTAATCAGCTCCAACCATCTTCTCTAACATATATTCAACTCTTTCTGTGTGAATATATACTATAATATTTTGTTATTAGTATATATGTCACACCATTCTCCATAGAGATAATGCCTCCTGATGTGTTCATAGAAAGTCATTAAATCCTATAGGTATGATCAAATTAGAAAATTATATTGTTTCAAACTATACTAGATACAAAGGTGTAACATAGTGGCAGTATGAGTTCGATCCCATAGAGAGAGGGGAAAATAATGATGACAACTCTTGACTATAGTTCAGGTCATCCTAATTCCAATTTATTTTATTTATCTAATTAATTGATGTAAATTAAATAAATAAATTGTAGGTAGAAAGATGGAAAGAAAAGAGATAGGGGAACTAGTTTTTATGGTCAGTTTTTCTAAAAAGAAATCCTAACTATACTTGAAAAATAACAATACTCATTGGCTACACAATCAATCAATTTTATCGATATATGAAATGGTAAACCCATATCAATATACCCATGAACCCTAATTTTTCATGTTCTGATGAATTAAAATACCAGGATATATTAGGATCTGATTGTAAAAGAAGAAGAAGAATATAATTCAATGGTCATGAATTAATTACTTTTATCATGTTGGGTTTCATCTACTACCAAACACACTTGGTCTATTATTAAATAATATATATGAAAACAAACAATCAAAAAACAATAAAAATTGAATAGAAACATTGTAAAATTAAAGAAATAAATATAAAAATTTAGTACAAACCCATTTTGACTGATTCTAATCCCCAATAGATTTTTCCAACCATCGTTGGGTGATCACCAATGAAGAATAAACCCAAAAAATTAGAGTGAGAATAGATGATAAATAATAAGAAAGAAATAAAAGAAAAGAAAATGGAATTAAACTAATGATAATCCGATGTTAAATCTAATTAGAATAAATGAAAGCATAAAGAAAACCTAACTATGAAGAATGATCTCTTGGTTAAAACCCTAGAGGTGGCCTCCTGGTGGTCTAATCCATATGCCTAGAATGAATACACATTCCTTTGGCTAGAACACCTATTTATAATCCTTGAAGTCATCCTACGGTTTCCCTAGTTCACAAGTGGGGTTAAAGTTACTTCTGAGTCAATAAATATATCTCCCCATTGAAAAATAAATACAAATCTTGAATCTAGGTCTGTTTGGTATGTTTCATGGTGTGAAACTTGTTTCACACTATGATGGGCTCCACATTTTGTGTTTTTTTCCACATAACATCCTATATTGGGTTCATTTCTTATATATTTAACATGTCTTAAACTTTATTCACGAAGTTAATATTGTATTTCTAGTTCCAAAAGCATCGTTTTTCTTTGGTATATTAGTTTTGAGCCTCTAGATCATTATGTGATCATCAAATCATCATGGGAAACCTTCATTCAATAGAAATATTGGGTTTTTGGATTCATTTTTTCATTTTACATCAATCATTTCCTCATTTTTCTTCAATATTAAACCTTATATTTATCATCTTTTTCTATTTTCGTGCAGTGCCACTTTTCACCACATCATGAAGTGTCTTTATCTTCCTAAAATACAACAGTTTCCTTTATTTTGTTTCAAATGTCAGTCCTTCCAAAAGAATACATAAAACATTAATTTCAGGCGTGAATCTCATATTCAATCTATCAATATTCAATTAAAAAACATATAAAACCATATGAATATATATATATATATACAATTTAGAGATATCATCTCCTTATATTTAATGTAAACATTACCGCAGCTAACTCCAAATCATGAGTTGGGTAATTTTTATCATGGACCTTTAATTTTCAGGATTCATAAGATAAAACCCCATCATTCTTAATGAGGAAAAATCCCATTACCTTATTTGATTCATCACTATATATTATAAAATCTTATCCACTATAGGGTAGAGTAAGCATAGGTGCGTTGACTATACTTCTCTTCTTTTTCTTAAAACATTCCTCACGTTTATCTGTATAAAAGAAATTGAATCCCTTATGAGTTAAAATGGTGAGTGGATTTCATAACTGTGAAAAATTATCTAAAAAGAGTTGATAATATCCAATCAAACCAAAAAAACTATGGATATCAGTCCTAATGGTTGGTCTGGCTCAATGTTCAATAACTTCTCTCTTTGAAGGATCTACTGATATAACCTCACTTGAGATTATATAAACCAAGAATACAACATTCCAAATCCAAAATTCACACCTGGTATGTTTTTTATAATTTTTTCCTTCCTTATGGAATTCAAAACAAATTTTAAATGATCTTCATGATCTTCATTTATATTTGAATATGCAAGAACATCATCTATAAAGACTACCAACAACCGATCATGGTAATATCTAAAGACCCTATTCATTAAATCCATGAATATAGAAGGGTAATTAGTAATAAAAAAATGCATCACTATAAATTCATAATGTCTATAAATTGTATGTAATTAAATCTTGTGTATATCCTCCTTAATCCTCAATTGATTATATCCAAAACAAAGATCAATCATGGAAAAGTATTGAGATTTGTACAGTTTATCAAAAAAGTCATCAATATGGGGCAGAAGATACTTATTCTTGATAACGATGTTGTTATGTTCTTGATAATAAATATAGAGTTTCATTGATCCATATTTCTTATTAACAAAATGAATATATAAATCACAAGGTGACACACTTGGATTAATGAATCCCTTGTCAAAATTCTCATGGAGTTTCTTCTTCAATTCTTATAACTCAATCAAGGCAATTCTATATAGAATCTTAGAGATAGGTTTAGCACTAAATATGAGTTATATTGAAAAATAAACTTCATGAATCAAAGGAAGACTATAAAATTATTTTAAAAATACATTAACAAACTCCCACACAATAGGAATATATTCAATGTCAATTTCCCCCCAACCATTTGAGATAAATGACCCTTTTGAATATGAATCAAGACCCATACAATGGATGTGATTTCCATAGGAAGTTAATATTCATCATCACACTGATAGAAAATCATAGGCTAGTTCTTAATATCAAATGTGAATTCCTTTAATTGGAAATTTATTTCGGATTTATGTAGATAAATCTGATCCATTCCCAAAATAACACCAAACTCAACTAGAGGGAGAATAATAATATTTATAGGGAGCTCATTTCCAAAAACTTCAATTGGATAATAGTCATATACTTGGGATGAGATCATCATAACATTATGGTTTTTTTACTAATAATTTAACATCTAATTGTTGAGGTGATACTGTGATACCCTTATAAAATTCATTATAAATAAAAGAGTGGGTAGATCTAGAATCAAATAAGACATAATTATTTATAGAGTGGATGATAAATGTACCTTTCACCATGTCATTATCACAAACTTCATAAAAAATAGTGAGAACAAGTGATTTCTATTTGTCTCTTGGCTTAATAGTTTATTTATGATGATAATCATCATTAACATTCATATTTGGGAATTTGTTAAAATAATTACCATACTAATGGAATTTAAAAAACTGGATTATGGGTGGTGCATTCTATAGATATTTCTCTTTATTTATGTCATTCAATAACTTCTTCACATCACTTTGGAATTCAATCACTCTATGGACTTACTTTCCACAATTAAATTTTTTAGACCCATTAAGACAATTTCTCCCATGTTTCCTTCTACACTTTAATTATAAGGGAAGTCTTATATTCTTCTATCCATGGTTATTTAGAATTTACTTTTAATTACATCTTTCTTTTCTTTTAAAAACCATGAGATTGATGAATAAATACATTCTATATTTTTCACCTTGATAGAGAATAACATTATTTCTTCATAGATATTGAATTACCTTATGTATAATTACCTTCAATGACTTGGTTTTAAGACACTGAATAATTGATCTACCTTACTTTCAGGTTAGATGATAATACTAGAAGCATACCTCATAAGTCTTGTAAAATTTCCTTCATAGGTACCAATAGATTCATCACACTTCTTTTTTAGATCATGTAATTCTTTCTCCATTTTCATTCAAGGAATACGAGTAAAATACTTACTGAGAAATAATTTATAAACTCACCCCACTCTTATAGAGTCAATTTCATCAAGTTCCCTTGTGTTCTTGATAAGAGTCCACCATAGATCCTCTTTACCTTCAAAATGATAAATAGTCAGAATAACTTTCTCATGTTCTGAACACTAAATAATAGAAAATATATTTTAAATGGTACTGATACATTACTTAGCAACTATTGGATTAACATTCCCACTAAAATAAGGTGTTCATTTACTCATGAAAGACTCAACATAATTTTATTCCCTACTTTTCTCATTTGGAAGCTCAACATGATTCATAGATCGAGATAATTGTGTGAGAATAAAAATATTATTTTTAATTATAGCTCCCATAAAATTCGGTTTCTTAGGAGGGCAATAATTTCATTCTCCATCACATTCATCATTAACACGATTATTTTAGGTTCCATCCATTGACTAAAACCAAAAAACATAGTGTGAACAACAATAATCACAATATAAAGCCATATAATTATGAAAATTTATTTATAGTATGTATAAATCATGAAAAATTATTCTATAATAGCTTAGGTTTATCTTAGGTCATTCATGGTCATTACAAAAAATTTAGGTTTTTATTCTATACATAGACATATCCCTAGGGTTCTTAGGAAACTTTTCTCATCCTAGTTTCCAAGGGTTAAATAAACATTGATATGATAACAACTAAAACACCCCATACTTTTGATATATAGATATTACATTTTAATATATTAATATTCATTACATAACATAATGATCAATGCCAACATCATTTAGGTATTGTTCCTTTGGAAACTTGGACACATAAACAACTGGTTTATAGGTGAATTACATATTCTCTCACTAAGTTATTCATATCCATAACTATTATTAGAATAATCATATATAAAATATTTATTATTTACCTAGGGAAGAAAACATAATAAAGAGTGATATTAGATGCCCAGTAAGGGTAAACAAGGGAGATATCAATAATCACATAAGAATAACATGAGCATATGGGCATGATCTTAACGTTATAAAACCATACCCTGTATATCGTAGATCATAAACTTGATTCATGGCATAAATCTTGGAAGTTCATAAGTCATGAATCATAAATAAAAAAATAACATTAGCAATGATATCATAACATTGGCATAATATATAGATTGTGGTATACACATAATCATAGAAAACCTTATGTTAAGTCCACCCACCAAGACATTCATAAAATATTAGGCTTGGGATAACCACCCATATACCTACTTTGGGTTTGGGATAACCTCCTGTGAACCCTCTTTGGGGATTGGGATAACCATATGTGTACCCTTTGAGCACATATAACATTAATAATTACAAATTTTATTTTAGGGGTATATAGTTCCTACCCATCACATAATGAAAATCATACATATGTGTGTCATAAGACCATAAAACATTTATCATAACAAAACCCATGAAAAGAAATGGGTTTCATAAAAATTTCATCATAGTATAAACCATGGAAAATAAATGGGTTTCATAAAAATAATTTCATTATATATAAGTTAAAAGAAACATTCCTACCATATTTTTTTTGGAAAATTCACAAAGTGCCTTGTTTGGAAAACAACAAGAAGATTCCTTTCAATCTATTTTGTAAAAATTTAAAAATGGGTAAAAATGAATTTAAAAAATAATAGTATAATGATATTTTTTTATAACACTTTTATAAATCATGGATATAGAAGAGAAATATTCTCCAATATATACTTAAACATAAACAATCCCAAATATTGATGAGATTGTGAAAGAAAACCCTTACATTGAGATCTCTATGTTTTAAAAGAACTTTAACCACATATATAAAAAATTTAAATTTATTATAATTCTACAACATAGTTATGTTAATACTTATAATATCATATATTATTCCTTTATAACATTTTAACACCCCTTTTTATCAATAATTCCTTATTAAAATCATTATTTTTGGGTGTTAACTACTTCATTTATCATGAGTATTTCAGTTCAGTAATTATGGTACTTGTACATTTATTTTATTTACATAACCTATAGATTATTAATAATGATATAAATGTCATATATATTCATTATATACATATTTAGAGTCATCCATAAAAGTTAGATATAGAAAAATGAATTGTACCATTCATGGAGACGGTAGACCATACGTACGCATGAACACTGTTTTCATTTTTCAATGGATGAAATAAAATAAAGGTAAACATTAATTAAAATTTATATTATAATTATTACATCATATATATCATATATATTCATCAAATTAATCCTTAATAACATCCAATTAAAATATAAATTAAAAATGAATCACATCGCTTTGTGGAGGTGGTAGTCCATACGTATGCATAAATGACGTTATCATTTCCCAAAATTATAGAAGATAAGAAGGTAGATATGATATTATAATTAAAAAGGTTTAATTATGGAATAAATTTTATTTATAAATATTAAAACCATCATAATACCCATCCATAAAATATGGTGATGAAAAATGAATTGTATCATTTTGTGGAGACGGTAAGCCTTAGGTACACACAATCAATACTTTCACTTCCCATTTGATGAGAAAGAGGGTATATTATGGTGGTTTAAAAATAATTATAACATTTAAGTATATTTAAGATACTAAATTTACCATTTTATGAAAAATAATATATATTTAGAAGAGGTATAAGAAGAAATAAATTGAAAGAGGTCAGGTAAGATGGTAACCTCTTGTTTGGCAGACATCCTTTAGATCCTTCCATAAGGAACCTAATGTTGGTATTTTGAGGATAAAGAAACATCCATAATTTTTATAAGATAAATTAATGGGGTTTTTTGAGCTAGAAGGATCAAATTGGTGTAAATAAGTAAGGGAGGAGGCACCCTCTTATAATTGAGGTGAGGGTCACTTTTAGAATTTCTCAAAATATTAAATTATAATAAATTCATTATCAATACATATGCCTCCAAATGGTCATGTATTATACTATACAATAATATAGGGTTTTGAAAAATATAATTTATACAAGTTTTAATGTAATTTTAAACCTTATCATTTAGATTAACCCTTAGTTAACCAATTTTAATTTTAACTAGAGTAATTATTTTTCAATATTAAAGGGTTGTAATTTTTTACTTATAAGGTTAAAATTGGACCATAAATGGTTGATTAATGAAATTTCGGATCATATAATAACTAATTTTCTTATTTAAACTTTTTTATGATTTTTTAAATAAATCAATAAAATATTATTGTGATAAAATATCATTATTGTCAATTTGGATACTATTCATTTAATTTAACTTTAAATACACCAAGACAAAGGGTAAATTCGAATATAATGATTTAAAACCTGAATAATATGTAATATAGATCTATAAAAGTCATGGGTCACATTAATTAAATCAAATTATATCTATTTTAATATTTTTAAAATCATTTATTATATTTTTTTATTAAATGGAGAAATACTTTATCCGTGTTTCATAAGTAATTAAGGTCATTATATAATTACTAAAAATTAAAAATAAATATCTATAATAAAAATAATTTTATTAAGATAAAAATAGACACTTATATTCATTCATAACATACTTTTTTACCTATGAGGACACATAATAGATATTAAGAACAAAGAGACTGACATTTTGTAACTTTAATTGATTTAAATAGTATATAAGTCATTTTCATGGAAAAGTTTCCATTAAACAACTAAATTTTGAACCTAATGTGTTAATGGTATAATTAAATTCATCCAATAAAAATTATAATGATAAATTATGACCTTATCACTTATATTTTACCTTGACTAACCCGATTTACCCTTTACTAAGGTGATAAATTTTACCATGGTTACTATTCAAATTGATGAAAAATAAAAGGGGCCTAATTATAAAATTTGAAAAACATGATTATAAATATTAAATTCATTTTATATAATTCAATACCTAAAAATTGAAGAAATTAATTTTAAATTAAGTGCATAAAATAAGATAAAAAATTCTTTTTTATAAAAAACGCATTTTTAAGCATAAAACTGGATTTATTTTTATCCTATACCTAAAAATATATTTCTTGAATGTTTAAATAATTTAATAATTAAAATAATATATCATTAAAATAATTCAAAAATAGTGATTACTTTTATTTATTAATATAAAAATACATTTCGCACATAAAAACAATTTTTCAGAAAAAAATCACTTTAATTTTTAAATATTTTTTTTGTTTTAAATTATAACACTTTGATAAATAATGAATTAATTTTGTTTATTTTTCATAATTTAGTTATTACTATTCATACCTACCAATCCAATGACTAGTTGATAATAAAAATATAATATTTTAATAATGTTATGATGTTCATATAAACTTGATGTTGCGTGTAATGCAAGCCGTCAAAGAAATAAAATTCTTTTATGAGAAATATTTCATAAAAAATATTGGGGTCACATGAAATTCCTTTAGGTTCATTCGAGGATAATTATTTATGGTTCCCCTAGTTTATTTATAGGAGTGTTTCCCTTATATCTCATCATTTTAGAAAATTTCTAAATGGTGGGGAGACCCATGATAAGGTCTCCACCCCCTTTTAGTTTTGGATAAAATGGTCATGTTCAGATTTTATTAAAGAGTTTCATTAAATTTTGAGAGATTAATTTAGTTAGTATTGGTAATTTTAGGGTGTTTGGTTTCATTGGTGGGTTGAGTTGATTGTTTTCTTTCCCTAAATCTCCCAACTCATGAAGTGGGGTGGAAGATTTTAGTGATTTTTCACTTTTTATTTTTGACCAATTACTTTATGGTGGTATAAAGTGGCATGGTGGGGAGAATTGTGACATCCACATGTCACTATATTAGGTTATATTATATTATATTATATTATTTTTATGTATTTTTTTAAAAGTTTCGATTTGAAATTTGTAAAATCTGGAAATTTTCCCTCTATAAATTATTAACATGAATGGTTTAGGGGAAATCATGTGATGGACCTTACATAGTGACATTTTCCCATTCATTTGGTTCTTATAGGGTTTAATTTACATGGTTGGTGCATGGTTCATGTCAAACTATGTGATTCTAAATCAAAACCATGAGGATCAGTTTGGTATGGAAGGGAAAGTGACATGGTTAAAAAATTGTTAGGATAAGTCATGCTGATAAACCATACAAATAAACCTTATGTAAGATAGTTCCATATAGTAGCTCCCACATGGTTGTCGTATGATTTTCCAAATCTTGCAGCCTAATCGTACAACCCTCCCAGTTCACTTAAAAAGTGAAATATCAATGTTTCCCTTACCCCAATTCACCTAATTGTCCCCTTTCAGCACTCCCATATTACATGCGTCTAACCCCTAGGGAGCTTAAGGAGAGATCTAACCCCATACTCCTTAAATTTTAGCTTCATTATTCCAGATTTCATGTAGTTTCCCAAGTAATACATCCTCTTCATTTTTTCTCCCATCTTCCCTACCCTCTTTATTTCCCACTCATATTTTCCTCCTTCGAGAACCCTTAATCACTATCTAAGATAAGACTAGAGTTTGGGATGACCCTAACTTGGTGATTTTGGATTCTTAGGTTTTATAGGGTTCTATATTTCATTTCATTTCCTTCACCATCAAAGGTAATTGGGTCTACATGGTTTCCATCTAGTTGAGGTAGGTGTTTATATATTATACCTTTATTTTTCAATTCATGCGATGATTTATCTTTAATATTCATTTACTATAGTATTATAATTATATTTCATAGTCAGGATGAATTTAAAAAATTTATTTTCATGAATATTATACTTAGAATATTTTTTTCTTTGGAAATTATGTGTTCATATTCCATGAACTTTGAAAATTCCTTGGAGGCACTTTCAAATTGTTTTCATAATAAATGTAAGGATTTGACCTTGGTTTGGGTTTTTAGATGAAATATAATTTTTAAGGGTGTTTATTATAATATAAGTGTTCATTTTTAAATGTTTTTAACAAATGAATTTTAAGTATGAAATTTCCAAGACGAGGAAAAGATGCATATCATTACAAGTCCAACTTATTTTAAAGGTCCAGTTGATAATTTTAAATGGGTTACTTGTTACTTGTGTGGACCTATTTTTTTACCATTATATATTTTTCACATGGTGAGTGTTTTTATGTTGTGATTATCAAATAATGTTTATGGGGTTTGTTATATGTGAGGGTGTTGGAGGTGAGGGTGATACATTACTATTCCTTATTTTAGGCTTGTTTGTGCACACACCTCCTATAATTTTGGTCATGGGAACCCAAGTAACTATGTGATAGGTTTTTATTTATGCTATACTAGTCAATGATTAGATTACTAGTTTCCCTTATAGAATGATATAGGGATCGACGGGTGGTTCCATTCCATTGATTCTGGTGTGGGATAGTGAGATGTCTTGTATTAGTTTGGTCTTAATATATTATGGAATTTGGTCCTGTGCTCGGGTAAGGTCTAGGACCATCTCACTTTAAGACCTTGGGTATAGCCCATGAAACCCATTATTGATTGGTGGATGTTTATAGGGATTTCCTTTTTCATGATGTATATATCCCCATATGTTTACATTGGTTGTGGAACCATTTACTTGTTTTTTTAATTGTACTCCCTGATATATATCTTGGTTCCCTTTAAATTGTGATTCTTGTATTTATATTGGGTTGTATTTCAGAAATTGATTTTTTAGGATGGGTTGGGAATTGGTTTTCAATTTTTTTGGAAATGCTTAGATATATACTTGATTTTTAAAATGGGTTTGAAAGAAGTAAAATGATTTGGTTTTGGTTTTGGAAGAAAACAAATGTTTATATTTTTCCTTGGGACTTTCAAACCAGTTTTATGAAAATATTTGTTTATTTAATTATGGATAAATGGATCATAGTTTGATATTTTTCCCATGAATTATGAAAATAAATATTGATATTATAATTTATTTCAAACAATAATTAATGAACTACTTAATTAAATACATTATATATATTCCTTGGTGAGATCCTACTAGGAATGTTCACTCACAACCTGTATAAACAAATTGTTTTGTGTATGAAACTTCATGTTTAATGAAGATACTTTGGGTTTGTTTTTTAATAATTATTTTATTTTTTGGAAACATCTTGTTTAGGATTGTTTTTTTTGTTTTTGGAAAACAAGTTCCTATTATTAAAATAAGTTTTAGTTACTACTCATACTAAGTCAGATGATGCTATGCTAATCCTCAACATTTCTTACATCATGATTTCTTTAAGAAGATCAGTATTACATACATGTTTGTTAAAAGAAATAATGTTGAAAAAGGATGTAAATCATTTTGAATATAACTATATAAAGTACACAATATTGATGTAAGAACCCAGTTTTTACTGCGGAAGACTTTGGAATATTCTTGATGTTGTTCCAGAGCATCTCCTTCAGACGACGTGCGATTACGAGCCCTAGAGTGGCCGAAATTAAATTTTCAGTGCGTTCACACTGGAAACGCCAAATAAATGGGATAACTCCTAAACAGTGCTTCGGATCCTAAATCTTAGTGTACGGATGGGTCTGAAATGAGGTTTTTACCCTAGGAACGACATAAATTATGTCGGCGCGGGACGTTTGGACCCCTCGCTCACTTCCAGAACGTTAAACGGGTAAATTAAGTTAATTAATTTATTCATTTCATAGTTAAACTCATTATCTCTTAAACGGTGGCTCGGATTGGAATACTGAGGGTACCGTTGAGTCTGGAACGTTCCGTTTACCCTAGGAGGGGTGTAAGTTTCGCGGGCGCGGGTCATCTGTGAAAAAATGGTCCTAGGGGCGTTTTTGTAATTTTGGCAGCCTCAGACGTTTAGTTTTATAACTTTTGAACGGTGTCTCAGATTAAAATTCTGAGACCTCCGTTGTGCTCTGGAGGTGGTGTTTACCCTAGGGGGAGCTTAATCTTGACCACGCCGAAAGTTTTGGACGTGGGTATTTTCGGGGGTCGAGTCTTTTAATTAGAGTTTATTTATTTAAACTCTCCCCTCCTCCCCTTCCTCCCCATTGAACCCCCCCTAGAGAAACCCACCTCCTCTCATACTCCTCCTCTCCTCCACATATCCGGTGAGGCGGCTCCAGCGAGGCAGCTCCGGCGAACCCCGTGTGAAGCTTCGGGCAACGCCCTTCGAGGCAGGAGGTTTCGTTTTTAGTTTTGAATTTCCCCGCATACTTTGATCTCAAATTGTTGTGTCGAATTTCTGCCCGATTTCCGATTTGAACCTATGATCACGTAGTGTGTTATCTGGAGTTTCCGACGCTTGTTATGGATTTGAATTCCGATCTCTAAGGCGTTCGCAGCGGTCCGACGAAGATACACGGGTTTTGGGGGTTTTCTGGCCGGACCGGCGGTTTTCGGCAGTTGGCAAGGTGTTCCGGCGACCCTTGGCGGATGAGCGGCGCGTCCCAGTGGCGGCGCTCCAGGGTGCAGGCGGCGGCGGTCCGAGGTTTAGGTGGCGCGGCGGCCGCGCTTCAGGCGGCTGACGGCGGACGCCCGCGGCGCTCCACGATGGACCGGGTCCACCGCCGGCCCACGCGGCCAAGCCGCGGGCCAGGCATGGCGAGCTGGGCCGGCCAGCGTGGGCCGGCCCAGACCCGTCGGACCGGCCGGCCCAGGCCGGTCCAGCCCAAGGGGCCTTGCCCCTCAGTTTTTGGACGCCCGTATTTTCCGCCACGGGCGTCCATTTTGCGTGCCATCTACGACGATGCATTCCTTGGATCGAGGGGAACGTTTTGAGATGATTTCGTGAAATTTTAATTCCCGGGACGGAAGTTCGGTGGTACAATGCGTGCTTTAGGTGGAATGATGTTTTCTCCGGGGGTTCTTGTTTTAGGCGGCGCAGACACATCCGACGTCCGTTTTGAGCGCCGTCAGAGGAGCAGTGTCCCCAGAGCTGAGCCGACCCTTCCAAAGTTGGTTCGGAGCCTCTGCGGTTTGGTTTCAATGTTCGGTGGCATAAAACGCTTTATGCGAACGATTAATTAATTATTTGAT
Source organism: Viscum album (assembly GCA_963277665.1). Taxonomy (NCBI): domain Eukaryota; kingdom Viridiplantae; phylum Streptophyta; class Magnoliopsida; order Santalales; family Viscaceae; genus Viscum; species Viscum album. Next base: position 1,767,202,163 of record OY728123.1, read on the forward strand.
TAATTAATTAATTGCTGCATCGGACCTAACTCCCGCTTGGGATGTCCGATTGACGCGTCGTCAGCGGCAGCATGACCCCAGTGCTCGTGTGGAATTTTTGAGGATCTTTTTAAAGCGTTCGGGTTGGAGACGAGGTGCGGGCCCCACGGGGCTTAGTTCGCACGTTTTATGGTGGAACGCCACTTTTTCACCCGACATCTGTTTGGGGTGTTTGAGTACTCGTTTCTGAGTGTTTTTCCGTGGGGATTGCAATGGTGCAATTCGCCCCCTTGAATTCGGGCATGAGGTGTGGGCCCCACGGGGTCCCATTTGCGTATAACGAGGGGAGTTGCAACTTCTGCATTCGGAATTCGTTTCAAGCGCCGTCAACGGCGTTGTGATCCTGGCATCGAGGAAAAATTGACTGAGGTGGTTTCAGGCGTCGAAGCTGGAGTTGAGGTGTGGGACCCACAGGCCTTTTCTTGAGCTATGTGCACCGTTTTCGCGCCTTTTTCACCTGGCATCTGTTTGGGGCGTTCGAGTTGTCGTTTCCACGTGTTTTTCCGAGACCATCGTGATGGCGCAATTCGCCTGATGAATATCGGAGTCGGGGTGTGGGCCCCACACAGGTTGGTTATGGTGAATAGTACCTTTTTCACCGGTTGACCGTTTCGGGCGAGTTAGTAGTCTGACTCGCGTGTTTTTCCATGGGGAGTACAATGGTGTAATCTGTTCAGGTGAGCAGAGCCTCATACGTGATCTTATTAAATGTGGAAATATGAAAGGTGCCCCGGTGGTGGTTCTTCTACCGTGTTTGTAGCGGACCTTTGGCGTGTGATCGCGTGCACTCCTGGGAGAGTGAGGAGGGTATTTAAAGAGATGTGGTTGGCTGTGCCTCAGCCGTTGAGGTGGCAGGTTGGAGTTGTTACGTTACGCCTTCGCGTTGACGTTGGGTGCCGGGTGCACGTTAGACTTTGGGATGGAAACGTGGTATACTCTGGGAGTATACGGGAACGCTTGGAGGTATATGTGGTTGTTTGTACCCGAGAACGTTTGTGCGCTTGGTTGGGGTTGACTTGGGGCCACACGTCCTGTGGGACCCATGAGCGTGCCGTTTTCTGCTTTACATAACTTTGACCTCTCGCGACGTAGAGGGTCCCTCTGTTCTCGATGGTTTAGACCAGCAGGGTTGAGTGGTTTCCCCTGGATTTGTTCTGGAGTTGGGTGGTTGTGCGATACCCACTCCGAGTTCTGTTGGCCTATGATTGTACCATCCAGTGGAGATGGCCTGAGTAGTTCCGGGCTTACCCTCCAGCAGGGCTAGGCAGTGGGTTGCTCATCGAATTCTTCGGGTTTACCCTCCAGTAGAGACTGGGCAGTTGGTTGCTCACTGACTTCTAAGGTTTACCCTCCACCAGAGACTGGGCAGTGGGTCACCTGACGACCTCTTAGGGTCTAACCTCCAGCAGGGCTGGGCAGTGGGTCGCCCGTCTTCTAGTTCTAGGTCTACCCTCCAGCACTGCTGGGCAGTGGGTCGCCTGTCGACTTATTCCAGGTCTACCCTCTAGCAAGGCTGGGTAGTGGGTCACCTGTCAAATTATTCCAGGTCTACACTCCTGCGGGGCTGGGCAGTGGGTCGCCTGATGATGTATTAGGGTTTACCCTCCAGCAGGGCAAGGCAGTGGGTCACCCGATATCTGTATTAGGGTTTACCCTCTAGCAGGGCTGGGCAGTGGGTCACCCGATATCTGGTTAGGGTTTACCCTCCAACAGGGCTGGGCAGTGGGTCACCCGATATCGTATTATGAGTTACCCTTCAGCAGGGTTGGGCAGTGGGTTGCCCGTTGGCATTCCAGACTCAGTCCTTTCTTCTAGGCTAGTCTGTGTCTTTCCTCCGTGTTTACCGGAGCGTGACCCTTGGTTGTACGGGTCAGTGATGGAATGACCTTGACTTTGAGGAGACCTCTCGACTGCGGGGTAGTGAAGAGGTGTGGTTTGAATTAACCCGGAACTCTCAAGTACGAGGGGTGATTTCCCCACCGAGACATGTCCTTGTGACACGACCTAAAACTGTGTGGGCGAGTCAGTGCCGCCCAAAGCGAATAGTGTCAAGGTGCGGTGATTTGAGCCCCTTGAATTGTAGTTCGAGGAAGATGTGTGGGATGCTAGGCATCGATGGTGTTTACTTTTGGGACTGTTGGTGACTCACTTTTCTTGGGCTGAGCTAGGGGATTGAGATCCCCTTACGGTCTTGTTCGGGCTTCTTGATTGAGCATATGGATTTGTATATACCTTGTTCCGGTACCCACTTCTTGGGTTTGGTTACCCTCCTTCCAGGAGAGGCGAAGACGCATAGGGTATGCCACATGCTTTCCGTTTCTAGCTTCTCATGGTTGGATGAGGATACTCTCCTGCTATAGGTAGCGAAAGCTCGATGGGAAGTTCATCTTCTCACCATTCCTATCTCCTTGTGTTAGGGTGAGTCTACTACCTTCCTCTTGTTGGGTTGAGCTGTACTCTTTACTGCACTATCTGTTTTACTCATTTTCTATTCCCCGTTTGATCTACTGCTCACCATTCGGTACCTCCTTTGTTGCTCCCTCGAGCCTTCGGGGTATCCTACTGAGTATTTTTATACTCACCCCTGCTTGGGTTTTGCCCACACTTGGTGTTCCCTTGTAGACGACGGACAGGTTGGTCGTGACTTCAGCAGAGCTTAGGAGTTCGGGAGCTTAGACCGCGTACGGTGGTCGGAGTCGGGTTCGAGGTGGGGGACCCTTCCAGCTATTTTTCTTTTGTTTACCTATTGCCGGGTTGTGGTACTTTTTGGTTGGGCACGTGTTTTGCCCCTTTTCTTTTCAGTTTACCTCCAGATCTTGCTTTGTACTATTAGAGCTCTATGCACTTTTTTGGTTTATATATAGTAGTTGGTACTTTACTTTTATTTTTTTTACTCCGCACTTCTAAATTGAGTGGGCTGCGTGTGTGTGTACAGGTACTTAGGCAAAGGCCTCCCCGAGTTGTTTAGCCTTCTGCGCTTGTCGCTAACCCCTGGCCTATGGAGGTGGGCTTGGGGTAGTTGTGGCTCGAGCCCAGGTAGGGTCGGGTCATGACAAAGTGGTATCAGAGATGGTTCATTTTTTGGGACATTGTGCAAATGTCCCTAAAAAGGAATTGGTTGGGATTTAGGGAAACAGTGTTAACATGTCTCAAGAGTAGATCTCAGGCCAGGGAGTCTAGTGATGGTGCGGCGGCCAACGTATCTATTCACCAGGACCCTGATAACCCACTTGTCAACTCAGCATGCTAAGACACTTGTTGCAGGGAAAATTGGTTTGTGAATCACATAGGATTGAGTCTTTGACTGTCCTTCTTGAGTCAGCTCCCCATCATTGTTGTTATTGGTATATACATATATGCTAATTTGATCGCGACACTCCTTGATAATATTCAGGATGTCTCCGCGAAGACAGCCAGCCAAGATACCAGCTTTGGGTCACGAAGACAACCCTGTGAGCTACTAGTCCATAGTCCAGGACCCATCATGCAAGCCCCCTTTCTCCAGGTGGGCCGGTAGCAGCACCCACACCTGTTGAGCAGCAGAAAGATTCAGCAGAGCAGGGTGACCTTGAGCGTAGGTTGAGCACGCTCCATGAGTTCCAGCGGCAGAGACTGCTGAGGTTCAGTGGTGAGCCAGACCCTCAGGCAACATAGGGTTTGGCTCGAGACAGTGGTTCACCTTTTCAGGATTGTGCAGATGCTGATAGACTAGAGAGTGGCTTTGATAGCCAACCTTTTTCGTGGAGCAGCTCGGCGTTGGTGGAGTCTGGTGACTCAGTTTTTTTTGATGAGTCGTCGCTTTTGTGGCGTGACTTTATGTTGTCGTTTCGTGAGGAGTTTTTCCCCTCCTGCTTATGCTCCGTTCGGATTCAGGATCTCCTACAGTTTTAGCCGGGAGGGATGGCAATGGCTGAGTACACAACTAGTTTTTCAGACCATGTACGCTTTTACCCAGACTTGGTCCATGATGGAAACTTCCGAGCGCAGAAGTTTGGGCAGGGTCTCCGCTGAGAGATTCATGCTATCGCAGTACCCTTGGGCATTTCCACATATTTCAGGGTGCTAGAGCAGACGTTGGTGATAGAGAACTTCCTGTCATGTTCTAGAGTTTGTGGTGGCAGCAGGCATGGTGGAGCTGAGACGTCTGCCGCAGCTAGTGGGCGTCGGCAAGCAGAACCTCGACGCAGGTGGTTTTCTGAAAACCGGACTCAGGGGCGTGGTCGTACACCACAGTGGAACTAGAGGCCACTAGTGCAGCCCAGAGAGAGTCGGTGCTATGGTTGCGATGGACGAGGTCACCAGGCATGAGACTGCCCAACCAGGCATGCAGAGAGCTTCAGGCAGGCAGCAGGTGCACCACCACGAAGGAATCAACACAGTGATCAGAGTAGTACGTAGAGAGGTTGTTCTAGAAGAGGAGCGTGAGGAGCTAGAAGTAAAGGAAGACCTTACGAGGTCTTCCCATCACCACTAGGTGGTCCACGTCAGGCTCTGGGAGCTGACATATGGGACCGCAGACAGCCGCGAGCTTTGGATGTCTACGATCCTGCAGAGCATGAGGTGATAAGAGGTACACTCTGCAGCTCTTCTACTTTTTACAGTAGAATTGTTAGACTCTGTGTTTGAAATTCTTTTCTCCCAGCTCCTTGTTTTAGTTGTTACCAGGGTGACGCAGGGCGTCGGTGTGGCCTTGTGTCGGAAAGGTAGAAGGCGTGATACCTTTCTCTTTAGTCGATGGTAGCGACTCCTTCGCCTTTTGAGCGTGTAAGATAGTCTTGGTCATGGGACATCGAATTTGAAACCTTGTGTGACCAGATATCTGTGGGTGTTTCACTATATGGATATTCTTAAGGAGGGAATCACTGGGCCTTGTTCCAGGTGTGGGCAGTGATTCCAGTCATGGCGTGCAATGTAGAGGTTCGGTCGGGGAGGTGATCTACCCCCGAGAGCCTTCGGGCCGTTTGAGACCGTGCAAGGGATGTCGAGGTTCCCTACCACCTTGACCTAACCCCAAAGTCGGGAGTGGATGCATGACGTCTCCCACGCGACTCACCTGAGAATAGGAGCGCATGCTCTTATTCACATCATCAGCAAGGGCAGACCTTGCGTGAACAGATCAAATCCTTTGGTCTGTGTGCGGTGACACAGAACCGTGCAAGAGTTTTTCTGGGTACGTGAGAGCCAGGTGTGGGCTTAGTACTCTGAGTTTTTCCCTGGTTTTGCTTTTCGGGGGTGAAAATATTAAAGTAGGGAATGATTTAAGAACCCAGTTTTTGCTGCATAAGACTTTGGAATATTCTTGATGTTGTTCCAGAGTAGCACTTTCAGACGGCGTGCGATTCCGTGCCCCGGAGTGGCTGGAATTAAATTTTCAGTGTGTTCACACTAGAAATGCCAAATAAATGGGATAACTCCTAAAAGGTGCGTTGGATCCTAAATCTGAGTGTACGGATGGGTCCGGAATGAGGTGTTTACCCTAGGAACGACATAAAGTATGTCTGCGCGGGACGTTTGGACCCCTCCCTCGCTTCCGGAACGTTAAATGGGTAAATTAAGTTAATTAATTTTTTCATTTCATGGTTAAACTCAGTATCTCTTAAACGGTGGCTCGGATTGGAAAAATTAGGGCACCGTTGAGTCCGTAACATGCCGTTTACCTTAGGAAGGGTGTAAGTTTGGTGGTCGCGGGTCATCTGTGAAAAAATGGCACCAGGGGTGTTTTCGTAATTTTGGCAGCCTCAGACGTTCAGTTTTATAACTTTTGAACGGGGTCTCGGATTAAAATTATGAAACCTCCGTTGTGCTCGGGAGGTGGTTTTTACCCTAGGGGGGGCTTAATCTTGACCATGCCGGAAGTTTTGGACGCGGGTGTTTTTGGGGGTCGAGTCTTTTAATTAGAGTTTATTTATTTAAACTCTCCCCTCCTCCCCTTCCTCCCCATTGAACCCCCCGGGCGAAACCCACCTCCTCTCATACTCCTCCTCTCCTCCACATCTTCGGCGAGGTGGCTCCGGTGAGGCAGCTCCGGCGAACACCGCGTGAAGCTTCGGGATACGCCCTTCGAGGTAGGAGGTTTCATTTTTAATTTTGAATTTCCCCGCATACTTTGATCTCAAATTGTTGTGTCAAATTTCTGCCCGATTGCTGATTTGAGCCTATGATAGCATAGTGTGTTATCTTGGGTTTCCAACGCTTGTTATGGATTTGAATTCCGATCTCCGAAGCATCCACAACGGTCCTACGAAGATACGCGGGTTTTGGGGGTTTTCTGGCCAGACCGGCGGTTTCTGGCGGTCGGCAAGGTGGTCCGGCGACCCTTGGCGGCTGAGAGGCGCATCCCAGCGGCGGCGCTCCAGGGTGCAGGCGGAGGCGGTCTGAGGTTCAAGCGGCGCGGCGGCCGCGCTTCAGGCGGCAGGCGGTGGACGCCCGCGGCGCTCCGTGGTAGACTGGGGTCGCGGCATGCGACCCCGCAGGGGAACACGACCCGCGTCGCGCGGGTCGTCACGCTGCGACCGGCCTCAGCCGTTCGGCCGAGCGGTGGACCGGGTCTACCGCCTGCCCGAGCGGCCAGGCCGCGGGCTAGGCATGGCGATCCGGGCCGGCCAGCGCGGGCCGGCCCAGACCGGGTGGACCGGCCGGCCTAGTGAGGTCCAGCCCAAGGGGCCTTGCCCCTCTGTTTTCGGACGCCCGTATTTTCCGCTACGGGAGTCCATTTTGCGTGCCGTCTACGGAGACGTGTTCCTTGGATTGAGGGGAACGTTTTGATATGGTTTTGAGAAATTTTAATTCCCGGGATGGGAGTTTGGTGGCACGACGTGTGCTTTATGTGGAATGACGTTTTCTCCGGGGGTTCTTGTTTTAGGCGGCACAGACACATCCGACGTCCGTTTTGAGCACCGTCAGAGGCGCAGTGGCCCCAGAGCTGAGCCGACCCTTCCAAAGTTGGTTTGGAGCCTCTGAGGTTTGGTTTCGTTGCTCGGTGGTATGAAACGCTTTATGCGAATGATTAATTAATTATTTGATTAATTAATTAATTCCTGCATCGGACCTAACTCCCGCTTGGGATGTCCGATTGACGCACCGTCAGAGGCAACATGACCCCAGTCCTCATGCAGAATTTTTGAGGAGATTTCTAAAGCATTCCGGTTGGAGATGAGGTGCGGGCCCCACGGGGCTTAGTTCTCATGTTTTACAGTGAAGCGCCATTTTTCACCCGACATCCCTTTGGGGTGTTTGAGTACTCGTTTCTGAGTGTTTTTCCGAGGGGATTGCAATGGTGAAATTCGCCCGCTTGAATTCGGCCCCGAGGTGTGGGCCCCACGGGGTCCCATTTGCGTATAACGAGGGGATTTGCAGCTTCTGCATTCGGAATTCGTTTCAGGCACCGTCAACAGCGTTGTGATCCTGGCATCGAGGCAAAATTGACCAAGGTGGTTTCAGGTGTCGAAGCCGGAGTTTAGGCATGGGCCCCATGGGCCGTCTCTTGAGCTATGTGCAGCATTTTCACGCCTTTTTCACCAGGTATCCGTTTGGGGCGTTCGAGTAGTACTTTCCGCATGTTTTTCCGAGAGCATCGCGATGGCGCAGTTCACCCAACGAGTATCGGAGTTAGGGTGTGGGCCGCACACGGGTTGGTTACGGTGAATAGTACCTTTTTTACCGGTTGAAAGTTTCGGGCAAGTAAGTAGTCTGCCTCACATGTTTTTCCTTGGGGAGTAAAACGGTGTAATCTGTTCAGGCGAGCAGAGCCTCACACGCGATCTTATTAAATGTGGAAATATAAAAGGTGCCCCGGTGGCGGTTCTTCTACCATGTTTGTAGCGGACCTTTGTCGTGTGATTGCATTCACTCCTGGGAGAGTGAGGTTGGTATTTAAAGAGATGTGGTTGGCTGTGACTCAACCATTGAGGTGGCAGGTTGGAGTTGTTACGTTACGCCTTCACGTTGACGTTGGGTGCCGGGTGCACGTTAGCCTTTTGGCTGGAAACGTGGTATACTCTAGGAGTATACGCGAACGCTTGGAGGTACATGTGGTTGTTTGTACTCGAGAACGTTTGTGCGCTTGGTTGGGGTTGAATTGGGGCCACACGTCGTGTGGGCCCCATGAGCGTGCTGTGTTCTGCTTTACGTACCTTTGACCTCTCGCGACGTAGAGGGTCCCTCTGTTCTTGATGGTTTAGACCAGCAGGGTGGAGTGGTTTCCCCTGGATTTGTTCTGGAGTTGGGTGGTTGCATGATACCCACTCCGAGTTCTGTTGGATTGTGATTTTACCATCTAGTGGAGATGGCCAGAGCAGTTCCAGGCTTACCCTCCAGCGGGGCTGGGCAGTGGGTTGCTCATCGACTTCTTCGGGTTTACCCTCCTGTAGAGACTGGGCAGTGGGTTGCTCATTGACTTCTAGGGTTTACCCTCCAGTATAGACTGGGCAGTGGGTCACCCGACGAACTCTTAGGGTCTACCCTCTAGCAGGGATGGGCAGTGGGTCGCCCGCCGTCTAGTTCCAGGTCTACCCTCCAGCAAGGATGGGCAGTGGGTCACCTGTCAACTTATTCCAGGTCTACCCTCCAGCAAGGATGAGTAGTGGGTCGCCTGTCAAATTATTCTAGGTCTACCCTCCAACGGGGCTGGGCAGTGTGTCGCCTGATGATGTATTAGGGTTTACCCTCCAGCAGGGCTGGGCAATGGGTCACCCGATATCTGTATTAGGGTTTACCCTCCAGCAGGGCTAGGTTGTGGGTCACCCGATATCTGGTTAGGGTTTACCCTCCAGCAGGGCTGGGAAGTGGGTCACCCGATATCGTATTATGAATTACCCTCCAGCAGGGCTGGGCTGTGGGTCGCCCGTTGGCATTCCAGACTCAGTCCTTTCAACTAGGATAGTATGTGGCTTTCCTCCATGTTTACCGGAGCAGGACCCTTGGTTGTATGGGTCAGTGATAGAACGACCTTGACTTTGAGGATACCTCTCGACTGCGGGGTAGTGGCGAGGTGTGGTTTGACTTAACCCGGAACTCTCAAGTATGAAGGGTGCTTTCCCCACCGAGATGCGTCCTTGTGACACGACCTAAAACCGTGCGGGCGAGTCAGTGCCTCCCAAAGTTGATAGTGTCGAGGTGCGGTGATTTGAGCCCCTTGACTTGTAGTTCGGGGTAGACGTGCAGGATGCTGGGCATCGATGGTGTTTACTTCTGGGACTGTTGGTGACTCAATTTTCTTGGGCTGAGCTACGGGATGGAGATCCCCTTACGGTCTTGTTCTAGCTTCTTGATTGAGCATATGGATTTGTATATACCTTGTTCTAGTACCCACTTCTTGGGTTTGGTTACTCTCCTTCCAGGAGAGGTGAAGACGCGCGGGGTATTCCACGTGCTTTCCGTGTCTAGCTTCTCGTGGTTGGAAGAGTCTACTCTCCTTCTATAGGTAGCGAAATCTCGACGGGAAGTTCATCTTCTCACCATTCCTAGCTCCTTGTGTTAGGAAGAGTCTACTACCTTCCTCTTGTTGGGTTGAGCTGTACTATTTACTGCACTCTCTGTTGTACTTATTTTCTATTCCCCGTTCGATCTACTGCTCACCATTCAGTACCTCCTTTGTTGCTCCCTCCATCCTTCGGGGTATCCTACTGAGTATTTTTAGACTCACCCCTTCTTGGGCTTTGCCCGCACTTGGTGTGCCCTTGCAGATGACAGATAGGTTGGTCGTGAATTCAGCGGATCTTAGGAGTTCGAGAGCTTGGACCACATACGGTGGTCGGAGTCGGGTTTTAGGTGGGGGACCCTTCCAACTATTTTTCTTTTGTTTACCTGTTGTCGGGATGTGGCACTTTTTGGTTGGGCGCGTGTTTTTCCCCTTTTCTTTTCAGTTTACCTCCAGCTCTTGCTTTGTAATTTTAGAGGTCGATGCACTTTTGTGGTTTATATACAGTAGTTGGTACTTTACATTTCTTTTTTTACTCTGCACTTCTGCATTGAGTGGGCTGCGTGTGTGGGTACAGGTACTTAGGCAAAGGCCTCCTCGAGTTGTTTAGCCTTCGGCGCTTGTCGCCAACCCCTGACCTATGGAGCCGGGCTTGGGGTAGTTGCGGCTCGAGCCTGGGTAGGGTCCGGTCGTGACAAAGTGGTATCAGATCTGATTCGTTCCTTGGGATGTTGTGCGGACGTCCCTAAAAATGAATTGGTTGGGATTTAGGGCAACAGTGTTAACGTGTCTCACAGTGGCTCTCAGGTCAGGGAGTCCAGTGATGGTGCGGCGACTGACGTATCCATTCACCAGAACCCTGATAACCCGCTTATCGACTCGGCATGCTGAGACACCTGTTGCAGGGAAAATTGGTTTGTGCATCACATAGGATTGAGTCTTTTAATATCCTTCTTGAGTCATCCCCCCATCATTTTTTTTATTGGTATATACATAAATGCTCATTTGATCGCGACACTCCTTGATAATATTCAGGATGTCTCCGTGAAGACAGCCATCCAAGATACCAGCTTTGGTTCATGATGACGACCCTGTGAGTTACGAGGCCACAGTCCAGGTCCCATCACGCGATCCCCCTTTCTCCGAGTGGGCCGGTAGCAGCACCCCCACCTATTGAGCGGCAAACAGCTTCAGCAGAGCAGGCTGAGATTGAGCGTAGGTTGAGCGCACTCCGTGAGTTCCAACGGCAGAGACCGCTGAGGTTCAGTGCTGAGCCAGACCCTCAGGCATTAGAGGTTTGGCTCGAGATAGTGGTTTGCCTTTTCAGGCTTGTGCAGACGCCGACACCCCAGAGAGTGGATTTGGCAGCCAACCTTTTTTGTAGAGCAACTCGGCGTTGGTGGAGTCTGGTGACTCATTTGTTTTTGAAGAGTCGTCGCTTTCGTGGCGCGACTTTATGTTGTCGTTTCGTGAGGAGTTTTTCCCCTCCTGTTTATGCTTCATTCAGATTCAGGAGCTCCTGTAGTTTCAACAGGGAGGGGTGACAGTGGCCGAGTACGCGGCTAGTTTTGCAGACCGTGCATGCTTTTACCCGGACATGGTCAATGACGACAACTTCTGAGCATGGAAGTTTGAGTAGGGTCTCTGATGAGAGATTCATGTTATCGTAGTACCTTTGGGAATTTCTCCATATGTCAGGGTGCTAGAGCAGATGCTGGTGACAGAGAGCTTCTTGTCACGTTCTAGAGTTGGTGGTGGCAGCATACATGGTGGAGCCGAGACGTCTGCCGCAACTAGTGGTCATCGGCAAGCAGAACCTCGACGAAGGTGACTTTATGACAACCGGACTCAGGGGAGTGGTCGTACACCACAGTGGCGCCGGAGGCCACCAGTGAAACCCAGAGAGAGTCGGTGCTATTCTTGTGATGGACGAGGTCATCTGGCACGGGACTGCCCGACCAGGCATGCAGAGAGCTTAGGGCAGGCAGCAGGTGCACCACCACGACAGAATCAGCACTGTGATCGGAGTAGTACCCAGAGAGGTGGTGCTAGCAGAGGAGCGGAAGGAGCTGGAAGTAGAGGACGACCTTACGAGGTCTTCCCATCACAACTAGGCGGTCCACGTCAGGCTCCGAGTGCTGATAGCTGGGACCGCGGATAGCCACAAGCTTTGGATGTCTACGATCCTGTAGAGCATGAGGTGATAAGAGGTACGCTCTGTAGCTCTTCTACTTTTTATAGTATAATTGTTATACTCTGTGTCTGAAATGCTTTTCTCCCTACTCCTTGTTTGAGTTGTTACCAGGGTGACGCGGGGCTTCAGTGTGGCCCTGTGTCGGAAAGTTAGAAGGCATTGTACCTTTCTATTTAGTCGATGGTAGCGAATCCTTCTCCTTTCGAGTGTGTAAGAGAGTCTTGGTCATGGGACATCGACTGTGAAACCTTGCGTGACCAGATATCCATGGGTGTTTCACCATATGGATATTCTGAAGGAGGGAATCACTGAGCCTTGTTCTAGGTGTGGGTGGTGATTCTAGTCGTGGAGTGCGACGTAGAGGTTCATTTGGGGAGGTCAGCTTCCCCCGAGATCCTTCGGGCCGTTTGAGACTGCGCCAAGGGATGGCGAGGTTCCCTACCGCCTTGCCCTAACCCCAAAGTCGGGAGTGGGTGCATGACGTCTCCCATGTGACTCACCTGAGAAGAGGTGTGCGTGATCCTATGCACGTCATCAGCAAGGGTAGACCTCGCATGAGCAGATCAAATCCTTTGGTCTATGTGCGGTGACACAGAACTATGCAAGAGTTCTTCTAGGTACGGGAGAGCCAGGTGTGGGCCTATTACTCTGAGTTGTTCCCTAGTTTTGCTTTTCTGGGACAAAAATCATGAATGAGGGAACGATTTAAGAACCTAGTTTTTGATGCGGAAGACTTTTGAATATTCTTGATGTTGTTCCAGAGCAGCGCCCTCAGACGGCGTGCGATTCCGAGCCCCGGAGTGACCAGAATTAAATTTTCAGTGCGTTCACACAGAAAATGCCAAATAAATGGGGTAACTTCTAAACGGTGCTTCAGATCGTAAATCTGATTATACGGATGGGTCCGAAATGAGGTGTTTACCGTAGGAACTACATAAAGTATGTCGGCGCGGGACATTTGGACTGCTCACTCGCTTCCGGAACGTTAAACAGGTAAATTAAGTTAATTAATTTATTCGTTTCATGGTTAAACTCAGTATCTCTTAAACAGTGGATCAGACTGGAAAACCAAGGGCACTGTTGAGTCTGAAATGTGCCGTTTACCCTAGGAGGGGTGTAAGTTTCGCGGGCGTGGGTCATCTGTGAAAAAATGGCCCCAGGGGCGTTTTCGTAATTTTGGAATCCTCAGACGTTCAGTTTTATAACTTTTGAACGGGGTCTCGGATTAAAATTATGAGACCTCCTTTGTTCTCGGGAGGTGGTGTTTACCCTAGGGGGAGCTTAATCTTGACCACACTGGAAGTTTTGGACGCGGGTGTTTTCGGGGGTCGAGTCTTTTAATTAGAGTTTATTTATTTAAACTCTCACCTCCTCCCCTTCCTCCCCATTGAACCCCCCTGGAGAAACCCAGCTCCTCTCATACTCCTCCTCTCCTCCACATCTCCAGTGAGGTGGCTCTGACGATGCATCTCAAGCGAACTCCGCGTGAAGCTTTGGGCTACGCCCTTCGAGGTAGGAGGTTTCATTTTTAGCTTTGAATTTCCATGCATACTTTGATCTCAAATTGTTGAGTAAAATTTCTTCCCGATTGCCAATTTGATCCTATGATCGCGTAGTGTGTTATATGGGATTTCCGACACTTGTTACGGATTTGAATTCTGATCTCCGAGGCGTCCGCAACGGTCCGGTGAAGATACGCGGGTTTTGGGGGTTTTCTGGCCGGACCGGCGGTTTCCGGCGGTCGGCAAGGTGGTCCGGTGAACCTTGGAGGCTGAGCGGTGCATCCCAGAGGCGGCGCTCCAGGGTTCAGGTGGTGGAGGTCCGAGGTTCAGGCGGCGCGGCGGACGCCCGCGACGCTCCGCGGTGGACCGGGGTCGCGACATGCGACCCCGCGGGGGAACACGACCCGCGTCGCGCGGGTCGTCGCGCGGTGGACCAATTCCACTGCCGGCCCGCGTGGCCAAGCCGTGGGCCAGGCATGGCGAGCCGGGCCGGCCAGCGCGGGCTGGGCCGGACCGGACGGACCGGCCGGCCCAGGCCGGCCCAGCCCAAGGGGCCTTGCCCCTTAGTTTTCGGACGCCCATATTTTCCGCTACGGGCGTCCGTTTTGCGTGCCGTCTGTGGCGACACATTCCTTGGATCGAGGGGAACGTTTTTGAAATGGTTTTGGGAAATTTTAATTCTCGGGACGGGAGTTCTGTGGCACGATGTGTGCTTTAAGTGGAATGACGTTTTCTATGAGGGTTCTTGTTTTAGGCGGTGCAAACCAATCCGACGTCCGTTTTGAGCGCCGTCAGAGGCGCAACGGCCCTAGAGCTGAGCTGACCCTTCCAAAGTTGGTTCGGAGCCTCTTTGGTTTGGTTTCGTTGCTCGGTGGCAAGAAACGCTTTATGCGAATGATTAATTAATTATTTGGTTAATTAATTAATTACTGCATCGAACCTAACTCCCGCTTGGGAAGTCCGATTGACGCGCCGTCAGCGGCAGCGTGACCCCAGTCCTCGTGCGGAATTTTTTGGGAGCTTTCCGAAGCATTCGGGTTGGAGACGAGGTGCGGGATCCACGAGGCTTAGTTCGTACGTTTTACGGTGAAACACCACTTTTTCACCCGACATCTGTTTGTGGTGTTTGAGTACTCGTTTCTGAGTGTTTTCTGGAGGGGATTGCAATGGTGCAATTCACCCACTTGAATTTGGGCCTGAGGTGTGGGCCCCATGGGGTCCTGTTTGCGTATAATGAGGGGAGTTGCAGCTTCTGCATTCGGAATTAGTTTCAGGCGCCATCAACGGCGTTCTGATCCTGACATCGAGGCAAAATTGACCGAGGTGGGTTCAGGCGTCGAAGCCGAAGTTGAGGCGTGGGCCCCATGGGCCGTCTCTTGAGCTATGTGCATCGTTTTCACGCCTTTTTCACCAGGCGTCCGTTTGGGGCGTTCGAGTATTCGTTTCTGTGTATTTTTCCGAGAGCATCGCGATAGCGTAGTTCGCCTGATAAGTTTCGGAGTCGGGGTGTGGGCCCCACATGGGTTGGTTACGGTGAATAATAAAATTTTCAAGGGTTGACCGTTTCGGGCGAGTAAGTAGTCTGCCTCGCATGTTTTTCCATGGGGAGTACAACGGTGTAATATGTTTAGGAAAGCAGAGCCTCATACGTGATCTTATTAAATTTGGAAATATTAAAGGTGCCCTTGTGGCGGTTCTTTTACCGTGTTTGTAGCGGACCTTTGGCGTGTGATCACGTGCACTCCTTGGAGAGTGAGGTTGGTATTTAAAGAGATGTGGTTGGCTGTGCCTCAGCCTTTAAGGTGGCAGGTTGGAGTTGTTACGTTATGCCTTCACGTTGACGTTGGGTTCCGGGTGCACGTTAGCCTTTGGGATGGAAACGTGGTATACTCTGGGAGTATACAGGAACGCTTGGAGGTACATGTGGTTGTTTGTACCCAAGAATGTTTGTGCGCTTTCTTGGGGTTGACATGGGGCCACACGTCATGTGGGCCCCATGATCATGTCGTGTTCTTATTTACATACCTTTGACCTCTTACAATGTAGAGGGTCCCTCTGTTCTCGATGGTTTAGACCAGCAGGGTTGAGTGGTTTTCCCTGGCTTTGTTCTGGAGTTGGGTGGTTGCGCGATACCCACTCCGAGTTCTGTTGGCCTGTGATTGTACCATCCAGTGGAGATGGATAGAGTAGTTCCTGGATTACCCTCCAGCGGGGCTGGGTAGTGGTTTGCTCATCGACTTCTTTGGGTTTACCCTCCAGTAGAGACTGGGCAGTGGGTTGCTCACTGACTTCTAGGGTTTACCCTCCAGTAGAGACTGGGCAGTGGGTCACCCGATGAACTCTTAGGGTATACCCTCCAGCAGGGCTGGGCATTGGGTCGCCCGTCGTCTAGTTTTAGGTTTACCCTCCAGCAAGGCTGAGCAGTGGGTCTGCTGTCGACTTATTCCAGGTCTACCCTCCAGCAAGGCTGGGCAGTGGGTCTCCTGTAGAATTATTCCAGGTCTACCCTCCAGCGGGGCTGGGCAGTGGGTCGCCTGATGATGTATTAGGGTTTACCCTCCAGCAGGGCTGGGTAGTGGGTCACCTGATATCTCTATTAGGGTTTACCCTCCAGCAGAGCTGGGCAGTGGCTCACCCGATATCTGGTTAGGGTTTACCCTCCAGCAGGGCTGGGCAGTGGGTCACCCGATATCGTATTATGAATTATCCTCCAATAGGGCTAGGCAGTGGGTTTCCCGTTGGCATTCTAGACTCAGTCCTTTCTACTAGGCTAGTCCTTGGCTTTCCTCTGTGTTTACCGGAGCGGGACCCTTGGTTGTACGGGTAAGTGATGGAATGACCTTGACTTTGAGGAGACCTCTCGACTGCGGGGCAGTGACGAGGTGTGGTTTGAATTAACTCGGAACTCTCAAGTACGAGGGGCACTTTCCCCATAGAGACGCGTCCTTGTGACACGACCTAAAACTGTGCGGGTGGGTCAGTGGTGACCCAAAGCGGATAGTGTCGAGGTGCGGTGATTTGAGCCCTTTGACTTGTAGTTCGGGGAAGATGTGTGGGATGCTGGGTATCGATGGTGTTTACTTATGGGACTGTTGGAGACTCACTTTTCTTAGGCTGAGCTACGGGATGGAGATCCCCTTACGATATTGTTTGGGCTTGTTGATTGAGCATATGGATCTGCATATACCTTGTTCCGGTACCCACTTCTTGGTTTTGGTTACTCTCCTTCCAGGAGAGGCGAAGACGTGCGAGGTATGCCACGTGCTTTTCGTGTCTAGATTCTCGTGGTTGGACGAGCCTACTATCCTGCTATAGGTAGAGAAAGCTCGACGAGAAGTTCATCTTCTCACCATTCCTAGATCCTTGTGTTAGGACGAGTCTACTACCTTCCTCTTGTTGGGTTGAGTTGTACTCGTTACTGCACTCTCTGTGGTACTCATTTTCTATTCCCCGTTCGATCTACTACTCACCATTCGGTACCTCCTTTGTTTCTCCCTCGAGACTTCAGGGTATCCTAATGAGTATTTTTATACTCACCCCTGCTTGGTATTTTCCCGCACATGGTGTGCCCTTGCATATGATAGACAGGTTGGTCGTGACTTCAGCGGAGCTTAGGAGTTCGGGAGCTTGGACCGCATACGGTGGTCGGAGTCGGGTTCCAGGTGGGGGACCCTTCCATCTGTTTTTCTTTTGTTTACCTGTTGTCAGGTTGTGGTACTTTTTGGTTGGGCACGTGTTTTTCCCCTTTTCTTTTCAGTTTACCTCCAGCTCTTGCTTTGTACTGTTAGAGGTCGATGCACTTTTGTGGTTTATATACAGTATTTGGTACTTTACTTTTCTTTTTTTTATTCTGCACTTCTGCATTGAGTGGGATGCCTGTGTGTGTATAGGTACTTAGGAAAAGGCCTCCCCGAGTTGTTTAGCCTTCGACACTTGTTGCCAACCCCTGGCCTATGGAGGCGGGCTTGGGGTAGTTGCGGCTCGAGCCCGGGTAGGGTCGGGTCGTGAAAAAGTGGTATCAGAGATGGTTCATTCCTTGGGGCATTGTGCGGATGTCCCTAAAAAGGAATTGGTTGGGATTTAGGGCAATAGTGTTAACGTGTCTCGAGAGCGGCTCTCAGGCCGGGGAGTCTAGTGATGGTGCGGAGGCCGACATATCCATTCACCAGGACCCTAATAACCCGCTTGTCGACTCGGTATGCTGAGACACTTATTGCAGGGAAAATTGGTTTGTGAATCACCTTGGATTGAGTCTTTGACTGTCCTTCTTTATTCATCTTCCCATAGTTGTTGTTATTGGTATATACATATATGCTCATTTGATCACGGAACTCCTTGATAATATTCAGGATGTCTCCGCGAAGACATCCAACCAAGATACCAGCTTTGGTTCGGGACGACGAACCTGTGAGCTACAAGGCCATAGTCCAGGACCCATCATGCGAGCCCCCTTTCTCCGGGTGGGCCGGTTGCAGCACCCCCACCTGTTGAGAAGCAGACAACTTCAATAGAGCAGGCTAAGCTTGAGCGCAGGTTGAGCGCACTCCCTGAGTTCCAGCGGTAGAGACCGCAGAGGTTCAGTGGTGATACAGACCCTCAGGTAGCACAGGTTTGGCTCGAGACAGTGGTTTGCCTTTTTTAGGCTTGTGCAGATGCCGACAGACCAGAGAGTGGATTTCGCAGCCAGCCTTTTTCGTGGAGCAGCTCGACGTTGGTGGAGTCTGGTGACTCAGTTTTTTTGACAAGTCGTCGCTTTAGTGGTGTGACTTTATGTTGTCATTTCATGAGGAGTTTTTCCCCTCCTACTTACGCTCTGTTCGGATTCATGAGATCCTGCAGTTTCAGCAGGGAGGGATGAAAGTGGCCGAGTACGCGACTAGTTTTGCAGACCGTGCACGCTTTTACCCGGACTTGGTCCATGACGACAACTTCTGAGCATGGAAGTCTGAGAAGCGTCTATGCTGAGGGATTCATGCTATCATAGTACCCTTGGGAATTTCCACATATGTCAGGGTGCTAGAGCAGACGCTGGTGATAGAGAGCTTCCTGTCACGTTCTAGAGTTGGTGGTGCCAGTAGGCACGGTGGAGCCGAGACGTCTTCCGCAGCTAGTGGACGTCAGCAAGAAGAACCTCGATGCATGTGGATTTTTGACAACCGGAATCAGGGGCGTGGTCGTACACCATAGTGGCACCGGAGGCCACCGGTGCAGCCCATAGATAGTCGGTGCTATGATTGCGATGAATGAGGTCACCTGGCACGAGACTGCCTGACCAGGAATGCATAGAGCTTAGGGCAGGCAGCAGGTGCACCACCACGACAGAATCAACATAGTGATCGGAGTAGTACCCAGAGATGTGGTGCTAGCAGAGGAGCGGGAGGAGCTGGAAGTGGAGGACGACCTTACGAGGTCTTCCCATCACCACTAGGTGGTCCACTTTAGGCTCCGGGAGCTGACAGCTGGGACTACGGACAACCGCGAGCTTTGGATGTCTACGATCCTGCAGAGCATGAGGTGATAAGAGGTACGCTCTGCATCTCTTCTACTTTTTATAGTAGAATTGTTAGACTCTGTGTGTGAAATGATTTTCTCCCTACTCCTTGTTTGAGTTGTTACCTGGATGACGCGGGGCGTTGGTGTGGCCCTGTGTCGGAAAGGTAGAAGGCGTGGTACCTTTCTCTTTAGTCAATGGTAGAGACTCCTTTTCCTTTCGAGCGTGTAAGAGAGTCTTGGTCATGGGACATAGACTGTGAAACCTTGCGTGGCCAGATATCCGTGGGTGTTTCACCATATGGATATTCTGAAGGAGGGAATCCTTGGGCCTTGTTCCAGGTTCGGGCGGTGATTCTAGTTGTGGCGTGCAATGTAGAGGTTTGGTCGGGGAGGTGAGCTACCCCCGAGAGCCTTCGGGCTGTTTGAGACTGCGCCAAGGGATGATGAGGTTCCCTACCGCCTTTCCCTAACCCCAAAGTCGAGAGTGGGTGCATGATGTCTCCCACGTGACTCACCCGAGAAGAGGTGTGCGTGCTCCTATGCACGTCATCAGCGAGGGCAGACCTCAGGTGAATAGATCAAATCCTTTGGTCTGTGTGCGGTGACACAGAACTATTCAAGAGTTCTTCTGGGTACGGGAGAGCCAGATGTGTGCTTAGTACTCTGAGTTGTTCCCTGGTTTTGCTTTTCGGGGATGAAAAGCTTGAAGGAGGGAATGATGTAAGAACACAGTTTTTGCTGCTGAAGACTTTGGAATATTCTTGATGTTTTTCCAGAGCAGCGCCTTCAGACGGCGTGCGATTCCGAGCCCCGGAGTGGCCGGAATTAAATTTTCAATGCGTTCACACTGGAAACGCAAAATAAATGGGATAAATCCTAAAAGGTGCTTCGGATCCTAAATCCAAGTCTACGTATGGGTCCGGAATGAGGTGTCTACCCTAGGAACGACATAAAGTATATCAGCGCGGTACGTTTGGACCCCTCGCTCGCTTCCGGAATGTCAAACGGGTAAATTAAGTTAATTAATTTATTCGTTTCATGGTTAAACTCAGTATCTCTTAAACGCTGGCTCGGATTGGAAAACCGAGGGCACCGTTGAGTTAGGAACGTGCCGTTTACCCTAGGAGGGGTGTAAGTTTTGTGGGCGCAGGTCATCTGTGAAAAAATGGCCCGGGGGGCGTTTTCGTAATTTTGGCAGCCTCAGACGCTCAGTTTTATAACTTTTTAAAGGGGTCTCAGATTAAAATTCTGAGACCGTCGTTGTGCTCGGGAGGTGGTGTTTACCCTAGGGGGAGCTTAATCTTGACCACGCTGGAAGTTTTGGACGCGGGTGTTTTCGGGGTTCGAGTCTTTTAATTAGAGTTTATTTATTTAAACTCTCCCTCCTCCCCTTCCTCCCCATTGAACCCCCTGGAGAAACCCACCTCCTCTCATACTCCTCCTCTCCTCCACATATCCGGAGAGGCGGCTCTTTCGAGGCAGCTTCGGCGAACCCCGCGTGAAGCTTCGGGCTACGCCCTTTGAGGTAGGAGGTTTCGTTTTTAGTTTTGAATTTCCCCGCATAATTTGATCTCAAATTGTTGTGTCGAATTTATGCCTGATTGCCAATTTGAGCCTATGATCACGTAGTGTGTTATCTAGGGTTTCCGACTCTTGTTACGGATTTGAATTCTGATCTCCGAGGCGTCCGCAGCGGTTCGGCGAAGATACACGGGTTTTGGGGGTTTTCGCGCCGAACCGGCGGTTTCCGGCGGTCGACAAGGTTGTCCGGAGACCCTTGACGGCTGAGCGGCGCGTCCCAGCGGCAGCACTCCAGGTTGCAGCTGGCGGCGGTCCGAGGTTCAGGCGGCGCGGCGGCCACGCTTCAGGCGGCAGGCGGCGGACACCCGCGGCGCTCCGCGGTGGACCGGGGTCACGGCATGTGACCCCGCGGGGGAACACGACCCGCGTTGCGCGGTGACCGGCCTCAGCCGGTCGGCCAAGCGGTGGACCGGGTCCACCGCTGGCCCGCGCGGCCAAGCCGCGGGCCAGGCATGGTGAGCCAGGCTGGCCAGCGCGGGCCAGCCCAGACCGGGCGGACCGGCCGGCCCAGGCCGGTCCAGCCCAATGGGCCTTGCCCCTCAATTTTCGGACGCCCGTATTTTCCGCCACGAGCGTCCGTTTTGCATGCCGTCTACGGAGACACGTTCCTTGGATCGAGGGGAACATTTTGAGATGGTTTTTGGAAATTTCAATTCCCGGGATGAGAGTTCGGTGGCACGACGCGTGCTTTAAGTGGAATGACGTTTTCTCCGGGGGTTCTTGTTTTTGGCGCCGCAGACACATCCAACGTCCGTTTTTAGCGCCTTCAGAGGCGCAGTGGCCCCAGAGCTGAGCCGAACCTTCAAAATTTGGTTCAGAGCCTCTGTGGTTTGGTTACATTGCTCGGTGGCACAAAACACTTTATGCGAACGATTAATTAATTATTTGATTAATTAATTAATTGCTGCATCAGACCTAACTCCCGCTTGGGATGTCCGATTGACGTGCCGTCAGCGGCAGAGTGACCCCAGTTCTCATGCGGACGTTTTGAGGAACTTTCCAAAGCATTTGGGTTGGAGAAGAGGTGCGGGCCCCACAGGTCTTAGTTTGCACGTTTTACGGTGAAACGCCACTTTTTCACCCGACATCCGTTTGGGGTGTTTGAGTACTCATTTCTGAGTGTTTTTCCGAGGGGATTGCAATGGTGCAATTTGTCTGCTTGAATTCGTGCCTGAGGTGTGGGCCCCACGGGGTCCCGTTTTCATATAACGAGGGGAGTTGCAGCTTCTGCATTCAGAATTCGTTTCAGGCGCTGTCAACAGCGTTGTGATCCTGGAATCGAGGTAAAATTGAACGAGGTTGTTTCAGGCGTCGAAGCCGAAGTTGAGGCGTGGGCCCCACTGGCCGTATCTTGAGCTATGTGCAGCTTTTTCGCGCCTTTTTCACCAGGCGTCCGTTTGGGGCATTCGAGTAGTCATTTACGCGTGTTTTTCTGAGAGCATCGCGATGGCGCAGTTCGCCCGATGAGTATCGGAGTCGGGGTGTGGGCCCCACATGGGTTGGTTACGGTGAATAATACACTTTTCACTGGTTGACCGTTTCGGGCGAGTAAGTAGTTTTCCTCACATGTTTTTTCGTGGAGAGTACAATGGTGTAATCTGTTCAGGTGGGCGGAGCCTCATACGTGATCTTAATAAATGTGGAAATATGAAAGGTGCCCCGGTGGCGGTTCTTCTACTGTGTTTGTAGCGGACCTTTGGCATGTGATCGCGTGCACTCCTGGGAGAGTGAGGTTGGTATTTAAAGATATGTGGTTGGTTGTTCCTCAACTGTTGAGGTGGCAGGTTGGAGTTGTTATGTTACGCCTTCACGTTGACGTTGGGTGCCGGGTGCACGTTAGCCTTTAGGCTAGAAACGTGGTATACTCTGGGATTATATAGGAAGGCTTGGAGGTAAATGTGGTTGTTTGTACCCGAGAACGTTTGTGCGCTTGGTTGGGGTTGACTTGGGGCCACAAGTTCTGTGGGCCCCATGAGCATGCCGTGTTCTGCTTTACGTACCTTTGACCTCTCGTGACGTAGAGGGTCCCTCTATTCTCGATGGTTTAGACCAGCAAGGTTGAGTGGTTTCCCCTGGCTTTGTTTTGGAGTTGGGTGGTTGCGCGATACCCACTCCGAGTTCTGTTGGCCTGTGATTGTACCATCCAGTGGAGATGGCCAGAGCATTTCCGGGTTTACCCTGCAGCGGTGCTGGGCAGTGGGTTGCTCATCGACTTCTTCGGGTTTACCCTCCAGTAGAGACTGGGCAGTGGGTTGCTCACTGACTTCTAGGGTTTACCCTCCAGCAGAGACTGGGCAGTGGGTCACCCAATGACCTCTTAGGGTCTACCCTCCAGCAGGGCTGGGCAGTGGGTCACCCGTCGTCTAGTTCCAGGTCTACCCTCCAGCAAGGCTGGGTAGTGGGTCACCTTTCAACTTATTCCAGGTCTACCCTCCAGCAAGGCTGGGTAGTGGGTCGCCTGTCGAATTATTCCAGGTCTACCTTCCAGCGGGGATGGGCAGTGGGTCTCCTGATGATGTATTAGGGTTTACCCTCCAGTAGGGCTGGACAGCGGGTCACCCAATATCTGTATTAGGGTTTACCCTCCAGCAGGGCTGGGTAGTGGGTCACCCGATATCTGGTTAGGGTTTACCCTCCAGCAGGGCTG
This sequence comes from Viscum album, assembly GCA_963277665.1. Classification (NCBI taxonomy): domain Eukaryota; kingdom Viridiplantae; phylum Streptophyta; class Magnoliopsida; order Santalales; family Viscaceae; genus Viscum; species Viscum album. The sequence continues at coordinate 1,767,225,037 of OY728123.1, forward strand.
AGCAGTGGGTCACACGATATCGTATTATGAATTACCCTTCAGCAGGGCTGGGCAGTGGGTCGCCCGTTGGTATTCTAGACTTAGTCCTTTATACTAGGATAGTCCGTGGCTTTCCTCTGTGTTTACCGGAGAGGGACCCTTGGTTGTACGGGTCAGTGATGGAACAACCTTGAATTTGATGCGACCTCTCAACTACGGGGCAGTGAAGAGGTGTGGTTTGACTTAACCCGAAACTCTCAAGTATGAGAGGCGCTTTCCCCACCGAGACGCGTCCTTGTGACGCGACCTAAAACCGTGCAGGCGAGTCAGTGCCGCCCAAAGCGGAGAGTGTCGAGGTGCGGTGATTTGAGACCCTTGACTTGTAGTTCAGGGCAGACGTGCTGGATGCTGGGCATCGATGGTGTTTACTTCTGGGACTGTTGGTGACTCACTTTTATTGGGCTGAGCTACGGGATGGAGATCCCCTTATGGTCTTGTTTGGGCTTCTTGATTGAGCATATGGATTTTTGTGTACCTTTTTCCAGTACCCACTTCTTGGGTTTGGTTACTCTCCTTCCAAGAGAGGCGAAGATGCGCGGGGTATGCCATGTGCTTTCCGTGTCTAGCTTCTTGTGGTTGGACGAGTCTACTCTCCTGCTATAGCTAGTGAAAGCTCGACGGGAAGTTCATCTTCTCACCGTTCTTAGCTCCTTGTGTTAGGACGATTCTACTACCTTCCTCTTGTTAGGTTGAGTTGTACTCTTTACGACACTCTCTGTTGTACTCCTTTTCTATTCCCCATTAGATCTACTGCTCACCATTCGGTACCTATTTTGTTGGTCCCTAGAGCCTTTGGGGTATCCTACTGAGTATTTTTATATTCACCCCTGCTTGGGCTTTGCCCGCACTTGGTGTGCCCTTGCAGACGACATACAGGTTGGTCGTGACTTCAGTGGAGCTTAGGAGTTCGGGAGCTTGGAACGCGTATGGTGGTCGGAGTCGGGTTCCAGGTGGGGGACCATTCCAGTTGTTTTTCTTTTGTTTAACTGTTGCCGGGTTGTGGCACTTTTTGGTTGGGCGCATGTTTTCCCCCTTTTCTTTTTAGTTTACCTCCAACTATTGCTTTGTACTATTAGAGGTCGATTCACTTTTCTGGTTTATATACATTAGTTGGTACTTTACTTTTCTTTTTTTTACTCTGCACTTCTGCATTGAGTGGGCTGCGTGTGTGTGTACAGGTACTTAGGAAAAGACCTCCCTGAGTTGTTTAGCCTTCGGTGCTTGTCGCCAACCCCTGGCCTATGGAGGTGGGCTTGGGGTAGTTGCGGCTCGAGCCCGAGTAGGGTCGGGTCGTGACAATTGAGTCTAATATAATGAGTCTAGTAGATTCAGCTCTCCGAAATAAATTTTTAGTGCTATAAATTTCTAGTTGTAATTTCTTAAAAAGTCTAAGTTACGAAGTTCCTATTATAGTGTTTTTGAGTTGCGGTTGTACCAGAAAAATGAAATATCTAAAGATAACCAGATAGAGAGTTATGAAGTACACTAAATTGAGTTTTCCAGACAGAAATATTTTTTACAACATTGAAGTTATAAATTGATGAAGTTTAAAACTGTATAATGTTCAAATTCATGAAGTCATGTAGTTGTGGATGCACAAAATTTTATCACAAAAGTGATCATTGGATATATACATTTAAAAATTTCCATTGGAAAAACTATTGAAAGATCATTAGACAAAGAATATTGAATATAATTTCATAATACTATCAGATATATGAGAACCAAATAGAGAAAGACTGAGTTTATCAGGTCAAGCTAATCGAATGAATATAACCAGACAGAGAAGTATTAAAGAAGTTATAGATGGAGGAAATATTGTAAGTACTACCATATGAAAAAAATGAGAGTTTATACTCTAGAAATATACCTGAAAAACATTACATAAACTTTTTAAACTCAATTATTATGATGATGCTGAGCATTTCTTTCAAAATTCATAAATCTAGCTTAGATTTAAGGAATTTTTGAAAAGATTGTTGATATTTGAGGAAAAATTGATGAAGAATGCAGAATTCAAATTCTCAATAGATTTGAAGGTGGAGAAATAAAAGTTGATTTGAGAAGGAAATTAAAAATTAAATCCCACACTTCCCCCTTGATTTTTAGAGGAAGTATGATTTTATAAAGTAGTGTGCTCTCATTGATAATTTATATTGCTATAAAGTTTAATTGCTGAATTTTTTTTAGAATGATTAGCTAACTAAGAAATCACTTGGTTAAGGAAGAGAAACACTATACATAGGTATACCAGATTGAATTATACCAGACTATGAAATATTAGATTAAGGTATACTAGATGAAGAGATATCAGATGGAGAGGTACTAGACATAGAATTTACAAAAACAATTAGTGAGAAACTTTCAAAGTTTTATTATTTTATTGTCTATGAATATAAGAAATATTTATAAATAGTTAGAGATAGTATAATTTTCTATCAGGTGATATAAGGAACTTTAAAGGAGTTGGATTTTTTGTATTTAATTCATTATATAGTGTATATCCATCAATCAACATGAGTCAACAAATAAAGAATATGTACCCACATTGGGACCAAACCTTATAAAAACTCATGTGCCTTTCACTATTTAGATATCTTTACGTATGAGTGAGGTTGAGTCATAATGTTTAGAGTATCCAAACTTTAATGATTTAATTTCAAGAGAAAGGAAATTGAAAAATATTACCATTGATTCAACCCACCCTTCTCAGTGGTCTATATATTCCTAAAAACTTCAAGTGGTATCAAAGAATCCATATTCCCTTTATATGATCCTTATATTCCTTATCATGAAAAATATCAACTTAGTTAATATCATAGGTATTTAAACCTTCGATAGAAAAAATTATCATGGATAGAAAAATAGAATGGTACCTTATCTTCTATCTCATGGCCTGGAAGTGATTTAGGCAGCTACTATAGGGTTTCCACCCACAAATAAAGATACTACTATGAAATTTGATGATAAAATAAATTTTGATATTGATGAAAAAAAATTAAAAATTATATTATTATATCCATATTATAAAATTTTTATATGAAGGTGATGAGTTTTAAAATAGTAATAGAAAATTGGTACAAAATTAAAAGCATATTTGAGGGAAATATAAAAGTAAAGGAAGAAAAGATTTAAATATGGACAAGAAAGTTCAAAGATATAAAGATGATGGAAGATGAAACTATTGATGACTACTTCACTATAGTTATGGAAATTATTAGTAACATCAAAGTATTTAGGGATGTCTTGCAAGATTCAACTATTATTAAAAAATGATGATGAAATTTTTCAATAGGTTTGATCCTAAAGTATTTGCTTTAAAAGATAAAGGTGATTTATCCCTTTATGAAATACACAACTATTTTGTTGCATATAAAATGAGAAAATATCTGGTATTCAAAAAAAGATTAAGTAAGAAATAGATTTAAAAACTATGAGGAAGATAAAAATTAAAGAACTTGAATTTGAAGAAATGGGCCTTAGTAAATTATAAGATAAGGAAGATGACACTGAAGTGAATGATATAATTATGTCCCTTATCTATAAAAATTACCAAAAAGGTATAGGAAAGTACCAAGGTAAACTCCAACTTAAATGTTTTGAGTTTAGAGATATCATGCATTTTTAATGAACTTCCTAAAGAATAAAGATAAAGAATATTATTATGATGACTCTGAAGAAAAAACACATAATAAAATGTGGGGTAAAACTTCTAAGGATGTTAGGAAATACACTAGGAGTAATAAAAGGTTCACAAAAATAAATAAAAGAAGTATGTTGAGTAAAATGAAAGATTATAACTCTACTAAAAATAGTTCATTAGAAGATAAAAATACATAGAAGTTTTGAACCTTCATGGATCATGTTTAAATAATGGAAGATAAATTAAATAGTGAAGAAGAAGAAGGTGAAGAAACACATAGGTAATATCATCTAAGATCAGAACTTATAGTATTCCTTGAGTAAAACACAAAACTAAAGAATTAATATAAAGTATTGATGAAGGAAAGTGAGAAGAATAATGAAGGAAAAAAGTAATTTTGAAAAAAAGAAGATGTGTATATATATGAAATTAAGGATCTCAAGTTGAATTTTACAGAACAAGGAAAAATGGTGAAATATATTTATGGGAAACTTACTGCTATGAAAGGAGATATATATAAGAAAAAAACAAGATTTATTATTATTTAAAATACCTTAAAAAGATAGATACTAATTTTAACAAAGCTTCAGAGTTAAATCTTTAAAAATCTAAATCTATTGGGAGAACTCATCCAAAAAATAATGTGAAATATATATCCACTAAACTTAAAAGTTCATATAATTTTACTAACCAGTTAGTGTTAATATTAACAATGGAAGACCTTAGGTTAAGAATATATGTGATAAACACATCTCATAAATATAAGTTAAAAATAACTTCCAAAATAATGATTCCCCATGCCAAGGAAAATAAAATGTTGTAACATATGCTGAATCTCAACAAATTTATTCCAATGAAAAACCATAATTCTATAGAATATCAAGGTTTAATGGATATGTTTTAGTAATTTGGGATAGATTTTCATTTTATTTAAGGTATTTTAAAATATAATACATCTTTATTATATATATATATATATTTTAGCATTAAGTTTCACATAAATATATTTCTAATAAAGGAAGATGTGTATAGAGAAGAAATTAAGGATCTCAAGTTAAAAGTTACAGAACAAGGAAAAATGGTGAAATACATTTATGATAAACTTACTTCTATGAAAGAAGAGTTATATAAGAAAAAATAAAAATTTATTTTTGTTTAAAATACCTTGAAGAAGATGAATAAATATTTTAGAAAATCTTCAGAGTTAAATCCTTCAAAATCTAAAGCCATTGGGAGAAATCATCCAAAAAATAAGGTGAAATATACATCCACTAAACTTAAAATTTAATCTAATTTTACTAAACAGTTAGGTTTAATAATTAAAAATGGAATACTTTGGGTTAATAATGTATGTGATAAACACATCTCATAAATAGAATTTAAAAATAACTTCCAAAAGAATGATTCTCCATGCAAAGAAAAATAAAATGTTGCAACATATGCTGAATCTCAAAAAATTTATTCCCAGGAAAAACTATAATTATATAGAATATCAAGATTTAATGGATATTTTTTAGTGTTTTGGGATATATTTTTAGAAGGAATATAATTTTTGACACTACATGTCTCTCCCTAAGAGTAATCTTGAATGAAGGGGGAGAAAAATAGAAGAAAAGAATGTAACTTTATAAAGTTAAAAGAAAAAATAAAATAAAAATCATTTGAAGTTAAAAGGATCTTAAGGAAAAAATGATTTGACTGCTATGAGAATTTTTTTGGAAGGTGTGACCTACTAGGACACTATTATGAAGATTACACGAAATTACTTTTGAGGAAAATTACATATACCAGAAAATAAAAGTATGTTTAGAAAAGGAAAATTGAAGAAAAATATTTTGTTGTTGATACCATTGTAAAAGTAATAAAAAGGAAAAAATAATGGATTCTTGATAGTTTTTCTTCCACATATATGAAAGGTGATGTGTAAATCTAAACAAATATTGAATAATATGAGGTAGGATCACTCATTTTGAGAAATGGTAGTTTCTTAATAATAAAAGGAATTAGTATGACATAGAATGAAGCTCGAGGCTATAGTAATTAAAAGTCCTATTTGTTGATGGGATTAATCTAAACTTACTGATTATTATCCTATGTGATTATGGTAAGGAATTTATCTTCATAAAATATTCATGTACCATCTGATATTTGAAAATGGAAAAGTTGTTTCCAAGGGAGAAATAATCAGCAACAACCTTTTATGGATTAGAGATACTAGTAATTATTCATATTTAAGTTCTGAGGATGAAAAAAAGATGTTTTACTGAATACTTGGGCATCTTGTATAGAATATTATGAGTATAATTTTAAAGGAATATGATTTAAGGCACTTCCCTCAACTAAAGATGAAATTTGATTTCATTTTCACAACTTTCCAGAAATTAAGGATGGTTAGTAGAAGACATAAGAAAGTTAAATTCCAATCCACTAGACAACTTGAGCTCAAATTATATACTCTATGTGGACTGATGATACATCAATCAACCAAGGGTGATTTTCACTTTATTACTTTCATTGATTATTTCACTCAAATGACTAACGTAATGTTCCTAGAACATAAATCAAAGGCTATGAAGTTGTTTAAAAGTTTAATAAGGTATGTTGAGAAGGAACTAGGTATATATATATTAAATATAATAATAGATAAAGGAAATAAGTACAAAAGTAACTATTTCAATTCATACTTGAAGAAACATTTAATTAAACACCAATACAGTGCTCCCTACACTCTTCAACAAATTAGATTAGTGGAAAGGAAAAATAGAAGAATAATTGATATGGGATGAAACATGCTTACTGTATATAAAACTTTAAAATTATTATGGAGAGAATATATAATTACATCTATACATATTCAAAATATACATTTTCAATGATCAAAATAAAAAATGACTTCCCATGATGCTTGTTAAAATAAAAATCCCATAGTGAAAAAATTCAAGTTTTTTGGGATTCCCTGCTTAATGAAGATAAAATATACAGAATTTGAAAAGTTTTATGAAAAAGAAAATGAAGGTGTTTTCATGGGGTATTCACCAAATAAATAAATGTTATAATTTATGGAATTAATGACTACATAAGTTGAGAGATTCCTTTAATGTTAAAATCATTGAAAACTAGTCCACCTTAACAAAATTTATTGAAGATGATGTAGATGGTATAATGAAATAAAGAATGTTGACTTCCAGAGAAGTTAATGAGAATAAAGTTGACTATGAGTCTAATCTTATACAAGTTGATTTTGACTAGTCTAGTGATGAGGAAAGACCAAAAGAAAACCACAAAAATCAAAGGATTTATAAAAATATATTGAATATGATAATATCATCGAAGATCAGGAAGATCCAATTCATACCATATAGAAATTGTGGTTTGAAAATAAAATTCCACTTATCTCATAGGCAGAACCACAATTTGTTTTAGAAGTAGTTGAGCGTAGGTAATTCCTAAATATGATGAATAAAGAGTTGGATCAAATTAAGAAGAATAAAACATGGTATCTTGTTCCTTGATCAAAAGGAATGAATGTTATAGAAAAAATGGGTGTTCAGAAATAAGATAATTGAATAGGGTATAATTTAAAAAAATAAAGCACAACTAGTTTTCAAAGGTTATTCATAGGTGAAAGATGTTGATTTTAAAGAAACTTTTCCCCTATTGTTAGACTTAAAACTATCAAAATGTTTTTGGCTATTACTACTCATTAAAATTAAAAAGTTTATTAGATAGTTGTTAATTTAGAATTATGGAATGATGAAATTGAACAAGAAGTTTATATTAATAACCCTATGGGTTTATACTTGATAATAATAAAACCATGGTGTGTAAACTGAAGAAATATTTGTACAGATTGAAAGATTCTCCTCACACTTGGTATTTAAAACTTGAAAATTTTCTGAAGTTGTTGAAATTTTCTAAAGGAAAACTTGATAGAAAGTTATATACAGAATAAATGAGTATAGGTACCCTAATATTCATTGTTTATATTGATAATATTTTTTATGGTCACTAGGATAAATATTTTGAAAAAATTTCTGAACAAATTAATAAGAAATTTGGGATATAAATTCTTAGAGAGTTGAACTTCTTTATGGAATTATAAGTAAAAAAAGGAAGACACATTTTACTATCATAAGAAACATATGAAACAAATTTATTTCAAAAGTTAGGAATGATATATTCAAATAAGGTTTCTATAACTATTTATATTGGCATGAATATGAGTAAAGATGAAGCTATCCAAAGTGTAAATTTGTAGGATTTCCAGAAGTTAAATGAAATATTACTCTATCATACTGCTTGAAGAACTGTGATTTCATATACTATAATTTTTTGTGAAAGATATAATAGTAATCCAAAGGAATAAAACATAATAGCAGCTAAAATAACCCTCAGTTTTTTTAAAGGAACATAAAATTATAGCATGATGTATAGATAGAGTAATGAGTTTATCTTTCACAATTTCACTGATACTGATTGGGGTAAAGATTGTAATGATCAAAAATCAACATCAGGAGGAACATTATTCTTGGGATAAAATTGTGTGACCTAGAATAGTAAGAAAAAATGTTGTGTCACTTTGAGTACATCATAAGTAGAATATGTTTCTGCAAACTAGTAATGTACATAAATGATGTGGATGAATGTTCAGCTGGAATATTTGAGGGTGAATAGTGAAAAACCATTAAAGATTATTTGTGACAATAAAAGTTCCATTTATCTCTCTAAAAATACTATTAAACATTCTAGATCAAATAAAATTGATATTAAATATCATTTCATTAAGGATAATGTTACTTTTGGAGATGTAATTCTTTAGTATATTTCAAAAAAATATCAAATTTATGAACTTTTCACCAAAGCTATACCAAAGTAAATATTTGTGGAATTAAGGATTAAACAATATGTTTATCCACCACCAATGAATTAATAATTTTATTAAGAAAATTTCCATGATCATTTAGGTTCTGTTGATAAAGGGGGAAAATAAGTACAACTCAGTAACCTATCTTTTGTGAATCTGAAATTAGTGTTATCAGTGAAAGGGGGAGTAAAAAAATGATCAAGGGGGAGTTTATCAATATCATTGAAACTGAATTTATTATCATCAAGGGATTAAATTCCTTCAAAAACAATACTTAAACTAGTAGTTTAGTTTTAGTACACTCTCTATGAAAAAGGTTTTGGTTTGATGAAATTTTAGAAAAGTATTATGGTTAATGTTGGAAAAAAACCAAGGGAATTATTGAAGATCCTTTGTGTAGTTTTTTTAATGATTGTTGTATTTATTGTACATCTTGTTTTGGAATGATTTTGTGTTTTTGGATAATGAGTTTCTAATTATTAGAATATGTTTGAGTTACTACTCATACCAAGTTATACTATGTTGTGATGATCCTCAACATTTCTTACATCATAATTTCATCAAGAAGATAATTATTTCAAGACAAGTTTTTAAAGGAAGAATATGAAGAAAGGATGTAAAATTTTTGGAATATGACTGTACATAGTATACCAGACCGAGGCTAACAAAATGAGTTTACTGGAAACAACTCTCCTAAATAAAGTTAAAGTGTTATAATGCTCCATTTGTAAGGTTTGAACAAAGTACAAGTTATAAAGTCCTGGAGTTGTATCTGTACAAAGTTATACCATGCATATAAAATCTATGAGGATCAACAGATGAAGAGTTGTGAAGTACACCAGACCGAGTTTAGTGGAAAGAGATGATTTGTACAAATTTGAAGTTATAAAATGATGAAGTTGAAAACTATACAAAGTTTGAAGTTATAAAGTCATGAAGTTAGGGATGCATGAAGTTTGATCTTTTAAGTGATCATTGGATGAATAAATTTATGAATTTAATTCAAACAAACTCTTTAAATATCATCATATAGAGAAGTCTAAACATACATTAATGAGATCATTAGATATATGAGAACCAGATGGAGAAATATCAAGTTTACTAGTCTGAGATGATTATATTAAGAGAGTTAGAAATTGAAATATTGAAGAATTTATGGATAAAGCAATGATTTTAAATACCATCGGATAGAGAAATATGAGACTTTAAAATCTTAATAGATCCTTGAGAAAATTTAGATAATTTTTTTAAAGTTAATAATTGTGATGGTTATGAGTTATTATTTTAAAATTCATAAATATAGATAAGATTTAAGGACGTTTTAAAGATATTTTTGACACTGATATTTGAGGAAACTTTGATGAATGTCATGACCCGTCCCCCGGGGCCCGAGACGTGACTACCCCAAGCCCGCCTTCCATAGGCCAGGGGCTGGCGACTTGCACCGAAAGGCGTATTCCCTAAAACTGGGAAGGCATTTCCTTTATAACCTGTAAACACACACAACCAAGCACACAACAAGATACGAACACAAGAAAACTGTATAACCAAAAGAGTGTTGAAAGTAAAAGGGGTCAGAATACAAGCCCAACAGTAAAGGTACAAGTAAAATTGAAATACAATACAACTAAAGAAAGAGAAAAATAGCTACTGGATTGTCCTCCAAGGTTCCTACCTGAAGGGTAGGTAGAGATCACCTCCTCAACACTCCACATCTTCCCATCTCCTCTGCATATCGAAATGCCATATAGTCCACCTCTGGGTACCGTCTAGTCCTGGTACTCCCATCCTCAGTCAGCGCTGTCTGTCGTCTGCACCAAACACAATGAAGTATAGGCGTATCCCATGCAGGGGTGAGTATAATGATACTCATTAGGGACCCCGAGACCCTCAAGGTCTCACAAATCCATAAAGGATAAACCTCAAAGCATTAAGTCAACTGTAAACCCTACTTAGGTATATTCCCATACATATACCTAAGTTATCAAGTATACCCTTCTCAATCATGAGGAAACACAGGGTCCAACCCAAAATCCCAAATCTCAACTATTCCACAAAGGAAGGAAAACCACAAAGGAAAGTACCACATAGGTATGCCACACAGAAGAATACCACCAAGGTATTAACATGAAGGAAATTACCACATAGGTACAAAATCATCTCATTCTAGGTATAACTTAGGTACAGTAGTAGAGATGATTAGTTATAGCTACTAAATAATCTTACTCCGTTAAGAGGCTCTGCTGCTGACCCACACAGAATCTCTAGGATCTGACCCACACAGGATCTCTAGGAGCTGACCCACACAGGATCGCTAGGAGCTCACCCACACAGGATCGCTAGGAGCTGACCCACAGAGTATCGCTAGGAGATGACCCACACAGGATCTCTAGGAGCTGACACACACATGATCGCTAGGACCTGACCCATACAAGATCGCTAGGAGCTGACCCACATAGGATCTCTAGGAGCTGACCCACAAAGGATCGCGAGGAGCTGACCCACACAGGATCTCTAGGAGCTGACCCACACAAGATCGCTAGGAGCTGACCCACACATGGTCTCTAGTTATTCTTCTCTTCGCAGCCGACTACTAGGTTCCCGCACTATGCTCACTCGTCTCCGGGAAGATCTGCTCCCCATGAAACTGGTCGATACTCTAACTGCCACGAAGTCCCATGAAGAAGTATCTCAAAGGACCGCCACATCATAGGGGTCTCAACACAATAGATGATGTGTCAATCGGATGCCCAATCTATGAGTTATTAGCCTTTTAGTCCCGAGGGCCCGGTTAGATTCGTGCTTGATCCAACCTGACCGTACCCTATCCTTATCCAAATCTCTAGTGGGGTATAACAAAGGGACCATCTTGCTCCAAGGTTTCCATCACTGCTAGCGGTTCTTCAATCGGACATTTGATGCCAAAGTTATGGCCCAAGTAAAGTATAGGGTCGTATCTGGTTCAGGTCCAGTCCAAATCGGTCGGACCGACCTGGCCCGACCCAGCCTGGGTCAACCCGGTTCGGGTTAAACCGACCCGACCCACTAGGTTTGGCCCGACCTGCTGGGTCTGGCCTGGCAGGCTGCGAAGTCCGCGAGGCCATGGGGGTTCCGCGAGGGCACGTGGTGGCTCGGCCGGATCGGCTCGGCCATGGGGTTCCGTGAGGGCATGACGCGGGGTGGCCCGACCGGAGCGGCTCGACCACAGGGTGATGTGAGGGTGTGGCGCGGGGCGGCCCTGTTAGAGAGGCTCGGCCGCGAGGTGCCGCGAGGGCGCGACACGAGGTGGCTCGACTGGAGGGGATTGGCCACAAGGTGCCGCGAGGGCATGGCGTGGGGCGGCTCGGTCGGAGCGGCTTGACCACGGGGTGCCACTAGGGCATGGCGTGGGGTGGCTCGGTAGAAGCGGTTGTGGGGTGCAGCGTGGGGCAGCTTGACCGGAAGGGCGGAGGCCACGGGCCGCGGCGGCCGCAGAGTGGAGCCGTTGCGCCATCACCTACGTTGTGGCCAGCGGTGATGCCGACCGCCGTTCTCGTGCCACTTCTTGGTTGGTCTCCGACCTCCTCCATCACAAAGAACACCACCAATCATTACAAGAATTACGGAGAGGACTGGACATGTTTGTTTGGCCCGCACTCTCTGCATTAGAGCGGTAACAAGTAGCTATAAAATATCTTTGAATTATGAGGATTCATCAAGAACAAATAAGGGAAGAATTTCAAACAACCACCCTACCTCATTCATTTGATTCGTTGAAGATTTTCCGTGGGGAAAGAGTCGATGCTATTGGTAATAGATGGATGTCGGTGATGTCGGCGTCTCCTCGTTCATCGGTGGACATGTTCCTCATTGGCAATCCTTCGACGGAGTTTAGAGAAGAATTCATCGAAGGATAATCATTCTTCATTGGAGTATGTGTTCCTCCAAGTTCTCCCAATCTCCCACCTTTTCCAATGATTATTTTCCCCCCAACCCACCAAAAATAAAAGGGTAGCCAATATAATAAAATATGTTGGTATAATTTCAAAATGAAATAATTAATTAATTGATTTGGTGGGTTGGATTAATTAATTAAGGAAAGGGGTTGACACAATTAAGTGGGGAAGCTCAAGAGGTTTCTCCCCACTTAATAGGGAGTTAAAGAGGTTTCAAGCCTCGGGTGGTCCCCACTACCATAACCTCTCATGGTAGGTTAGTTAAGGTGGTCCCCACCACCATAACCTTTCATGGGAAGTTTAGTTCAGGTGGTCCCCACCTATGAAACATCCACATAGAAGCTCAAAAAAATAAAATAAAAATGTTACACAATTTTTATTTTATTTTATTATTTCACGAAAAACCCAAAAACTTAATTTCACCCTTGACCTACTGCAGTCGAGGTGAAAGTCTCCTTAAGTGAAAACTGGCGCTGCGAGTTCAATGGTGCCCTCAGATTTCAATTACGAGCACCGGTTCAAAATTTAGAAAAACCTGCTCACACATTTACTGAACGTACCTGGACAAAAGTTTAGAAATTCATTCCGGGAACTCTGGGCCTCGGAATTACGTGCCGTCAATTTTCGCGAACTCATAAAATTACCATTTAATTAAAAAAAATTACATGAAAATTCTAGGTCTTTACATTCTCCCCACCTCAGGGATTTACGTCCCCGTAAGCTACATCACAAAACTAGGTAAACAAGTGGGGGTACTGAGCACGCATCTGAGCCTCCTGTTCCCATGTTCTCTCCTAGAGGTTCCCATGCTACCAGTGAACGCACACCAGAGGTATCAACCATCCATGAAGGACCTGCTCCTGTCGATCCTCAATCTCTACTGGAACCTCCGTTAAAGTCGCCCCATCATCAACGTCCAGCTCTCCGTTTTCTATGATGTTGGAATGGTCGTGAACATATCTCCTCAGTTGGGATACGTGGAAGACGCCATGCACTCGGTGCAACTGAGGTGGAAGAGCTAAGTGGTATGCCACCTCGCCAACTCTACTGAGGACCTAAAAAGGTCCGATGAATCTCGGAGATAACTTGCCGCCTCAGCCAAATATCCACAAACCTCGTCATGGTGAGACCCGTAGAAAGATGTGGTCGCCATCCTTGAACTCTATATGTCTCCATCTTCTGTCGACATATGACTTCTGCCTACTCTGTGTAGTCTTCATCTACTCCTGGATGATCTGCACCTTCTCTGTGGTAGCCTGTACCATCTCTAGTCCCACTAGTGCTGACTCCCCTAGGCCAGTCCAACACAAAGGTGATCTACAAGGTCGCCTGTACAGTACCTCAAAAGGTTCCATCCTAATGGTGTAGTGATAACTGTTTTTGTATGCATACTACACCAAAGGTAAGTGATCCTCCCAACTATGACCGAAGTCTAGGATGCAAGATCGCAACATGTCCTCGAGGGTCTGAATGGTCCACTCAGTCTGGCCATCCATCTGAGGATGGAAGGTGGTGCTCAAATGAAGTTGCGTCCCGAAAGCCTCCTGCAACCCCTTCCATAGTCGAGAAGTAAAACATGCATCACAATCAGATACAATCATCGAGGGCACTCCATGTAGCCACATGATCTCCTGCACATCGAGGCGTCCCAAGCTCTCTACTGAACCCTGCTCTCTGATCAGTAGGAAGTGGGCCGACTTCGTGAGTTGGTTTATGATCACCCAAATTGATTCATGACATATGGACGTACATGGAAGTCCTGCCATGAATTCCATGGATATCCCATCCTAATTACACTCTGTGGCCTCTAAAGGCTGAACCAATCCTGTTGGTACCTGATGATTCACCTTCACTTGATGACAAGTGAGGCATCGAGAGACAAACTCTGCTACTGATTTCTTTATTCCCGACCACCAGTGCTATCGTCAAAGGTCCTGATATATCTTCAACACTATTTGATGTACCTCTATAGGGGATGTGTGGAACTACATTAATACTTCCTCCTGAAGTGACACTGGTACCATGGTACGTCCTCTGAAGAAGATGATGTGCTCCCCACCTTCAAAAAATCCCTCAGGTGCCTGCCCTGTGGATATCTGAGCACGTCGAGCCTCGCAGTTAGCGTCCCCACACTACACCTCCCTGGATCGCTGAAGAAGTGGGGGAGTGACTATAAGAGACTAAAGAAAAGCTTCTCCATCCCTATCCACAAAGGATATCTATAATGCGGCCAAATGCTCCGTCGCCTCACCTAGAAGATGTAAACCCGATCTCCTGCTGAGTTCATTTTCTACCACATCCCCCTTCCCAGGAGTATTGACTATCTCGAAGTCATAGTCCTGGAGGAACTCAAGACAATGTCGCTATCTCAGGTTCAGGTCCTTATGAGAGAAGATATACTTGAGACTCTTGTGATTTGAGTAGACTGTGAAATGCTCGCCCATCAAGTAATTTCGCCACATCTTTAAGGTGAAGACCGCTGCTGCTAACTTCAGATCATGGGTAGCGTAGTTCTTCTCATGTTGTCTCAGCTATCGAGAACTATATGAGATAACTTCTCTCTCCTGCATCAGGACACATCTGAGTCTGGTCCCTGATGCGTCATAGTATACTACGTACCCTACGCCCTCCTCCAGTAGTATCAAGATGGGGGCACTAGTCAGCCTCTGCCTCAGCTCCTGAAAACTCCACTGACATCTATCTGACCACATGAAGGGTTACCCCTTCTTCGTCAACACTGATAGAGGTGCTGAAACTCTAGATAAATATGGCATAAATATCTGGTAGTATCCAACCAAACCTAGGAAACTCTGCACCTCTGTCACACTCCTGGGTGACTCTCAAGAAAATACCGCCTCAATCTTCACTGGATCCACTGCAACTCCAGCCTCCGATATGAAATGTCCTAGAAAGTGAACCTCTCGGATCCATAACTGGAACTTAGAGAGATTACCATAAATCTGGTGCTCTCGAAGTGTGTCTAGTACTACTCGCAAATGATAGGCATGCTCCTCCTCAGTAGCCAAGTAGATTAGAATGTCGTCAATTAAGACTACTACAATGCAATCAAGTTATGGCTGAAAGATCCTGTTCATGAGTCCCATGAACACTACTAGAGCATTAGTTATGATAAATGGAATAACCAAGAACTCGTAATGGCCGTACCGATATATGAAATCCGTCTTCTGTACATCCTCGTCTCGTACTCTAAGCTGGTGATAGCCTGATCTGAGGTCTATCTTCAAGAACCACCATGCTCCATTTAGCTGATCAAAGAGGTTATCAATTCTCGGGAGTGGATACTTGTTCTTCACGGTCACCTAGTTCAGGCGCTGATACTCAACACAAAGCCTTAAGCTCCCATCCACCTTCTTGGAGAACAAAGTCAGGGCTGCCCAGGGTGAAACACTGGGCCGAATGGATCCCTTCCCCTACAAGTCCTCAAGCTGTACCTGCAGCTCACGAAGCTCCCCGGAAGTCATCTGATATACTGGTGTAGATATCGGTGCTGTTTTGGGGTACAGGTCAATGTAAAATTCCACCTCTATGTGAGGAGGTAGACCCGAAACATCATCAAGGAAGACATCCACGTACTGGTCCACTACTACAAGATAACTCAGACTCCCCACATCAACCGCTCCGAGGGTAAAGCTAGCCAATTGATGAGTGATTGGATACACTCTCCTCTAGGTAAGTCTATCCTGTGCTGCAAAGGTTCCTTTCTTGCCGGTGAAGGTAAACCTGGTCCCATCTATACGGACACACCACACTTTGCTCCTAATAGAGTCTATCTGAGTATGAACTGTAGATAACCAATCCATACCCAAGATGACGCCGTAAGGCCTCGACACCGCTACTAGAAGATCCCAGCCGAAGCTCTCACCTCCTAGAGTAAGCTCGCACTATCATCACCAGTACGTAATTGCCGAATACTCTCCCGTAAGATTCTCTAGCCGTAAGGATCGAGCCAACAGCTCTGTCGGAATCTCCGATCTCCAAACGAGGGAATTGACAATAAAATAATGACAGGAACCTATGTATATAAGTACTACAGCTAAGGTGGAGCAGACACAGATCGTAACTCGTATCATCTCTGGAGCACCATGATCGTAGGCCTCAGCTGCCTGGAGCTGAGCTCTCCCTTATCAACCTGCTCCTTGCGGTCGAGGTGGACCTCCTAGTGGTGGTGGTGGTAACATCTTGAATCATCACCCACCACCAGCATCACGAACAGCTCCTCTGCCACGCCCGACTACTCCTTGCGGACCTTCTCGGTCGAATCTCTATCTCTACCTGGGAGGTCCTTCGACCGTCTTCTGATCATCCATATGGCGGGCCAGACAGTCATGAGCCATGTGACCCTGCCCACCGCATGCATAACACTGCCCGCTCTTGGCATGACTGTCTCTGCCTCAGGTGCCTCATACAACTGACCCTAAATCCTGCAGTCATCCAGCTGATGGTCTGGTCCTTTTTGACCTCTGTGTCATCTGTCTGCTTCCAACTACAGAAGTCTTCGCTACGTGATGACTGGTGGTGGGTCTCGCTGTGGTGACTGCTCAGCAAGAAAAATCTCCACTAATAGGGCTTGCTCTAACACCCCCGCCTACGTTGGGATGCTGAGTGAGATCATCGAAGCCCTGATCTCTTGCCTGAGTCCCTACACGAAGGTTCGAGCTCTGAGGAATGGGTCCCGCACCATATTTGTGGAGTAGCGTGAGAGGTTAGTGAACCTCGCTGAGTACTGAGCTATAGTCATGATACCCTATTGCATATGAAGAATCTCCTATATGCGCACTACGTAAAGTGTCGCTGGAACAAACTCTGCCCGAAAGAGGCTCTTAAAGTCTACCCATATAAGCGTCACATTGTCGTGAACCTGGATCATCAAGATCCACCATCTGCCTGCTACTGCCTATAGAAGGCTGGAGGCAAGGATCACTATGAGATCAGCTGGTGTCCCTACCAGTCAGAAGACTCTCACCACAGCCTCCATCCAATCCTTAGCCACCTATGGGTCCGTCTCTCCCCTGAACCTAGGTGTCCTCTAGCATTGGAACTCATGAAACACGCTCAATCGGTGTGTACCCTCTGTTGTTGGGGCTAGTGGTATCGGTGGACCAATGGGTAATGGTACCACTGGTGCCTCTACTAGAAAGGGGCCCCATATTGAGGCCTCGTCACACAGGTGGGATGTCAGTGCATACTACTCTTGGAACCCTAGATGGCTATCTTTGTGGAGGCATCCTGAAAAGAAAAAGGTGTGCCACAGTTAATAAGTTATATATGGTGAGCTAACTCAATAGACCACAAAGAAAACTATTGGAAACACACACATAATCACTGTTTTCATGCACTGAATCATAAATCAGAAGTCAAGGTCATGATGTATGGATACATCAGCCACCGCACCAACACTGGATTCCCTAAAATGATAACCACACTCACTACAATTAACACTATTTCCATTAAAATAAAGACCAGAGTCCTATGTTATGTGGTAGAACTGACTCCTCTGATACCACTTTTTCATGACCCGTGCCCCGAGGCCCAAGCCGTGACTACCCCAAGCCCGCCCTCTATTGGCCAGGGGCTGGCGACTAGCACCGAAAGGCGTATTCCCTAAAACTGGGAAGGCATTGCCTTTATAACCTCTAAACACACACAACCAAGCACACAAAAAAATATGAACACAAGCAAAATGTATAACCAAAAGAGTGCTGAAAGTAAAAGGGGCCGAAATACAAGCCCAACAGTAAAGGTACAAGTAAAACTGAAATACAATACAACTAAAGAAAGAGAAATACAACTACTAGATCATCCTCTGAGGTTCCTAACTGAAGGGTAGGTACATATCTCCTCCTCATCACTCCACGTCTTCCCGTATCCTCTATGTACCGACATGCCGTATGGTCCACCTCCGGGAACCGTCCAGTCCTGGTACTCTAATCCTCTGTCAGCGCTTCCCGTCGTCTGCACCAAACACAATGAAGTGCATGCGTAGCTCGTACAGGGGTGAGTATAACGATACTCAGTAGGGAACCCGAGACCCTCAAGGTCTCACAAATCCACATAGGATAAACCTCAAATCATAAAGTCAACTATCAATCCTATTTAGGTATATGAACACACATATACCTAAGTTATCAAGTATACCCATCTCAATCATGAGGACACACAGGGTCCAACCCAAAATCCCAAAGCTCAAATGTTCCACAAAGGAAGAAAAACCACAAAGGAAAGTACCAAACAGGTACAAACTCATCTCATTCATGGTATAACTTAGGTATGGTAGTAGAGATGATTAGTTATAGCTACTAAATCATCTTACTCCATTAAGAGGCTCTTCTGCTGACCCACACAAAATATCTTAGAGATAACCCACATAGGATCGCTAGGAGATGACCCACACAGAATCTCTAGGAGATGACCCACAGAGGATTGCTTGGAGCTGACCCACATAGGATCATTAGGAGCTGACCCACACAGGATCGCTAGGAGCTGACCCACACAGGATCGCTAGGAGATGACCCACACAGGATTGCTAGGAGCTGATCCACACTAGATCGCTAGGAGCTAACCCACACATGATCTATAAGAGATGAAACACACAGGATCACTTGGAGATGACCCACAAAGGATCGCTAAAAGCTGACCCACACAGGATTTCTAATAGCTGACCCACACAGGGTCGCTAGTCAGTCTTCTTATCACAGCCATCTACTAGGTTCCCACACTATGCTCGCTCTTCTCTGGGAGAATCCACTCCCCAAGCCACTGGTCGATACTCAAACTAACACTAATTCCCATGAAGAAGTATCTCAAAGGACCGCCACATCACAGGGGCCTCAACGCAATAGACGGTGCGTCAATTAGACTCCCAGTCTGTCAGTTATTAGCCTTTTAGTCTCAAGGGCCCGGTTGGATTCGTGCTCGATCCAACCCAACCATTCCCATCCTTATCCAAATCTCTAGTGGGGTATAATAAAGGGACCATCTTTCTCCAAGGTTTCCATCGCCTTGGAGGTTCATCAATCGGAAGTCCAGTTCCAAAGTTATGGCGTAAGTAAAGTATAGGGTTGTATCTGGTTCAAGTCTGGTCCGACTCGGTCAGACCGACCTGGCCCGACCCAGCCTAGATCGACTCAGTTCGGGTTGACCCGACCTACTGGATGGCTCAGCCCGCTGGGTTTGGCCTGGCCCGCCAGGCGGCCCAGCCTGCTGGGTCCGGACCGGCAGGCTGCGAGGGCCGCGAGGCCACGGGGGTTCCACAAGGGAGCGAGGTGGGTTGACCGCGGGGGTGCCAATCAAAGCGTGAGGCCGCGGGGCGGTTCAACCATGGGGTTCCGCAAGGGCATAGCGTGGGGCGGCTCGACCGGAAGGGCGGAGGCTATGAGCAGTGGTGGGCACAGACGGCGGGGGCTGCGGGCGGAGGTGGCCACCTAGTGGTGCCGTTGCGCCGTCGCCTTTGTCGCGACCGGCAGTGATGCTGGTCACCGTTCTCGTGCCCCTTCTTGGTTGGTCACAGACCTACTCCATCGCGAAGAACACCACAAATCATTAAAAGAATTATGGAGAGGAAGAGACATATTTGTTTGGCCCGCACTATCCGTATTAGAGCGGTATCAAGCAGCTATAAACTCTTTTTGAATTACGAAGAGTCATCAAGAAAAAATAAGGGAAGAATTTCAAACAACTACCCTACCTCGTTCGTTTGATTCATTTAATATTGTCCGCATGGAAAGAGTTGATGCTGTTGGGAATAGATGGATTTCGGTGACATCAACATCTCCTCATTCATCAGTGGAGATGTTCCTTATTGGCGATCCTTCGACAGAGTTTGGAGAAGAATTCATTGAAGGAGAAGCGTTATTCGTTGGAGGATGTGTTACTCCAAGTTCTACCAAGATCCCACCTTTGCCAACTATTATTTTCCCCCAAACCCACCAAAAAGAAAAGGGTAGCCAATATAATAAAATATGTTGGCATAATTTCAAAATGGAATAATTAATTAATTGAGTTGGTGGGTTGGCTTAATTAACTAAGGAAAGGGGTTAACACAATTAAGTGGGGAAGATCAAGAGGTTTCTCCCCACTTAATAGAGAGTTCAAGAGGTTTCAAGCCTCGGGTGGTCCCCACCACCATAACCTCTTATGGGAGGTTAGTTCAGGTGGTCTCCACCACCATAACCTCTCATGGGAGGTTTAGTTCAGGTGGTCCCCACCTATGAAACATCCACATGGAATCTAAAACAAATAAAATAAAAATGTTACAAAATTTTTATTTTATTTTATTCTTTAAAAAAAACCAAAAAACTACCTTTCACCCTCAACCTACTACAGTTGAGGTGAAAGTCTCTTTAAGTGAAAACCGGTGCTGCGAGTTCAACGATGCCCTCAGATTTCAATTCCGAGCACCGGTTCAAAAGTTAGAAAAAACTGCTCACACATTTACTGAACGTACCCGAAAAAAAGTTCATAAATTCATTTCGGGCACTCCGAACCTCGGAATTACGTGTCTTCAATTTTCGCAAATTTGTAAAATTCCCATTTAATTAAAAAAAATTACATGGAAATTCTGGGTCTTTACAATGAATAACATTTAATTCTAATTTTTATAAATTTTTAATATGGTCAAATGAATATTTAGTTGAGTGAGAAATTCAAAATTGGATCCCATGCTTCCTCCTTGATTTTTAGAGGAAATATTCCTATATAAAGGGGTGAATTATTGTTGAGATTTTTTTTTTGTTTCCAGAGAGTAGAATTGATGAATTTTTTTAGAGTGAGTAGTTGACCAAGAAATAATTTGGTTAAGGAATAGAAATAACATATATATGTGTACCAGATATACTTGTATAGGATTGAGGCACATCATATTATAGAACACCAAATAGAGTGATATCAGATGGAGGGTACTAGCCAAAGAATTTATAGATAGAAGTTTTAGTGAGAAGATTTCAAATTTGTATTATTGAATTGTCTCTGAAGTATGAGAAAAATTTGTAACTGCTGGGAGATAGTATAATTTCCTATTAGTAGATATAAGGATCTTAAAAAGAGTTGGTTCATTTTTATTCATTTAATTATATAGTGGATATCTATAGATTGATGTGAGCCTATACAACAAGGGCTAGGTACCCACCTTGAAACTGAACCTTATAAAATCTTGTGTTCCTTACATTATTTATTTATCTTTAAACATGAATAAGGTTGAGTTATAAAGTTTAGATCATTTAATCTTTAACAAGTTATAAGGGTTAATTTCTAGAGAATAGAAATTTTAAAAGATCACCAGTAATTTAACCCCCATTTGGACTTTAAAACTAGTTTTATGAAAATAAGCATTTCTTTAAATATGGATAAAAGGATTGTAGTTTTATTTTTACCCAAGAATTATAAAAATAATTTTTTATATTATTATGTATTTAATACTTTTATGAATGAATTGCTTAATGAAAGGTATTGCGTACATTCCTTAGTGAGATCCTACCTGTCCTATTAACTTACACATTGCATACACATACTGTGTTGTGTATTAAAATTCATGTTTTCCATATGTTCCAAGTTTCATTTTGGATTGATATCATTCTATTAGGCCTATGATGGTGAATTGGGATTTGGTGAGAAATCACAGGTCACATGGAGGTATTTATGCATGTAGGGTTTAGTTTTTTTTGATATTAGATGTATCGACCACTCTATAATTTTTTTATTAGTATTTTGTTTATTTTTTATGGAATCCCATTGTATATTTATTTTGGATGATGTTTTATATTGATGTGAATGAGTTGAATCATATCTTTTCATTACGACTCATTTAGTTTTGTATGTTTGTTTATATATTTTTTATTTTTATCTACATGGATTTATATTTTACATATGATCCATACCAGATTCCATGTTTTGATTCACTATTATATTCACTTTTATTTGAGGTTGAAATCATTCCTAAAGGTGTTTACTCTGATGCCCATGCACTTTTTGATAGCCTCTGGGGATTGGGATTACCCTACAATCCTAATTATGAGATGAGCCAGGAGACATGTTGGGTTATCCTGAGCTAGTTTGTTACACTTACTTATCAGGTGATATGAACCTTGCGTATATATAGTGATCCATGAGGTTACTTTTACATTGATGGGGGATTATTACTTTACAACATTTCCAATTTAAAACTCCAAGTTACTATTAATTATAAGCCAATTAATCTTATATATATTGGCCTTTGTCAAATTCTCCTCATTAGGTGGTCAAAATTACTTTTACATATGAATCCTATACAATTCAAAAGTGAATCATCTATATTGAATTATCCAAACTCCTTCATTGTTGCCATGAATTTCAACCGCTTCATCCATTTACTTTTCCTTCAAAATAAAAAACCATAGGATTATCAAAATTTAGATATCCATTTTATTCTAGAAATTAAATAAATCAATTAAATCCATAATTTTTTCCATTTTGAGTAATATTAAAAAAATACAATGAAATGACCCTTTAGTTCCAAAACAAACCAAGAATTATTTAATTAATAAATATGAGTGAATAAAATGAATTGAATATTAAAAATATAATTCATTTATTGTTGGAATGTTGGAGCCTGATCCATCAGATAAGGTTGGGATAAATACCAGTGGCCCATAATGTACTATATAAATGATTACTAGCTATATCATAGTTGAATAGAGACATTTACAACGATATTATAGAAGTTTGAAATTTGACATGGGTACCATAGAAAAGATGATTTATGACACTAACACATTTAATATAAGTCTATAGACTTTACTAGAATCAATATTTTAGTATAGTGGAACAACTGTATAGATTTAAAACTATAAAAATTTGGGTTACTATAGAATAACATTATGATCTCATTTCAATCTAGGGTTTCTATACTATAATAAGGCGCCCTATAATTTTTCTCCTGGTTATTTTTAATTTGTTCTACTTCTCTGTTGATGTAGGGATTATTCTAAACCATGTAAATATTATGTACTTGTTATTATTATTCAATTTGTTTCTTTTTTATATCTTCTTATGAAATTTATTATCATTTATGTTTTTGTAATAACTTGTATCAGAGACTGGTTTTTTAAAGTTGAGGCCATATTTCTCAAATTTACCAATGGATAAAAAAGAAGGTAGGGTGAAGATTAATAATTTTGACTGATCTATCTTTAGTTACTATAGGATGCTTATCATATATAATATTTATTAGAAAAATATAACCTTGATGCATTTGGGTGTTAAACCAACAGAGAAGGAGGAGTTTGCGTAGTAGTTACTTTATTGAAAAGTTTTGGGATTTGTTCATCTTATGTTGAAAAAAAAACGTGGAATTAAAAATTTGAGAGGAGAATATGATGAATGGGTTGATGAAAAATATCATTAATATGTATGATAATCCATACATCTATAGAAAAGTGCACCTAAAGCAATGGTTATTCAATTTTAAGATTATTGAAGATATTTTTTTACTAATCATGTCAATGAATTTAGAACCATCAGAAATCCATTGACATTTTTGGAAATTACACAAGATGATGAGGTATGTGAATTAGTTTTACTATCTTCATTACCAGATAAATGGGAAGATACTATAACATCATTAAATAATGATTTAGGGAATATAATTTTGAAGTTTATTGATGCGTGAGATTTGATCCCGAGTGAGGATATCAACAGAAAAGATTTAAGGAAAATGATTTGGTTCTGATTTTCACATTGAAGGAAGAGGAAAATACATGCATCAAGATAATAATAGAGGATGGTAAACATCAAGAAAGAAGTGAAAAGACAAGGTTAAGGGTATGGTCCTACATACTAGAGTTTTGGGATGAAAGGTCACTTCAAGAAGGTGTATAGATAAAAATGAGAGGCACTTATAACAAATTCAAAAAACATAACTACTGAAGGAAAGGAAGATTTATTACTAATATGTATGGATATCCCTATGGAGTCTTGGATTTTGTAGTCAAAGGCACCCTTATATTTCACATTAGAGAAGGGATTCTTAAATAATTTTGTTTCTATAAATTTTGTAAAGGTGCACCTTGCTAATGATGAACCCTTTCATATTGTGGGAAAAGGTGATGCTTGGATCAAAATAAAAAATGTGATCATTCACATTATTATGAATTTGTTATATATCATAGAATTAATAATAAATAATATTTTTTATTAGGAATCTTGATGATATAGGATTTAGTACCATATTCAATAGTAGTGTATGAAAAATTACCAAGGGATATATATACATAGATTGTGGATTAAGGGATTAAACCCTATAAAATTTGACATAAAATTTCATGAACTTGATTAAAATATCAAATTATACCAAGGATTCACAAATGTGTCATTATAGGTTAGGCTAAATGAGTGTGAAGGGGATAAAAAAGAGCTACAAAAGTAATACTATCAGAGATGAATTTGGGAGAAGCTAGCCTATGTAAAAGTTATATATTTTAAAAGTATAAGGTATAATTTATAAAAAGAGTTAAAAAATCAATAGACAAGAAGATAAAAATGGTTCATACTAATGTTTGGGGGATTTAAACTATATTATATGACATTTATTAATGAATAATTTAGGAAGGTATGAGTTTAATTTATTAAAAGAAAATATGATGTGTTTACCATGTTTCAAAAGTGGATTAATTTGGTGGAGAATTAGTCAGGATCATATATGAAATTATTGAGTTCATACAATGGAGGGGAGTATGATAGTAAAGTGTTCAGGTAATTATATGCTAATAATATAATTCAATGGGAGAAGACTCTTATAGGTAAAATATAATAGAATATTGTGGTTAAGAGGATGAATAGATAATTTAGTAAATGTTTAAGGAGAATGTGGATGCACTCAGGAATACACAAGGCCTTTTAAAAAGGGGTAGTGAATATAGTAACACATATTATCAATAATATTACATATATACCAATGTAATAAAGTCTACCTGAGGATATATAGTCTATAAAGGTGGTAATAATCTTTTTTTTTTCTGAGTATTTAGTTATTGGTATATGTATATATAATTATCTATTCAAGGGATAAGATTGATACTAAGTCTAAATCATGTTTCTTTATTAGTTATGGTGTTAAGAAGTTTGAATATTTTTTATATGATGATGTGAATTAGAAGATAAATAGAATCTATAATGTGGTATTTAATTAAGGTATTTTGTACAAGGATCATCATTCAATTGAAGTTGGCAGTGGGAATAAAGAATCAGGGTTTCATGAGCAGGTAGAGATTGAAGGTATACCAGATCACATGCTAACCAAACCATTGAATCCTAATCCTCAAGTGAAGTTGAGGAGATAAATAAGGATGATAAGACCTATGTAGAGGTATTCATTATCACTAAACTATTTTTATTGACTTATAGTGGAGAGAAAAAATTCATTGAAGAGGAAATGCAATTGAAAGAATCAATCAAGGGCCATTTATCTATAAAGGATGAGATTTATTCATTGAATGGTAGAAAAATTTGGAACCCGACTCTTTTTCAACAAGGAAATAAATCATTACAAAGCAAATGGGTATACTGGGTCAAGGAAGAACAAGAAGGTGAGAGGAGATTTATGGAAATGATAATGGTAAAAGGATTTCAATAGATGAAAATTATGGATTTTAGTAATAGTTTCTAACTTTTAGCGAAGATTAAAACCATTGGGTTAGTTCATTATATTTTTTTATCATAATATTTACATCTTGAGTAGCTTGATGTGAATACTAAATTCCTTCATATATATTTTGAGGATAAATTTTTTATGGACCAACCTAAATCATTTTTTAGTTAGGAATGGATGAACTGGTGTGGAAAAATATAAAAAATTATAAATGGGTTAATGTATGAACATAAATAGTGGAATAAGAAGTTTTATGAATTCATGAGTATAAATAAATAAAAATGGTGTGGAATTGATCAATTCCACTATTTGAGGTCTTTTTTCATGGATACATTATATTTATTTTATATATAGATGAAATGATCATTATAGGATCACATATTTAGAGGATTGATGAGTTAAAATAGAAGCTGTATGAGGAGTTTGAGATGAATGATCTTAGAGAATCTAGTGATATTTTAGGGATGAATATCAAGAGAGACCATTTATCTAGAAACTTGATATTATCACATACTAACTATATTGTAAAGGCTTTGAGAATATTTATTATCTTAGTAGAAAATATATCTTATATTACCTTATAAATCCATTTTAAATTATCAATGGAGAAAACATTAAATATAGAAGATTAAATTGAGTACATGACAAAGTTCCCTTATGAATCAACTATTGGAATATTGATGTATTCTATTCTTTTTACTCAAATTGATATTTCTCATATAAAGGGATTTCTAAGTAAGTACATTTATAACTCTGGAAATAAAAATTTGAAAGCTGTGAAGTAGATAATGAGGTATTTGATGGAAATGAAAGATGTATCTCTATGTTTAAGTAAATGAAGTACATTGAAAGGGTATGTAGAAACTAACCTTGGGGGAGAATTCGATGGTAGTAGGAGTACCATAGGTTATGTGTTTACTTAATGAGGAACCATAATAAGATGGATATATAAATTAGAAAAGGTAGTGGCACTATCTAACACAGAGGTAGAGTGCATTATTTTAATAGAATGTAGGATGGAAATGGTTTGGATGAATAACATATTAGAGGATCTAGATAGAAATTGAGAGAAAATGTATTGATCTATGTCAGTTAGAGTGCTATACATCTTGTAAAGAATCAAGTGTTTTATGCTCATATGAATTATATTTAGTTTAATTACCACTTTATCATATTCTAAATATAGGACGTGCTATTGAGATTGTTTTTTTGGAACTAGTAATCTAGGATACTTGTTAATAAAGTTGATACTGATAGAGAATATGTGGCACTTTTTTTCCTTTTTTGATCTTCATTGATGAATAGAGGATTAGAAGTAGAATATGAAATATCACTGTGGAACATATAAGGGAAAACAACCGGTCTTGCATAAATTTTCATCTTAAAATTGAAGCTTTAATGGGAAGGATCCCATTATTGAGTGAAGAAGAGAAGAAGCTAAAATTAAGTAATTTTTTTAAAGCTAGAACCATGGAAGGAGTCCATTTTTTGTATTAGGATCTAAGTGTAATATAGATGGAATAACGGAGCTCGATCCATTATATGAAGTTAGGATAAATTCTAGTGGACTGTAATATACTATATAAGGGATGAATAACTGTCATAGAGTTGACTAGAGGTACTGAAAATGGTATTGCAGTAGTGTGTATTTTTATATGACTACTGTAACTAAGCCAAAAAAAGACAATGATAGGATTTATGTGACTCTATGTACTTTACCTTCATTGCTACCATAATATAGTAGACTAACTGTATATAATTAGAACTATAGTAATGTGAGTTACTATGAAACAATGTTACTTTATGATCTAATTTTGGGTTTCTATACTATAGAAGTGTTCCACACAACTTTATTCCTATATATAGTAAATTTTGTAACCTCTATGTAGATTCTGGGATTATTCCTTATCCACTTAAATCCCATGTTATGGTTTTTCTTCTGAGTATTTTTTATTTTTCTCCCTTTTAATCTTCTTATGGAATTGAATGTCATTGTAACTATAATAATTTTCATAACATTTATTGCCTTTATCAATTCTCTCACACTTAAATCTTGTAATCTTGGACAATTGAACATAAAAAAATATCACACAAGAAAAATTCAAAACACTAGCCAGTACGTGTTCCCTTTTTCAATAGCCATGTCATTAAATCTTATCATACCTCATAAATGTTCTTAATTAAATTTTATTTATGATGTATATTCAATTAATTTAGACATTTTTCATCCTCCCAAATAGATTTATATCTACATTATTGTAAATATTTACCCACATTACACAATGCATGAATTTAAAGATTTTTGTTTCAATTAAAACTCATGAAACGTTCACTATAAGTTTTCTGAGTTTATAAATATTCACCCAATGAGTCTAGTAATTGTGTTTAATCATAAGGACTTTTCAAGGTTATTATATGACCAAGTATTGTTAGGTTATAATTATAAAATTTTATTAGCATACCTAGGAGGTTTGGATCTAATATCATGTTTAATATGTGATTTAAAATTAATATATAAGAATGGGATCCTCACTCCCTCCCCCTTGTAAAGGTTTAACTCCCAAACCCTTATATATTATCATGGATTGTTCACATATAAAAAACTTCATTATTTTTAAATATTTATTCTCTATATTACTTCAGTAGATTTTTTTTTTCAATTCTACTCAGATTTGAATTTTAAAGGAGATATTAATCTTTTATATTTAATAAATTGTGTGAAATTTATTTCCCAAATTTGAATTATTTTCCCATTATATATTTTCCACACTTTATGCCTCTAATAATATCAATTAATAAAACAACTTATCCCCAATTCTATTTAAAAATATCCTTAAACTCATAAGTGATCCCATTTTAGATCTTCTTACAAATAGATCTATTATGTCAACTAATATTACTCACAAATAGCCTCCCCAACACTTGAGTTCAACTATGATCATGAATTAACTTCTAGAGCTACATAGTTATGTATTTTAACCTTTTAATATAGCTACATAACAAGGTCATTCAGGACTTCTAGGTGACAACAAGGTTCATTTTTCATGGTAGTAAAAAATAGATGTATATTGAAAAGAAGGATTTTTTTTCAAAATAATTCCTCAATCATTATAAATACAAGTTACTCAATGCACTAATGTTTTTACTAGAATTTAAAAAAAATTATTTTATTAAATAATGAATTGGATATCTCAAGAAATGATGTAATTATATATAATATGTTCAAATTGGTTTAGAATCCTCTCATGTAAGTGCTTTTAAATTTTAAAAAAATTTCATGGAATGGGATTCAAAAATAAATAGTCTTTTTAGGAATTTCAAAAAAATTGAATTTGAAAATAAGTTCATTTTAATATTAATTTATTTTGAGTTTTTTGGGGTCAATTTAGTTTCCCATAATTTGAATACATTTACAATTCACAAAGGTATTCAATTTGATCTCAACAAGTTTCAAAACTTTAAAAAATGAAAAATAAAGACACAAAAATGAAAAAATATAGCCCAAAAATGAAAAATAAAAACTATAAATTTGAAATTATTAAATCTATCATTGCTTACCTCCCCCACACTTGAATAATGCAGTGTCCTCAATGCATTTTTAAAGGTATGGTAGTTTGAGAAGATTTGTAAAAATAAGGAAAACAATCCAAAAGGTAACGGAAAGGTACAATAAGGAGTCTTTATTGGTAAAAGGGTTGGAGGAGTGTGATCACTTCTATTAGTGTTTGTATCATGTTTTAAAAATAATTATTTAGATTATTTCTATTGATAGTAAATGGATTATTATCATATTCTTTAACTATTTTAATAACACCCTCATTAGTGATAAAAAATAGACCTTGCTATATAGAATATATTTTTTCTACCAAGAATTAATTTCAATCTTAATCATGAAATAAGAACTTTTTCTCTTATATGAAAGAGTTTTTATTTAATTGGTAGTCATGTTCTATACTAATTATTTCCTTATAAATTCTAGAGTTCACAAAGTATTTTCTTTTTATTTCTTCATATTCTTGAATCTGAAGTCTTATTTCCTTCCTATCCTTATCCAAATTAATATTAATCTATTTGAATACCTAATTGTCCTTATTATCTTGATATATGGGTAAATGATATATTTTATCATTGATCAACCAATATGGAATCATTTTAATTTAACTCTTGTAGCTTGTTCTATATTTCTACTTGGTGTCTTCCAACCTTTGGATCCAATCCTTCCTATTTGGTTTGATAGTATTTTATAGGTTCCATTTAACTTATCTATTGTAAATTTCATATTGTCCATTGGTTTTTTGGTGGTAATGTGTTGATATCTTATGAAACACTTCATACTTTATCATTAATGATTCATGATCCTATTTAAAAAGTGGGTTACTTAGTCACTACTGATTTCTATTGGGAATCAAAATCTATTAAAGTTATTAGTCCTGAAAAAATTAAAAAACAATAGAATAATCATCATTCTTAGTGGATTTAGATTATACTCATTTTTAGATATAGTACACAACTGATAATATATAATAATTTACAAAGGATATATATCATACCAAATATAAAACATTGAATTATCTGTGAGTTTAAGGGTTTGTTTTTAGTTTAGGTGAGATGAAACATGAGAGGTTACCAAAAAATATACCATATACTCATGTCATGGTAAATATACCTCCATAAAATACAATATTTCTCCTAAAATGGAGTCATTAAATAGCTCATTGTCTAGAATTTCCACATATCTGTGTGGGGTATCATACTCAAGCATTCTACTACTTAATTCTCAAAACATTTCTTGTATTTTATCTCTAAATAAAATTTTTATACTAGAAACATCAATCTTACCAACCTTTTATTTAGTTTTTATTTCTTAATTATGAACCTAAGGGTTTCATAGTCAGAGAAAATGGTTATTACCAATAAAATATAGAATGAATTCATCTAAGGGAAAAAATTACAAAAAAAATCTTTTAATTGTTGTTTAAGGGTTTTGTGTTGTGTCTAGTACTCTTAAAACATATGTAATGACATGATTCTCTCATTTAATTTTTTTGATACAATGCCACTCCAACTGTATAGTTTGAAGCTTCATATAACAACTCAAATGGGTTATCCTAATTGGGTGGATTCATGACTAGTTGTGTATTTAGTTTACACTTAAATTCATCAAAATAATTCCTTCAATAATAACAAAATTTAAATTTATCATCTTTTAAAATAAGTTTTAATGTATTTATAAAAAACTTAGTAAAATATCTGAAAAATATTTTGTTGAATCTTTATTATTCTATAAAATTTCTAACACTTTTCACATAAGAGGGGTAAGGAAATTCATTGATAGTATAAATTTTAGATTTAACTACCTCAATCCCATGTTATGAAATTACATGACCAAGCCCGATCCCACTTTTCACTATTAAATAAAACTTTTCAAAATTTAAAACAAGGTTCTTTTTAATGAATGTTTTTAAAAGTTTGTATAAGCTTTCCAATTAGTCCTCAAAATAATTTCCAAAAAAAGTATATTCATTTGGAAATAACACAAGATAATTTTTTATTAACTCAGAGAAATCATTACCACACATATCTTAAATATACATAATTAATTTCATGATAAAAGGGTATTATTGTTTAAGAAATGTTACTATAGGGATATGTGAAAGTTGTATTTTCTTTGTCCTAAAATGCAATAGGCACTTGAAAGTATCCTAAAAATCCATCTAAAAAGTAGTAATAAGTCTAACGTAATAATATTCCTAAAAGTTGGTCAAAAAATGGAATAAGAAACTAATATTTTCTTGTGACCTAGTTTAATTTCCCATATTCTATTTAAACCCTCCAATTATTTTGTATTCTCATAGGAATTATTCAATTTCCTTATTCATCACTATGGCCAGTCCAATTTTCTTGGGAACTATATGAAGGAGACTAACCCATTGGGAGTCCGAAGTGGGGTATATAACACCCAATTCATTTTTTTCAATATCTTTATTAAATATTACTATTATATTTGGATTGCGTCTCATGAAGGTTCATATATTAGGGTTTTCATCTTCATACAATATAATTCTATGTATAAATATTTTAGAACTTAGTCCAGCTATGTCTCATAAACTCTAGCCTATTGCACTCATATTCTCTCTCAAATAGTTTACTAGTTTTTATTCTTAGTTGGGAGGTAAGTTTATAAAAATAATAATTGGTAGATTGTTTCATTCCATTAAGAACACATATTTAAATCATTGGGAAAAGTTTTCAACACTATATTTTTGGGTTTCACTATTGATGAAATTAGATTTGGTCTACTTACCTCTATAAGATTTTATTTATATATAAAATATGAAATTTAAGATCCTTTATCATTAAATAAACAATCAAAACCATCAAATAATTCAAAATTTACCTCATATTTAGATGTTTTCATAGGATTTTTAATTTTCTCTTAATTATTTTTCATTGAATTTTCAAATATTAACTAATTTATAAAATTCAAAATTTATTGCAATATAATAGATTATTTATAGGATTTGGTTCTTCAGAGTGTGAAATCATGAAAAGTAAAATATCTTCCAATGGGTGATTCATAGAATCAAACATATTAAAGTGGACAATGCTCTCACCAAAATCCATTATTATAGTTACATTATATAAATATACTTTTGTATTAGCTATCTTCAGGAAGGATCTACCAAAGATGATAGGTTATTAAGCCCAGGCCCTATCATTTCCCACATTCAACATATAATTCAACTAGGAATATCAAATTATATACTATAACTAGAGCATCTTCCAAAAATACAACTAACAATGAGATGGATCTATTGTAAATTTGAACAACCACTCTTGTGTCTTTTAATTATCCCATATACAATGAAGTAAAAATAGAATGGAATATTACATAAAAAAATCCCCAAGATCACAAAATTCATCATTAAAATTCATAGAGAAAACTATACAAGGGATATAAAATTTCCCTAGATCTTGACATGTGGTTAGTAGTTATGCTTTGATCAAGGCTGAAACACTTATTCATAAGTTCACTCTATCATTTCATCAAATATTACTTTTTTGTTGTATGATTCCTTGAAGAACATAGAATAATTTATAATTTGTTTGAGATATTTCAGTAGAAGTTTGTTTATTTCAACCTTCTAGAAATTTTCCAAAATATATTTTTGGATCACTTCCTTCTATATCCTATTGGATTTGGTCATTAATGATTGAAATGGTAATAAAAGATCTTTATTTTACCTAATTTATATTATAGGTATTTCTAATAGATTATTTCCCCTTTAGTACTATATTATTATTACCTTTCTTCCTTTTTATTGGGATTATATTTAGATTTATTTTTAAATTCCCTCTCATTTTCTTCTAAAATATTTTTTCCTTATTTTTAATGTATGAACGATTATAATTGAAATATGATTTTGAAATTTAGTGAATTTATTTTCCACTCTTGGTTGTTTCCAAGGTCAAATTACCTCTAATATTTGGGATGAGTAGAGTTGGTTAATTTATAGGATTTTTAATCATTACCTACACATGGTTTTTAATATGAGTTTTTAGCTATTCCATGTGATTTTTTAGGTTTTCAATCCCTGGACTAGATTCGTTTCCTCATTGGGATAGTGAACTAGTTGAGGGATATTAAAATGGATTCTTTTTTTCAAAGAGTGATGGTTAAAAGGATTATTGATTGTAGGGATAAATGGATTGTTTTTGGGAATGATGGAGGTTGTTGTTATTCCTACTATAAGGGAAGTATTAATTGAATTTATCAGTTCTCAAATCCATATTGGACTTGAGAAGTGTATTTTTTATCCTTGGTCGAGCTAATGAAATTTCCTATATTGATAGAAAACTACAAAAGTATAGAATTCATATACTTCATCACATTGATTAGTATAATGGCTTTAATAATATCAAATAAAACATCCCTTTACTAGTTCCTATTTCTCATTGGAATGAATAAGGTCATTTTTTCTAACCAAAGTGGTTAGTTTCTCATGTTTGGACTCTAGAAAGTGTGATTCAGAATACCATACCTCATACAATCCTATTATAATAGTACCTATTGTATCAAATTAATTTGAAATGTGGGTTAATTCTCAATCAATCATTTGGGTTATACTTGGTAATTTTTAATCAAAGATCCTATTAATGATGAATTAAGTAAATTATGATCACTATGAAGCATGCGTTGATTGAAAAAGACTAGAAAATAGTTTTTATCAATGTCTTGGTGAGAATAAATGGAACAAATATTCTTAAATATTTCTTATTACTTGCATATAGTCCCTCATAATTAATATATTATATAATATATATCCTTTTTAATAGTTATAATCCTTGATGTGATGAAAAACCTATAGAGGATGCTCCTCTATAAGTCATCTTATTTATTTACCTCTCTGACCTGTAGGATGTAAAAATATCCCTTAGCTACTCCTTATAAAGATAATAGAAAGGGTCTAAATTTTAATTACTCTTAAGATAATTCCTGGGATTAAGTGTGCAACATGTTGGAGTTGGTAACCTAGAACCAATTACTCTATAATTTAGATTTCTTGTATATTTCTAGATTTCAATATTATTAAATAAGTTATCACAAATTGATTATTATTCTATGTAAAATTAATGTGCCAATGTACTAAAATACCTATCATATTAAAAAGGTCATATTTTTTCACCTTCTATGACAAGAACCAAGAAATTCAATGATGATATTATTAAATATTATTTTATTTCTAGATAATAGTCTATGATGGGACACATAGTATATTTACTGTCAGGCGAGAGTACTCATAAGTAGATGAGGCTTTATCTCATGAATTTCACATCTGGTAATCTATAAGATGAGAGATTATGTGAATAGAACCGCCAATAGGACATCTACATATTTATGTGTCATTAGATATTTTTATCTATAAGCATGTTTAACGATTCTTGGACTTTAATATTATTTATACATGTCATGACATACACAATTTGATATATTTACTCAAACTAGAAGACATATGATCATAGTAAAGTTGAATATGTTGTGTGTGTCACAAATGATAGGTTATTAATGAATAATTTTATGAAGGATTTATCCCTCCTATCTTTGTAAATGTTTATATCTTATCCCTTTTATTGAAATGGAATCGTCACTTTATATTCCATGTCCATGGTGTGACGACATGTTTATTTTAGATAGTAAAAAAAATAAATATTAAGAATAAGGTTGATGAAATGGGTGTGAAACCTACTTGATGATATATCATGACAAAAGGACTATATTACACAGTGATCATTCATATGTGCCTGTTGTTATTCTGACATATCATCTTCCTCTATGGGTTTTTTAACCTGTTTCTTGATCGTAATCCTGAACTTTAGGCAAGCCTATCTAATGCCATTGAGGAAGAGTCCTATATGGTCACACATAAAGTATTTCCATTAATATCAGTTAAATATTATTTATATTTAACAATTGGGATACATTTAATTTAATTATCGAGAAATAATATTTATTCAGGATTTATTTAATCAATCACTAATATGAAATAAATATTTATTCATAGGGTAATTGTTTAATTACTCAAATATATAATATTTATTTATATCTTATTATTCACAGGGTAATAAATAATTATTTATTCATTAATAAATAATTTATTTACTTACATGAAAATTAAATACATATTTATTCACAATAAATTTTTTATTTATATGAATATATAATATGTATTTATCTCTTTTTATTCACAAAGTAATAAATAATAACTTATTCATTAATAAATAATTTATTTAGTTACGTGTAATTTTAAATAAATAGTTATTTTCCAGAATATGAATAAAATATTTATTTATTAATCAAATTAATAATATTTATTTAGATATTGATGGATCGGATCCCTCGGCCCAACAATATTGTCCGCTCTGGCCCAGTTGCTATCCCAGGCCTCACGGCTTTAAAACGCGTTGCTGAGGGGAAGGTAGGCACGGGAATTTCAAGCACCCACCAATCTCCCTCCACAACCGATGTGGGATTGGTTACCGGGGCACAGGCGCCAACAATCCTGGCGGGGGCCCAACAATCCTGGGCCCAGGACACAACATCCCCCCCCCAAGCCCACACCGGTCCCGAGACCAACCACCCTCTGATACCAATTGATGGATCGGATCCCTCGGCCCAGCAATATTGTCCGCTCTGGCCCAGTTGCTATCCCAGGCCTCACGGCTTTAAAACGCGTTGCTGAGGGGAAGGTAGGCACGGGAATTTCAAGCACCCACCAATCTCCCTCCACAACCGATGTGGGATTGGTTACCGGGGCACAGGCGCCAACAATCCTGGCGGGGGCCCAACAATCCTGGGCCCAGGACACAACAGATATTTATTTGAAAATTTAATAAATTTCAAGGAGGACGAGAAAAACAGATTTTGTCTGGTGATAAATATTTATTTACCTGAGTGTAAAATAAATATTTATCATTACATGGTTTTGTGCAGATCATAAGTAAAATAATAATAACAATAATATTTACTAGGAATGTTGTTTATTAGGGATTAATTAATAGTTTAGGTCATTTGAGAAATAAATTGGAATTATAACCTAACCCTAGGTCTATTTATAGACATCTATTTCAATTAGATAAAGGTTAATTATTGTGCACAACATTACTCTCTATT
Organism: Viscum album; assembly: GCA_963277665.1. Classification (NCBI taxonomy): domain Eukaryota; kingdom Viridiplantae; phylum Streptophyta; class Magnoliopsida; order Santalales; family Viscaceae; genus Viscum; species Viscum album. The sequence goes on from OY728123.1 coordinate 1,767,261,829, forward strand.
GTCTTCCTCCTCATATCCTCTTCTCAAGACTAAGGAGAAAAAGATAGATTCTTTAAGCCTGAAGGAACATGTTTCGATCAATGTAGTGACACAAGATGATCAGTACCACCGTTCTAGCACCTAAAGTACCATAGGCAATGTTTATAGATGAAAGAATTATGTGTAGATTACTACTATTGGGGATCTATTTTGGGTCCTCATCAATGAAATGAAAATATAACCAAATTAAATTTAGATGGTCAACACTTTCATAGAGGAATGAACTCGAGAATGAGGTATTTTTTAATTTTATTAAATTAATTATAAATTAATGTTAAAATACCCTCTCTTTTGCTTTCAACAAAAATCATCAATATTCCTTGGAAAATTTTTTGTTGGTCACAAAATTATCTGTCATGTACATTGTAAATAATCCATTGAATCTAATAAAATATAAGTTATCCATAATTCAAATAAGTGATTCTTTAGTGTCCAAAACCATCAATTGGTATATGAGTAGTCATGTTTAATTTATAATTATTTAATTATCATTGATCATTATATGCATTTAAAGTCAGTTTTCATTTCATACAATTATTTTTTGAATATGATCCTAAATATCTCTTCTTCCTCCCTTCATTTATTTCTTATTAAATCCAAATATGATTAAATTCTAATAAAGAACATCCAAATAACCCCTCTGGAGTTTCCGATAAGTCTGACCGATTACACAAGATTACATGGTGTATGGATAGTGTACTTGCCATTTACCCAAGTTTATTACACCAGGATATAGCACGAATTAATTCAATGAATCATGTAATGAATGACACATGGTGCATTAAAAGCTTTGAATATCGACCAATCCCAGCTAGCACATGATCTGTGGGACTAGATGCCATGTAGTCCATGTGTTTTTGTGGTGGAAAATATGAGTTCCAAGGCACATCATGCATTTATTACATGACACAAGGAATGGAAACCATGTAATAAGGAGGTAACAAGACATGTAATAGTCATACATGCTGTGTACCTTAGAAATGTCTATGAAAAAAATGCAAGTCTAGTCCTAATGAGTGTATCTTGAATATATGATGAGTGAGATACACAACGTGTAAATAGATGTATAAGCAGTGTACCGACATATTTATACATAAAATTAAAATTTAATTTATTACTCATTTAAACCTTAACAACATGTGTTCCATGTGTTATTTATTTTCTTATATATTCCAAGTGAGAGGTTATAAATATATTAATCAAATAATTATATCTTTGTAAAATTTTAACTATATACCATATATAGTAATAATAAATTGACTACTAAACACGTGTTAAAAGAAAAATATTCTTTATTAATTTACATGTCTTCTATGTGTCATTTATTTACTCACACACACTATGTAATTACATGACAAGACATGCATGATATACACCACATGAATATACTATATACGATCTTAAAATCACAGTTGATAGGTATCTATAGGATATATTAGATGGAGATTAAGATAAATTCAATTAATTGATTAATAATATAATTAATTAGATTAATTCATTAGTGTTTTTCATTAATAATAAAATGAATTAAAATGAATAAAATACAATTATTTTAAACGTATATTCATTATGAAAATGGACGATCATGATCTTATACCAACCTATATATGTGTGTGGTTTCTTTTAATTTAATTATTTCAAGGGGGTTTCTAATTTTTTATTAAATTAAATTGATGTCCTGTGAGTCATCCCTCCCTCCTTATTTTTTATGGGAATGTATTCCCATGGATTCTTTTATGTAAACCCACTTCACCTATATTACAAATAATGAATTTTGAGTATATAGCTCCTAAGAAAATGTATTTGGCTAAAGAAATAGCTGAGGAAAAACCAAAATAAAGAGACACACAAGACAATGGTAGAATACTGTAACTTGAGACTAGCCTATCTCAAAGAGATTTCTTTCACCTAGGGTTAATGGTTTATTTATTGTCAATTCAATAAATAAATATATAGTTAAAGGTTATGATCATTCCATTCTTTTTTTTCAAATGAATGAATTATTTTATAGATGCAAGACTGTGATCACATAAATAAGTGGATTAAAATGAAAAGTTGTAATTAAAATGATGTGATCACAGAAATAAATGTCTTATGGTGTAAATATATTTTATATCCATATGTAGGATTTTCCATTGAGAGGGGTTGAATCAGTAGTTTACTTTTATGAATTCATTTTCTTTGAATTCAACCTCTTGAACTTGTTAAGGTTCTCAATCCACTTTGGGATATCTCAAAATCCCACATTATATGCAGGAATGATAAGGGATACCACAACACATAGTATTTACAAGGTTTGACTGAAAGGCATAATTATTTCCATGTTTATTATACCCCCCAACATGGATTCCACACTATAATCATTTTATCAATTATATTGGTAGATATAGGATCAAATCGTATATCAACTCCTTAATCCACATTGGAGGTTATTTATACTGCATCCCATAGTGTTACCAAAATCTATATTGGGATGATCTAGAATCCACTCTGGAGACTTCTCATACTTTTGGAACCAACTAAGAGACTTATTCTGCACTTGGATCCAACCGAGAGGCTTCAACTGCTCCCATCTCCAAATGAGATACTTCTATGAATTTTAGATGTAATCTAAATAACCCCAGATTTCATGAAGGACCGATCAACTACAAGATGATATTTTGATCTTCCTATATGAGATCATTAGATCATACTTGCTCATGTATCTGTTCAAGTACCCATATAGATTTTTGGTCTTGCACAATTATTCTAATCACCTATGTATAGTCAAATTCCTCAGTACAACAAATACTTAAGAAAATATTCTTCCTTATGGTTTATAAAGACCCAAACTCACTAAAATTCATGTAAGTGATGAACTCTACACATGTAATGTATATTTCATGGATGCATGTATGAAATAATTCATGGCCTTCTCAAGAAAATACCCTAGAACATATAATTTATTTCTTAATTATTTATATTCTATTTAGATTTATTATGTTTCAGTTATTATTAATAAATGTGCATGTAAATGATGATCACATGCATGTGTTGTCTCCTTGCATAAACCCAAATGGGTTCTTGACTGTCCAAAATGAAGCATGATATTTTCTATCTTCTTCACAGAAGGAAAATCCTCAAGAACACAGTTTTTCTTCTATATTCACATACTGTATGAAAGAGAGAATGCACTATTAACTATCGTCCTTGTGTAACATGCAACCCTCACAAATAGAATCTTCGTGCTAACAGTATGGATGATTGATGAATAAGATTATTTGTGAAAGTTTATCTTCTCAAGACTACTTCCTTAAGGCTTCATGAAAACAAGTTCTTAAACTTCTCCATGTCATATATTCTCACACACCCGAAGGGGTTCTTGGTAACTTAGTTACTTCATGAAAAATGTGAGTGCGATGTTAAAAAATCAAGAGGCCATGGGATCCTCTTCTCTCTCCATAATAAAAAAGTGATTCACGAGTTCCCTATTTACAAAATAAAAGGATTCATGTTGCTCTATTTTTCTTCATAGAAATTAGATCCTCTCAATATGGTATAAAACTATCTTAGGTTAGAAAATAAGTTTTTATAGGAGAGTTACACCACTTTGTATTTGAGAAACATGAAGTGTTAAGGCTCTGAGAAATATTCCATGTCACGACATATTAAAAAACTCAAATCTTTCAGTGATCCTAAAATTATCCATGCTAAAAAACATGGCATATTCTATTACATGAGTTTGGGTTTTATCATCACATGCATGCAATATGGATCATGTGATTCTTCTTATTCTTAAAGCTTTAACTCCTCCACATATCTAAATGTCCTTTGGAAAATATATTCATATTAGGCCTAATAAAATTCTTTAGATAACCACATGGATAAAAGATAATGATTTCATACATGATGGTTCTCAGCCTCACCCCCTCATAAAATAGATCATAGAAAACCCATGGTGACATCAGGTTCAAACATAGAATGTTATACACGAACTTCGACATATTGGAACACATAGAAGAGAATTTGAGGAAGAAGACACTCACTAGCTCGATCGAATGGTCTATATATATTGGATCATATAATGATTTAAATGTATGTAACTTTTAAAGTATATGAAAATTAACATTGATTACACTTTTCCAAATTAGTTGGCACTTTATTCAATGACTTCTTAACAAGTAAATCCATGCAACTACCACTTCAATCTATGGAATTGGGGATTTCACCTGGATACACTTTCACACACTGAAATGGGGTGCATACAACACACTCTCCTCCAATGTGCTCCACCATGTGTACCCTATGTTCCCTATGTGCTCGATCACTTAGCTATTCTCATCCGTGAACACTATAGGGGAACTATAAAATCCCAACACACCTTCTGTTTCCTGCGGCTGGCCATGCTGACCTGCCTCCCTCATAGTCGACCCTTGGTCCCATATATAGTTGAGGTACATCTTTGGTTGGACAAGGGATAGTTTATTTTTTAATATAAGGACACTAAAAAATACTTATATTTTCTTCTAAGTTTTAAATATAATCTCAATCCATTTCTCACATATCACTTAAACAATAATATTCTTTAATTTATTCATTAAATAACTTTCCTTTTCATGGAAATCTTAAAATCATATTCTTAATCTTCTTCAATATGTTTTCAACATTGTTAAACCACCTTAGATTATGCATTTTCCATTTAATATCATCTCAAAAAATTATCACAATTAACAAGGATAATTTTTTAAGAATGAAATCAAATGACCTAAAATGAATCCATAAATATTATCTACGAATTACCACTTCATCTTCATATTTATATTACCAAATACATATTGATACATCATTGAAAAAAAATGCTTCACTGGGCCCAACAATACCCCCCTTTGTATTTTCTGTTCAACATATCTTCACATATTTAAATGTAAAGATGTGTGTTAAAAACTTCTCCCATTATTGGAAATTAAATTTATAGGGTAAGTGGGGATATTATCATCTCATGATTTTTCCCAATATATGTTATCTACCCTGAATATTTCATAAACACTTCTGATATAGGTATGACATCACATTGTTTTCTTAGAAAAGAGTATTTAGTGAATCAAAATCAAAGTCTACATGGGATAACCTAGTGTAGAAAATAAGAGAGTTATAACCAAGGTTTTCCATTATGTCTATAAAATACCATTTATGTGAATTCATACTCAGAAATTATCAATTCTCATTTTAGGGGATGTTAGTAATCATATTTATCAATAAAATTATAAATCATACACATTTCAGCAAATAAATTGGAAAGTTCAGGTGAAAAAGATAAATCTTCCCATTTGTCTCATTTTTTCATCAACCAAACAATCCTAATTGATTAACATGACTAATAAAATTAAGAATAAGGGATGAAAGTGTGATTTTCATACCTCATCTTCCAATTATATAAATCTATTCATAAGTTTTACATTCACTATGTAATGAAGATTCAACAGCTTCATCTCATCAATGCTCCTCCTCAAGAGATACATCCATATCATTAAATTTCCTACATGATAGTATAAAAACACACGCACACACACACACACACCCAGATATATATATATATATATATATATATATATATATATATATATTATGGGAATAAAGAGGATCCTTCTTATTCTTTAAGAGTAACATTCAGGGTGAGAACTGCCTCCGAGTCAAATTATAATCAACTTTGTGTAGACGACCTTTTTCCACCTCAATGTTTGAATCAATTTTTTTCCTTAAGATTTGTAATGTTTTTCAACTTCCTCTAATTGATTATCTAATTTCAGTTGATTTATCCAAACAACTAGACATTCATTTCTAAAATTCTCTATATTCTTAGAATCTTCACATGACCTACCATTATTTTTCTATTGAAATATATTCCCTTTCATAATATAGGGAATATATCCTAGGAGTCTTAGAATGCACTTATCATATATGTGTCCCATATTATTACATCAACCACAAACCTTTTTAAACATTATTTTTTTAATTGTTAGATTTTATGGGTTTATTATCACACAATTATTTATATGAAAACTTGTTCTCATATATTCAACTTGAATTTTCCTTGATACATGACTATTTCATATAAACGACATGTAATATCAGAAAGAGTAATATTTTTGACCATACCTTTCACAACACCAGTATAAAACACTAAACATAGATATTCCACCTTGATGGGTATTCTGTCCAAGCACATTTTATTAGCGAACTTCTTAAAATTGAGCATTCATTTTCCCATGGGGATGTTATTTTATTAATACTTCTCTTTTTTACCTTTGATGTAGGACATGATATTTTAATTTTATACTATTTCCCCCTTTATTTATCTTTTCTACCCATTAATTGTGGATTTCTATGATTTTCATGAATTGACATGTAATACCAAAATTCTAGAGATTTGTGCCTAAACTTTCAGAAACACAAATAATAGTTTATTAATATCTTTCTCTTATTTTCTAGTGTAGTTTTAAAAAATTTCACATATTGTGAAACTTTATGTTTTTTATTGAATCCACCACTCTTTTGAAATTTATTGGGGGAATATATCTTCATACATATTTTCTTATCTACCCTTAATGTGGTGGGTTGGTTAGTATTTTTCACCATTTATACTTTCCTAGAGTTTGGTTTAATATATGTACCAACACTTGAAATAAAATTCGTATATAAGATAGTGTCTAGTTTGTGGGATAACTTATTATTTTAGGATGTTTCCATTTTATTATATGATCACATCATACTATTATTAAAGTTATTATCCTCAATTTTATACTTGTGTGGAAACATCTCTTTTTACAATAATTTATAAGGTTCTAGACAGTGGTGATTCCTGATTCTTAAATTTAACCTCTATATATAAACACTTTATGTTGAAGGATTTATTCTAAACCTCATTTGGTCTCATATTTTCTTCCCAATCCTCCTTCAGTTTCTTTATTTTTTTCTTTATGTATGTTTCTTTATTCTTGCAAAAAAAATTCTAACTCATTTACCTTGTTAGCATTATCTTATAGTTTTACAGTTTTTAAAAACATAAAAACTTTATGAAACTTTTAAAATACATAAAAATATTATATAAATATAATCACAAATAAATAATTATCTCATTTTTTTAAAATTATTCAATTTCCTCAACATGTTTTCATTTCAAATATAAATTTTTTCATCCATTTATTTCACATTTTTTGTGAGAGTGTTTGATATTCCAATATTCTTATCCAATTCCTATGAAGACCCTAACTTATCATACATAGATATTACATATTAATAGATAAATATTCTTTATATAATATAACTATCCATTCTAGAATTGTATAGGTCTAGTAACTTTGGAAACTTTGATATATAAACAAGTGGGTAATAATTGAACTACATCAGCTCCCACTAAGTTCTTAACTAGAACCCTTCTTGGACACATAATATATAATAAAATACTCATAAAACATGGAAAGGAAACATAATAAAGGGTGAGGTCATATTATTAGTAAGGGTAAATAAGGGAGATATCGATGATCTTATAAGAATAACATGCATATAAGGGTATGATAACATGAGTTTACCATTTGAAAACCATAACCTGCATGTTAAATATTATAATATTGAGTTGTGACATAAATATTAGTAGTTATAAGACATTAATCATAAATTAATAAAATAAAAAGATCCATGAGAACATAATATTGACATAATATATAGATTTATGGTATACAAATAAGCATAAAAAATAATTTCCTTAATAGTCAAGGCTTCACTTCTAGGACTATCATAGTGGATTGATTTCACTCCCTAAACCATCATAATAGTCAAAGTTCACTCCAAATACTATCATATAGGATTGATTTTACTCCCCAAACTATCAAAGCAGTCATGGTTCACTCTCATTACTATTATAGTGGAAAAATACCCTTACCAAACTAGGTACACTTCCCATTATAGTTCTATTTATCTCATGAGATATCAATCTTTACCCAATGCATTAGAGGGAGATATAGGTCTAACCCATCATATAATCCAAAAATATATGTTCAAAAAGATCATAATAAATCCATCATATGATCAATAAAGAAAATAAATTGGTTTCATAAACATACAACATTTCATCCTTTTATCATAACATAAACCATTGAAAAGAAACGGGTTTCATAAATATTTCACCATTTCATGATAATATTACCCATACAGAAGGAACGAGTTTCATAAATATATTTTCATCATAAACATAAAGCATATAGAGAAATAATAAGGATGGTATCATTGGATCATATGCCCAATAAATCTTAAGTAACATCAAAGGATGTCATATTAGATGGAATTTGATTTTAAAATATCACTTGGAAAATTTATTGAGGAAAATATAATTTCCACTTAGAAATAAATTATTTAAAATATATTTTTTCAAAATATAAAAGAAGAAATTTTATTTGAAAATAAAATTGGAAACTTATAAATAAATCTTTAAATACTTCCATGATCATGATGGAAGAAAAATACCATTCATTCCATACACATTAAAATGAATATTCCTTTCACATTTCTGATAAAACTCAAAAGATCCTTGTTCGTAAAATAATAAGAAGATTCATTTTAAAAAATTTAAAAAAATAAAATGAGCTTAAAAATGAATTTTAAAAATATATTTATATTATTAAAAACTTTATTTAAAATATTTTTATAAAATATGTACATGGAATGTAAATGATTTTTTGACTTAAGAGGGAAATAGTCTATTTTTCTTAAAAAAATTATCTTTGAATATTGAGTACTTAAAGAGATTAAAATGAAATAAAAACATGTATTTTCATGAAATAACTATAGTATAATAAAAATCATGAGTTTCTTGATATATATATTATAATAGTTTATCATCATAAAGTTAATCATAAAAAATACTTATAAACAATGATATTGTAACACAAAACCTTTACCTATTTGGAATCTTTTGAATAGTAATACCGATGAAAGAATAAATTTAAATGAAACTTTAAATATCCTGAGAATAAATAAATTCATGATATAAAATTTAAAATGAGTTTTATATACAACTCATTAAATAATATAGGTTCATAATAAAACATATGTCCCAAAGAAGAAAATTTGAAACAAAAATCCCTTACATCAAGTCATGAATTTCTTCATACATTTAAAAAAATATTTTATAGTAAATAAAAGTTTATTATAAATATATTACATAACCATACTCATATATTTAATATCATATATTATTTACTAATTAACTTTTATCACCTGTTTATTAATAATTATTTTTTAAAATCACTGTTTCAGGTAATAATTACTTTGTTTTTCATGTATGTTTTCGTTCGGCTGTTTTGGTCCTTGTGATTTTATTATAGTTAATCATATTTTATAATAAAAATAATGATATAAATATAATATATATTCATTATATAAATATTTAGAGTCATACATTAAGGTTAGAAATAAAAAAATGGATTACACTCTTCATAGAGATGGTAAGTCGTACGTACGCCTGAACACTGTTTCCATTTTTTTGACAGATGGAATAAAAAAAAGATGAATATTAATTCAAATTAAAAAAATCATTTTTATATCATAGAGATAATATATATTCATTAAATATACCCTTATTACAATCCATGTCAAAATGAAATGAAAAACGCATTGCATCGCTTTGTGGAGGCGATAGTCCACATACAAACAAGCAATGTTATTATTTTACAATAGATTGGGAGGTAAGAAGTAATATGTGATATTATAATTAAAAAAGTATAATTATTTCATAAATATCATTTAATTTTCTTAAACCCATCATTATATCCTATTGTGAGAGGCAATGATGGAAGATATTCTACATTAGTTCTTGAGGCAGTATTCCACCATACACACGATCGACGATTTTATTTCCTATTTGGTATAAGATGAGATGGATGTAGGTTATGCCAATAAAATAAGAAAATGTTATTATATGGGATATATTTATGTTTTTATATCTTCATAGACGAATAATATTTTAATTATGTGTAAGAAGAAATGAAATGATAATGCATAGTTAAGAGCTATACCTCTTCTTTGGAGAGCCTCATTAGGTTTATACCTAAAGCCTTCTTAAGAGGATTTCCTAATAAAATTAATGACTCTAGAAAGTGGTAAGAGAGGTATTGAATGATTGTTTTCAGGTATTTTCTGATACCATAGGATATTTTAGTGTTTATAAGATAATATAAGAAATTTCCTTTTATAAGTGGGAAAAAGGAACCCACTTGGAAACTACATGGAAAATTCCCAAAAGAATCCAAAATGATAAAGTGATTCCAAAGGAAAATGCTTCTAAATGAACATGTATTAAAATTTGGGATAGGATAATGTTGAAATATAGATATAAAATATGATTTAGACAAGTTTCCTTGGAAAACTTACCCTTATATTTTTAGTTAAACCCCATAGTAAACAAGTTTTAACCTTAACCGCAATAATTACTTTTTACAGTTTTTAATATTCATTATGGCCAAAAATTAAGTAAAAATTATTATATAAACTAAATTATTCTGATTAAAAAATATATAATCCATTTTTATAAGTTAAAATCACAAAAGTGGGAGAATTTAATTTTAAATTGAACCAATAAATGTGATGAAAAAATAGTTTTCCAAAGAAAACATTTCCATAAGTTTAAAAAGTTTTTAGATAAAAATTGAACATAATATTGGTTATAATGAGATAAATTTTATTAATTTTATGATAATAGAAATAATTTAAATAAATTTTATGTTTTAAACTATTTAATCAAAAAATATTTTTTTTAACAAAAATCATTATTTTTCACTATTCATCGAAAAATTAATCTTTTTAGAAAATTATCAAAAATACACTATAATATAATTATAACATGTTGATTTAAAAACTTAATTTTATTTTTTTGAATAGATTTTCTAAAATTGGAAAAAATTAATTTTTTTATTTGTTCACAAAAATAAATGAAAGTCATTTTTTTGAGAAAAAATGTATTTTTCAAAGCATATAAAAAATTACTAAAAATTAAGAACTTATTTATCATTATATTTTCTTTAACTAAAAACTTTATAATTAATTTTAAAAATGTGATTATTCCTATTCAAACCACAAATTTTTACTACCTGTTCATGTTTAAAAAATAATATTAATAGTATATAACAATTTGTTAAAACTAGATGTTGCTCGTAACGTAAGCTATCAAAAAAATTAAATTTATTCGATTTTTTTTCATAAAATATTTGGTTTTTACAATTACTCTTACATATAACAGTCCACTTTTTCTAGTTGTAATTTATCATCTTGAAGTCCCTTGAAAATTCCAACAACACAATGTACCAATTCTTTAGGAACCTTCTTTTATATGTTTGATGAATTTAGAATAAGGATCACTAAATGATACATCAACATCACAGAATGAGAAAAATTAATCAAAAGAATAATGATAAATATAATTAATACAACATATAAAACTTTTATTACCTTCATCTAGTAGTTTATCCATATTTACTACAAGATTCTTGTTCAACTTCCTTACCTGTTTCTTATTTCTATTCTTTTGAGTCTCAGTAGAAATATCCAAATTAGTATCCTTATAAGTAGATTATATTTATATAACTAATGTTTCTCACTAATTTCCTAAAATATAAAATTTATAAATACCCACTTGAATCTTTAGAGGGAACCTACACTCTGATACCACTTGTAGAGCCCATGTTGAATTAACCACTAAGTGGGGTTGAATCAGTGGTTTACTTTTATGAATTATTTTACTTAGAATTTAACCCCTTGAACTTGTTAAGGTTCATGATTTATATAGTGATATCTAAAAATATCACCTCATATATAAGAATGATAATAGATATCACATCACATGATATGTACAAGGTTAAGGTAAAAGGAAGACTCTTTTTAATGTTGGTTATACCCCAAAACATGGGTTCTCCACTATAATATTTTTATAAATTACAATTGTTGATAAAAAATCACACCTTATCTTAACTTATGAATCCAAACATGTGGATATTTATACATCATCCCATAGTGTTACAAGTATCTACACTGGCCTACTCTAGAATCCACACTAGAGACTTATCCCTCTTTCAACTCCAACTAAAAGACTTCTTATACTCTTGGATCCAACCAAGAGACTTCCAATGCTCCCAACTCCAACTAATATATTTCTAATTTTTCCATCTCTAATCAAAATATTCTAAATTTATTCAAGGTTTTATCCACTACAGGATGATATTTTCATATTCCTCCATGAGATCATTGAATCACACTTTCTGGTGTCCCAGTTCAAGTACCTTTGTAGCTTATTGGTCTTTATAAATTATTATAATAACCTATGGATAATCAGTTACCTCAGTGTAAAAATGTTTGGGAAACAATTATTCCTTATTATTTATAAATATCCAACCTTACTAAAATGTGTTCAAGTGATGCATGCAATATATGCAATGGATATTGAATGTAGTACTAAATGTTCATGCATGTATGAAACAATGCATGGACTTCTCAATCAAAAAACCTATCACAAATAATTTATTATTTTATTATTTATATTATGTTTAGATTTATTATGTTTCATTTATTCTTAATCAATGTTCATGTATATTATGATCACATGCATCTGTTATCACCTTGCACAAACCTGGGTGGGTTCATAATCCTATAAACTAAAGCATGATATTTGTTGTATTATTCACATTTGGATAATCATCAATCACGTGGGTTATATTATTTATTCAAATACTACATAAAAGAGTGCATGCACTCTTAAATATCATCCTTGTATAACACATGGAGTTTTCAAATAAAACCTTTGTGTTAAAAGTATGGATGATTGATTTCTATTATTTTTCATACAATTTTATCTCCTCAAAACTACTACCTTAAGGCTTCATGTAAACCAATTCTTAAACTTATTCATGTAAGATATTTATGAACGCCAAAAGTGGTTTATGGTATCACAGTTACTTCAGAAAACCCTTGAGTGTGAGGTTCAAAAATCAAGAGCCTGTGGGATTCTCTTCTCTTTGTGCAAGAATAGAGTGCTTTATGGGTTTCCTCTTTGTGAAATAGGAGGATTCATAGTTCTCTATTTTTTTTAGAAAAACAAGATCCTCTCAATATGGAAGAAAACAATCTTGTTTTGGAAGCTTGGTATTTATAGGTGAGTTTTGACACCATTGATCTAAGAAAAATTCCATGTTGAGGCTTCAAGAAATATGATGTTTCATGACATATTAAAACACCTAAATATTTTAAGGATCCTAAAATTATCTATGCTAAAAAACTTGGTGTCTTCGATTATGATAGTTTTAATTTTCTATTCACATTCATTAAATATAGATAACATGCTTATACTCATTATAAAATCTTGAAATCCTCTATATATCTGAATGGAATTCTACATCTACTTCTGCATTCGAATAAATAATATTCTTTCTGCATGCATGAAAGATTAATATTGTATACATGATGGTTATTAACCTCATCACCACATAAAATAGATCACAAAATACCCATGTATACCTTATGCTTGATCATCTAATGTTTGTAATGAATTCAAAAATACTATAACACATGGATAAGTCTTTAAGAAAGAAGACACTCACTAGATCGATCTAATGGTCTAGATTTCTTGGATAGAATATCAGTTGAAATTTCTATAACTTTTAAATTGGAGAAATAGTAACATGACTTTCACTATCCCACATTAGTTGGAACTTTAGTTGAGAGATTTATAATAAGTAAAGTTTCACCCCTACCACTTTGATCCATGACACCTGGGTTGACACATGTATACAATTTAACACACTTAAACAGGGCGTCGTCTACACACATTCTCCCAATGTGCACCATGGTGCATTCCCTATATTCCCTACACACCCATTCACTCACCCATGCTCCTCTGTGTGCACTATTCAGTCACTATACAAGCCCAACACTCCTTCTATCACCTGTGGCTGGCCATGCTGACCTGCCTCCCATGTGGTCGACCCCCCGGTTCCATAAGTGGTCAAGGTGGTTCCTTGGTTAGCCAAGGGATGACCCATTTTTTAATATAAGGCCACTCAAAAAAATATTTCAATGATATTATAAGTATAAAATATAATTTCAATCCATTTCTCACCTATCACCAAAATGGACCTTTTCTTTAATTACTTCATGAAATAAATTTATTTTACGAGGAAATCTTCAAACATCTTATTTATCTCCTTTAATATGTTTTCAACATTGTGTAACCTCATTATCACATGTATTTTCCATTTATGATTATCTCTAACAATAATCAAAATTAACAAGGTTAATTTCTCAAGAATGAAATTCAATGCCATCAAATGATCCGTAACAATTCAATAAGTATCCCCACTCCATATTCATATTTAATTTTCCAAACACATATTGACACATCACTGACACAATTTCAATACAAGTCCTAATTGATATAATTAAAATAAAATGATTATACATAAATATTTTATTGATAAATGGTTAATAACATAATTAAAAACTACTTCATATTAGAAAGAAATGTTAAAGTATAAAATATTAAAAAATTATTCATAAAAACAAAAACCCCTTAATCGTATATTAAATTATACTAAGTCTTTCATTAATTGATTAATAATGAAACCATATAACTACATGCTTATAATTTAATATTCTAGAAACTTAAATTTATTGGGGATTTATCATAAGGTTTTTGGGAATAATTAACCAAAATGGTATTTAATTTAACAATAATATTTTATTCAATAAAAATTTAGTGGTAGGTGTTGAGGAATTTTGATTTAGGACTTCTAGATTAGAGAGTCTACTCAATGGAATAAGTAACTAAAATCCCACACTTGGAAGGAATTTCTACCTATAAACCTTATTAAAATTTTCATGTCCATAGTATAGATTATAAGGAGGTAAATATGGATCCTTGCCACTATAATTTCTAAGTGATAGGATAATCTAAGTTCATTTGTTAACACTATTTGAACTTGATAAAATAGTGAGAGACTTAATAAAATAATTAAATTATTTCATCACACTTATTTTGTAATAAAGTAAAGTAATAATCATCTATTTTAATTATTTTATAAAAATAGAGAGAAAAACCATGAAAACACTTCTACCATTCCTTTACTCAGGGAATTTACTCATGGTAAAATATTTCTTGGAGTGGTATAGATGTTTTATACTGCTTTACTATCAAATAATTTGTACTATGTGTTAGAAATCACTAAACCTAATCATCTTCCCCCAATATGAGGTAAAAAGGATGTCTATAGAAGATATATATAGGGTGATTCCTCTATGAAATCGTATCTTCTATCTCTCTAGAAGAATAAATATATGCTTAAAGATAAATTATATTATCCACATATTATTTTAGTGTAAACTAAAATGGTGTGTGTTGGGGGGGGGGGTGCTTAGCTTATGTATTCAAGTATTAAATTACATTTTTTTTAAAGTTGATATTCAATTTGTATAAGATATTATCTATGAATATCATGTTATCATCCTTACCACCAAGGTTATCCTTATTCACCCACTTATGGATAAACAATATAGATAAACTGCTCATAAATCCTTTTATCTATACTTCACCTAGAAAATAAGTTTTTATGGAAACTTTTTACTCAATTTTTATAGTGTTAAGAATTAATTTAAAGGTTGAAAAGACTATGGGATTTTAAATCCAATGGTTTCCATAAAATTTCTTACAAAGATATAAATGATTTAAAGGGGGTGAAATGGATAAAAGACTATTTACTTATTATATAGAAAGTAATAATTATTGAAATAATTTAAATAAATTAAAGTATAAGTTGTTATAAAATTTTGTAATGTTCATCATTGAATATAATATTTTTATTAGAATCATTAGGAATTAAATATAATATGTTCTCATTTGAGAACTAAGAAAGTTTAAAAATATTATAAGAAGTAGGGTGAATTCTCCTAGAGGCTGAGAAAGGGTGATTTCTATATCAATAGTGAGAATAAAAAACTTATAAATTTCTATAATTAATTGATTTGATCATTTTTTATGTGTTACCAATACATTTATCTCATTGTCCATCTAGAACCTAATAGTCCCGTAACTCTGGAATCATAAATAATCATTGCAATGAATGATGAATATAAAATATAAGACTATTACCAGACTGTGGAAAGATAATTCTCTATCAAATAAAATTGAAATTAGTTGACTTGTTTATATCAAAAATAATTTTTAGTCTCTATTAAGTTAAGATACTAGGTATATTAGAAAACTAATTATCTTGTTTTAGATAAAAAAACCTTTAGAAATAAATGTACAACACAAATCTTTTAGAGTTAGTTCAAAATTCCATCTAAAATATTCTAAAGATATTAGATTATTCTTATATATATTTAAGTATAACTATCAATGGATGCTCACACATACTATAAAGAAAATTCAAGAAATAAATTGGCATAGGGGATTGAACCCAAAACCACACCCTAGACCCCATACCCCTTGTACCACCCTATGACCACACCACTATATGTTAATTCTTATACTTCCTGAGGTTCCTTCAAAAATTATAAATTCCTAGTGAAGTAAATTAATGAACTTGTTAAAGATTGAGGAAACTTTGAGATGGATTGTCAGTTAATATCCCATCCAATTAATCATTTATCATACATTTAGAATAAAGGTTTTCCAAAAATCCCATTTCCTTATATAAATCAATATAATTATGGTAGTAAAAGGAAAATCAATGATAATTATTATATATATTTAAAAAATTCCACAATTTCTTCCAAAAGATGTTTTGAAAATAGAAGTTAAACAAAAAACCAGATGATATCTATTTTTACTAATGGGTATCATATCAATTTTTATATGATAAGAATATATTAGGGAACAAACTTATGTTTTTGTTGGAAACTTTTTGTTAAAATATGGTTTTAATTACAAAAAAACACCAAACACTTAGTGTATATTAGTTAATAATTTTATAGCCACAAATGATATTAACATCTAGTCAAGAATGACTATATTCCTACAGAGGAAACCTATCTATTTAAGGATAGTCGACCATACATAACATGTATGGTTAAAGGCTCTATTTGCAGTTGAGTTTTCATAGGAATGTTGGAATCCACTAAGTTCAGTGTGGGGAGTAGTGAAAGAGACACATACAGTGTATGAAGTCATAACCAAAGAGGTGGTTTATATTCATCATGATGGATAATACTTAAATTATTCATTAAAAATAAATATCCCTAAAAATAATCAGTAAATTAAAACATGAAATGGTTAAAAAGTATGTATGAATTCAATTAATGGATTCCATGTATCAATATTCAAGGATTCCATGTTTTGAATGTCTATAAGACATGTCATTTCTTGTGAGTATTTATAATAACCTAGTTTTTTTACACAGGTATGGATACTTTTACTTTTTGTCTTGTCCTATTTTATAGACCAAATATGAATTCTTAATGAGTTAATGAAGGTCTTAGGGATGTTTTAGGATTTTTCAGAGCTCAAAACCTAGATTTTTGGGAGAAAAATTCATGTCGCATGGTTTGAATAAACTATATGAGTAAGGGTGAACAATTAGTTTTGACTATGGGGTTCTAGAAAATGAGTTGTAATAGAGCACACAATTTATATAAATGTGTGATTTGGGGTACACGAACATGAAAAAACTACAAACCAAATTATAGAGGGGGTTTTCATGGTTATCACATTGTTTCCCTAACTATGTTCCCTAAAAGGGAACAACCCCCCTTCCTATAGCTGACCATGCACAGTTGGCACACGATTTAGAAAATAGTGTGGCCAAACCATAAGATCTAGTTTTTTGGGTGAAATGATCATTTTTCACTTAATATTATTTTAAACCAAATTCTTTCTCCCCTAGATCATTATAGTAAATAACCACCCCTTCCTTGAGACTTTGGAGCTTCTTTAATAGCATTTGATCCTAGTTTTCCATTCGATCATCATTTGTCTCATTGGATTTTAATCTATAGGTAATCTATTCCTTTTTAGTCCTTCATCATTCTTCTTCCTATCAATGATGCTATTTGGATATAGGCTCATCTGACCCAATTTTAGGGAATTGATCCATTATTCAGATATATTATAATCTAGGATAAACTAGAGGATAATACTCGATGAGGAGATTCATACCATTATGAGGTAGGTGGTCTATAACTCATCCCTCAAGTTTCATCATTTTATAAATTTCTATGCGTTCATTATGATTTCATCAATCATCGACTCTTTAATTAATGTGACTTTCTTTTAGTTCTTATAACTGTATTCTAAGACCCATGTCATATATGTGATTCAACATTGGTGGTTATGTCTACAACACCGACCAACCCAATTAGTGTTTTACCATAGTTTATGCTATTGAGGTTATTATGTTTATTGCACCACTATTCTGGTGAACTTCCACTTGACCTTGTTAAGGGTAAGTGTCCAATTAAATCAATTAATTGAGAGCGTATTGTACCTTGTATGATTTTTTACTTAAAACACTTATGGTAAGTGATTCGACTTTATTAATCAATTTTAAATGGAATTGGAAAGTATATTGTATTTATATGACTTGGCATAATTTAATGGAAATTGAATGGATTGTTTTCACATCCGTAGAACTCATTTCCATGTTTAATGGAATCTATCTAAGTGAACCATATAAAATCATTATGAATTTAATTAATTAGTTAAACAGTTGCATGCCAGTTGCCTCATAACACTAATGAAAGGTAATAACTTGAACCTTATGATTTATTAAATGCCTTGATAATTATATGGCCTAACTAATTAAATGAATTAAATGTAAGTTTCCCTGTATATATACCTTGACGTAATTATAAGGATGGTCAGACTTGAGTTAGATTTTTGGATTCCAGAGGGAATACCTTGAACCATATTAAATCATTATGACTTTAATGAATTAGTTAACTAGTTTCATGTCCAGTCGCCTTGTCACACTAATGAAAGAAAATGAATTGAAACTTATGACTTATTAAATGTGATGAGAATTATATGGACTAAATAATTAAATGAATTTAATCTATGTATCCCTGTATATGGAACTTGATGTCATTATAGGGATGGTCAAACTCAAGTTATATTTTTGGATTCCTGAGGGAATGCCTTGAGCACTCATGGATGCCATTCTGATTCAAGGATGTCATTTTCCTTGGTTGAGACTAACCTTAGAACCCAATCCCCATCTATCAGTGTATTCCCGGTATGACACTTTAGGATCCATCATTTACTATTATAGGATTCCTTGGATACACTCCTTGGATTCAGCATGGATTCCATAGACATGAGGTGCCTTGGTTACATCCTTGAACCTAGCCATTATTTATCCCGTTTTACCTAGTACGCATTCCTTATACTTGGTTATATCATCACAATTGTGGAATTAATTTGATGATGATACTTGGATTACACTTTTACCCTTGATCCAGGTTGTAGTTATTACTAAGTTGGCAACCCTTGAGGTCTTGGATGCCTTAGTTATTACCATGGATCCCTTTCATTATTAATATCAATACAAGTTGATTTGTATGTCTTGGAACCTTTACTATTGCTTCCATGAGGTGATATCAGTGTTGGATATGCCTCAAGTGACTTAAATATATGAACTAGAACTTAAATTAATTAATGAATTGGTTAATTATTTATACACCAGCTGAGGGATGAAGTAGGTACTTGGGTATTTACATTACTATACTAATTTAGTTTTATGTATACATGCTTGTACACTGTTTCAATTTATATTACATAGACTAGATGTTATAGAATCCGTTGGTGGTGGCCTATTGATATTTATCTCACAACCTATCTGAGCACCATTGGTACCCAGGCAGACTATATGTATGTAGGTGTTGAAAAAGGGAAGCATATCACTTAAGAAAATTGATTTCTTGATTTCTTAGGATGGAGATGGTAACAGATGACCAATTTGGATCTCAGGATGCTGGGGATAGTTTTTGGATTCATTTTTGGTAATTTTGTATAACATGTGTTTTTTATACTTTATATGCATGTTTTCCAGATTTATAGGGACATGAAATATATCATCATTATATTTTTTATTTTATATCAGCTGTACTTGTTGTATTATTATTCTTATTTTCTTCTACTATTCCATATACTTACTTATATTTCTTTCACTACTTATATACTATTATATTATATTCATCCAATGTAATATACTATGTTAATGATGGCATAGTATTCCCATAGACACACCCTAGGCCCTCAATTCAAGTTAGCAGCCTCTAGAGTTCAGGGAGATGCGCTTGAGTCCATGTGAACAACTAGGCATGTGGCACTTCTAAATGGCATTCAAGTTTGGGATGTCACAAAGTGGTATTAGAGAATTTACTTTCTCAATTTACTTTTTTGAAATAAATATTGGATATTAGGAACACATGGAACTAGGTTATAAGTTGTTCTTGGGCATTGCAAACCCATGATCGGGATAAAATCCGAGTTTCCTAAATTATAATTGTTGTTATATTTATACTTATTATTATTGATTTCATTTCATTGCTGAGTGAAACACATTCTATGTGGTGTTTATTATTATTATTATGATTTAGTATTGTGTTTATTACTTTTGCTAATGATATAAATGCAAGTACCATTGTCACATGCATCATCATAGGCACATAGAATTCACATTCCATGAATGTTTTCTGCCATATAGGTTCATTTCATTGCTTTCATTTTCTTAATATTCCTGTGATTGTTTAGTGAGACTTATTTGTATAGATATACTTGTGTGGAACCTTCGCTATAATTGAGTGATTGTTGGTTTCAATCCATGAGGTGTTATAGGCCCTCATGGGTTTGAATTTTTAAATTACTAAGTCGATCCATTAGATTAAAATTAAATGAGTGTTGTTTTCAGTGATAAGGTGTATGGGACCTGATTCACTGGGAATAGAGATCCATTCAGTATGAACTGTGATATTTATAAATGAGAAAATACAAATTTTAAAGTGGAACATGACTCATTAAGTGAATTAGTTTCCAGTAAACGACGAGGAAAATAACTATTTACCTATCATCTATTAAAACCCTTGAAATTTATACTTGAGAACTTACCAATACCTAGCCTTATAAGTAGGTAGTTAGGGTAGTATACTCTAGGTAGTGAAATTATATCTAAGTTCATATTATTATAATGTTGTAATCTATCTAATTTAATCTTATTCTGAGGCATGTGATTGGAATTTTTAGACCAATGACACCATGATGTCCTCGTATCTTGCACTATGAGTGTGGAAATTACCACACTCCATACATGGTGGGCCCGAAGATTACAGTCTTAACTGCAAGAGTTCCAATTGAGGAACCACCTACTATACTTGATCTGTGCACCAATTCTTAGATTTTTGATAGTATCCTAAATCTGACGCAGTCTATGCAAGGTGCTCCATGACCTGTACCTACGATGTATGATCTAACCCGTGATTTTTAGCAGCAAAATCCTCATACTTTCTCGGGGGATGGAGGTCTACAAGCTACTGAGTCTTGGATATAGGAAACCTTGTCTATAATTGAGTATCTAGATATGACTCCATAGTGGATGGTTAATCTTTCTATTTACATGCTGCATGATTTGGAAAAGCCTTGGTGAGATGTGATTACCCAAGATGGTAGCCATCAGGGCATGGTATGGGATGATTTCTGGACTAATTTCTATGACTAATTCATTCCTTATATACTGATAGATAACTGATCTAGAGATTCCATGCATCTTGAGTAGGGCTCTATTTCATTAATGGAGTATTCATTGAATTTCACTGAGTTACAACGCTTTGCACCACTTCTAGATGGCGATGAGCATTCTCATGATATAAGTTTCGAGGATAGGATTCAGTATGAAATCTGGACTTAGGTGAATTTCTTTCTCCTATATAATGTTTTTGAAAATAGTCAATTAGGATCTTATCACTGAGTACAACCCGAGGGATAAAGACAGTACCAGGTATACAGGACCAGTTCCAAAGAAGGCCAATAGTTCTTCCGATGGAAGAAAGTGATCCTTCAAGGTTTCTTAGTAGCATAGTGGAAACCATAGTACCATTTATAGTAACTCCATGGTGTGTCATTAGTGTGTATGATATGGGATATTGAAGCCTTAGTGTGATAGAGACCCTCTAGAGTTTCGGGCTTGTAGCTGTATGGGAAATATTCAAAGATTCCATCAGAAATTTCCATCATCTTCTATTGGAAGAGGTTCTGCACCAAATCCACCTTCAGGGGAAGGTTATTTTATACCATATAAGGTGGGGAGTTTGAGTAGCACTGACAGGACTAGACAAGATGAGGTCATGGACATAGTAGCGAGACTCCTGATCACCAGTAGTGTCAACATTGTGATTTTGATCGTGGTAGTCCAACTGATGCATAAGGTCGTGGGTTAGGTCAGTTGCATGCATTGCATCCAATACATGATGATAAGTTTGCAGGAACATCTATAGTATGAGGTACTATTATATTGTCCTCCACTATAGTATATTCTTTATTTGATACAGGTGATTCAACCTCCTTCATATCTTTATCTATCAGGGAAAGTCTCAGGCTGGAAATATAGTATTACTACAGTGTAATGACCTTAAATAAATTGTTGGGGGTATGGTTAGAGGGAATACAGCAAATTAGGAACTGTTCCCTTGAGGCAGGCAGTTACCCTTTATTATCATGATGGAGAGCTTAAATTTCATTCTAGGGATGGATTGGTTGATTATGTATCATGAATTTGTATATTGATTTCACCTAATGGTATCGTTTACATCACCATAGTGAATAAATTATCTACAAAAAGGTAAAAGAGATGTCTAGGATAGTATAGATGGACTAGAGAATCATGGGATAAGTGGAGTGACCAACCAGATTGGCGACCTCTTTATGGAGAATCAGGGTTTACTTCAGGTTGAATTCCATTCAACAGTAGATCTTTTTAGGTATTTCTTTCCTGATGATTTTTCTAGATTACCTTCTTAGATATAGGTATAGTTTACAATAAATCTTGTTCTAGGAGAATATAAAGTGTCCATTAATCCATACTAGATGGAACCTGCCGAGTTCTAGGAGCTCAAGAGGTAGTTAGAGGATTTGGGGCCAATGGTTTTATACGGATTAACACTTCCTCTTAGGGTTCACCCATGCTTTTCACCAAGAAGGAATATGTGACCTTTAGTCTATTATTATATTATAGATAGTTGAACCACATTACAGTCAAGATCCAGTATACATGGCCTCACATAGATGATTGATTTGACCATATCTGAGGGCTAGGGTGTTTTCAAAAATTAACCTAAGATTGGGATGTCATCAGGAGCGAGTCAGGCCATCAGAAATACCTCTTAAATTTTTTTAGTTGGTATGGTCTATGTTATTACCTATTTATACCATTTTTTTATGAATGCACCATCATTTTCATGCCTTTGATGAATTGGGTGTTCCACCCCTATCAGGATTCTCTTATTTTGGTCTTTGTGGATGAAATCTTGGTGTACTCTCACACTCGTAGAAACCATGCTAAGAACTTTGATATCATTCTAAGTATATTTATAGAGAATTATATTTATGAAAATATTTATAATAAACACTTATGGATAAAAAAAGTTCACTTCTTGGGTCATATCATCTTGGAATCAAGAGTATCTGTTGACCTAGAGAAGGTGAGTGTTGTGGTTTCCTGGGAGCAACCCAAGAAAATGTTTGATATATGGAGTTTCTTAGGGATGTATTATTACTATAATAATTTCATACATGAATTTTCATGCCTTTATGTTCCTCTTACTGGTCTTAAAAAAAGGTTTTTAAGTTCCTGTGTTCAGAAGAATGCGAGAAATCCTTTCAGGAGATGAAAGGGAGGCTTGTATCGACATCGATTCTGATTCTGCCATATATTGGAAGAGGATATACTATGTTTTTTGATGAATCAAGAATTGGCCTATGAGTAGTGCTAGTGTAGTATTAAAGAGTCATTGCGTACAAATCTCAACAGTTGAGTCCTCATAAGATAAATTACTCAATGCATGACCTTGATTTAGTAGAAGTTGTCCATTCCTTACACTGTTGAAGATACTATCTATTTGGTGAGTGATTTTTGGTGTATACAGATCATAAAATCATCAAATATATATTTACATAGCATGAATTTAATCTTAGATAGTTAATATGGGTTTAATATCATCAGTCCTTCAATTTTGATCTTTTCTATACACCTGGAAAGTGAAATTTCGTTGCTGATACACTGAGATGAAAAGCTAAGGCATGGGCCATACAGGAAGCTAGTGATGAATGGAAATTTATGGCCCTCTTTTATAAGTTTAATCTTGAGTTTCATGAAAGTCATGACAAGTCTTATCTCTCACCTTTGACAGTTACCACTTCCCTCCTTGAGAAGGTGAAGAGTAAGAAATTTTCAGATCTGAAGGGATTAGTTCTCAATGATAGTATTTCAAGAGATGTCCCGCCTATGAATTGGTCAATGGATAGAGATGACATCCTTTTTATTCATGTATGTGTCTGGGTTCCTATAAATATGAGGGAGGTAGTGATATTTTATGGGTAGTTACTAACTGACTGATGAAAGTAGCCCATTTCCATCCTATCTGGGAGATTTTCTCAGTTGATGAGTTGGGAAGATTGTATGTTCGAGAAATAATTCAACAAGATGGGGCCCCTAATACTATTTTTAGGTAGTTATTCCCATTTCAAGTCATGATTTTGGTAGTGGTTTCATAAGGATATGGGTACACAGGTACTTCTGAGCACAACCTTTCACCCTCATAAAAAATGGACACATAGAACGAATAATACAAGTTCGAGAGGAAATTTTATGAGCATGCATAATTTATTTCAATGGTTCTTAATGATAAACATTTTTATATCATTTTGTTTTCCTATAACAATATATTTCAGGTGAATATTCAAATGGATACTTTTCAGTCCTTATATGGTAGGTCGTTCTATTCACACCTATGTTGGTTAGAGGCATGAGAGGAAACCTTACGAGGTCCTCGTCTTGTTCAAGAGACTTTAGTGTAGGTTCATCTGATTAGGAAGTGTATGTCTACTGATTAACATAGATAACAATATTATGCTGATCTCCATGAAAGACCTTTAGAGTTCGAGGTTGGAGATCATTCTTTCCTACAGGTATTACCCAGGCTAGGGAATATATGGATATAGAGGCAAGAGAAGCTGTCACCTCATTATGTAGGTCCATTTGAGATCTTGTAGTGTGTCAAGCCAATATCCTATTGGTTTATACTACCTTAGAGTTACCATTCCATGCACGACGTCTTCCATGCATCAGAACTTCTCCAACATCATGCTAATCTATCCTACACTTTTTATCCCGAGGAAGTTGACTTGGACGTTGATGCTTTATCTGAGAAGCATTGTAACACCCTGATATTTTATGAGAAGTATATTTTTTTTATGTCTTATGTTATACGCAACATCAAAGGAATCTTTCATGGCACACAACACTAGCTTGGCTTGCGTTACACGCAATCACAACCTTCCTCGATTGCGCGTGTAGTACGCAATACGGAGTTCCACTAAATAACGATATATTATTATAATATTATAAACTAGTCGTTATGAATAGTATCAACTGAATTTTAAATTTTATAACATTATTATTCATCTTACAAATTTTCTAGAACATGTTATGAGAACAAAATAAATTTTTCTGGTAAAATAAGTATTTTTCAAAAAATGCAGTTTTGCCAACTTTTGATGGCGCACCCACTTTAAATCTAGTTTTTGACATGTTTATAAGTTCAATTTGACAAAATAAAATTTTTCTTTAGAATAAAGATATAAAAATTTACTTTGGATAAAATTTTCATATTATTCTGATAACTTTCATATTTTAATAAATAGTAAAAACACGCTATATTTTAATTAAAAACACTTTTTTTCATCGCAATAATTTATATGGATAAATTATAATATTTAATGATTTTAAAGTATAAATAGAATATATTTTTACCATTTAATATAATTTATGTCATTAGAATTAATTTTACATTGAATTCATAGGTAAAAACATTTCAATTTTTGGCAATGTTTTAAGTTTTAAAAACCTGTTTGCTTAACAGCGGGATTAATTTTAAATTAATTACTGAAACTTATGTGTTTTGAATTTTGAAAAATGGATTCCATATTTGGATTAAGTGGGTCCAAATTATGTTAATAGGTTACTTTTTTTTGAGATTATGAATAGTAACTACGGTGATTTTTATTTACTGCAGTTAAAGGTAAATCGAGTAATTAAGGGTAAATATAAGATTATAAAATTACCCTAACACTTTCCAAAATCCTATTGGATGAATAAAAGTAGACCCATATCACCTAATTGTCGGACTAGATTCATTTCATGGACTTTTGACCACAAAATAATATAATTATTATTAAAACCAAAGAAAGTGACAACATGTCACTCTCTTAAATCTTATAAGTATAATAATTTTAATTTAGTGATAAACTTCATGAAACTTCGAACATGAATAGTCTACATAATCTAATAAAATTATCTACATTATATGAATTTATTTATAATTTTTAGAGATTAAATAATTATCATTAATTATGACACAATAGTGATGTTGAAATTATTTTATTGATTGAAATATCAAATAAATTATTTTAAAAGTATTAAAATAAATATTATATGAACTATTTAATGTGATCCACTAATTTTTTAGAAAAAAATGACATGTTATGAATCTATTAAATATTTTAGTTCGAACATATCTTATGTATATATTTTATTTAAACTCAAATAAATGAATAGTGTCAAAATTGACACCACTGTTAATTTATAGAAATTACATATTATAAAATTGTTTAAAAATTACAAAAATATTTAAAAATTGTAAATTAAAATATATATGGTCTAAAATGTAATAAAGTATACAATTATGGACAATTAACAACATATAAGTAATTATTTATAATGATTTAAAATTTAGAATATTATTACCACAAATAAAATTAAATAGATTATATAAGGATAAATCATGTTGATAATGTTTAAAATAAATTCCCAACTTGTCTAAATTTTATTGTATGATGAGATTACAACCCTATATCATCTAATATTCGGATATGAGTCATTTTTGGAGGTTTTTAAGAGGGGTTGGAATTTATTATAAATTAATATTTCTTGTAATTCTAAAGGTTCCCCTCTCCTCCCTTATAAAAGGGAACCTCCTCTCTCTCCTCCTCTCACCACTTTGAGCCTTAAATCTCGGCCAACCCCTACCAATTTCTCTTATCCACTTCCCTATAAACATCCTAGAGGTCCTGGTCTTCTTCAAAGACCAATCTTAGTGCCCTAAGAGAAGATTTCAAAGAGGCGTGTCGAAGAAGAGGTAATATCCGTTACCAATTCTTTCAAATTTATTTCTTCTTCTACTTCTTATTATTTTTTTGTTTCATTATGAAGTAATAACATCAGTATAACTCATATACTGATACGTTATTATAAATATGAAACAATCCTATTTCACCTTCTATCTATCCTATGGAAAATGAAATCACCGCGCATGCGTACGTACGTAATACCGTCTCCACGCCGTGGTGTAATCTGTTTTCCACCACCACCTTACTTGGATGGGTATAATGGTGAAAATAATAACTATATATGATTATTGTAAAGTGATATTGATTCTGAAATAGTATACATACACTTCAATACAATTCCATGATCATTGGAACGATATCATCGCTCGTGCGTACGTACGACCTACCGTCTCCACGATGTGATGCGACTCGTTCTACATGATCTTCATTGAATAATGATTATATAAATGAATTGAATGAGTAAATATGATATATATTACACTAATAATATTATGGAAATTAGTTATCTATAACATAAAAAGAATAATAATAATTTATTCGACAAAACACACATAAGAACATAAAGAAATAAACACCCGAATAACAAGTAGCAATGAAATATTACTAATAAGAAGCTAAGAATTTGACCATATATGATATCATAACAATGAGTATGATTCTGGAATAAGTCAATGACATTATTTAAATCATTATATAGGAGGTTCGGACACGTACAAAGCATATCGGACCTAAGGTAAGGGATAATTATTCCAATCTCTCTTTTATCCGAGATTGTTTATTCGTAAGTATTTACTAGGGTTATATTTATCATCCATGTCCCTATTTTGTAAAAATGGTTTCATGAATGTTTAAATTCATTTTTACCCATTTTTTACTTTTACTACATGGTATGTAAGGAATCTTTCTTTTGTTTATCATATGAGGTACTTTTTGACTTTTTCGCCCAAAGTATGAGAAGAATGTTTTTTTTAACTTATACGACAAGGATGGATTTTTATGATTTCATAGAACATTATTTCCATGAAGCCTAATTTACAAGTTTTCAAGTTTATTTTTAATCAAATTCTTTTATTTTAAAATTGTATGACATTTTAAGAAATGAAAAATGTTTTTGAAGTAGAAATGATATTTTCCTCAAGAATGAAGTTCAAGTGTTTTATCAAAATTATTTTCCATCTAAGATAATATAGGGTTCTATTTCTATACCTATTTTTACATTGATTTGATTATGTTATGCTGGAATTAATTTTATGATGTCCTTTTATCTTATATGGATTATATTTTTATGGCATGATGTTTAAGAATCCCATTTTTATTACATGGGTTATGCTATGTTGTATGATTTATGATTTTGTGGCACACATAATAATGGTTTCATTATGAGATGGGTGGGACCTATATCTCCCTCCAATGCATTGGGTAAAGATTTATATCTCATGAGATAGACATGGCTGAAATGACAAGTTAATCCGGTTTAGTGATACATGACTGGAACGAGGAGTGAACTCGGTTCAGTAATGGACTTTATACGCTATGATAGTCTTGGAAATGAGTCTTGACTAAAATGAAATGATTTTCTATGATTATGTGTGTATGCCAAAAAGTTTCATGTTTTAAGTTATGATTATTGGGATTACATTTTACCACTATGATTTATCTCATGTTATGATATTATGGTCTCTTTTGCAGGTTAAGATATTCAAAATGTTTAAATCTTATGAATATGATATGATTGATATTTCTTTTTTTTACCCTTACTGAGCATTTGAGCTCACCCTTTTGTATGTTTTCTTTTCCCCAGGTCAGGAATAAGGGTATTAAGTAGCATATTCCAAAAGGGAGTCTAGATATGATGAAATAAATGGGAGACAATGTAGATGATTTATGCACCAGTTGTTTATGTTTCCCAGTTTCTAAAGACACTATACCTATATGGTCCTTTCATGGTTTTGTTATATGTTGTAATAAGTGTGCTTTAATTTTGAAGTAATAACAATGTATGTAAAGTATGGGTCGCTATAGTTGGTATCAGAGGAAAGGTATAATCAACCTTTGGAAACTAGGATGTGAAAGCCTTAGTAAGATCCCTAAGGATATGTCTTATCATAGAACACAATATTAGTGTTTTAGAAATGTCTATGAATAACCTATGATAAGAGCTTAAGTGTAAAATTTTATTCTTGATTATGTGGTTTTCCTATTATGATTAGTGTTTCTCACACTATGCTTATTGGTTTTAGTCAATGGCTGGAACCCGAAGGAACTGTGTTAATGCTGAATGCGACGATCAATGAAATGATTGTCCCCATAAGCAACCAAACGTTATGGGAGCTGGAATGAAAAATCTTGTAGCCATGCTCACACAACTTTCTCAAGCTATGAACCATGTAGGAATTCAAAATGAAAAAAGGAAGGAGCAACATTCTATTGAATCCTTCATGAGGCAGCGTCCACCTTCATTCAGCGGGTCTTCTGATCTATTAGTGGCTGAACAATGGATTAGTACCACTGAAAAGATATTTTCAGTTCTACAATGTTCTGAACATGACAAAGTCATCTTAGTAGTGTATTGTTTGGAAGGTGATGCTGATCAATGGTGGAATCTTATCAAGAATACGAGGCAAAGTGATGAAATTGAGTCCATGGAATGGGAAGAGTTAAAGAACTTATTTTTCAATAAGTACTTCCCTCGTATTTTTCTAACAAATACGGAGAAGGAGTTTCTTGAAATGAAGCAAAAGGATGATAAATCCGTTGGTACCTACAAAGCAAATTTTACAAGACTTGCAAGGTATGCTTCCAGAATTATTATCCAACCTGAGAGTAAAATCGATCGATTCTTTTGTGGCTTAAAACCAAGTCTTCGAAGGGTGTTATCCATAAGGGACTTCAATAGCTACGCGGAAATTGTTCTATGTGCTCTCAATGTTGAGATGGAGATTGGAGTAACCCATCAGTCCTATGGGTTTGATAAGAAGAGGAAAATGGAATTCAAAGGAAAATATAAAGACCACACTGAAAGGAATATGAGTTTTCCTTTATACTCAAATTGTGGAAAGAAACATAGAGGGAATTGTCTTAAAGGGACAAAAAAATGTTTTAAGTTTGGAAAAGAGGGTCATCGGGCAGTTGAATGTCGAAATAATGGGAAGAAGATGTCCAATGATGCGAACAAAGAAAGGGATACACCGAATGCACCTCCTACACTTCAATGTTTCAAGTACAAGGAGATGGGGAATTATGCCAATCAATGCCCAAATCCAAGGGTTGTTGATGATGATCGACGTCAACAAACTCTTAAGGCCAAAGACAAAGGAAAGTAACATGCAATTACTATCGGCGGTGTGGAGTATGATAACGAAGTGGTAAAAGGTACACTTACCATCCACTCTAAAGTAGAAAATGTTTTATTTGATTCTGGATCCACCCACTCTTTTATTTCTGAAGAATTTTCTAAGGGTATCACCGTACTATCTAAAAAATTAGATGTTGAGTTAGCTGTGACAACTCCTAATGGCACAACATTCGCATCAAAAGTTTATAATTCTTCTCTGATTGAAGTTTGTGGGAAAGTGCTTCCTGCAAATCCTGTGATCCTTCCTATAGTGGAATTTGATGTGATTCTTGGCATGGATTGACTTTCTTTATACAGAGCTCATATCAATTTCCAAAGAAGTGACATCACATTTAATATTCCCAATCAATCTACTATTATCTATCGATGCAAGGATGAATATAACCTTCCAGTATAAATTTCTTCCATCTTATGGGTCTTGATTCCAATAAATGAAGGTTATTTATCTCAAATGGTTGTAGATAAACTCATGATTAAGAATAAACCCATTGTATGGGAGTTTGATGATGTCTTTCCAGAGGAACTGCCAGGTCTTCCACCAAATCGTGAAGTTGAGTTTTTAATAGAACTCATATCGGGTGCTATGCCCATTTCAAAGACACCTTATAGAATGGCCCCAATTGAGTTGTAGGAATTGAAGAAGCAACTCCAAGAGAATATTAATAAAGGATTCATACACCCTAGTGCGTCACCTTGGAGAGCACCTGTTCTATTTGTTAAGAAGAAAGATGGATCAATGAGACTCTATATTGATTATAGAGAACTTAACAAGATCACTATCAAGAAAAAATATCCTCTCCCACGCATTGATGACTTATTTGACCAACTACGTGGAGCTCAATACTTTTCCAAGATTGATCTTCATTCAGGGTATCATCAATTAAGGGTCAAAAAAGAGGATATACCAAATACGACTTTTCGTACAAGGTATGGACACTATGAATTTATAGTGATGCCATTTGGTCTTACTAATTCCCCTGCTATCTTCATGGATCTAATGAATAGAGTCTTTAGAGAATATCTTGATCATTTTTGGTAGTCTTTATAGACGATATTCTTGTCTATTAAAAGAGCAAGGAAGAACATGAATATCACTTGAGAATTGTATTGAAGACCCTGAGAAAGGAAAAGCTTTATGCCAAATTTACCAAGTGTGATTTTTAGCTTCAAAAAGTTGCTTTTTTGGGTCACATAATCTCAAAAGAGGGGATATCTATGGATCCAGCAAAGACAGAGGTTATCGAAAGATGGTCGAGACCAACAACAGTAACCAAGATCCGAAGTTTTCTTGGTTTGGCTGAATATTATCGACATTTTGTGGAAGATTTTTCATGATTATCTAATCCATTCACCAGGTTGACTCGAAAAGGAATTAAGTTCGTGTGGATGGAGGAATGTGAAGAGAATTTCAAGGAGTTGAAAATAAGGTTATCCAGTGCACCTGTGCTCACACTACCTTGTAGTGAAGAAAGGTTTTTGATCAACAGTGACGCATCCAAGAAGGGATTGGGGCGTGTTCTCATAAAAAATGATATGGTGATAGATTATGCCTCACGACAGTTGAAAATCCATGAGCAAAATTACCCAACTCATGATTTGGAGTTAGCTATGGTAATCATTGCATTAATGATTTGGAGGCATTATCTTTATGGTGAAAGGTGTGATATTTATACTGATCATAAAAGTTTAAAGTATATTTTCACACAAAAGGAGATGAATATGCGCCAAAGAAGATAGTTGGAGCTGATTAAGGATTATGACTATTCAATTCATTATCACCCTGGGAAAGCAGACAAGGTGGCAGGCGCATTAAGTCGACAAGACCATGCTAGCTTATCCATGATGAGGATCACAAAAGATCCAATATTTATGGATTTATAAAGGATGGATATTGGAATTATAATGGAAGGGGAAAAATCTTATCTTCCTCAAATGAATGTTCAACCATCTATGCATGTGAAGATTAAAGAGGCACAAAAATAAGATTTAGAGTTACAAAAGAAGGTGAGAAATGTTCCTTAATTCAACCTTGATTGTGATGGGATAATAAGGTTCAGGAATCAGGTTTGTGTTCCTCCCATCCCAGAATTAAAGAAGGAGCTGATGGATGAGGCTCATAGTTCTTCATTCTCTATTCAGCTTGGAAGCACGAAGATGTATAGGGACCTGAAAGAGTACTTCTGGTGAGATGACATGAAAAGAGATGTCGCTGAATATGTCTCTCGATGCTTGGTTTGTCAGCAAGTTAAAGCTGAGAGACATAAGTCTAAGGGGATGTTACAACCATTACCCATACCTGAATGGAAATGGGAAAACATCACTATGGACTTTGTCACTGGACTTCCTAAAACATCCAAAGGCAATAATACTATTTGGGTCATAGTTGATCGTCTTACGAAGTCGGCACACTTCATTGCTATTAGGGAAGATTTCTCTCTGGATCAGCTTTCCAGGATATATGTAAAGGAAGTGGTAAGATTGTATGGAGTACCACATTCCATTAAATCTGATCGGGATCCGAGGTTTACCTCGAAGTTCTGGCGAAGTCTTCAGCATACTCTAGATACAGAGTTGAGTTTCAGCACTGCTTATCATCCTCAGACAGACGGTTAGTCTGAGAGAACAATTAAAACTCTAGAAGATATGTTAAGATATTACTCTATGGATTTAAAAGGTGGTTGGGATCAACACCTACCTTTGGTGGAATTTTCTTATAATAATAGCTTTCACTCTAGCATTCAGATGACTCATTATGAAGCTATCTATGGAAAGAAATGCCGAACTCCAACTTGCTGGGATGAAGTTGGGGAAAGAAATCTATTAGGACCTGATCTTGTTGATGAGATGGCAGAAAAGGTTAGATCTATTCAACAACACACAAGAGCAGCTCAGATTTGACAAAAAAGTTATGCTGAAAACCAAAGAAAAGACCTAGAGTTTGAAGTCGGTGATAAAGTTCTCTTATAAATATCTCCTTGGAAGAGAGTGATGAGATTTGGAAAGAAGGGAAAGTTGAGCCCTAGGTATATCGGTCCTTTTGAAATACTGGATCGTGTTGGGAAGGTAGCTTACTTATTGGTGCTTCCACCAAATCTCTCTCAAGTTTATGATGTGTTCCATGTATCTCTCCTGAGAAAGTACATACCCAATCCTTCACATGTACTCAGCTCAGAAGTTGTACCGCTGGAGCAAGATCTTTCTTATGAAGAACAGCCGATAGAGATTCTGGATCATAGCAAAAAATTTCTATGGAACAAGACCACTCGCTTGGTGAAAGTTTTATGGAGGAACCACCAATTAGAAGAAGCTACATGGGAGCATGGGGATATGATGAGGGAGATGTATCCTCATCTGTTTGTTACGAAGTGACGAATTTCGAGGGCGAAATTCATTTTAAGGGGGATAGAATGTAACACCCTGATATTTTATGAGAAGTATATTTTTTTTATGTTTTATGTTATACGAAACATCAATGGAATCTTTCATGGCACACAACACTAGCTTGGCTTGCATTACACGCAATCGCGACCTTCCTCGATAGCATGTGTAGTACGCAATACCGAGTTCCACTAAACAATGATATATTATTATAATATTATAAACTATCCGTTATAAATAGTATTAACTGAATTTTAAATTTTATAACATTATTATTCATCTTACATATTTTCTAGAACATGTTATGAGAACAAAATAAAATTTTCGGGTAAAATAAGTATTTTTCAAAAAATGCAGTTTTGCTGCCTTTTGATGGCACACCCACTTTAAATCTAGTTTTTGACATGTTTATAAGTTCAATTTTACAAAATAAAATTCTTATTTTAAATCAGGATATAAAAATTTACTTTGGATAAAATTTTCATATTATTCTGATAACTTTCATATTTTAATGAATAGTAAAAACACACTATATTTTAATTAAAAAAAACTTTTTTCATCACAATAATTTATATGGTTAAATTTTAATATTGAATGGTTTTAAAGTATAAATAGAATATATTTTACCATTTAATATAATTTATGTCATTAGAATTAATTTTACATTGAATTCATAGGTAAAAACATTTCAATCTTTGGCAATGTTTTAACTTTTAAAAACCCATTTTCTTAATAGCGGGATTAATTTTAAATTAATTACTGAAAATTCTGTGTTTTGAATTTTGAAGAATGTATTCCATATTTGGATTCAGTGGGTCCAAATTATGTTAATAGGTTACTTTTTTTTAGAGATTATGAATAGTAACTACGGTAATTTTTATTTACTGCAGATAAAGGTAAATCGGGTAATTAAGGGTAAATATAAGATTATAAAATTACCCTAACACTTTCCAAAATCCTATTGTATGAATAAAATTCGACCCATATCACCTAAGGGTCGGAATAGATTCATTTTATGGACTTTTGACCATAAAATAATATAATTATTATTAAAACCAAATAAAGTGACAACATGTCACTCTCTTAAATCTTATAAGTATAATAATTTTAATTTAGTGATAAACTTCATGAAACTTCGAACATGAATAGTCTACAGAAATCTAATAAAATTATCTACATCATATGAATTTATTTATAATTTTTAGGGATTAAATAATTATCATTAATTATGACACAATAGTGATGTTGAAATTATTTTATTGATTGAAATATCAAATAAATGATTTTAAAAGTATTAAAATAAATATTATATGAACTATTTAATGTGATACACTAATTTTATAGATAAAAATGACATGTTATGAATCTATTAAATATTTTATTTCGAACATATATTCTGTATATATTTTATTTAAACTCAAATAAATGAATAGTGTCAAAATTGACACTATTGTTAATTTATAGAAATTACATATTATAAAATTGTTTAAAAATCACAAAAATATTTAAAAATTGTAAATTAAAATATATATGGCCGAAAATGTAATAAAGTATACAATTATGGACAATTCACAACATATAAGTAATTATTTATAATGATTTAAAATTTAGAATATTATTACCACAAATAAAATTAAATAGATTATATAAGGATAAATCATGTTGATAATGTTTAAAATAAATTCCCAACTTGTCTAAATTTTATTGGATGATGATATTACAACCCTATGTCATCTAATATTCGTATATGAGTCATTTTTTGAGGTTTTTAAGTGGGTTTGGAATTTATTATAAATTAATATTTCCTATAATTCCAAAGGTGCCCCTCTCCTCCCTTATAAAAGGGCACCTCCTCCCTCTCCTCCTCTCACCACTTTGAGACTTCAAGATCGGCCAAAACCTACCCATTTCTCTTCTCCACTTCCCTAGAAACATCCTAGAGGTCCTGGTATTCTTCAAAGACCAATCTTAGTGCCCTAAGAGGAGATTTCAAAGAGGTGTGTCGAAGAAGAGGTAATATCTGTTACCAATTATTTCAAATTTATTTCTTCTTCTACTGCTTCTTATTTAGTTATTTCATTATGAAATAATAACATCAGTATCAATCATATACATATATGTTATTATAAATATTAAACAACCCTATTTCACCTTTTATCCATCCTACGGAAAATTAAATCACCGCGCGTGCGTACGTACGGAATACCGTCTCCACGCCGTGGTGTAATCTGTTTTCCACCACCATATTACTTGGATGGGTATACTGGTGAAAAGAATAACTATATATGATTATTTTAAAGTGATATTGATTCTGAAATAGTATACATATACTTCAATACAATTCCACGATCATGGGAATGATATCATCGCTCGTGCGTACGTACGGCCTACCGTCTCCACGATGTGATACGACTCGTTCTACATGATCTTCATTGAATAATGATTATATAAATGAATTGAATGATTAAATATGATATATATTACAATAATAACATTCTAGAAATGAGGTATCTATAACCTAAAAAGAAGAATAAGAATTTATTCGACAAAACACACATAAGAACATAAAGCAATAAACACCCGAATAACAAGTAGCAATGAAATATTACTAATAAGAAGCTAAGAATATGACCATATATGATATCATAAAACTGAGTATGATTATAGAATAATTCAATGACATTATTTAAATGATTATACATGAGGTTCGGACACGTACAAAGCATATCAGACCTAAGCTAAGGGATAATTATTCCAATCTCGTTTTTATCTGAGATTGTTTATTCGTAAGTATTTACTGGGGTTATATTTATCATCCATGTAACTATTTTTTAAAAATGGTTTCATGAATGTTTAAATTCCTTTTTACCCATTTTTGAATTTTACTACATGGTATGTAAGGAATCTTTATTTTGTTTATCATACAAGGTACTTTTTGACTTTTCCGGCCAAAGTACGAGAAGAATGTTTTTTTCAACTTATACAACATGGATGCATTTTTATGATTTCATAGAACATTATTTCCATGAATATTCCTTTACAAGTTTTCAAGTTTATTTTTAATCAACTTCTTTTAGTTTAAAATTTTCTGACATGTTAAGAAAGGAAAACTGTTTTTGAAGTAGAAAGGATATTTTCCTTCAGAATGGAGTTCAAGTGTTTTATCAAAATTATTTTCCATCTAAGATAATATAGGGTTCTGTTTCTATCCCTATTTTTACATTGATTTGATTATGTTGTGATTGAATTAATTTTATGATGTCCTTTTATCTTATATGGATTATGTTGTGATGGCATGATGTTTAAGAATCCCATTTTTATTACATGGGTTATGCTATGATGTATGATTTATGATTTTGTGGCACACATATAAATGGTTTCATTATGAGATGGGTGAGACCTATTTCTCCCTCTAATGCATTGGGTAAAGATTTATATCTCATGAGATAGACATGGCTGGAACAAAAATTTAATCCGGTTCAGTGATACAGGACTGGAATGAGGAGTGAACTCGGTTCAGTAATGGAATTTGTCCGCTATGATAGTCTTGGAAATGAGTCTTGACTAAAATGAAATGATTTTATATGATTATGTGTGTATGCCACAAAGTTTCATGTTTTAAGTTATGATTATTGGTATTACATTTCACCACTATGATTTATCCCATGTTATGATATTATGATCTCTTTTTCAGGTTAAGATATTCAAAATGTTATTTTCTTATGAATATGATATGATTGATATTTATTTTGTTTACCCTTACTGAGCATTTGAGCTCACCATTTTGTATGTTTTCTTTTCCCCAGGCCAGGAAGAAGGGTATTAAGTAGGATATTCCAAAAGGGAGTCTAGATATGATTAAATAAATGGGAGACAACGTAGATGATTTATGAACCAGTTGTTTATGTTTCCCAGTTTCTAAAGACACTATACCTATATGGTCCTTTCATGGTTTTGTTTTATGTTGTAATAAGTGTGCTTCAATTTTGAAGTAATAACAATGTATGTAAAGTATGGGTCGCTATAAGCATCCTATATGAATTGTTAACCAAAGCATGAAGACTCTCTCTGGCTGATCTGTCCCTCTAGTACTGGTTCTATAGCAGCAAGGCCATGTACAGGATAATACTTGGGAGCGGGTGGATGGCTTATATGACAAGTGAACAAATTTTTTCTTAGATAGTGTTTCTATGCCCTTGGATGGAGAACTCAGGGATGAGTTCCTTTAAGGGGGAGGACTGTAGGAACTTAGTTTTTAACTTAGGTATGGATCCTTTTTTTTTCTAGTTCTCTTTTATAGACCTAATATGGCCTAAGGAGTTCATGAAGGTCCTAGGGGTGTCTGGGGATTTTTCAGTGCCCAAAACCCATATTTTTAGGAGAAAAAGGAATATCACATGGTTAGAATAAATTATGCAAGGTAGTACGCATGATTAGTTTTAATCGTGTGGGGATGGACAATGAGCACTAGGAGGGCACATAGTTTGATATAACCATGAGAATAAGGGTGAACACTGGTGTGAAAATTTTAGAGAAAATTACAAATGGGTTTTTCATGGTTGGTGCAAGGTTTCACTAACTGTACGACCTAACCAAGAGGTATCCCCGTTCCTACAACTGATCATGCACAGTTGGTGCACAGTTTGGAAAACTGTGCAACCTAGTTTGTTTTGTGTGAAATGAACATTTTTTCCCTAAAAATTATTTTAAAGCTAATTATTTCTCTAATTTCTCATTCTATCAGACAACCACCCATTTCTTAAGCCTTTAGAGCTTCTTTCATAAATTTTGATCCTGTCTCACCATCCGAAATCTGATTCAATTATTTTTTATCTTATTGTATCCACATCAGTAGGTAATAAATTAATTTTTAATATTTATTTATTATTCTTCCTATATATAATTCTATTTAGATAAAGGCTCATATGCCCCAATTTTAGGGCACTAATACATTATTTAGATCTCTTCTAATCCAAGACAAACTATAGGCTGATACTAGATGAGGAGAGTCATACAAGTATGAGGTAGGTGGTCTATAACTCATCCATCAAGTTTTATCATTTTATAAATTTTAGAATTCCTTGGATGATTCTCCTTGGATTACACTCTTACCCCTTAGACTAGATGTAGTTACTACTAATTTGGAGACCCTTGAGGTCTTTGATTCCTTGGTTATTACCTTGTATTCCTTTCATTATTAATATCAATACATGTTTCTTTGTACATATTGTAACCTTTACTGTTACTATCTCGAGGTGATGTTAGTGCTGGCTATGCCTCACATGACTTAAACATATAAATTGGAACATAAATAAATTAATGAATTGGTTACTTGTTCAGACACCACCTAAGGGATAAAGAAGGTACTTGGGTATTTACATTATTGTACTAATTTACTTTTATATATGCATGATTTCACACTATTTTGGTTTATATTACATGGACTGGATGATATATATACTATTGGTGGTGGCCTACAAATATTTATCACAAAACCTATCTGGGTAGCATTGGTACCTGGGTGGATTATATGTATGCATGTTTTGATAAAGGGAAGCGTATTTCTTTAGACACTTGATTGCTTTCTTGCTTATGATGGAGCTGGTAGCTCATGACCGAGTTGAAGCTCAGGATAATGGAGATAGATTTTGGATTCCTTTTTGCTAATTTTGGAAATCATGTATTGTATGATTCATTATATATATGTTTTATAGATTTATAGTGACATGACATGTATCATCATCGACTTTTGTATATTATATTAGTTTCACTTTTTGTATTATTATTCCTATCTACTTTTTCTATGGAATCTACTTACTTATTTTATTTCTGCTACTTATCTCCTATTATATTATATTCATCCACTATTCTACACTCTGTTAATGGGGCCATAGTCTCCGCATAGACCCCCTAAGACCTCACTGGTAGTTGGAATCCTTTGGATTTTAGGGATATGTGCTTGAGGCCATATGGAAAACCAGGATTGGGGCACTTATAAGTGGAATCTAGGTCTGGGATGTCACAATATTCAAATGAATCTGGACATGAATGGTACAAGACTATACCAATAAATTATAATTTATTATTGAAAGGTATAGTTTATGAAATAAACCTATACACTAATCATCATAACTAAAATAAATTTGTATTAAACCTATCAAAGCATGCTTTTATGATCATCATATTAGACTATTGATGGTCAAGACCACCTTATTTAGAGAAAAACCTATAGAATGTATCTATATAACATGACCAAAATGGAGATCCTATGGTATATGTCTATATGGAATAACTAGAAAGGATTGATGATATCAATAAATTACAATAAGATATAAAAATTAAATAAATCCATTTATAAATAAATCATGAATAATGATCACAGAATATTAATTTTAAATGGAGTTCCATTTGTCTCTAACATGTTAGTGGGATCACTATAAGTTTTCAATACAAATATGCTGATAAAATATGAAAGGAATTTATGTCTTACTAGTTTTTTAAAACTAAATAATTAATTTAACCAATAATGACTAAAGGAAAAACCATGTTATAGGAAATAAGATCTATAAAATATATTCATGGGTTTTCTAAATCTATTCAAAGTATATATATTGAAAAAGTATTAAAAAATACAAGTTCTCAAGATTGAATTGTTTTTGGCATGTAATCTTTCCAGTAAAACATGCATGGGCATGGGAAGATATTTTTGGAATTAAAATAATTTCATACTCTTAAGTACTTGGAATATATCACATATGATATGATATGAACTAATGTTTTATATTAATAATTCAAGAATCATAAAAGGTGAATATCAAACAGATCCAAAATAACTACACTGACTTATAGTTAGAACTATCCAACAATATTTGACCAAGTAGAACTTGATGAGTTCCTGATGTTTAGATGAGTGGGATTACAAGTTTTCATTGGAATTGAATATTTGTCTTCATTTAGTTCAATTTTATTTTACATCATAGTAAGGATGAGTTAATAATAAAGAAAAAATTATTATATCCATATGAAACCATATCAACAATATCTGAGTATGTTGTGGATACTCATTCATCTTAAGAAACGTCTTAGAAATATCCAATTTATATTTTGGGTTATATCAAAAAGTAAGAATTTTAATACTATTATGATAAACTTTGACTATGGAATTAATCAATAAATCAGGATTATGAAATAGAAACAAGAGGTGGATAT
Source organism: Viscum album (assembly GCA_963277665.1). NCBI lineage: Eukaryota > Viridiplantae > Streptophyta > Magnoliopsida > Santalales > Viscaceae > Viscum > Viscum album. The sequence continues at coordinate 1,767,303,219 of OY728123.1, forward strand.
TGTAGAGACCCGAAGCTTGATGTACATGGACATTACATTACTTTAGCGGAATACTTAATACATAACAAAAACAGACACACAAGGATCGTAATAGTTTAGGGTCTTTGGAAACTCAGAATATAATCTTCTAATCGGGGTGAAAGATCTTCAACATCTCCCATAAGATCTTCCCCTTTTTGTTTTCTTACCTAAAACCTTTCTTTAAATCCTCAGAAAAAGAAAACATATAAAGGGTGAGCTCAAATGCTCAGTAAGGGTAAGCATGGATAAAATAAAACAAATCATATACATTTGAACATCAAAACATGAACATAATATTTAAACATCAGAATCTTGAGAAATGACATAAATCATGGAAGTACGTAAGGCATAGATCATAAAGAAACATTAATCATGATAAAATATCATGTGAATTAAACATGTAATTGTGGAAAACCATTAAGCACATGATATTATTTCCATAGTAGACAAGGCATTGCTGCCAAGACCATCTTAGTGGAAAAAGTCCCTTTCTGAATCGAGTTCACTCCTCGTTCCAGTCCTGTATTACTGAACCGGTTTAACTTGAAGTTCTAGCCATGTCTATATCATGATATATAAATCTTTACCCAATGCATTGGAGGGAGATATAGGTCCCACCCATCTCATAATGAAATCATTCTTTCGTGTGCCACAAAATCATAATTCATACATCATAGCATAACCCATGTAATAAAATGGGATTCTTAAACATCATGCCATCATAACATAATCCATAAACATTTGATATCATTTCATCATAATAAAATTGAAACCATTTAAATCATAGAGACATTTTACTTGAAACATACACATATGAAATAATGTCATCTTAGACGGAAAATAGTTTTGACAAAACACTTGAAATGAATTCTTGAGGAAAATATCCTTTCTTCTTTAAAATCATTTTCTTTTCACAAAATTACATGAAATTTTAAAAGATAAGGGTTTTGTTGAAAATAATTATGCAATCTTGTAGAACAAGCTTCTTAAAAATGAGGCGTTATGAAACCGTAAAAATCCGTTCACGCCGTATAAGTTAAAAATAACATTCTCCTCGTACTTTTGTCGGAAAAGTAAAAAAAGTACCTCGTAGGGTAAAAAAAAGAAATATTCATTCCATACCATGGGGTAGAAGTAAAAATGGGTAGAAAAGGACTTTAAACATACATGAAAACACTTTTATAAAACATGGACATGGATGATAAGAATAACCCTAGTAAATACTTACAAATAAGAAATCTCGGATAAAAATGAGATTTGCAAAATTATCCCTTACCTTAGGTCCGATATGCTTCGTACGTATCTGAAACTCCAGTATAATGATTTAAATAATGTCATTGACTTATTAAAGAATCATATTCATTGTTATGATATCATATATGGTTCACTTATGACTTTATATTACCCGTTCTTTTGTAAATTCCATGTTAAAGAGTGTTTTGGGTAAAATCGTTTCATTTGTCGTCCGTGTTTTGACTTGTAATTATTAGTATGATCAATTAGATCATGATTACTTAATTATAGAATATAAAACATGATTTATATATAATATATATTCAGAATATAGATATATATATATATAATAGGTCGATAAATGGAAAGAAATACACCGTTCATGGAGACGGTAGGCCTTACGTACGCATGAACGTTGTTTTCGTTTCCTCATTGAATTGAATGGAATTAATTGGATGACATACATATATATATATATACATAAATCAAGTATCATTATTATGTCATATATTTCATGATTACTTATTATATATACTTTATAATCATTCATGAATGGTTAATCATTGAGAATGCGTCTCATCGCGTTGTGGAGACGGTATTCCGTACGTATGCACGAGCGATGATATCATTCCCATGATCGTGGAATTTTATTGGAGTGTATGTATACTATTACAGAATCAATATCACTTTACAATAATCATATATAGTTATTATTTACACCATTGTACCCATCCAAGTAAGGTGGTGGTGGAAAATAGATTACACCACGACGTGGAGACGATATTCCGTACGTACGCACGCGTGGTGATTTCGTTTTCCATAGGATGGATAGATGGTGAAATAGGGTTGTTTAATACTTATAATAAAATATCAGTATATGAGTGATACTGATGTTATTACTTAATAATGAAACAACCTAATAAGAAGAAGTGGAAGAAGAAATAAAGTTGAAAGAATCAGTAACGGACATTACCTCTTCCTTAAAGCGCCTCTTTGATACCTCCTCTTAGGGCACTAAAATTGGTCTTTGAAGTAGACCAGGACCTCTAGGATGTTTCTAGGGAAGTGGAGAAGAGAATTTTTCAGGGGTTGGCTGAGATTGAAGGCTCAAAGTGGTGTGAGGAAGAGAGTGAGGAGGTGCCCTTTTATAAGGGAGGAGAGGGGCAGTTTGGAATAACTAAAAATATTATTTTATTATAAAGTCATATTCGGTTTTTAATAGCTCCAAATTGATATATTTCGAAGATAATGTGGGTATGGGTCGAAATCCTCTCATCCAATAGAATTTATAAAAGTTTAGGCCATTATATTAACCTTATCTTTTAGTTTTAACTCTTAGTTAATTAGATTGACATTTACCATGTCACTTTGTATTTTTATATTATATAGTTAATAAATTTACCATATACATCCAAGATACCCCCAAGTGGTCCATTAATGATACAAATATCACGATATAAGTATCTTGACCGAAACTTATATTTTTAGGAATATAATAACAATTAATAATATAATATTTTTTAAAAAAACTATTTTTTGTCAATTTTGACACTATTTGGTAATTGATTTTTGTGAAAATCATAATAGAATTATTAGTTCAGAAAAAGTTAATTAAATCAATACTAACATGTCATATTAACATAGAAAATTATTTTAATTCATAAAAAGTCTCAAAGTACATTTATTTGGGTATTTATAACATCAATTATGTCAATATTTCATTAATAAGATAATTAATGCATCATCATTGTGTCATAAATAAATTAAATTATTTTAAGTATAAAAATTACAAATAAAATACCATTATGTAGGAAATAGTTTTATCTTTCTAATTAATATTTATAGTCAAATTTATATTATGTATAAATTTATATTAAAAATGATGTAGTTATTAAACTTTGATTTTAACTATTTTAACTTTTCTTTAAATAAATTAATAATAAATGTCCTAATCTAATCCAAGTGGGCCTAAATGGTCATATTTTATTCCTAAGGTTGTTTTGGGTCGAATTTCACTTGTCCAATAGAATTAGGACATGTGTTAGGGTAATAATAATATCATTCTTACCCTTAATTACCCTATTTACTTTTAACAGTGGTAAAAAAAGGTAAAAAGTTACTATTCACCAAAAATTATTTTCATCTCATTAAACCACATTTTAGTCCTTGATATTAACCGTGTCTCTCGTATTTTTGAAATTCCACTCACAGAAGCGGTAAAATTAAGTTTTATGAAAAATTCAGTTTTTAACTACCACTTAGTGGTTTCACTATTCATTAAAAAATGAATGTTTCCAGAAAAATACCAAAAATTATGCCTAAGATATATTTGATATTATGAATTCAAAAATGATGTCTATTTTACCAAATTCAAAACATATCAGTTACATTAACTAATTTAAAAATTAATTCCTGTCGTCAAAACAATAACGTGTTTTTAAGAGATAATAACTATCAAAAGATTGACACTTGTTTATGTCTGGTTTAAATGTGAAATTACATCCAATGACCAACATTGTATTAAATTGTAAAAATATATTCAAAATATACTTTAAAACCACTCAAATTAATAATTTATCACTATTAATTATTTCGATTAAAAAAGTTGTTTTTAATTAAAATTTAATAATTTTCACTATTCATCAGAATATGAAAGTTATCCAAAAAGTACCAAAATTCCACCCTAAGATAATTTCGATATTCTGAATACAAAAATGAAGTCCATTTTGAAAGATAAAATTTATAAAATTTCAAAAAGTGGGTATTACTATTCATAATGGCTAGTTCATAATAATATTATAATAATATCTCGTTTAGTGAATCTCGGTATTGCGTACTACACATGCTATCGAGGAAGGTCGGGATTGAGTGTAATGCAAGGCAAGTCAGGGATGCGTGTTGTGCAAGCTCCTTTTGGTGTAGCGTACAACACAAGACATTAATTAAATTAAAAAGAATATTTTTCATAAAATCTCGGGGTGTTACATTCTACCCCCCTTAAAATGAATTTTGACCTCGAAATTCGTCGGGGTTATAAATGGTTTACTACTCAAAAGTTTCGTTAATAGAAACCCACATCGTAAAAAGGAATTCTAAAACTTGGATTTAAAAAATAAATTATGAAACGTAATGGTTACCCAAATTAACTCATCACTGGGATTCCACGTAGAAGAACATAGGTGAAAATATGGATACGGAAGAAAAATATAACCATCAAGTACTGATGGAGAGTGGTAGAGAACATTGCTATGAAAAATCCAACAATCACAAAGCCATAAATTTGTGACGATCTAAGGTACCATCTGATTCATCGGATATAAGAGCACTAGGACAACATTTTTGGTTTTCAAGATCATTTCCCTAAAGTTGATGAAATTGGAATTAGAGGAAATACTTTCATGATTTTGGTACAGTCTCACCGTTGGTTGTTCTTTGGACAATTTACACTTCATCTCTTAAATAAATGAAGTTGAATTTGTCATTCGTGAAGTGTTAGCAGATCATGTGATAGAATGATGGGTCATTCCATCTGTCTCAAACAAAAGGTTAGAAAAGTTATCAAAAAATACATAAGTCCATCTATAGTGAGATTAATCATATATGGTTGCTAGAATGGACTTATACTTCATATATCATACTGCTTAATATAATAAAACTAGTTTCTACTAAATAGGGACTTTCTGTAGGCCAGTGGTATACGATAAAGGCCAGTCACACTTCAGTTGTGGGTTCGATTCCCACAGCCTTGTCCGACGCGATGGGCTGTCGCCCATCCTGCAGGTTGTCCTTTTTCTAAAACTACATTACTATAACATACCATCAATAATATCAAAAAAACATCTATCCTTAAACAATACTAACTTATTTCCAACATAATCCATTCCAATCTTTAGGCATATCCAAAATATTACTATCCAATCTCATATTATAGTGAAAACGATTACCAAAGAGTTCATATAACAAGTATGTTAATACCATCGTTGATCCCCATACATCATGAGATATGTCTTGAAAGTCACATTCCAAACATTCGAAGGCCTTAATCATGTATTCTATTGAAAAATGAATACCCATTGAATCTTAGTGAAAACATGAGTGCTATCAAAATTTAACTCTTTTCACATACCAAAACCTCAAACCATGATATAACTATTTCCTTATATCAGCCATGAGCTCATGAATACTGTCAAATATTTCATTTTCTCCTTATCCCTTCATTATGCGCATATCATCTACTTTCCAAAAATATCTGAATAACCTTTTATGGTTACTGGTACCATTAATCATACACTTTAAAAACTTAAGGAAAGACAACAATGTAACAATCCATATATGTCTCTTTATTCCATAGTACCATGACATTACTTATACAAAATTACACTTGATAAAAATGTAATCATTCCACTACCTTCTTAAACCATTGACTGAGCTTCAAAAATTCTTTCATCTCACATATCATTTGTAGTCTCTTCATCATCATCAACATAAATACTACCCATAAGACCTTACTGAATCTCTTCATGAGACTTTACCTTAGGGCATTGGTTTGCATAATTCCCGTACATTCCACATTTAAAAAATTTAACTATTGTTGATGTCGTAGCAATACCATTATCCTCATCCATGGTGTTAACTGAACTTTTTTCCTTTGCACTTACTGGATTTGTGTCATTATTTTCCACACCCAAAGCATCTTCCAGTTCCCTTGAAACAATCTCCCTGATGCCTCTTCCCACATGATTTACATGAGGGAAATTGAACTTTCTTTCCTCTATGATCATCATGAAACTCCATCTTTCTCTTATTATCTGAGTCAGGAAACTTACCAAAGTGGATATTATTGATCATATTATGAGATTGCTGATTAGGCATAATAACGATGTTTGGACTTCCAAATCCCATTTCATTTGGTTTCTCATGAAGAATATCATTCCATTGTCCGTCATATCCTCCATTATCATGAATCTTCCTGTTTCCAACCATTTTCTAAAACCCAAAAAAGAATAGTGTGAGAGGTAAAAATCATGCTAGGGAAAACAACATAGTAAAGGGGGAGTTACCTCAATATCTAACATCTTAGGTTAAATTCTAGGATCGTTACCGTAGTTCTAGGACTATATCCTATACGTATACTTATCCTTAGGGACATCCCTAGACATACCATAGAAATATCTCTAGGGATCTCACTAATGTTTTCGCATCCTAGTTTCCAAAGGTTGACTAAAACTTTCCTCTGATACCAACTACAGAGACCCGAAGCTTGATGTACATGGACATTACATTACTTTAGCGTAATACTTAATACATAACAAAAACTGACACACAAGGATCGTAATAGTTTGGTGTCTTTGGAAACTCAGAATATAATATTCTAATCGGGGCGAAAGATCTTCAACATCTCCCATAAGATCTTCTCCTTTTTGTTTTCTTACCTAAAAACTTTCTTTAAATCCTGAGGAAAATAAAACATATAAAGGGTGATATCAAATTCTCAGTAAGGGTATGCATGGATAAAATAAAACAAATCATATACATTTGAACATCAAAACATGAACATAATATTTAAACATCAGAATCTTGAGCAATGACATAAATAATGGAAGTAAGTAAGGCATAGATCATAAAGAAACATTAATCATGATAAAATAGAATGAGAATTAAACATGTAATTGTGGAAAACCATTAAGCACATGATATGATTTCCATAGTAGCCAAGGCATTGCTTCCAAGACCATCTTAGTGGACAAAGTCCCTTTCTGAATCGAGTTCACTCCTTGTTCCAGTCCTGTATTACTGAACCGGTTTAACTTGCCCTTCCATACATGTCTATCTCATGAGATATAAATCTTTACCCAATGCATTGGAGGGAGATATAGGTCCCACCCATCTCATAATGAAATCATTCTTTCGTGTGCCACAAAATCATAATTCATACATCATAGCATAACCCATGTAATAAAATGAGATTCTTAAACATCATGCCATCATAACATAATCCATAAAAATTTGATATCATTTCATCATAAGAAAATTGAAACCATTTAAATCATAGAGAAATTTTACTTGAAACATACACATATGAAATAATGTCATCTTAGATGGAAAATAGTTTTGACAAAACACTTGAAATGAATTCTTGAGGAAAATATCCTTTCTTCTTTAAAATCATTTTCTTTTCACAAAATTCCATGCAATTTTAAAATATAAGGGTTTTGTTGAAAATAATCATGCAATATTGTAGAGGAAGCTTCTTGAGCGTTATGAAACCGTAGAAATCCGTTCACGCCATATAAGTTAAAAATAACATTCTCCTTGTACTTTTGTCAGAAAAGTCAAAAAAGTACCTCGTAGGGTAAACAAAATAAATATTCATTCCATACCATGGGGTAAAAGTAAAAATGGGTAGAAAAGGACTTTAAACATACATGAAAACACTTTTATAAAACATGGACATGGATGATAAGAATAACCTTAGTAAATACTTACGAATAAGTAATCTCGGATAAAAATGAGATTTGCAAAATTATCCCTTACCTTAGGTCCGATATGCTTCGTACGTATCCGAACCTCCTGTAAAATGATTTAAATAATGTCATTGACTTATTACAGAATCATATTCATTGTTATGATATCATATATGGTTCACTTATGACTTTATATTACCCGTTCTTTTGTAAATTCCATGTTAAAGAGTGTTTTGGGTAAAATCGTTTCATTTTTCGTCCGTGTTTTGACTTGTAATTATTGGTATGATTAATTAGATCATCATTAATTAATTCTAGATTATAAAACATTATTTATATATAATATATATTCAGAATATACATATATATAATAGATCGATAAATGGAAAGAAATACACCGTTCATAGAGACGGTATGCCGTACGTACGCATGAACGTTGTTTTCATTTCCTCATTGAATTGAATGGAATTAATTGGATGAAATACATATATATATATAAATAAATCCAGTATCATTATTATGTCATATATTTCATTATTACTTATTATATATACTTTATAATCATTCATGAATGGTTAATCATTGAGAATGAATCTCATCGCGTCATGGAGACAGTATTCCGTACGTACGCACGAGCGATGATATCGTTCCCATGATCATGGAATTTTATTGGAGTGTATTTATACTATTACAGAATAAATATCACTTTACAATAATCATATATAGTTATTATTTACACCATTATACCCATCCAAGTAAGGTGGTGGTGGAAAATAGATTACACCACGGCGTGGAGACGGTATTCCGTACGTACGCACGCGTGGTGATTTCGTTTTCCATAGGATGGATAGATGGTGAAATAGGGTTGTTTCATACTTATAATAACATATCAGTATATGAGTGATACTGATGTTATTACTTAATAATGAAACAACCTAATAAGAAGAAGTTGAAGAAGAAATAAAGTTGAAAGAATCGGTAATGGACATTACCTCTTCTTTGAAGCACCTCTTTGAGACCTCCTCTTAGGGAACAAAAATTGGTCTTTGAAGAAGACCAGGACCTCTAGGATGTTTCTAGGGAAGTGGAGAAGAGAATTTGGCAGGGGTTGGCCGATCTTGAAGGCTCAAAGTGGTGTGAGGAAGAGAGGGAGGAAGTGCCCTTTTATAAGAAAGGAGAGGGGCAGCTTTGGAATAACTAAAAATATTATTTTATTATAAAGTCATATTCGGGTTTTAATAGCTCCAAATTGATATAGTTAGAAAATAATGTGGGTATGGGTCTAAATCCTCTCATACAATAGAATTTAGACAAGTTTAGGTCATTATATTAACCTTATCTTTTAGTTTTAACTCTTAGTTAATTAGATTGACATTTACCATGTCACTTTGTATTTTTATATTATATAGTTAATAAATTTACCATATACATCTAAGAGACCACCAAGTGGTCAATTAATGATACACATATCATGATATAAGTATCTTTTTCTAACCTTAGATTTTTAGGAATATAATAACAATTAATAATATAATATTTGTTTTAAAAACTATTTTATGTCAATTTTGACACTATTTGGTAATTGATTTTTGTGAAAATCATAACAGAATGATTAGTTCGAAAAAAGTTAATTAAATCAATAATAACATGTCATATTAACATATAAAATTATTGAAATTCATAAAAAGTCTAAAAGTACATTTATTTGGGTATTTATAACATCAATTATGTCAATATTCCATTAATAAGATAATTAATGCATCATCATTGTGTCATAAATAAATTAAATTATTTTAAGTCTAAAAATTAAAAATAAAATACCATTATGTAGGAAATCTTTTTATATTTCTAATTAATATTTATAGTCAAATTTATCTTATGTATAACTCTATATTAAAAATTATGTAGTTATTAAACTTTGATTTTAACTATTTTAACCCTTCTTTAAATAAATTAATAATAAATGTCCTAATCTAATAAAAGTGGGCCTAAATGGTCATATTTTATTCCTAAGGTTGTTTTGGGTAGAATTACACTTGTCCAATAGAATTAGGACATATTTTAGGGTAATAATAATATCATTCTTACCCTTAATTATCCTATTTACTTTTAACCGTGGTAAAAAAAGGTAAAAAGTTACTATTCACAAAAAATTATTTTCATCTCATTGAACCACATTTTAGTCCTTGATATTAACCGTGTCTCTTGGATTTTCGAAATTCCACTCACAGAAGCGGTAAAATTAAGTTTTATGAAAAATTTAGTTTTTTAACTACCACTTAGTGGTTTCACTATTCATCAAAAAATGAAAGTTTCCTGAAAAATACCAAAAATTAGGCCTAAGCTATATTTGATATTATGAATTCAAAAATGATTTCTATTTTACCAAATTAAAAACATATCAATTACATTAACTAATTTAAAAATTAATTCCCATCGTCAAAACAAATAGCGTGTTTTTAAGAGATAATAACTATCAAAAGATTGACACTTGTTTATGTCTGGTTTAAATGTGAAATTACATCCAATGAACAAAATTGTATTAAATTGTAAAAATATATTCTAAATATAATTTAAAACCACTCAAATTAATAATTTATCACTATTAATTATTTCGATTAGAAAAGTTGTTTTTAATTAAAATTTAGTAATTTTCACTATTCATCAGAATATAAAAGTTATCTGAAAAGTACCAAAATTTCACCCTAAGCTAATTTTGATATTCCGAATCCAAAAATGAAGTCCATTTTGAAAGATAAAATTTATAAAATTTCAAAAAGTGGGTATTACTATTCATAACGGCTAGTTCATAATAATATTATAATAATATCTCGTTTAGTGAAACTCGGTATTGCGTACTACACACGCTATCAAGGAAGGTTGTGATTGCGTGTAATGAAAGGCAAGTCAGGGATGCGTGCTGTGCAAGATCCTTTTGGTGAAGCGTACAACACAAGACATTAATGAAATTAAAAAGAATATTTTTCATAAAATCTCGGGGTGTTACAGATATTAGTAATATCACTACTTGAGGGATTTCTTCAAGACAGTGATGTTACAGAAAGCATATTATCTATACATTCATGTGGTTATACCAACCTTGGCCATATAAATGTGGAAACACCAGTATCTATAACTATACAAAAAAAATCATGTTTAATATGTAATAATTGAGTATAAGTTAGTAGGTATCTCTAGTGACAATTAGAATCTATTAGAGTTTGTTCCATAGAACCAAATACTTTGTTTTTAATATTTCTAGTATATTTTTGGATTTAAATATTAATAAATATCTTATCACATATTGATTATTATTCTACATAAAATTAATTAGAAAATTTCTTAGAATATCCATCACATTGAAAAGGTCATAGTAGTTCACTGAAATGATGAGAACCTTGAAATTCCATGACAATATTCTTAAATATTGTTCTAAATTTGGATAAATTCGATGTTGGGTCACATAATATATTGAATATTAGTTGTGATTACTCATAAGAAGATGAGGATTTATCTCAAGAAGTTTTCACATAGTAATCTCTAATATAGGAGATTAGAAGAATAAAATTTCATATTGGAAATAAACATGTTTTTATGTCATTGGATATTCCCATCTACAAGCATGTGTAATAGTACTTTGAATTTAATATTATTATTAATATATTTCATGACTTGTGCGCTCTGATGTATTACTATAAACTGTGATGATATATGATCACAGAGAAGTCAGGTGTGTTCGGTACATCATGAATGACATGTTATTAGTGAATATTCAATGAAGAATTTTCCATTTCATCTTTATGGATGTTGATTTATATTTTGTAGTTCCTTGAAACGCATGTTATAGTTTTAAGAATCACTATTTCCAGGCAGTTTCCATTGGATTTATTCATGGAAATAGAAACTTCCAATAGTTCTTTCTCCAAAGAGGACCTGCTTTCCAAAGGCAGACATTCGTTAAGTTTGAACTTTACGATACTTAAGAACGTGCATTGGTCGAGAGGATGGGAGGTCAGACTCATCACACCCTTTTGGGGGGAATTATTGTCTACTATGGGACTCTCTTTGTAAATTTAAAATATTTTCATGAATACTTATTAATTTAACAAGTATGTCATAAGTATCCCTTTGAATTTATAATCACTTATTAACATGTGTAAAATTTTTAGAATCATCAGTATGTATTCAAGGTTCTTCATTAATAGAAATATCCATATGTATTCGAGGTTTTCCATCAATGGTATCCTCTAATATACTGCTTAGCGATTATTTTTATCATCATGGTGATGATACTGGTTTTTTAAGCCACTCAGTGGGGCACTCTAGAATTTTATTGTCATCCAGGAGGACGGAGGTTTAGTTTGATTTTGGGATTATGCCTATAAGATATGATACCTACATATCCTTGTGAAAGGAATCAGAACCCTCATAGTTCGATGCCACTGAATGGGACACATCATACCTTTTAAGGTCATGTGATAAGGACCTCAAAATGGAATGTGCTTAGTTGAAAGTTAGTGTGGGACTTATGCTGAATCATCCCGAAGAACTTGGAAAGGATATGGGTTTCCAAGTAGTATCAGACCCTATTGGGAATATGGACTAAGGAGAACAGGGTCAATTTGAAGTGTTTGGTTTGATCCTCAAGGAGGATTCCTACATATCCCATATAAATGGGAATCAAATCCCAAGTAGTTCGATAAGTCTCATAAGAGATTATGGTCCTTTGAGAGAGATTATTTTGGGCTTACTTATTGAAAAGGATGCATTGATGACTTGGGGGTTTTAATTTGGGGCTTATTATTAAAGAGGATTTCCGGATTAAGGGAATTAGGGTTGGATTTATAAGGAGGATGTCCAATGAGCTCGGGCCCTGAGAAGGATTCCTACGTATCCCGATTATGATGGGAATCAAAGTTCTCATAGTTCATTCCAATGAGTGTTTGTACACATGTTGTAACCATCATATATCTCTAAGCCCATGTGATTCATGCTCGGTGTGAGAAACAAAAGGATGTGAAAGATTCAACAGTGATACTTCACACTTTTCCTCCTCCGCTGATGGAAGAGGGCGAGGTGACGAGCATTCCCTCTATTCTATTTACATTGGACAAGGGTCCAATGTAAGGAAGAAGGGATGAAGTTGAGGGGCTTATACTAGGATGGATTCCCATGGTAACAAAGCTCAAAGGGAGAGGGAAAGGGTAACAAAAGTCCCTGTGCCCATCCCCCTTTGGTCTTTGGAACTAAAGAAGAGAGGAGGAGAAATGATGCCACCTCCTGCAAAAAAATATAGGGGCTTATGCCAAGATGGTTTCCCTAAAATTGATCCTGTTAGGGGAAGGGAGAATTCTCCTTTATTCTTTAAAAGGGAAATTAGGCATGAACTGTACCTTCCCTACCAGAGACCTGAGGTTCCGGGTTGCCTCTTTGAGAAGGGAGATGCCATGACCTAACCCTCCTCCAAACTGAGAACTTCCCAACACTGTTTCGGGGAGAAAGGTCCATGTGACTATGGATAGACAAACCCACAGACACTCCATGAATACTAACCACATTTCGAAACAAATTTGGGAAACCTATGACCGTGGAAATACAAACCCAAATAGGAGACACGCTAATGTGCCTTTCCCAAAGGTTTGACATGTCATGAGGTTTTGTTTTAGGCTTTAACTTAGTCCCTTTCAGATAAGGGAACCAAGAAATGAGATACCCTACCATGAATGGATTTTAAAAAGGGTACTTGAGTTGGTCACGTAGGTCCCTCATGCAAGTATGTTGTGTAGGTACCTCGCGTAGATGTACCACATAGGCATACCACACTGGTATGGTGCGCAGGTATGTTGCGCAGGTATGCCACACAGGTATGAATGATGACTGAAGAATATGTTTTACATAGGAGGACCAAACCTATATAAAATTTGTAAAAAGACTTTCAGGACATACTTATCCCGTTTAATTATCTCTTCTCTCGTGGTTTAGAGAGTTACCTGGGATAATTTGAGGGATCTAGGTGAAAGAGCTATGCAATGGGAGCTTCAGAGAGTCTTTCAACTTTTTTCAGTCCTTGAAATGGGGAGACCAAGGGTTCTATTTATAGGAATGGAGGAGACCTGGTCAAAGAAATGTTGTTCACGCAGCTCCGTCGTGCAGGTCCTTCGCATAGGTCTTCCGCGCAGGGGTGTAAAAATTCATTTGCCGTGTAGGTACTCTGCGTAGGTCCTCCACATAGGTCCTCTGTGTAGACCCCTTTATGAAATTTATCCATCTTCCAAGTGAAATCCATATGTCTGTTTGGGCTCCATGACCAGTTAAATCGAAGGTCTTGAAGAGATCTACACTTCTTGAGATGGTGAATACACTATGTTTTCTCAGAAGAAACTCAGAAATTATATTTAATGTGTCAAATCCTTTTCATCATAGATCTTGGGAATCTAGTGCCTACTATTGGATGGGAAATCATTCCACTTATCCATAGGTATGGAGTAGTATTTTGGCACATATAAATCAAGCCTGCATCTTCTTCCTTCACGGTGAAAACATATTTACTCATACTTTACATTTTGTGTCTATTTGGGAATCATATATTCAATCTATAGAAAAGTGTATGAAAACAAATTTTATAGTTTCTACAAAAGCCCCCCCCCTTAGAATTTGATTCATTCTGAACAAAAAGAATCTTTTTCTAAGGTAAAATTAGGGCACATTGACGCATTCCGACATCATTTGGTTAGATTTGGAGCTACATTAAGTTTGGAAGGATGCTCAAATTTTTTCCTAATCCATGGTGCCTAACAAAGCAAAGATTTAATATTTCTAGGGTAATATGGAAAACCCTACATTATTAATGTAACGCCTCGACCCTAGTTACCTAGAGTCGGTGCATTATTACATAACATTTTCATGATCACAAAAGATCAAGTCTCGAAAGAACCCTTAGTTTAGTAGCCTTGGAAACACTAAATACATTCATAAATGTTACATTACATCATAAAGTGAAAACTACAATAACATAGTCTCCATATTCCACACTCATATCCCCTTCAGACTATCCCTGTAGGTCAGTCATAAAATAATTCTTCACATCCTGGGAAAAATAAAACATAGAAAGGGGTGAGTTCAGATGCTAAGTAAGGATAACAATATAGCGGAAACTTTCATAAATCAGCATAAACATTTAAGACAATGTATAACTAAAACAAAAGCATTTTAAACTTTAACTTCAGCATAATATGGAAAAAATAAAATGAAATAATTCCATTTACTTATTCACATGGATATTATACTAGTTGAATAATCACATGCAATATCAATAACCACTTTCATAATTATGGAATACATAATGCCAGACTATCATAACCACATAGTCAAGGCCTGGTGCCAAGACTACAAATAAGATTTTTTCAATGCCTTGTGCCAAGACACTAGTTTGTCTCATGAGACCTACCGATGCATCTAGGAGCTATAGAGAGATCCACCCGTCACTTATTAAGTCCAATTCATTCCTCATATGAACAGGTTTAAACATAACATAAAAATTCGTATTAAAACTAGCATACGAAATGTCAATACTTTCTCCATAAACCATGAATGGTATAAAAATAAAACATCCATAGTCAAACATATCACAAAACCTTCAATACAATATGTAAGTTTTGTATCATAATAAATCAACTTCAAATAAGCTTAAAATTCATCAAAGGATGTTGACATAGATGAAAACAAAACTATTTTGAGAGAAATATCTCTTTTTTTTAAATCATTTAAAAGTCACATAATTATAAAAGGAAATATTTAATTTTAAAACATTATTATAAGCTTGTAAGGTAAGCTTCAATGATTTTATAACGGCAGAAAATAGACGCCCCTACCGTATAAGTTAAAAAAGACATTCTTACCTTAATTTTGTCTAAAAGGTTAAAAAGGACCTTGTTTGGAAAGCGACGGAAAGATTCCTTTTAAAACAATTTTATAAAAATTCAAACAAGGGTATAAATGAATTTAACCCATAGTCTAGTAAATAGTAAAAATGTTTTGGAATACATTTTTAAGAAACGTTGATGTGGATGATAAAGAGGTCCCAGTAGGTAATCACATATAAACAACCTCGGATAATGAAGAGATTGTGAAATAAACCCTGAACTTGTACTATTCCTTGGTCAATGGTAGGTTAAACTACTGTAGAATGGTGAAATAATTGTTATTAAATTATACAATAATCATATAAATTAATATGATATCATATATGATCTTTTAACATTGCTTTGTTAATAATATCTTAGTATTATCGTCATTTCGGGTGTTAACTTACTCGTTTTCTTTTATATGTTTTGTTAAATAAGCCATGTTTTTTATGGATAGGTTGTAACTTATTCATATCCAGAATGATATCAAGTCCTTAAACATTATTTTTAATCATAAAATGAGAATTATACTTGAATGGATACTATTGGGAATGAATATTATCGCGTTTGTGGAGATGGTAGTCCGTACGTACACACGAGCGGCAATATCATTATTTTGATATTAAAATTGTATATAATTGGATGGTATATCATATATACAGAATCATTATAATGTTATATTTATTATTTAGTTCAATTACACATCATTATCATACCCATCCAAATAATAATGTTTTGAATAATAGTTACACCACGACGTGGAGACGGTAAGCCGTACGTACGCACGTATGGTGACATGTCATTCAAAAGATGGATAGAATACTGAATATGATTGTACCATATTTGGGCAGGGTTTGGCTGAACCAAAAGGATTTTAAGGTATGAATTTGAGAGTAGGGGGAGTTCCCTTTTATAAGAGGGATGAGGGGCACCTTAGGAAAAACTTAAAATATTATTTTATAATAAATTCATATTCACTTTATAATGGATTCAAAGTGACTTATTTCGAGGATAAGGTGGGGATGGGTCTAAATACACTCAGACAATAGATTGTATACAGGTTTGGGTCACTATATTAACCTTATAATTTATATTTAACTCTTAGTTAAATAGTTTGACATTTACCATGTCTCTTTGTATTTTTATAGTATATGGTTAATAAACTTACTATAACAAGCCAAGAGAACCCCAAGTGGTTCATTATTAATATATATAACCTTATCTAAGTCATTTTTACGAACCTTAGATTTTTAGGAATAGAATATCAATTAATAATATAATATTTGTTTTAAATACTCCTTTATGTCAATTTTGACACTATTTGGTATTTTGTTTTTGATAAATTCATAACAACATTATTACTTCAAAAAAAATTCATCTTACCAACCCTAATATGTTATATTAACCTAGAAAATTAGTGTAATTTATAAAAACTCTTAAATTACATTTATTTTTATATTTATAATATTAATTATATTAATATTTCATTAATTAGGTAATTACGGCATCACCATTGTGTCATAAATAAATTAAATTAATTAATGTCTAAAAGTTATAAATAAAATATCATTATGTAGGAAATCATTTTATATTTATAATTAATATTTATTATCTAATTTATCTTATGTATAAACCTATATTAAAAATGTTTTAGTTATTAAACTTTGATTTTAACTCTTTTAACTCTTCTTTGAATTAAATAATATTAAATGTCCTAATCTAATCCAAGTGGACCAAAGAGGTTCATATTTTATTCCTAAGGTTTCTTTTTCTCTAATTATACTTATCTAATAGAATTAGGACATGTTTTAGGGTAATAATAATATCATTTTTACCCTTAATTACCCTATTTACTTTTAACCGTGGTAAATCAACATAAAAAGTTACTATTCGCCAAAAATTATTTTTATCTTATTGAACCAAATTTTACTCCTTGATATTAACCGTGTCTCTAGGATTTTCGAAATTCCACTCACATAAACGGTAAAATTAAGTTTTATGTGAATTTGCAAATTCTCTTAGGATGTGGGTAAAAGACGGTGAAAAGTTCAATAAAATTTTTATATATCTAAAATTATTATAAACTGAATCCAATGAATTACATTGAAATTATATAGGTATTATGTATCTATTTTTACCTAAAATAAATTTAAATAAAATAAATAATTATTTAAATAAAAATTTGGTTTTAAACTATAACTTAGTGTTTTTCACTATTCATCAAAAATTGAATGTTTTCAAAAAAATACCAAAAATTCACCCTAAGCTAATTTTGATATTCCGAATCCAAAAATGAACTCCATTTTAAAAGATAAAATTTATAAAATTTCAAAAAGTGGGTATTACTATTCATAACTGCTAGTTTGATTGGTTGTGGTGTGTGTTAGAACTCGAAGTTGTGTACAACACACGCTACTGTATTATTCAAAGAGAAGCGTACCGTGGAAGCTTGAGGTGTTACATTCTCCCCTACTTCAAATAATTTAATCCACAACATTTCTAGAATACTACCAAATGAAAAGACTCAGGTGATTCTTCATCATAAGTTCCTCGGGTTCCCACGTTGCCTCTTACATCTTATGTTTTTTCCATAGAACTTTTACCAGACGAGTCGTACGGTTTCTCAGCACTTGTTCTCTCGTATCAAGAATCCTGATGAGTTCTTCTCAATAAGACAGACCAGGTTCAAATTCTACTTCCTCATAGTTGAGTACATGCATTGGGTCAGACATGTATTTTCTCAACAGTGATACGTGGAACACATTGTGAACTTTGGAGAGATTTGGCGGCATTGCCAAACGATAAGATACATCCCCAATTCATTCTAGAATTTCGAAAGGTCCGATGTACCTGGGACTCAATTTACATTTCTTACTGAAATGTATAACTCCCTTCCATGGAGATACCTTCAAGAAAACATGATCTCCTACCTGAAATTCCTAATCCTTCCTTTGGTTTTCAACATAGCTCTTCTGCCTACTTTGAGCTTCTTTGATGTGGTTTTGGATTACCTTCACCTTTTCCATTGTTTCCTCCACCAGTTCTAGGCCTATGAGTTTTCTTTCACCAACATCATCCCAACAGGTTGGTGTGCGACATCTCTTTCCGTATAACACTTCATATGGTGCCATCAAAATACTTGAATGGAATCTATTATTATAGAAAAATTCAACCAGAGGTAAATATTGATCCCACATACCCTAAAAGTCAAGTGAGAAAGATCTCAACATGTCTTCTAAAGTTTGAATAGTCCATTCTGATTGTCCATCTGTCTGAGGGTGGTAGGCAGTGCTCAAATGAAGTTTAGTATCCAAGGCCTTCTGAAGACTCTTCCAGAATCTTGAAGTAAAATAGGGATCACTATCAGAAACAATCGATAGGGGTACTCCATGAAGTCTCACAACATTATTAATATATAGTCTTGCTAAAAATTCAAGTGGTAGATCTTATCTTATAGAAATAAAATGTGCTGAATTGGTAAGAGGATCAACAATGACCCATATTGCATCATTCCTTCTAGGAGTCTTTGGTAGTCCCATGACAAAGTCCATCGTGATATTATCCCATTTTCACTCAGGTATGGGAAGAGGTTGCATGACTCCTCCAGGCTGTTGCCTTCTAGCTTTCACTTGTTGACAAACCATACATCTTGACACAAAATCCGAAGTCTCCCTCTTCATGTTGTCCCAAAAAAAATGTTCCTTTAAATATCTATACATCTTGGTGCTCCCAGGGTGTATATAGAAATTGGAACTATGAGCATCGTCCAACAATTCCCTTTTTAGATCAGGTATATCGGGAACACAAAGTCTCTTCCCAAATTTCAAAATTCCATCTTCATATACAAAGTCACTCAATCTCCCATCATTCACAGATTTAATCTTATTTTGAAACTCTTCATCACTGGTCTAAAAATTCTTTATCCTTTCTAGTAAAGATGGTTTGGCAACCATTTGAAAAAGTATCGATGTTTCACCTTCCATGATAATTCCCTTATCCATCTTTACTAGATCCATGAAAATAGGATCCCTTTAAATTCTCATCATGTTAAAAACTCCATGATCCTTTCTTCTCAAAGCATCTTCCACCTTATTTTCCTTCCCCAGGTGGTAGTGTATCGTGCAATCATAATCCTTGAGTAGTTCAATCCATCTCCTTTGCCTCATGTTGAGTTCTTTCTATGATAAAATATACTTCAAACTCTTATGATCAGTATATATCTCACATTTTTCACCATAGAGATAATGTATCTATATATTCAAAGAAAATATTACAGTATCTAACTCAAGATCATGACTAGGATAGTTTTGATCATGAATTTTTAGCTGTCGTGATGCATATACAATAACCCTATCATTCTACATAAGGACACAACCAAGTCCTTTCTTTGAAGCATCACTATAAATAACAAACCCATCATTCCCCGATGGTAGATTAAATATAGAAGCATTGAATAATCTTATCTTTAGTTCTTCAAAACATTCTTTACACTCTTTTGTCCAAACAAATTTAACCCCTTTATGTGTGAGCTTCATTAATGCGTTAGCCAATCGGGCAAAATTCTGGACGAAATGCTGATAATAACCTGCTAAACCAATAAAACTACGTACCTCAGTTATAATCATAGGTGATGGCCATTCTTGGATTGCTCTTGTCTTAGAAGGATCAATGAAGATTCCATCCTTAGAGACAATATGGCCAAGAAAAGAAATCTCCTGAAGCCAGAATTCACACTTGCTAAACTTCCCATATAATTCATGTCTTCTAAGAGTCTTCAAGATAATGTGCAAGTGATTTTTATGATCTTCATAGCTTTTGGAGTATACCAAGATATCATCAATAAATACCACTACAAAACATCGAGATATTTCTTGAAAACTCTATTCATTATATCCATGAAGACAGAGGGTGCATTAGTCAATCCAAAAGGAATTACTGTAAACTCGTAATGCCCGTACTTGGTTCGAAATGCTGTCTTTGGAATGTCTTCCTTCTTCACACACAACTGATGATATCCAGATCGAAGGTCAATCTTTGAAAAGTATTGAGCTCCATGCAGTTAGTAAAATAAATCATCAATGCGAGGTAGGGGATACTTGTTCTTTATTGTTATAGCATTGATCTCCCTGTAGTTGATAAATAAACTCATAGATCCATATTTATTTTTAACAAAAAGGATAGGGGATCCCCATGGAGAAACACTAGGGAAAATAAATCCCTTATTACTCAATTCCTCTATTTGTTTATTTAGTTAAACTAATTAAACTATGGCCATTCTATAAGGGGTCTTCGATATGGGCCTTGAACCATGAATTAAATCAATGGAAAACTCAATTTCTTGTTCTAGAGGATGTCCATGTAAATATTCCGGAAACACATCTACATATTTTTTCACAATATGTACATCCTCTATTTAAACATTCCTTTCCTTACCCATAGTTATTTCATTCTCTTCCTCCCTGATAATTGAATTTAGTTGAGCTCCTGGGGGTTGATCTAGATAAGAATTTGGCGGTGACGATTCTGCTATAAAGATAAGATGTTCTTTATCATCATCATAAAAAATCATAACCTCCTTATTATTACAATAAATCTCCACATCATGGTCCTAAATCCAATCCATACTGAGGACTATATAAAACACAATCATAGGTATGAAGATGAGATCAGCAGATAAAGAACATTTATATGCTCTAATGAGAACTGATTCACAGAACTTTGTAGCAATGATACTTCCCTTAGGAATTTTGACTGACAACTTCCTTGTTAAATAAAATTGGGAATATCTAATTTTCTTAGCAAACTGGGAAGATATGAAACAATGCGATGATCCAGAATCAAATAAAGCATTTTCTAAACTTGAGGAAACCATTAAATTACCTGTCACCACGTCTTTTAGAGCTTCTACCTCAACAGTAGTGATAACATAAGCTTGAACTTGATCCCTTAGCCTTTTATGAGGTAAGTTCCCCTGATTCTTAGGACATTCATTTTCATAATGTCCCATCTCTCTACAATTGTAGCATTGAACATCAGTATCTTTTTTCTTCCCCTTGAAATCATGAGCTTGGTGGCCTTTTTCACCACACTTGTAATAGACTCCCATTCCCTTCAAAAAAGTACCAGGGTGTTTCTTCCCACATTTACTATAGGATGGATATTCAACTTTTCCCTTCTTCCCCTTATTTCCATTCCTAGAGTGATTGGAAGATATCTTCTTCTCTTTCTTTTCTTTAAAGTCATAAGACTTATAGAATTCCTTTTCTGTCTTGATAGCACATGAGACAATATCTTCGTACGATGAGAAGGATTGTGAGACTAATGCTCGATGGGGAAATGGATTTAACCCATAAAATAAATGATCAATCTTACTCTTTGGGTTACTTATATAATCTTAAGAATGCCTTGCTAACCTTGTAAAGTTAGCCTCATACTTTGAGACATTCTCATCCTCCTTTTGTCTTAGAATTAGAAATTGTCTTTCCATATCCGCTCGATGGTCACGAGGAAAGTATTTTTCTAAGAAAATATCTTTAAACTCCCTCCATTACATATTTGATACTTCATAATCTTCCTTCATGTTTTGAATCAATGACCACCATTGGTCAACATCTCCAGTGAGGCGGTAAACTGCCATGACAACTTTTTCCCTTTCACTACTCCCCAAGGTGTGGAATATTTTCTCTAAGGAATTTGTCCATTGATCAACTACTAGTGTATTTGTACCCCCATTGAATGTTAGTGGTTGTTTCCTCATGAAGTGATCTAACATTGATCCTCCACGCTGTGGATCTGGATGCTCTATACAGGTAAGGCTATTATTCATAACCTGAGTGAGTTGTCCCAGTATAGTGATTAGATGATCAACAACAGTTACATCACCATCTCCACTATAATTATCTTGAGTAGGAGGTAAATACCTACATAGAGTCTGTGCATTGATACGGTTTCCATTTCTTCCACTAGGCACCATTTCTAAACAATGGCATACACTAGATTAGTTTATGATCTGCAATACATAAATCCAAACTTGTAAAACACTTAACATGAATTGAGCAGTTTATGGATATAATCCATAATAATAAAACAATTCTTTGAGGAAGTATATACTCATAAACCCTTCATAATGGTTTGTAAATAAAATGAGAATTATCCTAAGAATATCCCCAAGGAGTTTCGTAACCAAGAGTGCAGCAAGGCCCGTTGTCGTGCACCAGTTCCCGTTCGAGTTTAGCTCAAAGTGGTGTTTTTGGGTTTTACCCCTAGGTAAATATGTGCTAGAGCCACCTCTACCTGCTCGTATCCAGATAGGGATGTATTTCTCAGAAAACTCACAAAATCTATACAATACCAAAATTCTAGGAATTTATTCTATACTAATCCTCAAAGTCTATCTTATGTCTATGTGCTCTAATCAGAGTTTATCTAAATATAGATTTCAAGGTTTGTACTAAAATTTCTCTGATACCAACTATAAGATCCCAACCCTAGTTACCCAGAGTCAGTGCATTATTACATAACATTGTCATGATCACAAAAGATCAAGTCTCAAAAGACCGATTATTTTAGTAGCCTTGGAAACACTAGATACATTCATAAATGTTACATTACATAATAAAGTTAAAACTAAAATAACATAGTATCCATAGTCCACACTCATATCCCCTTAAGAATATCCCTGTAGGCCAGTCATAAAACATTTCTTCACATCTTGGTAAAAATAAAACATATAAAGGGGTGAGCTCAGATGCTCAGTAAGGATAACAATATAGTGGAAACTTTCATAAATAAGCATAAACATTTAAGGAAATGTATAACTAAAACAAAATCCTTTTAAACTTGAACTTCAGCATAATATGGAAAAAATAAAATGAAATAATTCCATTTACTTATTCACATGGATATTCTACTAGTCTAATAATCACATGCAATATCAATAACCACTTTCATAATGATGGAATGCATAATGCCAGACTATCAAAACCACATAGTCAAGGCATTGTGCCAAGAATACAAATAAGATTTTATCAAGTCCTTGTACCAATACACTAGTTTGTCTCATGATACCTACCAATGCATCGAGGAGCTATAGCGGGCTCCACCCGTCACTTATTAAGTCCAATTCATTCCTCATATGAACAAGATTAAACATAACATAAACATTCGTATTAAAACTAGCATACGAAATGTCAATATTTATCCATAAACCATGAATGGTATAAAAATAACACATCCATAGTCAAACATATCAAAAAACCTTCAATACAATATGGAAGTTTGGTATCATAATAAATCAAATCTTAAAATCCATCAAAGGATGTTGACATAGATGAAAACAAAACTATTTGAGAGAAATATCTCTTTTTTTAAATCATTTAAAAGTCACATAATTATAAAAGGAAGTATTTAATTTGAAAATATTCTTATAAGATTTAAAGGTAAGCTTCAATGATTTTATAATGGCAGAAAATAGCCACACTCGCCGTATAAGTTAAAAAAGACATTCTTACCTTAATTTTGTCAAAAAAGGTTAAAAAAGACCTTGTTTGAAAAACAACGGAAAGATTGCTTTCAAACCATTTTATAAAAAGTCAAACAATGGTGTAAATTACTTTAACCCATAGTCTAGTAAATAGTAAAAATGTTTTGGAATACATTTTTAAGAAACATGGATGTGGATGATAAAGAGGTCCGAGTAGGTAATCACGTATAAACAACCTCGAATAATGAAGAGATTGTGAAATAAAACCTTAACGTGTAATTTTACTTGGTCGAGGGTAGGTTAAACTTCTGTATAATAGTGAAATAATTTTTATTAAATTATAAAATGATCATATAAATTAATATTATATCATATATGTTCTGTTAACATTGATTTGTTAATAATATCTTAATATTATCGTCGTTTTGGGTGTTAACTTACTCGTTTTATTTTATATGTTTTGTTACATAAGCCATGTTTTTTATGGATAGGTTGTAACTTATTCATATCCAAAATGATATCAAGTCCTTAAAAATTATTTTTAATCATCAAATGAGAATTAGACTTGAATGGATACGATTGGGAATGAATCTTATCGTGTTTGTAGAGACGGTAGTCCGTACGTACGCACGAGAGACAATATCATTATTTTGATATTAAAATCGTATATAATTGGATGGTATATAATATATAAAGAATCATTATAATGTTATATTTATTATATATTTCAATTACACATCATTATCATACCCATCCAAATAATAATGTTTTGAATAACAATTACACCAAGACGTGGAGACGGTAAGCCGTACGTACGCACGTATGGTGACTTGTCATTCAAAGGATGGATATAATAATGAATATGGTTGTAAAATATTTATAATAACATCATAATATATATAATATACTGGATTTATTATTTTATAATGTAAATATCAAAGAAAGAAGAAGTGGAAGAAGAAAGGAACTTGAAAGAGGGTGGTGAAAACATTACCTCTTCTTCGGGTTCTTCCTTTTGATTTGATCAAAAGGGCTCCTTAGGTTGGATTTATGATCAAACTAAGGCCTCTAGAATGAATTGAGGGAAGTTGATAGGATATTTGGGCAGGGGTCGGCCGACCCAAAAGGCTTTGAAGGTATGAATTTGAGAGTAGGGGGAGTGCCCTTTTATAAGAGAGGTGATGGGCACCTTAGAAAAAACATAAAATATTATTTTATAATAAATTCATATTCGGTTTATAATGGCTCCAAAGTGACTTATTTCGAGGATAAGGTGGTGATGGGTCGAAATCCACTCAAACAATAGATTTTAGATAGGTTTGGGTCACTATATTAACCTTATCATTTATATTTAACTCTTAGTTAAATAGTTTGACATTTACCATGTCTCTTTGTATTTTTATATTATTAATATATATAACCTTATCTAAGTCATTTGGCAGAATCTTAGATTTTTAGGAATAGAATATCAATTAATAATATAATATTATTTTTAAATACTCCTTTATGTCAATTTTGACACTATTTGGTATTTTTTTTTGATAAATTTACAACAGCATTATTACTTCGAAAAAAATTCATCTAACCAACCCTAATATGTTATATTAACCTAGAAGATTAGTTTAATTTATAAAAAGTCTTAAATTACATTTATTTTGATATTTATAATATCAATTATTTTAATATTTCATTAATTAGGTAATTACTGCATCACCATTGTGTCATAAATAAATTAAATTATTTAATGTCTAAAAAGTATAAATAAAATATTATTATGTAGGAAATATTTTTAGATTTATAATGAATATTTATAATCTAATTTATCTTATGTATAACCCTATATTAAAAATGTTTTAGTTATTAAACTTTGATTTTAACTCTTCTTTGAACTAAATAACAATAAATGTCCTAATCTAATCCAAGTGGACCAAAGAGGTTCATATTTTATTCCTAAGGTTGTTTTTTATCGAATTATACTGAGCCAATAGAATTAGAACATGTGTTAGGGTAATAATAATATCATTTTTACCCTTAATTACCCTATTTACTTTTAACCATGGTAAATAAACATAAAAAGTTACTATTCACCAAAAATTATTTTTATCTTATTGAACCAAATTTTACTCCTTGATATTAACCGTGTCTCTCAGATTTTTGAAATTCCACTCACAGAAGCGGTAAAATTATGTTTTATGTGAATTTGCAAATTCTCTTAGGATGTGGGTAAAAGACGGTGAAAAGTTCAATAAAATTTTTATATATCTAAAATTATTATAAACTGACTCCAATGAATTACATTGAAATTATATAGTTATTATGTATCTATTTTGACCTAAAATAAATTTAAATAAAATAAATAATTATTTAAATAAAAATTTGGTTTTAAACTATAACTCAGTGTTTTTCACTATTAATAAAAAATTGAATGTTTTAAGAAAAATACAACAAATTCACCCTAAGCTAATTTCGATATTCCGAATCCAAAAATAAAGTCCATTTTGAAAGATAAAATTGATAAAATTTCAAAAAGTGGGTATTACTATTCATAACAGCTAGTTTGATTGGTTGTGGTGTGTGTTAGATCTCAAAGTTGCGTACAAAACACGCTACTGTATTATTCAAAGGGAAGCGTACCATGGAAGCTTGGGGTGTTACAATTACCTAAACCATACAAAAATGTATGTTTAGTGAGCTGGGACTCGACTTTTTTCCAGATTTATGTGTGTTTCCAATCTGGTGAGTACCACGTTTCTTGATGTTGGAAGTTTAGAGTCATGCATGTTAGACTATAATGGGCTAATATTTAGAGTCGAATAGCTTTGACCATAAACTTTGAATCATATTCCAAAAAAAATATCGTGGCTAAAAATTTATTTAATATTATTTAAATATTTCCAAGGGGAATATTGAGCCATGACTTTTATGGTCACCAAATTTAAAACCTATATCAACATAAGGGGTTTCTTTTCTAGGAAAAAAGTTAACATTATTTGACAAACCCATTATTGGAGATGTATTATGCAGGGCCAACTAGGGCATATGCTGTATAGCCAAATAATAGAATCTTTTGACTGGATTGCCTGTTATGTAGGCAACTTATGAAAGGCCATCTAAGGGCACGTACTGCATAGTTAGGTAAAAAGAGTTCTTTGAAGTTTTACATTTTTTTGTTGATATATAGGGGAAAAATAAGATTTGGGTAACTCAAGACCACAGTGAGTGGTTTTTCCAATGAAATAAATTTTAAGAATGAAAAAAGGGCTATTTAGACTGACATAAATCAGGAATAGGAAAACCATTTCTATACACATTTGGTGTATGAGTAATGGTTAAAATTTATCATAAAGGGGGAATTTATGATATTATACTGTGTATTTTTAAGTCATTTAATGAGGACGTTGTACTATGCAGTTTTAAGTCATGCAGTGAGGACGTTGTATTGTCATAATTTAAGGTCTTTAGCTCTGACCAAAGGTATGAGAAACTCTCCCAATTTCTTGATAGTTTTTTGGAAACATACTATCATATTAAGGTATGGAAGGGAAAATTATAAACTATGATTTGATAATTTCTAAAACTAAGGAATGATTATGTGAAAAGGGCTAAAAGAATTAGATGAAGTCTTTTCCCAGAACGAAGTTACCATTATTTGAAAAATCCATTATTGGAGCTGTATTATTCAGGGCCAACTGGGGAATATGCTGCATAGCCAAATAGTGGCATCTTTTGACTGATAGACCTATTATGTAGGAAACCTATTCAAGACCACCTAAGGAAACGTACTGCATAGTCAAACAAAAGAGCTCTTAGAAGTTTAACAATCTATTGCTCGAAAACGAAGAAAGTTTATAGTGATTCAGATTTTCTGAAGCACAAAGTTTGATTTATAGAGAAAGGTCCCTGAATATGGAAAGGGTATTTTCAACCAAGAGTGTCCAAAGAATCGGAGGAATAATACTTTTTTGAAGGTTTGACCTAAAAGTAAGAGATATGCTGTCTATAATTTTAGGTCATACAACTAGGACCAGAAATAGAAACAATATATAATAAGTGGCCAAGTGATTTACAGATTATTTCATATTGTATTGAACACATGGTGAGGTAAATGTGAAAACCATGGTCTTGAAGGGTTTCATATTGTGAGAAAGATAATGGGACAAGTATACTTGAATAACTATTTTAAAATACATATTATTGTATATTGTCATCAAATATTAAAGGGGACAAAGATACTAACCAAGAATGAATTTACCATTATTCGACAAACCCGTTATGGGGGCTGTCTTATGTAGGGCCAACTAGGGCATATGCTGCATAGTCAAATAGTGGCATCTTTTGACTGACATGCCTGTTATGTAGGCAACTTATGCATGGCCTCCTAAGGGCACGCGCTGCATAGTCAGTCAAAAGAGCTCTCAGGTATTAGAAACTCTATCACCAAAAAACCGTATAAAATATTATGAAGATTTGAAAAGTATTAAAAAT
Organism: Viscum album; assembly: GCA_963277665.1. Lineage (NCBI taxonomy): Eukaryota > Viridiplantae > Streptophyta > Magnoliopsida > Santalales > Viscaceae > Viscum > Viscum album. The sequence continues at coordinate 1,767,331,808 of OY728123.1, forward strand.
TAAGAGTATGAAATATGGAAAGGGTTTATGTTTAATGCATATGAGAAATATTTTAACTAGTATTGGCCATGAGTTTGACATCCTTTACATAAATCTAACTCATATGTAAAATGGAGACTTTCTTTGTTTCTTATGAATTAATATTATAATGTGTAGTTTAAAGTCATGCAATGAGGACATTTTCACCCCCATAAGTAATTAAAACACCATACTTATATAAATAATCACCTTATTCAATTCCTAAGCTCACTTGAGCTATGCTCGGTGTGAGAAACAAGGAGTAGTAAGGGTATTTTTTATAATACAAAGGTGACACAGATAAAGAATGGGGGTGTCATATTTCTATATAGTTTAACGTCATGCGGTAAGGATGAAAATGAACCGATATGAATGGAAAATACATATTGTAACTAGGTTAAGGGATAACACACAAGTGTCACTATATGTCTTGCTGGGGAAATGATCAAGTCATACATAATTCTTAAAACATTTCCTATGAAAATTTGATTCTTTTATAAGAAATAAAGTGGTTTTTTTCATAGTTGATCCCAAGATTAAAGATATAGGCATCTCTACGTATCTCAAAATAGATGAGAATCAAGCCATACATTGTTCTTTAAACAATCATTCCTCACACTAATCGAGTTTGACATGAAGAATGGGGGATTTTGACACATCCTGAGAGAACGGTAAATCTTAAGATATAAAATGGTATAATAACCAAAAAATATATCTTAAGGAAACACTCTGTATAGATCTGATTCATATACATAAGGATAAAATAAAATAAGAAGATTTTGTGATTATGGCTGGGCCCAAAATTAGAGATTTAGGCGTCTCTACGTATCTCATTGAAAATGAGAATCAATCCATACATAGTTCTTGAAACATGGTCTCTATGAATATCTGAATCATACATAGGAAAGAGAGGGAATCATGTACTACTAAGAATTAGTGATGATGTCAATTATTTTTGCTTATTGGATCTTCTAACTTTAAATAAAGAGAACGTTAGTTGTAAAAATGATGTCATGTAGTTTAACGTCTGCGACAAGGACAAAGATGCTACGCATTTTAATGTCATGAAGCATGGATGCTTATGGTTATAATGTAGTTTAATGTCTTACAACTAGGACATGGGGGCAATGTAGTTTTAAGTATTGCAGTAGGGACATTTCACAGTGCAGTTTAAAGTCTTGTAGTGAGGACTATTTGTACAAAACTACACAAAGTATTTCTTAAAAAATCTCACATTGGTTGGAGTTGTGATAAGCTCTAAATCCATTGAGATTAAGACATAGGCTCCATTTGAATAAACCTTATGTGTGGAATAAGGTCCTTCCCACTTTGGTTCAAGTTTTGGAGGTTTCTTCCCTGGTATCATTAGAGTCCTAAGAACCAATACCAATTCTCCTTGAAGAAATGAATGAAGGTGAAATTTCTTATTAAAATATCATGCTATTCTATTCTGATAGACTTATAGATGATGCAAAGTATAAAATATTTTATCATCTAATCTTTCTAACTCATCGAACCATTTCTGAGACCTTTCATCTATAAACAACTGATCACAGATTGAAACTCTAAGTGAATGCAATTGCATTTCAATTATCAAAACTGCTTCAGTTCCATATACCAATGAATAAGGAGTTTCTTGGGTAGTAGTACAAGTAGTTGTCCGATAAGCCCATAAATCATTCAAAAGTTTATGATACCATGATTTCTTATATTTATCCACCATCTTCTGGAGTATATTCGATAGGTTCTTATTGAAGGCCTCTATTTGTCTATTGGCCGCCGCATGATAGCGAGATGGATGGTTGGAATTGATATTATGTTCCTGATACAACTTTTTTACTTCAGCAGAACAAAAATTGGCACCATTTTCCATCAAAATAGTATGAGGGATGCCAAATATATTGATGATATTAGTTTTGAAAAAACTGACAATGATTTTGGCTTCGACTTCATTGAGAGGTATTTCCTCAACCCATTTAGAGAATAAGTCAGTAGCTGTGAGAATATACTTGAACTGCTTAGCCGTGGCTGGAGGATAAGGATATACTACATCAATTACACATGTGTAAAATGGCCAAGAGTATTTAGATGTATGTAGTAACTATGGGGGTTGATGAATGAATTTGGAATTCACTTGGAATGGATGACATTTTTTAGTGAAATCTATACAATCCTGCATTATCAAAGGCCAAAAGTATCCAAGCCTTCAGATCTGATCAGAGAGTCTGTGCCTTGATTGGTGGGTACCACAAGATCCTAAATTTACTTCTTCCTTGAAAGATGTGGTCTCTTATCCATAAATACATCTGAAGTGAATTCCAAAAAATCCTCTCTTGTAAAGGATCTTTTGGTGGTCTGGACTATCATAAAAAGTAAAATTGGCCGCTCGTCGTCGGATCTGTTCCTTCTCAGCCCTATCTGGTGGAAGTACCCCATTTTGAATATATTCCATGATGGATATTCTCCATCCCATGGTATGACCATATGGTTCATAAATAGGGAAAATTTCATTAATTTTTTCCATTCTGGTTTGAACAAAAGGTGAGACCACATGATGATGGGTTAAGTTGATAACTGTTTCATCCCAATTTGGATCTACCAAGGCTGTAACTGCATTAAACGGTGCATCTGCTTGAGAATTTTGTGATCACGGGACATAAGAAAATGTCATATTTGAGGAAAATTTATCCATTAACCCTCTCACATAATCACACAAAGGAATTAATTCTTATTTTATTATAGAATATTCCCCATTGATTTGTTTGATTACCAATTTTGAATAACCTTTTACCTTTAAATGATCCATTTTCACCAGAAGGACCAATTCCAAACCTATGATGAGAGCTTGATATTCTGCTTCATTGTTGGTACCAGCTTCCGATAATAAGAAAGAACAAGGCAATACTGCCTTTTCTGGGGAAATAAGGACAATTCATAATCCAACCTTGTTGAGTTTAGGGTTTTACATTCTATTTACTATTGGAATTCTGGAAGCACCATCAAAATACATTTCCCATGTTTGGGAATTATCCTGAATAGAGAAGACCTCTTCATCCGGAAGTTCAATATTAAACAATGTATCTTCCGCATATGGATGCTCAGCAAGTAAATCAGCAAGAGTTTGGCCTTTTATTTTCTTTTGAGGCACAAAATGGATATCAAATTGTTTTAAAATAACCATCCACCATTCCAGACGTTTTGTAATCATAGAATGAATGAGGATAAATTTGAGTGGATTATTACGAGACACCAATTAGACCTCATGATGTTGCAGGTAGTGCTTCAATTTCTGAACTGCAAAGATTAATTCTAGGCAACACTTTTCAATACTTGAATACTGAGTTTCCACATCAACCATAGTTCGACTGAGATAGTAAATGATGTTTTCATTCCCATCATCATTCTTTTGAGCGAGGAAGGAACCTAGTGATCGCTCTAAAACTGTCATGTAGAGAATAAGTGGTCTTCCTTCAACAGGTGGCATTAATACTGGTGGACTTAAGAGGTTTTTCTTGATGATATCAAATATTTCTTGGTAATATTTTTTCCATTGGTAGGTAACTCCCTTCTTCATTAATCTGGTGAAGGGAAAATACTTTCCTACCAAATTTTTGATGAAGATCCAAATATAGGCCAAGTGTCCTTGTAGTCCTCTTAATTCTTTCAAATTTCGAGGAGGTGACATACTAAGGATTGATTTTGTTTTCTCAAGATCAACTTCGATACCACAATGGTATACAACAAAGCCATGGAATTTTCCAAAGGTTACCCCGAAAGAACATTTTAAGGGGTTCATATTCAAACTGTGTTGTCGAAGTTTATTGAATATAGTTTCCAGTTCAGCCAAGTGACTGGAACATTGTCTATATTTGACCACCAAATCATCCACATAACATTCAACAAATTTACCTAATAAGGGTTTGAAGATATGGTGCATGGAACGTTGGTATGTTGCACCTGCATTTTTTAATACAAAGGGCATTACCTGATAGCAAAAAACACCTCGAGGGGATCTAAAGGCTATATATTCTTCATCCTCTTGGTCCATATAGATTTGATTATACCCATAGTATCCATCCCTGAAAGAAAGAGCTTCATATCTAGCTGTTGCATCAATTAGAAGTTCTGTAATTGGGACTGAAAAATCATCTTTAGGAAAATGCCAGTTAAGATCACTGAAATAATGAAAACTCTAATTTTATCATTCTTCTTTTTCACTGGGAAAATATTGTCCATCCATTTGAGATACTAAACTTCCCTGACAAAGTTATCCTTTATAATATTATCAACTTCATCTTAAATTTTAGAGGCATGGGTTGGGTGTGTTCTCCTTACTGCTTGCTTAAATCCACGATGTTCTTCTGGAAAACACAAATTATGGGTGGCTACATTAGGATTAAGACCTATAATTTCTATATAATTACAAGAAAATATATCTCGATGTTTATTTAGAAATGAAGTATACACCTATTGTTCTTCATACTTCATGGACACACTAATTAGAGTTGAGCGTGGATCTTCTTTTGTACCCAGATTTATTTCTCAGAGTTCATCCACGGTGGTAGATACACCTTCCTCAAATGCCAGAGGAGCATCTCTAACATCTTTCTCTTCTTCTTCATTACATGTTACCTCTTATGTTTCCATTTTCATAGTGGATTATGAGGAAAAAGTTCCAATGTTAGGGGAGAAATCAATATTTGAACATCCCGAAGAAAAGGCCACCATATCTGATCCTACTGATGATGAAGGGTCTTCCTATGGTAATAAAGAGGGATTTATGGATTGAGAATCCACATCTTTGTCTTCCTCTAGCATTACCACTATCTCTTTTACTATAGTTGACAAAGAAGAGGTTTGTTGTTGTTCAACAGATGAGATGAAAACATCTCCATTAAGGCTTCCATCATTTCTTGGAGTATCAATAATTTCTCCCATGTTATCAGGATCAGTTTCCGCAATTGACATTATGGAAGTTACCAGACAAGTCTTTAGATTTGGTTTTACCCCTTCAATTTGATTGATGGGTAAAAAATAATCTATACTCAAATGTATGAATGGATTTGTTGGGATCTTTTCCAGTCTATTTGGAGAATTAACTATGGTTATCTCCTTTGTCACAATATTTGTTCCTTTTGTGTGATAAAACTTTTCTTCAATGTATTGAGATTCACATGTTTTTAATTTAGCCTTATCACTATAAAATGTTCTGATTTGACCATTGAAATGATGTTTTAGACATTTGTGGTATGAAGAAGGTATGGATGCATGTTGATTCAACCAAGGCCTTCCAAGAATAATATTTAAGGCTATGTCCAGAGGAACAACCATGAAATCTGAATTAGACACAAGATTTTCAAACTGAGTTTTGAGTGTAATCTCACCCAGAGGTTCTTATTCATTCTTTTCATATCCTTTAAATATTAAAGTCGAAAGAGAATATTCAGATTTAGTCAGGCCCAATCGACGAATTATACGAACGTGAATGAGGTTGAACCCAGAGCCATTATCAAATAAGGCTCATTAGGTGTCTATGTCATTGACCTTGACAGACAAATACAAAGGTCTTATATTCCCATGCACAACATCATCTTCATCTTCATCTGTAAAACATATGACTGCATGACATTCTGTAGGATCATTCTCTATACGGTAAACCTCAACAGCAACAACTTCAGTTTCAAACTCTTGAGGACTTGAAAAAGCCTCAATGAGTGCCTCTAGAATATATTTTGACAGATTCAAAGCATCTAGAATTGAAACATTGGTCGGTACTTGGGCCAATTGTTTCAATAAATCATAATTTTGGTCCAAAGGTCCGTGTTTCCCAGCATAGAGATGTGATTTTGCAAGTGCTTTAGAAGTTGATGCTTCTATTGTAGATGTAATATGTGTCGGACCAGAAGTTGGAAATACTGCTTCCTTTGGTAAATTATATTGACTAGGTCTATTAATTTGCTGAGAAGAAGACGGCGTGGCTTCTAATCGGTCTTCCAAAATAATTGTGATAGAACCAAACCTGTCTTTCATGAAAGAAACTCTTTTTTCCTGTTGATCCCGCTGAAGGGCTCTTCCACGAGTTTCTAATGCATATATGGTTCGAGCAAGGGTAGAGTTAAAATGGTGGTTTCTAGAATTCCCACGTATTCCCCTATATCCTCAACCTTGGCCCCTTCTTCTTGTTCCCCAATTAGGTACAAGGAATTATGGCTCACAATAATCAGAATTACCATTTTCATAAGCATCCGTTAAATGGATAACATTAACAGAACCAAAGATCAATTTTTCATCTGACAAAGATTCTTCTTGATAGGTTAATTCTAGTTGTACCATTTTTCAGGGCGGTGCCCGTGCTTCTAAAACAGATGGAATAAAATTTTTCAGGGTCAAGGATAACTTTGGCCTTAACATGAACTCATCTTGTTATGAATTCTCTTTGTCTTTATGATCACTTCTCTTTTTTAAAGAATGACCTTTTGATAAAGATGGTTTTGCTGTTGTAGGAGTGGATGAAGACACAATCAGTTGTTTCAACTATGTTAGTAAAATGTCATGAGTCTGGTTGATCATTTTCTTGATCATCCAATCATCACATTTTTTCATATTTTTACTTTTGACCTATTTTCATTCTCCCTCTTTCTCTGGATCGGTAACAGTAACATATGCTACATGAGTTTATGAACTTTTCAATTTCACTTGTCCAGAGTTTACCATCTTTTGCAGAAGGTCTTTGAAAACAAAGCACTCCTGAATGGGGTGTCCCAACATCTGATTAAAGGGAAAATAATTCAGAAGATCTTTATCTCTATATTTATTTGGATTCTTCGGCCTTGGAAACTGAACCAAATTGTTTTCTAAGGATGAGATGAAGTAACCAAGAACTTGTTCATTCCTGAAATAATAAACTTTATTCTTTAATTCCTCAAACTTTTTCCGCCTTTGATCTCTTTGATCATCTCAACGAGGCAGTCATTGCCGTTTATGCTCAGGAGGTGGAGCCCTTCGGTATGATGAAGGTCTTGAAGTAGAAGCTAGTACAGGTTCTTGTTTTAGGGTGACTATTGTATCTTCTTCCTTTCTTATCCTCCTCCCCATAGCTGGTGTAATTACATGAGTTTTAGCATTAGTTTCTATAATAGAGTCTTCTATCTTTTGAGCGATTGAAGTAAGGTCTCAAAACCCTCATGTGTATTTCATAGGGATCAATGGTGTGCATAATTCATCATACAGATTTGCCACACAGATTGGTAAAAATTATTCTTGATGGAGTGATAGACTTAAGGAATATGTTAATCCTTTACACCATGTAATGAAATCTAAAACTCTTTCATTCTACCTTTTTTTACAATTGGTAATATCAAAAACTGTCATCTTTGGTATCGTTGAGATAAATTGGAGAAGGAATTTCTGACGGAGATCTTCCCATCTAGTAATTGATCAAGATTGTAAACTTGTATACTATACAAAAGTTGGTCCTTGTAATGACTGCACAAAAAACCTAAGGTTAACTGCTTCTTGTTGTTGAAAAGTTCCCGTCATGGGATCACAATGAGAAACAAAATGTTTTAAGTGTTGTTCTGAATATACTGAACCATTAAAGATTGGGAATGTGGTATTCAAAAAATTTGGTGGGGGAGAAATTGTATCCACCCATTCAGGGTAAGATCTTTTTTCTAGCTGAACTAGTGCACGTCATTCCTCTATAGCTTCTAATTGAGCTATTAATGCCTCAATCGTGTTAATAAGAATTTGGGGAACATACAATTGAGATAGAACTTGTGCAGGTATAGAAACTGGAGCTTGAGATGGTGCAACGACCAGTAAAACCACTGCTGGTGGTGCTGATATCTGCCTTGGATAACCTATAGAAATAGAACTATCAGGATGTATATGGTCCTACCTTGATTGTTTACCCAATGGAGGGAATTCATTATCTACATCTGTAGTTACTGTAAATCCTTTTTGCTGAAGAGATCCTATAGGATTTTCAAGTTGAGGACTTTCTTGGGGAGTACGTCTAGTAGAAATGCTATTTCAAAGTAACTCTGTGTTGAGTCTTTTCAACTCTTTAATTTCCTCTTCTTTCTAGGAAAATATATCTTCAAGTGAAAGATATTGACATTCTTAAGTGGAAAAGTGAGATACAATATGAATTTTTTTCCTTTCCCCTTATTATTTTCCTTTCAGAGAGGGGGGAGTTGGTTATTTGAAGGCATACCTAGATTCTGGGTAAACCTCTGATTTCAGGTACACACACCTTCTTTATTTACCTCAGTGTGTGCCATATTATGAACAAGAACTTCATCTTTTAATTCCCCTGAAATGGACTTATTTTATGGAGGATCTTCTGCAATGGTGTTAATAACATTCACTAATGCATAATGCATTGATGAAATTCTGTCAGTGTTTCTGCTACAGTGGAAAAGTGAGATGTAATATGACTTTTTTCCTTTCCCCTTACTAGATGCCTTTCAGATAGGGGGGAGTTGGTTATTTGAAGACATACCTAGATTATGGGTAAGCCTCTAATTTTTGGCATGCACACCTTCTTAATTTTCCTCGGTGTGTACCGTATTATGAACAAGAACTTCATCTTTTGATTCTTCTGAACTGGACTTATTTTCTGGAGGATCTTCTGCAATGGTGTTAATAACATTCACTGACGCATAATGCATTGATGGAATTCTGTCAGTGTTTTTTCTAGATTTCCTCCCTTTGTGTCTTCCATGATAATCCATTCTCCTATATGAAGAATTCCCTGGAACTGTTTGGTGGATAGTAACCCAAAGGGAATCCTTGGATAGTTCAGTTGTATGCTTTCCTTGTGGTTTCTTCCCTAATCGGGAGAAAACTGACTTCCGTTGAGGAGGGGATTGTAGATGTGAAGAATCCCCCAGCTCTATAGGATAGGGATGTTCCTATTCTTCTTCTTCGAATTTTTGAACATTGTTTAATGAATTTGAAGGTTGAATTAAATGAGCCTCCATCTTGGAAAGCTAGGGTGATTCTTGAACTACTATGTATGAAATTCGTGCAACTGCTCTTCTGATTTTGTAGATTTTGGTTCAGACATTAACTGGGTGCATCATCTGACAATCACCAAAATCACCTGTTTCATAATATCACTGTGATATTTTAGACATTTCCATTCTCTAACGTGTGACATCATCTAAGAGAGACACCTACTCAAGATTCTCAAATGCTTGATATAAAAGTAACTCAACAACTTCTTTTATCTGGGCCTGATTTTGATGAGAACTATTTGAGGCATGTTCTTGAGTGTACATTTGATTACATAAAAAACCTATTGATTGTGGCTGACCATGGTAAATAACATTTCATGAGACCACTTTTGGAAGACTTTTCTAATTTTGTGGTGTAGTGAAATGCAACGCTCCATATGCACCCCATCCTCTAATAAAAATACTAGATGGGGAATCAGAAATTAACTGGTGTAGCCTCTTTAGAGCATTGAGACATACATGCTAAAGGGTTCTCTGCTATTTTTCAACCTTTGGATGTTGGGAAACTGAGAGAGATGCCAAGTCAATTTGGTGTTGTAACCCTTCTATCACCTTTATATGATTTTGATATTTATCATATGGTAATACTTTGGTTTTCAAATGACAAAGAGTTTTCCATAAGTTGAGGTGAATGTCATGAATGAGATATTCTATCATCAATTCTAGAATGTTATACTGAGAATTTTCCAAAGTCCATAGCATGGCTGGTATTTCTCCTTTAGCTAATTGTTTCCTCATGTTTAACACATATTCATCATCTTTTACTAGAGATTTCTCCACTGGATCTGACTAGAGTGGATGCTCTATATTAGAAGACAAATGACCTAAATAAGGTTTAAATAATAGACATTCCCTTAAGATATATTCTATTTGAGAAAGTGTTTCACTCATAAATAACAAGGCATAAAACATGACTAGCTTTGTATTTTCAAGTTCCTCAAGATATGAGGGCTTTCTCATTGCTACATTGTCAATTATGGAATTGTCTTGACAATGTGAAATACTAATGCGGAGAGGACTTTCGCAGTGAATTCCATCATGGGTAGGATCACCACAATGGATTACAGCAAGGGATAAATCTTGTTGGTCCTTGGTCTTCTGGCCACACGGAGGGTTGTTGTGGCTCTTATCTGGAGATAGGCACTCTGGATTGACTGAAGTTTCATGAAGCAAGCCTTAATGATGAAGTGTACGATGAGGAACTTCAGAATTGAAACTACCGCTCCCATAATTTGGTAATGAGAGGATAAAATCTTGAGCAGCAATAGATAAATGTCTAAGGGATTCAAGAACTCCAGCATTAAGAGGATCCACATTGCAACTTAACTCTTGATTTTCCAATAATGTTTGGAAATAATTTTTATTGGATGCTCTCTTATACATAGTTGGGGATAATTGTTAGGAAAAGTGATTATCATGGGAAAGTGTATGTGCCTACCTTGGAGTGGTTACCGGAACAGACCGATTACCTCTAATTGGAAAGGGTGTTTGTTTCCAATCTTGTTGTCTATATGATTTAGGGGATTATGCCCCATGACCTTACTGGACTGGAGAAAAGGTGTGTATCTACTGTGGGATGGAATTCTGATGTGTTATCCCTTGTGTGGGGACAAATTTATGTGTTTGTTACCCTGATACTATTGAAGTAGTTAAAATATCCTAACACGTTTCAAGAATATGGGCAGGGATTTGCGTCTTCCCTTTCACCATTGATAGAATATGTTTGGTGACTTAAGCATCCAAAATTGGAATATACATCCATTCTGTATCGGGAGTAGGTGTATGTGCCTACTCCTATCCTCCTTTTCCCGTCAATGGGTATTGACCGTACTCATGCATAGGGGTATAAAGTTGGGTCTGCCCCAAATTTGTCATCGGAACTTTCCGACTAACTTTTCTAGGTGCTACCAGACAAGACTGTTGGCAGGCTTGATGAACATTGGCAGGTGTATGTGCCTACTGGATATTTCCCATCAAGTATGGTTGATAGACTTACTTCAATACTGGAAGATGAGACTGCTGACAGAATTGGTGATTGTAAACAGGTGTATGTTCTTGTTTACCAGTTGCCACAACATTAGATTGACAAACTTCTTTAAATGCAGTCAGGCGAGCCTGCTTACTAGCAGATAACTTGTAAACTGGTGTATGTTCCGGTTCAGGGTACTCCACCGAGTTTATCCGGTGGTATTGGTGGGTTTCTATTAGATGAGTCTACTGAGTAGAAAAATTAGAACGGATGGGGGTATGTGCCCACTCTTTTTTTTCCATCAAGTTAAATTGATGGACTTATCTGGAGGAGGTAGAGGTGAGAACCTACTCCCTATTAACCTAATGTTGTTTCCGACAGTTCGTCTTGCTTACCTGAGTCTAAGAGACCTAGGAAAAACATCCAGAGGCAACAACCTCATCATGTTGGGGGTTTACTACCACATGATTCTGGCAGTGACTGTTAGTGGGAGTCCTCAGGAAGGACTTATGTATTATTTACTTGAGGCCTTGAGTGACCTATTGATCCACCTACATGTAGTATAGGAGGGATTAATTGTTGAGTTTTTGGGATAAAGAACTGAAACAGTTGGAGATGGTGGTTGGCACCATTTTCTTCTTGATCATTGGTCATAATTGGCCAGATGATTGAGGATTGTTGTTGACCTGGAGGGCCTATCGAGCAACCTCCAAAGTCAGGATTATACCATGCTACAATATTCCTTAACTATCACATTAGAGACTCAACATTGACGACACTAGGTTGGTGATGATGTCCTTCCCATAGATGGAGATCCAACTTGAGCAGTGGTCGGGAAGTTCACATATGTTGTCTTGGAGAAATCCATTCTTTGGATTGAAGGGAGTTCTGTGGAAAACTTGAATACAACAACAAACTCTATTAAAACAATATCTTTTTATATGGATACATGCATAATTAATTCCCTTGTCTAGCCTTCCTTTATCAATTGATAGGGGCCTAACAGGTGGGTAATATTATTAACTTGGTTAAGGATTCACATCGGGTTCACCATTTTTATTTCGTAGTTCCTTGAAACGTGTGTTCTAGTTTTAAGAATCACTATTTCCAGGCAGTTTCCATTAGATTTATTTATAGAACTGGAAACTTCCAATATTTCTTTATCCAAAGAGGACCTACTTTCCAAAGGAAAGAATTCATTAAGTTTGAACTTTACGATACTTAAGAATGTGAATTTGTCGAGAGGATGGGAGGTCGGACTCATCACACCCTTTTGGGAGGAATTATTGTCTACTCCGGGACTCTCTTTGTAAATTTAAAATATTTTCATGAATACTTATTAATTTACCAAGTATTTCATAATAATCCCTTGGAATTTATAATCAATTATTAACATGTGTAAAATTTTTAGAATCATCAGCATGTATTCAATGTTCTTCATTAATGGAAATATCTGTATGTATTCGAGGTTTTCCATCAATGGTATCCTCTAATATACTGCTTTGAGATTCTTTTAATCATCATGGTGACGATACTGGTTTTTTTAAGCCACTCAGTGGGGCACTATGGAATTTTATTTTCATCTAGGAGGAGGAAGGTTTAGTTTGATTTTGGGATCATGCCTACAAGATTGGACACCTATGTATCATTGTGAAAGGAATCAGAACCCTTGTAGTTCGGTGCCACTGAATGGGACAAATCATACCTTTTAAGGTAATGTGATATGGACCTCTATGCGGAAGGTGCTTAGTTGAAACTTAGTGTGGTACTTATGCTAAAGAATCCTGAAGAACTTGGAAAAGATATGGGTTTCCAAGTAGGATCAGACCCTATTGGGAATATGGACCAAGGAGAACATGGTTGATTTGAAGTGGTGGGTTTGAACCTCAAGGAGGCTTTCTACGTATCCCGTATAAATGGGAATAAAATGCCATGTATTTCTCTAAGTCTCATAGGAGAGTATGGTCTTTTGAGAAAGATGAGTTTGGGATTAAGTCTTGAAAAAGATGCCTTGATGACTTGGGGGTTTTAATTTGGGGCTTATTCCTGAGGAGGATGCCCAGATTAAGGGAATTAGGGTTGGTTTTCCGAGGATGATGTTCAATGAGCTTAGGCCCTGAGAAGGCTTCCTACATATCCCGATTATGATGGGAATCAGAGTTCTCATAGTTTATTATAATGAGTGTTTGTGAACATGTTGTAACCGTCATGTATCTCTAAGCCCACGTGAGTCATGCTCGGTGTGAGAAACAAGAGGATGTGAAAGATTCAACAATGACACTTCACACTTTTCCTCTTCCGCTAATGGAAGAGGGAGAGGCGACGAGCCTTGCCTCTGTTCTATTTACATTAGACAAGGGTCCAATGTAAATAGGAAGAGATGAAGGTAATGGGATTATACTAGGATGGCTGACCATGGTAACAAAGAACAACGGGAGAGGGAAAGGGTAAAAAAGTCCCTGTGCCCATCCCCCTTTGGTCTTTGGCACCGAAGAAGAGAGGAGGAGAAATGATGCCACCTCTTGCAAGAAATGCTAAGGGATTAGGCCAAGATGGTTGCCCTAAAATTGGTCCTGGTAGGGGAAGGGATAATTCTCCTTTATTCTTTAAAATGAAAATTAGGCATGAACTGTACCTTTCCTACCAGATACCTGAGATTCTGGGTCGCCTCTTTGAGAAGGGAGAGGCCAAGACCCAACCCTCATCCAAACCGGTAACTTCCCAACACTGTTTCTAGGAGAAAGGTCCATGTGAATGTCGATATACAAACCCACATACACTCCATGAATCCTAATTACATTGTGAAACAAATGTGGGAAACCTCTAACTGTGGAAATACAAACCCAAATAGGAGACATGCTAATGTGCCTTTCCCAAAGGTCCGACAAGTCAGGAGGTTTCAGTGGAGGTTTCAACTTAGTCCCTTTCAGATAAGGGAACCAAGAAAAGAGATACCCTGCCATGAATGGATTTTATAAAGGGTACTTGATTGGGTTACATAGGTACCTCGTGCAAGTATGCTGTGTAGGTACCTTGCATAGATGTACCACATAGGCATACCATGTAGGTATGATGCGTAGGTATGCCAGACATGTATGAATGATGACTGAAGAATATGTTTTACATAGGAGAACCAAACCTATGTAAAATTTGTAAAAAGACTTTCAAGACATGCTTATCCTGTTTAATTGTCTCTTATCTCATGGTTTAGAGAGATACCTGAGACAATTCGAGGGATCTAGGAAAAAGAGCTATGCAATGGGAGCTTCAGAGAGTCTTTCAACTTTTTGCAGTCCTTGAAATGGGGAGCCCAAGGGTTATATTTATAGGCATGGAGGGGACCTGGTCGAAGAAATGTGGTTCATGCAACTCTTTTGCGTAGGTCCTTCACATAGGTCTTCGATGTAGGGGTGTAAAAATTCATTTTCCGCGTAGGTCCTCCGTGTAGGTCTTTCACGCAGGTCCTCCTCATAGATCCCTTTGTGAAATTTATCCATCTTCCAAGTGCCATAAATTTTGATCTATAAGTCTGTTTGGGCTTTGTGACCAGTCAAATCGAAGGTCTTGAAGATATCTACACTTATTGAGATGATAAATACACTATGTTTTCTCAAAAAAAAACTCGGAAATTATATTTAATGTGTCAACACCTTTTCATCATCGATATTGGGAATCTAGTGTCTACTCTTGGATGGGGAATAATTCCACTTATCCATCTGTATGGAGTAGAATTTTGGCACATAGAAATCAAGCCTGCATCTTTTTAATTCACAGTGAAAACATATTTACTCATACTTGACTTTTTTTGTCTATTTGGGAATCATATCTTCACTCTACGAAAAAGTGCATGAAAACACATTTCATTATGTCTACAATGTCTCAGCCTTTTGATTGAAATGGAATCATCACATTAAATTACATGGATATGTTGTAATAATGAGTTTATTTCAGATAATCAAAGAATGAAATATCAAGCATATTGGTTGATGACAAAGGTGTGAAACCCACTTGATCAGATATTGTGACAAATATATTATATTACATAGTGAGAATTCATATGTGGTTAATTTTGTTGCAACAGATCCTATTTCTCTAGGGTTCCTTGACCCATTTCTAGACAGAAATCCTAAACTTTAGGCATGCCTACCTAATTACACTAATTAAGAGGCCAAGAGGGTCACCCATAAAGTGTTTTTTATTTATCTCTATTAAATATTATTTATATTTAACAATTGGAATATGTATTATGTTTTTGACCATGAAATAATATTTCTTTAGGATTTATTTAATCGACCATAAATATGAAACAAATATTTAATCATAAGGTAATTTTTTTGATTATGTTAATATATAATATTTATTTATATCTTGTTATTTACAAGGTAATAAATAATATTTATTTATTAATAAATAATTTTTAAGTTACGTGAAAATTAAATAAATATTTATTCATATGAAAATTGGTTAATTATGTGAATATATAATATTTATTCATATCTTTATATTCACAAGGTGATAAATAAATATTTATTCATTAATAAATAATTTATTTATTTACTTAAAAAATTTAATAATTTTTTATTCTTCAAACTATGAATATAATATTTATTTATTTATTAAATGAATAATATTTATTTGAACATTTTTTTGGAATTCAATAAATATTGAGAAGGAAAAGTTGACTAGATTTTTTATGGTGAGGAATATTTATTTACCATATAATATAATAAATATTTATCATTGTAAGGTTTTATACATTCCATAAGTAAAATTATATTAATGATATTATTTACATAGCATAGGGTCTATTGGGGATTTTCTCATAGTTGAGGGCCTTTGGGTAATTAATTATAATTAAACACTAACCCTAGGTTTATTTTTATACTTCTATACAAATCATAGAAAGTTTAATTATTGTTCACAATATTCCTCTATATTCCCTTCATCATCATCTATTCCTCTCAGGACTTAGAGGAACACGAGAGATTCCTTCAAGCCTTAAGGAATGCGTTGTGATCAAGGGAGTGACACAATATTATCAATGCCATTATGCTAGCACCCAAAGTACCATCAGTGACATTCTAATATCAAATGATCATGTGTGGATCACTACTAGAGGGGATCTACTTCGAGTCCTCATCAATGCAATGGAAATACAACCATATAGTCTTGAGAATATCAATACCTACATCAAAGAAAGAACTCGAGATAGAGATATTTATTTATTCTATTAAATTAATTATAAATTAATGTGAAAAGATTTTATATTTTGGTTCTAGTAAAATTCATTATTATTCTTTGAAAAATTTCTAGTAGTCATGGTGTTCATAACCATGTACATTATGAATAATATGTTGGATCCAAAATAATATGAGTTGTTCATAGGCCCAATAGGTTCTTTTGTTGTGTCCAAAACCATTATATCATACCAAGGTGAATTCCTTAATATTCATGTTGGGGTATTTACCTATAAAGACATGAAATCTATGAAATAATTGTATCTGACAAATTTTTTGTTCAAATCAATTTTACAATGAATTCATGTCAATCTAGTTTTTTTGATAAATAAAATGGGGTGTATATATATCTCATAGATTTTGGTTAGGGTCTCCTTATATGGATACAAATTCACAGCGAACATTTGGAGTTTCAATAGAGTCTTATAAGGCAATATAATCAAAATTATCTTTCAATTTTAATTTCCAAAGTTTTGTTAACAAAGTTATCTCAATATCAAGATCAGGAGATACAATTTTTTTAGAATTATAAAAGGTCACATAATTAATTGTTAAGAATTTTGGAACCACATCCTTTAAAATAGTGCCAATTTTTTAACCAATCTATAATGAGGAGGTGAAAAAATATATTTACAATATTAGGTTATTATATATAATTTAGTGGAAACCAGTGGTTGCCTCCAAAGATGGATGGAAAATTCAGTTGTCATAATTAGTAGAAAAGGGTTGTATCTATTATGAATTAGGATTTATAGTACTTAAGAGAAGTTTAAAAATGTGAATTTTATCTAATATATAATAGGTTATTGGTTGAAGGGATGGATTACATGGTATAATTCTATCATAGACTTAAAAAGAGTTCAATTTTATTCTTATCAACCAATTAATTAAATAATCCACAATTGCTTCATCCTTCATCCTAGGTTGATAGAAATTGTAAGGTTTAACGAATAGTAATCATTGTTGACCAACACTCCTTCCAATGTGTGTGGAAAATAAAAAATTATTTCTTAATAATAAACTATCTCAAAAATAATCAAGAAAATCTCAATCAGGTTATGTTGCCTCTAAGTAATTCAAAGACAATTCAACACCTTCCACACACTTATAAAAAACCACTAGATAATCACCACTCAACCTATCCTATTCCATAATATATAATCTAAAATTAATGGAAGAAAAAATATGATTATCAACCATGATAGTAAACAAATACTAGGAATAAAAAAAATTAACATAATCACATTCATATTATTATCCTAGTACTGAATATCAACATCAATTAATAGGAAAATATTTTTACTCATTGATTCATAGAATAAATATTTTATAAAATGTTCTCCTTCTACTTACCAATAACCAATAAGTTTTTACCTCTCTATTCGATATTTAATAGATAATGTAAAAGAAAAAAATGAAAAAATTAAATCATAAGACAAAAGAAAAAACTAGAAAATTAAATATTCAATCCTCCTTTCCCTTTGACCTATACTTCTTTATATATTTTTACTTTACTCCTTCATTCAAGTAAACCCTCAAAATATTCTCCCCAATTTTAATTTTAGTATCCTCCTCATGATTTTATTTTCTCTATAAAATATCACCTTGAATTTTCCCTTTCACATTCTGATACCCTTCATCACAATGTGATTCATATTATAAATCCTCAGCTTGTGGTGTGATATTCTACTTCATCTAATGTCCTAAGTTAACTAATAAATTAATATAATCTATAAAAAACCCATATTTAAATGATCTAAATATATTGACATGATACTATAATATCATTTTCAAAATTCAAATCTATTTTGGAATAAACATCTGTGCCATGATGTGATTCTTAATAATTTTCATTTCCTCATCTCACTTTATCCACCATGGAATGAAAAAAATTACCACTATGTGATATTATATAAGTTTTATTTCATGAATTTTTCTTGATAATCCTTCAGGGTTTGACACATATTCTATGGAGTGGGTACCTCTAAAATGAAAGTATCTATGAAACACACTTAGTACACTCTATGTCAGGGTGGAACATACCATTCCATGATCTATTGTTTTTTTCCACAAAGGATAGAACTTTATGTATGGAGTGATGAAGTTTATTCATTGGGATTATTCTTCTTGAAAAAATAAATGAATCCTATGTATGAATATTGTAAAATTTTTCTAACTGTATGACCTTTATGTAACCTTGTTAGGATCCTTATGTATTGTAATTTTCATCCCATAGAAAAGTAATTTACCATTAAACATCAAATGGAAGTACCTGATAACCCTTATGTATCAACTGAGATAACCCTTAAGTATACAAGTTTATCTACAATGTTAATTTTATATATATAGGGGGTCTCGAGGGTTTTATATATTCCTATTCTACAAATCTAAGGAACTATTATGTATGGTCCATGAATCTTATGTATACTAGGACATTGTAAAATTATTATCATCACATGCTCAAAATGACTTTTACATATGAATCCTCTACATTATATAGTTACTCTTATGTATGGACTTCACTGAAACTCCTTTTTTATTATTTCACATTTCAACTACATTATCCATTTCTTTTTTCTTCAAAATAAAAACTAGAGAATTATAAATAGATAACCATAAATATTATTATATAAATTAAATAAATATATTAAATTCATAAATTTGGTCATTTTTATAAATATTAATAAAATAAAATGAAATGAAACTTTAGTTCTTAAACACCCTAAGACTCAATTAATCAATGAATATTAGAGAATAAAATGAATTAACCATTAATAAAATAAAATTTCTTTATTGCCTCTACAATCTGCCTTATCTATGACATGGATTAAGAGAGATCCAATATTAATGTATATTAAAATAATAGACATGTAAATCATAATAAAATGGATGAAATAATTCCTTTACTAAATTATTGCTCATTTATTCATCTATGTAAAGATCAAGGAGGCATAAAATAATTATATGGATCTACAAAATATGGTGATAAATATTATATATTTCAACCTTTACCAATATGGGATTATAATATTGGGAACATGAATATATGCCCCATATATATTGGATCTAAAAAAGTATCTTAAGGTTATATATATAGATCACCATTCTCCATTCATTTGGGAAGAACAAATATGTATGGAGATCTCAAGGATCATTTATCATGGGATAACATGAAGAGGGGATTGCAAAGGAAAATCATGATGCTTGGTCTTATAGAAAGTTAACTAAATACTTATGAATCCTAAGGGGATGATATACCCATTTTATGTACCCATATATAAATGAGAGAACATGACAATATTTTTTTTCATAGGTCTTACCAAGAACTCTAAAGAAAAAAATTACATTTAGGTTATTTTCAATCAATTAATAATGTTAGACCACTTTGTTACTTGGAAAGATATACATAAATAAAGTGTAATTTCTATATGAAACTACACTATTAATTGTATCTTATCAATGTCTAAGGTTTTCTTGGGACCACTTTGTGTATGAAGATTGTATTTATTGTCAATAGGTGTCATTGGATGTTAATGATGATCAACATGAAAACAGAAACTCTACTAAGTGAACTAGAGAATGGGAATTAGAATTTTTTTGAGCTTGATCCTAAGTTTCAAATATGTTTATTAGAATGGTAGGAGTGTTATTTGGAAGGATTAAAAGAAAAGGAGAAGAAGATGGTGTGGGGGAGGTTTGAAATTCTAGGGTGTCCAATGCATGAGTTTTGAGATAGAAATTGTGCATGTATTTCAATGCATACTTAGTCTTCTACTAAGTATTTTTATAATACTTCTCTAAAAAATAAGGCCAACCCACTATCCAGCCAGCCAACCTCAACCCGAGGCTCATGAGGGAGCACAGGGATTGACCGTTCCCACGGGGAAGGCATCCAGGCCAGCCAGTAAGAGGCGCATGGGGGGACCTGTATAGTGGGTGCTAGGTGCGCATCTGAATAGGTAGAGTAATCACTAAGAGTGCGCCTGAGGAGAACCGGTGCGGGGCAGCACCAGAGGGGGAGAGGATATTTCTATCTGAATGATGGAGAAACTTGTTATTTAAAGAATCTGAAAAATGTGCCGCATTTTTATATGAGACATGTCTTTAAAAACATGAACACAATCCTAACCGTCCATCTGATATCACTGAGATCTTGGCCGCACATCGTATCCCGCGTCAAACGATATAATGTGAGACGTTAAGTATCCCAGAACCTCATGTGGTTGAATCAGAGTTTTCCAATCTTCGATTGAGGGTCTTCATCAACATCTGGCCACCTGACATGAACCGGTGCACTGGAGAAGCTACCGAACCTCTGTGATCAAGTATCCAGCCATTGTAGAAGAGAAAACCCACTACATGCACATCATCTGAGCAACACGATACCATGAATTAAACTAATTTTTCCAGCTTTCATCGAAATAACAAATAATGAGCATTGGTCGAGGAAAATGATGTTTCTGGAGGCCATGCCATGTCGAGCACTCAAGGAGAAGATATCTACATGAATACCTCTTAGAATTCACATGAGGATGATTATAATGTGAAATCAGACCGAGAATCTCGATGTATCTCATGACTGTGGTTTAAATATTTCAAAACTACAATATTCATGAAATATCTCGATAATTTTGGATGTGGAAAATATTTGATCTCTACTGATAAAAAGGGATCCACCGATCTTAGAAAGTGCTGCTGCTTCCAAGATTTCCAAGAGATACTTTTTTAAGAAACATAGTTTCTCTAATATCCAAGTTTGAGAAGGGGAATGCATGATCTGCGAAACGTTCTAGGTTCATGAAGAGTATCCCATGTACTGATCTGGTTATCTAAAGGGTGAACCGACTATCACTCTGGTTAGCGAAGAAGAAGAGCTGTGAACCACTTCTGGTTCGTGAAGAGAAGGATCCACATACAGTTTTGGATTTAGGGAGAAAAGTTCTTACGTACCACTCAGTTCGACCACATACCACTCTGGTTTGTAGTGAAGAGTGTCCCACGAGGGGAAGTCACGCATACCACTTATTTCGAGGAGGAGAACCGCAATCCACTTGGTACGCGAAGGAAGTAATCACTTCCTATGAGAAGGAAGCCCACACATCTATTGTGCAAGGAGGGGTCGCGAATCATCCTAGTTCGTAGAGGAGACAATCACACTTGTACATAAAAGAGATCTATAACCTTGGTGTGTAAAATAATAACAAGAACACCATGCCCTACCGAGATACACACATTGATGTTTCAATAAAATCTCATACTTATACACATCAACAAATGAAAGTGAACAGTGTGTGTTGAGGAAGGGAAAAGGAAGACTGTTCATGGTGATAGGAAATGCATGTATTGAAGAAGAACGCACATAAGGTGTAAGTACATCTGAACCAAGTGGTAAGAAAAGAAAATAAAGTAGAATAGGAAGTGCATGCATTCAATGCATGTGCATACGTGAATACTTTGAAGATAAGAATACTAAACCGAGGGTGAACGTGTGTAAAGAATTAAAGAGGAAGAGAAAATCTAATTGTCACATGCATAGTCACATGCACATATTGAAGAAGAAGGGATGATTCTGATGATGCCTAGTGAGATGTTTTTTAGTGTTTGAACAATCACAAAATAATTTTTGATTCTGGCCAAGAAGAATAAGAAGTCTTAGTGCATTTGGTTGGTGCACTATAGAAGAAGATTGAACATTAAAGAACATAAAATCTTGACCTCAATATAAGAAAAGTCTCATATTGAAGAGGAGACAAAGACTTACATGCCTATCAATTCAAGCGACCTTCACGTCTATAAACTAAGAGTGACTTTACCCAGGGTAGTGATCTAGGGAGAGTCAATGGAAGTGATCTGAGGGAAGAAGTGATCTATCACTAAACTTTTTAATGGCAGTGTTCTTGGGAAAGAGTGACTGTACTTGAACCTTGTAATCCACAACTAGTGAAGAATAGTGAAATTAGGTATGACCAGAAACCTGTCGGTATATTCTCCTTGGATATATCCCTTAGTGGTGAACCAAGTAAAAGTGTTGTGTTGTCCTTATTCATGTGAATGTTTTAATTACTACACATATCCATAATAGAGGTTTAATTAAGTTCCTACTAACATGGTAACAAGATCCAATAAAAGGGAGAAAAGGTTGACACCCTGATTCACCCCCTCTCAGGGTGACCTGGGGTCATTCAATTGGTATCATAGCCAAGGGTTTACATATGTTATATACTCTTTAGTAATTCTATTCAGAAGATGATTTGATTTTCTTTCCTAAATTCAACAATTAAGTGTATTCTTGATGAAGATATAGTCATCTTTGAGCAGAAGTCTATATCTAGAAAGACCATGAAAAATAGGAAGAAGAAATAGAAGAGACATTTGAATAAGTCCCTCATTTATAAAGAATATGATGTGTCTGGTTCTCCAAAACCTTCCAATAATGAAGAAATATCAGTCTTGGAAAGTAAAGATTAGGTGGATCAGGTTTCTACCTAAGGAAATGAAGACACTTCTATCTCATTTTCAAGTGATCAGGAGAAATTAAGAACTTATCTGCATGATATCACTGAAGAAAGAGTTGATGTTGTTTGTATAATATTTCAATCTATGTAGGATGAGATCACCCGACTAGGAAGAGAAGATAATAATATGGAGTAAGGAATGGTAAAGGGTCAGAATGTTATAAGATCTCCAGACAAATTGAATCCTTTGAAGAAAAAAAGAGAAAATATGAAATACATACATCAAAATGGCTCAAATAATTCAAAGTGGAAGAGAGAGTTAGAAATAATATAGAAGAAAATATCCACGCACTTGAAGCTGAGATGAATAATGGAACTGAATTCAAGAGTTTATATTCAGAAAAAACTTCCAAGAAATTCAAGGAGCTTGACTCTTTGTTATAAAAAACAATCAAGTTTCATGAAGTTGAAGTTAAAAGAATGAGGAATTATTGTGAAGAGAATATGATTATGATTGAAGATCAGAAAGTCATCTTCAAAATGGAATGTCTAAAATTGGAATCCCAGTTGACCAATCTTGAGAAGACACATATTGAGACTTCAAAAAAGAATGAAATAGTTGCTAATGGTACTCAATTCTCACTCGAAGATTCTACTATCAAAAGATCTACAACACGTGATAATAAAATCATGACTTCACTCATTGATCTATCATAAATAGCTGAGAAAGAAAAGGTACAATCCATACAAACTTTTACTATTGTTTCTAAATATGTTTCTACTAAAAGTGCAGGTTGGAAGAAAAATTAGATACAAGTATGGAAGAGGAAAGGTGAGGAGAAGAAACCTACCACCATGGCTAGGGTGGATATGAAGATGAATATGGAAGATGGTTCCCCAGATAGAGCACATCACATTAAGAATAAGGCCCAATAACCCTATACAGAAGATATCAAGAAGATAAGATTTTTGGGTCAATGTTGGTGCTGCAACAGATTTGGCCATTGGGAACTATATTGTTGATACAATCCTTTAAATGAAAAGGAATAGAGGAAGCCTATGTCAAAAGGGAGAAGACCCGAAAAGAAAAAGAAACATAAACAAATCTAGAAGAATATGTATACCACAAACATATTTGTAATGATAGACAACATTTGTGATGTATGAAATGGAAGTGTTCATAATAATGGAGCATGCTTATCTCAACATATGTCCATAGTTGATAATAATAGAAGATCACAAAATCCAACTAAGAAAGAAGAAGCTACCTTGAGAAGGAATCAGAATAATGTTGCAAAAGAAAATTATCCCAATAAGACTCCAAGAAGGAAAGGTGATAATTCATTGCATTCAAAATCCAAGATTTTGAAGAGTGGTACATCTAAAAGAATTCCTAAAAAATATGACACTTGGAAGAGTCCATGTGGAAAATCCAAACTTTCTTCCATAGTTCCTAGAGACATATTAGTTATTTGGCCTGAATATTTGGAAAGAATGAGAATGAAAGGAGATGCATAGGATAAGGATATTACAACAGGAAATAAGAAGATTCTACACAAAGATAGAGAATTCATGTGTGTGAGGTGCAACAAGGCTAGTCACACTATTAGGATTTAGAGTGCATTTATTCTAGCTCAAGAAGAATTCATCAAGAATATGAAAGTTGCACTAGGAGATTATAGTTCTTTAAAAGCCCTTGAAGAAAGAAGACTCACACACAAAGAGATGGAATAAATATTGAGATCCACACAACCAAAGTCATAACTGAAGATTAAATGTACAAGTGTGAGGATTGGAGAAAATAGAGCATCTTGGTTAAGATAATCATCTCATCCTTTCTTCTCACATTGAAGAAAGCAAGGAGAATCCACCTTATTCCCTTGAAACATTGTGTATTGTACTAATTTATAGGGAATTGAAGGTGAAGAAAGCACTTAGGGGGAGAACTTGATAAGTGTTCCCAAGAGGGGGAGACACATAAAAAATCTACCTGAGTTATTATTTCAATTAGTATCAACTTCAGTTGGTATAAAATTCAACTACTTTGATGATTTTCTAGAGATCATGTCATTGTAAAAGGTATGTCATTTCTCAGTCTCTCATCCTTAGTTACTCTAAATAAAAAATATTTTACAAAGGGGGAGTAACTAAATCAATAAGTGACATAATAAAATTGGGAAGGCCCTTAAAGAAAATTACTTGAGTTCTCATCACACGAGGTATCATGATTAGGGGATAATGGACATCTTTGTGGTCTAGATCCAATCCTATTGTTTTCTACACCAAGAATTGCTCAAGTATACTTAGAGTGAAATGATTGATGGAAAAATTTATTAAGTATAAACTGATACCCCATACCATAAAATTTGTATTTCTTGTCAATAAGGGGGAGATAAAGTGAAATTAAAGTTGAAAAGTTAATGGGAGAGAGAATATATAAGACTCTCATTCTGACATTGACATGCTCATTTTAGAGAACATTGAATTTTTGAAAAAAAAAAACACAATGGTGAGATTGTTGGGACCAATTTGTGTATGAAGATTGTATTTGTTGTCAATAGGTGTAAATTGATATCAATGATGATCAACATGAAGAGAGGAACTCTCCTAGGTAAACTAGAGAATGGAAATAAGACCTTTGTTGAGCATGATCCTAATTTCCAAATATGTGTATCAGGATGGTTGGAGTGTTCTTTGGAAGGAGTAAAAGAAAAGGAGAGGAAGAGGGTGTGGAGGAGGTTTGGAATTATAAGGTAGAAAATGCATGAGTTTTGAGATAGAAAGTGTGCATGAATTTCAATGCATACTTAGTCTTTTACAAAGTATTTTTATAATTATTCTCTAAAAAATAAGTCCATCCCACTATCCAGCTAGCCAGCCTCAACCTAAGGCTTATGCAGGACCACAGGGGTGGACCGTACCCACGGGGAAGCCAGCCAGGCCAGCCAGCAAGAGGCACATGGGGTCCTTGTATATTGAGAGCTAGGTACGAGCCCGAGTAGGTATAGAGGGCGCTAATAGCGCACCTGAGGAGAACCCATGCAGGGAGGCACCAGAGGGGGGAGATGATATTTTTGGCTGAATGATGGAGAAAATTGTTATTTAAAGAAGCCAAAAAACATGCTATGTTTCTATGTGGGACAAGTCTTGAAAAACGCGGATTCAATCCCAACCGTCCATCTGATATTGTTGAGATCTCGGCCACATATTGCATCTCACATCCATCAATACAATCAGAGATGTTCATTATCCCTATGGAACGTGTGGTTGAATCGGAGCCCTCCGATATTCGAATGAGGTTCTTCTTCAACCTTTAGCCACCTGACGCAAACCAGTGCACCGGAGAAGCTCCCAAACCTCCATGATTGAGTCTATGATCATTGTATAAGAGAAAACCCACTGCATGCGCATCATCTGAGCAACAAGATACCATGCATGCAACTAAGTTTGCATGCATTCATCAAAATAATAAAGAATGAGCTTTGGAAGAGGCAAACGAAGTTGCCGGAGGCCGTGCCATGTTGAGCGATCAGGGAGAGAAGATATGAATGCACAACCCTTTGCATTCACATGAGCATGATTACAACATGAAATCAGAAACTACCTAGAAACTAAATGTATATTATGACCGTGGTTTGAAGATTTCAAAACCGCGATCTTCATGAAATATCTCTAGGATTTCAGATGCGGAAAATATTTTAACTCTACTGATAAAAAGGGATCCACCGATCTAAGAAGCGGCTGTTGCTTCCAAGCATTCTGAGAGCTCCTGTTCTGAGAAACAAATTTTCTATGATCTCCAAGTTCGAGAAGGGGCATGCACGATTCAAAAACTGTTCTAGGTCCGTGAAGAGTATCCTGCGTACTGATCTGGTTCATGAAGGGGTGAACCACATATAACTCTAGTTAATGAAGAAGAAGATCCATGAACCACTTCTAGTTCGTGAAGAGAAGGAGCCGCGTACTGTTTTATATTTAGGGAGAAAAGTTCCCGCATACCACTCAGTTTGACTGCGTACCTCTCTGGTTCGCAGTGAAGAGTGTCCCGCGAGGGGAAGTCCCTTGTACCACTTAGTTCGCAGAGGAGAACCACGTTCCACTTGGTATGCAAAGGGATTCTTCACTTCCTATGTGAAGGAATCCTGTGCATACCTTTTTCAAGGAGGGGCGACGAATCATCCTGGTTTATAGATGAGACAAGCACACTTGTGCATAAGAGATCTCTATAAACTTGGTGTGTAAAAGGATAACAAGAACACCATGCCATACTGAGATAAAAACATTGATGTTTGAATAAAATCACATACTTATAAATATAAACAAATAAAGGTGAACAACATTTGTTGAGTAAATGAAAAGGAAGACTATGCATGGTGATAGGAAATTAATGTATTGAAGAAGAACGAACATAAGGTGTAAGTACATCCGAACCAAGTGGTAAGAAAAGAAAATAAAGTAGAAGAGGAAGTGCATGCATTCAATGAACGTGCATACGTGAATAATTTCAAGAGAAGCATACTAAACTGAGGGTGCATGTGTTTAAAGAATTAAAGAGGAGGAGCACATCTAATTTTCACATGCATGGTCACATGAACATATGGAAGAAGAAGGGATGATTCTAATGATGCATAGTGAGATGTTTTTCAGTGTTTGGACAATCACAAAAGAATTTGTGTTTCTGGCCAAGAAGAATAAGAAGTATTAGTACATCTGGTTGTTGCATTGGAGAAGAATATTGAACGTTAAAGAGCATAAAATCTGGACCTTGATGTAAGCAAAGTATCATACTGAATAGAAGACAAAGACTTACATGCCTATCCATTGAAGGGACCTTCATGTCCATAAACTAAATGTGGATTTACCCAGGGCAGTGATCCAGGGGGAGTCAACGGAAGTGATCTAAGAGAAGCAGTGAGATATACCTGAACTTTTGTAAAGTTAGTGTGATTGGGATAGAGTGACTGTACCCAAACCTTGTAATCCACAACTAGTAAAGAATAGTGGAATTAGGTACGACCGATAGCCTGTTAGTGTATGCTCCTTGGATGTAGCCCTTAGTGGGGAACTAAGTAAAAGTGTTGTGTTTTTCTTTTGCATGTTAATGTTTTAATTGATAAACATATCCATCATACAGGTTTAATTAAGTTCCTACCAACGTGAGAACAAGATCAAATAAAATAGATAAAAAGTTGACACCTAGATTCACCCCCTCTTAGGGTGACATAGGGTCCTTCAGGTTTACATATATGTCCTAGAGAAGTATTATATAATAATTGGATACATGAATAAAATTTACCTATTCTTATCATCTTCAAATTTATGGTCAATTTGAAGGGAAAATGCATACTTTAGAAGATTTTATGAGATATTACTTGATGATTTTTAATGTAAATTGGGATCAACATCCTCCCCTGGTCAAGTTCTCATATAATAATATTTTTTACTCAAGCATCCCAATAGTATTATATGAGACTTTTTATGGGAAGATATAGATAACTCTGACATGTCAAGATGAAATTTGGTAGATAAATTTGTTGGGACTAGATATTTTTTTAAAAATAATAGATAATATGCAAACTATTCAATGATATACTAAATCATAATAGAGATGACAAAGAGATATAATGGTAATAATTAATGAAACCTAGAGTTCTAAGTTAGAGGAAAGGTATCCCTTCAAATCTCTCCATGTAACTGGGTCATTATATTCAAGGATAAGGGAGATTCAAGTGGTGAAGTTAATGTTATAGGGTCCTTTTCAAGGATAATTTTTATCCCAATGGTGTAACACAATGAATAACCTAGTTTTTTCTCATAAGGAGTTCACTTAATTAGTTATTCCTTATATTTTTGAGATGTGTTTATATTTTAGTATTTATTTAATTATAGTGAAGATAAAAAAGAATGAAAACATGTAAATCTATTATTGTGGTTTGTAAATTGTTAAATTAAAGAAATGAAGAAGGATAAAATTTTTTAAAAAATGAAAATGAAATGAATTTCAAATGGATAAAAGTTAATCCTAAGGTAAAGGTTAGTGGAAACCTTTATTGTTTATAAAGTTTATTATATTATTATTTAATTATTGAATAATATTATGTTCCATTAATTAACTTAAACTATTTTAAGTATGAGTATTTATAATACTATAGAATCTCTCAAAGCATAATAACCACTCACTCCTTTGAGAATGAGAGAAATAATACCTCACCTAATTGTACATATTCAATCAAACTTATGATTAATCCCATGTATAATTAAACTCCAGTATCACTTGAATACACTATATGTCAAATGATTCAAAATAAAGGATATAAAATTGATTAAATAGTGGAATAATATGGGATGTGATTAATAGAAGATATGCACAATAACCATGATCCCACACATAAATTTATTCACTTCCTAACTTAAAATAAAGATAAAAAAATATAAATACTATAATATAATTCTATATTCCCACATTAATTCAATAAAATCAACCTTATTAGTGCTCCATAGTTATGAAGAAATAATAAATAATAGTGAATAAGCACAATGATTATAGAGAATGAAAAAATAGAATAGTTAAACACACTAAAGAGAGAAAACTATAATAAAAAATAAAATTTAGAATTGGATTAAATAATATATAAAGGACCTAGAATAGCCTTAGACAACACCCTACTCACCCTTTCAATAGATAAACCAATAACTAAAAAGTTAGAAAAATAAATTGGAAAGCATTCGTATAAAGTTATGGTTGGGGATTTATCTCCATTTATTACATGATTATATATTCCCATATTCAAAAAATTTAACCAAATTAGTTTTTCTTTGAACAAAATCCCTTGATAAAACCCACCACTATTTAAGAAAAATAGTTCTTGAATCTTGCAAGTAGTATTATTGAGTACTTAGCAAATGTTGGGAATAAAGGAGTTGAAAATGGGAATCAAACAGATTAAGTTAGTTGATACAACATAGGTTGGGTAGTGGGATTTAGTCTTGGTTGATATGGGATTATATAGGTGGAGTTGACCTATACATTGTTGGATTGGTGAGCCAATTGGGAATCAGTGTATAGATCTGTAATTTTCACAAGAACACTATGTACAACTACTTAGGGTGTTGTGATCTAAAATTGGGTGGACCTAACATAGTTTAGTGTGTGATATATGTAATTTCTTAGATACTACAGATATTTGGCATTAGTTCAGGCTACTCAGACAATGGGTCTTTCTCAAGGTAATTGGTTTTATATGGGTTTTGTGGTGATAGAATCATATGGAGACTATATATTGGATCAAGTGCTGCTAAATTCAGATGTCTAAATCTATTTATGGATGGAGCATGTAGCTCATCTTATTTTTTTATGATCTACTTGAACCTACTATACATAAGGATAGAGTATAAGATTGGACATGTGGCTTTAAGATAGTGAGATAATGCAGAGTATACAACATTATTGTATCCAGACTGAATAAGAAATTGGTATAAGTGATTCTTTATAGAATAAAGGGATAAGATCTGAGCGAAGCTATCTTAGAGTGGGTATGTGACTTCTTGGTGGAATATTGGGATAAATGAGCCTCTATAGTGGATTTTTATCTTTTCATTTAAGGATTTTAAACTCATTTCAAGATATTTGATCTTCATGTACTTATCCTTTATTTTGGAAGTAGTTCACTCCATCATCAAGATAAATTATATTATATATTTTATACTATCTTAATGTTCTATCTTTAGAAGGATAATAATAGCTTTAATATCCTTCCCCATGACTATTTTAATTTTTAACTCATGTGTAATTTCTCTCAGTAGGTCATTAGAATTTTAATTTTTTCACCCATTATTGTAATGTATTCAATAAATACCACTTCTATAACACCCAAACCTTTTATGATACATTTCCCTTTGAATAATACAATAGCTTGTGATGCACACAACACCGAGTTCAAGCGCACCATGACCTATAAAACCAGCCGTTTAAAAAGCGTTTATGAATAGTAATAACAACATTTTGAATTTTATATATATCCCATATAATTTTAACATTCAAAATTTATGTTTCTTAGACGTAATATAAGGAAAACCACAATTTTTCAAATAAAAGAAGTATTTTTTTTCAAAAATGTATTTTTTCCGCCTTTTAATAACAAACTATTTTTAAATACAATATTTGAAACTTCTATATATTAAATTTGATTAAATTAAATTCCTCTTTAGAATAGGTATTTAAAAATTTAGTTTGGATAATTTTTTTTCACTTTTCTGATAACTTTTATATTTTTGATGAATAGTGAAAACACAAAATTTTAATTAAAAACAAAATTTTTAATTGAAATAATTTATAGTGTTAAATTATATATTTTAGTAGTTTTAAAGTATCATTAGATTATATTTTTATCATTTAATATAATTTATGTCATTAGATGCAATTTAACATCTAAATTGTATATAAACACATGTCAATCTTTTGACAGTTTTTACTTCTTAAAAACCCGCATTTTGGTTTTAACAACGAGAATTAAATTTAAAATAATTTCTGAAAATTATATGATTTGAATTTGGAAAAGTGGATTCCATATTTGGATTTAGGAGTTCCAAATTGTAAAAATAGTCAACTTTTATTTTTATACTTTATGAATAGTTAGTTCAGAAAATATTTTATTTACCATGGTTAAAGGGTAAATCCGATAAATAAGAGTAAACAATAATATCATAATAATATAAAAATTACCCTAAAACGTGTCCTAACCATATTGGACGATACATTCACAGCCATGTGAATCTTTGGGTAGATTCAGGGACCCCATGGATCCAATTTGGAGTAAAAATTACATTTTTTATTAATTAATTTAAAATAAAGACAAAAATAACATAAGCATGTATCTTTTAATTAAACAATTTTATATGAGGTTATAAAACTTATCTATTCAACTATAAATATTAATTATAAATCTAAAAATATTTCCTACATAATGATAGTTTATTTATAATTTTTAGACACAAAATAAATATATTCATTTATGACACAATAATGATGCAGTATTTTCTTTATTAATGAAAGAATCAAATAAATGATATTATAAATACTAAAATATATATAATTTGAAAGTTTTGATGCCATACACGAATTTTATATAGTAATATGACATGTTAGAGTCTATTTAATTTATTTTTTCAAAGTAATCAAGATTTTTTTACTTTCACAAAAACCAAATACTAAATAGTGTCAAAATTGACATAAATGAGGTTTTAAAATAAATAATATATTATTAAATTATATAATAGTAATAAAAATATAAAGTTCAGCCAAAGGAAATATATAATAATAAATATTTAATTAATGAATTAATTGAGGTTCTCTTGGCATTTTATAGTAAGTTTATTAACCATATAATATAAACATACAAGGAGACATGGCAAATGTTAAACTATTTTGCCAAGAGTTAAATCTAAAATATAAGGTTAATATGGTAGAATAAACTTTTTTAAAACCTATTGGTTGAGAGTATTTACACCCATAACCACCTAAGTCTCGAAATAAATTCATTTTGAGCCATTATAAACCGAAAATAATTTTATAATAAAATAACATTTCAAGATTTTCTTAAAGTGACCCTCACCTCTCTTATAAAAGGGTACTTCCCCTTCTCTCAAAATCAAACCTCAAAATCCATTTGGCTCAGCCAAAACCTACTCAAATCTCCACCAAAATACCCTAAATTTAACCTAGAGGCCTTAATTTGATCATAAAGCCATCCTAAGGATCTCTTTTGATCAAATCAACAGGAAGCACCCGAATAAGAGGTAATAATTTCATCACCTCTTTCAAAGTTCTTTTCTTCCACTTCCTCTTTATTTGTTGTTTACATACCAAAATAATAACTTATGTACCTTATATGTAATATGATTTTATTATAAATATGGTAAAACCATATTCATTATTCTATATATCCTAATAATGACAAAGTCATCATACGTTCATACGTACGACTTACCATCTCCACGCCGTGGTGTAGATTGTTATTCAACACTTTATTATTTATATGGGTGTAATAATGAGTATAATTGATGTAAATAATAAATATAATATGTTAATTATTATTTATATATGATATAACATCCAATTACATACGATTTCACCATCAATAGAATGATATTGTCGCTCGTGCGTACGTACAGATTACCGTCTCCACGAACGTGATGAGATTCATTCCCCATCATAACCATTCAAGAATAAATATCATTTTATGATTAATAAATAATGATTAGGAACTTAATATCATTATGGATATGAATCCAATACATCCTATCCATAACAAATAGTACTTACATAACAAAACATATAATGGAAAACAAATCAGTTAACACCTGAAACAATGATACTACTGAAATATCATTAACAAAACAATATTAGAAGATAATATATGATATCATATTTATATATGTGGTTATTGTATAATTTAATAACAATTATTTAACTATTATACATGAGGTTAACTTACCCTCGACCAAGGAAAAGTACAAGGTAAGTTTTAATTTTACAATCTCTTTATTATTTGAGGTTGTTTATATGTAAGTATCTACTGAGACATCTTTATCATCCACATAAGTGTTTCTTAAAAATTTATTTCAATTTTTTTTACTATTTACTAGAATATGGGTTAAATTTATTTATACCCTTGTTTTACATTTTATAAAATTTTTATAAAGGAATATTTCTGTCATTTTCCAAACAAGGTCCTTTACGACCTTTTCGACAAAATTAAGGAAAGAATATTTTTTAAATTATACGGAGAGTGCAGATAATTTACATCATTATAACACCTTCTAAGATTCCCTTACAATATTATAAGAATATTTTAAAAATAAATGTTTCATTTTATAATTATGTGACTTTTAAATGATTCCAAAATAGAAAGAGATATTTCTCTCAAATAGTTTTGATTGCATCTATGTCAACATCCTTTGATGGATTTTACACTTATTTGATGTTGATTTATTATGATTCAATCTTCCATAATGTGATGAAGGTTTTGTGATATGTTTGAATATGGATTTCTTATTTTTATACCATTCATGGTTTATGTTTAAAGTATTAATATTTCTTATGCTAGTTTTAATACAAATGTTTATGTTATGTTTCAACCTTTTCATATGAGAAATGCATTGGACTTAGTTTGTGATGGGTGGAGCCCACTATAGCTCCTTAATGCATTGGTAGGTCTCATTAGGCAAAATAGTGTCTTGGAATAAGGTCTTGAAAAAATCTTATTTGTAGTCTTAGTCTGAGGCCTCAATTATGTGGTTATGATGTCTGGAATTATGCATTCCATCATTATGAAATTGGCTATTGATATTACAAGTGATTATTATACTAGTAGAATATCCATGTGAATAAGTAAATGGAATTATTTGATTTATCTTTTCCTTATTATTCTGAAACTTACATTTAAAAGGCTTTTGTTTTAGTCTTATACCTTGCCTTTAATGTTTATACTTATTTATGATAGTTTCCTCTATATTGTTATCCTTTCTGAGCATCTAAGATCACCCCTTTCTATGTTTTATTTTTCTCAGGATGCGAAGAAGTATATTACGATTAACCTATAGGAATATGATAAGGTATATAAGAGTGTTTAAAGGGTGCACAATGTTGTTGTTTTCCATTTCATAATATAATGTAAAACTTATATACGTTTCAAGTACTTCCAAGACTACTAAACTAATTGGTATTTCGAGACTTGATATCTTATGATCATGCCAATATTATGTAATAATGCACTAACTCTGGGTAACTAGGGTCAGGGTGTTATAACTTATTATTACCTAAATATTTTTTTATTATCCCAATTCTTCCATTGACACGAAAATAACAACATTTATAATCACTAGTTGATCCACCTTCTCTTGAAAGGAATGAATATTATCTTGATCATTATATAAACATCTTCTAGATTGATGAATTTACATAATCACTATGTATTACATTGAATCATTATACACTTAAATATATGTGAGGGAATCAAAATTTATAGATTTTAAAAAACCTTCCATAAAAACATTAGTTTTAGACATATCAACAAAATCTCTCACTCATACCACTGTAAGTGTGTTTTTCTTTTCACAAGTCTTATTCTTGATCCTCGTCTTCTTTCCTCTTGTCACAAGATTGTATTCATGAACCTTTGAAGGTGATTTTACAATATTCTTAGCTTCCATATATTTTTCATAAATAATTTCCAATAGACTTAATATTTTTAATATAGTAGAATGATGATATGTTTTCTTACATACCTCATGGAACATAAACCACATAAAAATATTATTAAACTTGAATTTAGAATTCATTCACTATGATTAGTCCAGTCAACATCTCAATGTATATATTTCAATTATATCATCACCACTAACCTATAAGAACTATAAAATATCCTCCTTCCACCCATCATATTTAAAACCATTGAAAACAGGGGGATTTATTATTGATTCCATGTTAGAAACAAATATAAAAATATATTTAGATAATTGAACATAAATTCAAAACTTATTGAATTTTATAAAACTTGTTAGGACCAAGTTGAATGAATACAACTTGATTTAGGGGAGGGGGGTTAATAATGGTGTTCACCAATTAAAAATTCTCTACTTTAACATCCACTTAACCGATTTTGTTTCTATGTGACCATGGACACATACAATCTCTCAAACCCTTTAAGGGATATCTTACCAAGTATATAATCCTAAATATAGGAATGTAAATGACAAAGTACAAAAATATTTTATTTGGTTTACCCACACTGGGATGCATCTAGGAATCACACAAAAATTATGTATCAATGTTCCAAAATACACTATACTCATGTTCCATGGATATAAATTCTTTATTTTTCACTATATTTAAAGGATCACTACTATAAAAAGATTTAGGGATGTGCACTATCTCTTAAGTATCCATTACTATTATAATCCTTTGAAATATTATTTAATAAAGTCTTATTAGTTTATTGATGTAGTGGTCTATCATCAGTTTACAAAAAATATAGTTTTCTTCCATTTATAAATAAGGAGTTGATTAATTTTTCATCTCCAAGTTTAAAATAGATTCTTTTTTACACTCAACTTATATGTAATTCAAACCCTTAAATGAAATATGAGATAAAAAGTATTATATAAGGTTGCATATTTTATCTTCTAAATGACAACTATAGTGAAAAAAACCATAATATGTGAATAAGTTCACACTAAATTTATCCTTGATATGCTATATATTCAACAACTAGATATGAAGATAGTGATATATATTATTATTTTTTTCTAAATAATAATGACAAACACTTACATTATTCTATACAATATCGTATCTTAAAAAAAATTGAAATAAAATACACTCTTCTCTCTTTCTCCTTATTTTTCTCAAAGATAAATTTATGATCACATTGTTTGCCATGTTCTTAATCACACTAAACTAGATATGATCAATGATATTTCATCACCATAAGACTTATTCTAATCAACTAGATTTATCATTATAAAATTTATTCTTGGATTTAATTCTTCTATTATTCTACATTTATTTTTAAGATATGTAGGTTCATTACCTATATTTCATAAATTACCCAAGTATTTTTATATAAAATATAAAAATATAAGACCTTCTATTAATGGGTCAGGTCATCTCATCATTCTCTAAGTTTTAAGATAATTTTATTACACCACTCATTTAATTATTCAAAACATTATATTCAATTCAAATTAATTCCCCAAATATCATTCTGTAATCTACGGATTTGAATTTCTAAATTTTTAATTTTCAATAAAATGGTCCACTAAAGTGTGGTATCCCTTTCCAATGCTTATTTAAAATATAATCTTAGTGAATGGAACTGCACTCTCTGGAACAACCATCTCTATATCCATGAATTATCATAATTTCAAACTAAAAAAACCATATCTTCATTATCTATGATATTGTGTAGTTTATACCATAACATTGTTTGTTTCCAGGTGAAACACCATTTGAAAAAAAAATATCCACATTCACTTTCACATTTTTTCTTATTTCCAAAAATATTTTCTAGGAAAATTCCTTTGTGTCACATCAAATCCTAACATCTCATATTAGTTAATATTACATGTATTATTAAATATATTCTTCTATTCCCATTGTAAAACTCCCTATTTCATACCAAAATTTCATCAATGCACCACAAATTACTCCATGGTAGTTTCCTACCTCAATTTCCTATTTTACTTCAAACATTATAGGTCCCAATATCCATAACAACTTTTATAATGGCTACTATGTTGTTTCAATTGTTCCAATGCTTTGTGAATTCATCGTAGATTCCAA
This sequence comes from Viscum album, assembly GCA_963277665.1. NCBI lineage: Eukaryota > Viridiplantae > Streptophyta > Magnoliopsida > Santalales > Viscaceae > Viscum > Viscum album. Next base: position 1,767,368,851 of record OY728123.1, read on the forward strand.
AATTCATTATGCTATCCTAATGACTTTAATTATGGCCATTTTAGTATCTATCTTCAAAAAAAAAACACCATGAAACAACTCTCCATCAAATCTTCCAGCTCACTATTTCACTCTAAAATACCCTTGACCATAATATAGACTTCCAAAATTTTTTAAATAGAAATTCATTTAGATTTTAATAGATTCCATAATTCTCATAGATCATTCACATTTCCCATTTTATTGGTCCACTATGGTGTAGGGAACTCAAAAACACTTGTGGTGTGGTATCATATACCAAAACTCTTCCATTAAAATAAAAAATGTTTCAATTTACCTTCTAAATATATATATATTAATGTCATTATTTTTCCACTAAATATGGTTTTGATGTATATAACACCCCGACTCATATCACTTGGTCTGAGATGGAGAGTTACATGACTTTATGTGTTCCTCCCCATACATAAGAGGTTACTGACTAATAGAAAGGGCCCAATTTATACAATGGGAAGACTATTACCTAGATATCAGATAACCATCCATCACATATACAATGGACTAAATAATAAATAATAATTAAATTAAATAAGTAAAACTAAAGTAAATAGATGATAACATCATATATAAATGATAATGGAATAAAATCTTTAGTCAGATCATGTCAAAATTATCCCCACATGGGGAAGATCAATATAATCAATGAACTAATGATCAAAATAATAACCAAGGAAAAAATGAAAATGATATTAGAGTAAATCCTAGTATCACCTCAACCCCCAACACGATCTTCATGATCAATAACCCAATATTGGAACCATTTCCTTGGATGGATCTCTGATCATAAATTTTTCACATTCATTGAGATAATCATGAATGTTGTGGGTAATAAAACCTAATAAGACACCACTAACATGTACTTAGCATAAGTACAATAGTCCTATAAGGGTTTATGAACCAATATAAAAAAATAAATAAAATAAAAAATCTATTTGATACATCATGAACTGACCATGTCACCATGAGCCCCGTCCATACCTACTTCAAATACATTCCAAAAAACCTATAATTTTGGTCACAATTACAACCCCAAACATTAATAGTACCCAATGAACCAAAGTACAACCCCATATCAACACCCAATAACATCATACATTAATCATTTAAATAAACCCTTATCTGTTAAGAGAGGTAACCCATCACCACCTCGACCCAACCATCTCACTCAAGGATATTCACACATCTTAATCCTAATTCCCAACCTTATTACTCAAGGTTGTCCCATATCACCATAACACTTTTCATTAATATCACCCTAATGTATTCTTAGTAGATGTGTCTGACCATATACTCTCACTCAATATGGATTATTATAAAAAATATTAATCTCACTATGAAGATGGTTGATGTCATGTACTCACTTAATATGGGTAAAAAGAATTGGTATCAACATATCATATATTAGATAAAAACAAATAATAATAACAATATAACTAAAAAATTAGATTAATGGTTTTTCTAAGAATAAATATAAAATGGAAAACCCATTTGGTTCCTCAAGTCACTCATAACCAAATTCCATCTCATAAATTCCCTCCATCCTTGATCAATCCCAAAAATCCCACCCTTATCCTAAATCAACCCAATAGAAAATACAACCATTTCCTATGAAACTAGAAATAATTCAACATTTTCTATGATATAAACCCATAAATACCCTTATAAAGGCTCAACCACATCTATAAAAACCTAAATTGTTACTTTGATACCAAAATAAGAGTATTATAGGGCCAAAAACACACCCCCAAATTCATGTCAAGCGATATAACCTCATACAAAAACCATAACATGGTAAAGACTTCCTACCTCAAAATTAATGGAGTGTACTCACAAGGACACACTCATTAATTCAAGTATGAACCAAAACAACCCAAAAATAATCCTAAAATACTAAAATTTAGGGTTTATACATGAAATAATATGAAATAGAATAATAAAGATCCATTTAGGTATTATACAATCTTAGTCTTTCCAAGAGAGACTTTTCACAGTGGAGAATGCTTAAAACTGATAACAGTTAAGGGTGGAGTAGATCAAAATTATACTATGAATATCACCCATTAATCCAAACCATATATGGGTTAATGGATAATGAGGTAGGAGACTTTAATTATCCATGGTGAAATTTAAAATCGATCCCTTCTAAGAAAACTACCCAGCGAGAAGGTTGTAGTGTGACCATGGTGGTTGCATCATGGAACACCCCCACCATGATTCATCATAGTGTAACCCTTAAGTGTTCTAGTTTGATCGCCCCAGGATATATGGATCAAAACTCAACCTAAAATTGTAACAAATTGACCCCTATTAGTCACTACATGAGCCTCCCCCACTCCATGTGACACATCGCATCACACCTACACCATGCCAAAACTACCTGCATATAGTATAATTTATACTACTGGCCTAGTTTGATATTTTAATATATGATCCTAAACCACAAATAATACCCAATCTAATTATAATACAAGAATATAAATTATAATAAATAAAAATTTTAAATATAATGAACCTTAGAATTTAATTGGTGTTATAATCTCCCTATATAAGGACTTCTCATCCCCAAGAAGTGTATCTAAGGGTCCTCATCAAATAACTCCAACCAAAAGTATATCTTATAATATATTTATTATACTCCTATACTTACCATATACCAATGGGAGATATTCCATTATAAGATTTATCTAAGAACCTATGTTTTTTGTAGGCTATTCTGTAAACTCAGTGTGAAATAAGTATCCCGATCAAACACTATGCTAGTAGATACATCTTGTAGACACACTATCTATCACATATATAGCCTTACCAACTCACACAATGACCGAGTATCAAAAATATGAAATAATTATGTACCTTATTCAACTATTCAACAACCACTCAAACTGTATCAGAACCTCTAGAGGTCCTAAGTAGTCCCACAATGAAGTCCATGGTCCCTTTATCACACTTACACACTAAAATTGAAATGGGATAAAGTAAAACACTTAATAACTAATTCTATGAATTCATAATATGGTTGGTAAGGTAATTAATAAAAAACCCTAAAATTTCCTTCTTCATACACATCCACCAAAAATGATACCTGATATAATGATACATATTGGTCAACCCTAAATATATATCACATCATGAGGCATGTACGGACCCCATTAAATCTTATCTCATGGAAGTAGGGATGACCAAACTAACATGGATTAAAAGCATGTAATTACTATCCCAAGACTATCCTTGGACTGAATTATCTCCCATGATTCATTCCCTCATCACTAGAAAATCAAAACCAGGCTCTTTTATAGCCATAATTTGGTCCACCAATGAAGAAGTAATGACCAAGGGGGCATGGATCACAATCTCTTGGTCATCATATGCACCCATATACTATTAACCACAAAAGAACATTAGTTTAACAATACTATTTTTATGTTTTAACTCCCTACTCTTGAGTCTTTCTACTTAGCTTATTTAATACAACATTCCTCTTCCCTTAGGTATATGCTATCTTAAAATCAAGGTTTCATATGTACCCAACCCAATGCCTCTACCACAGGTTTAAGTACTTATAGTGGAATATATTTTACAAGATCTTGTGTTATGTAAAGATGGAAATACCCCATTTAAGAGACAATGAAACCTACACTAAATTTTTTGAACTATATGAGGTTGCTCCAAATAATTATTGGCATAGTTTTACTTAGGTGTTCATAGCTAAAAATACTCGTAAGTGACCACCCGATATATCTGCATCATAATATCTCTCAATATGACTTATGAGGCATTATAATATATAGTACAGACAATCCTAAATCCAAGAAGAATCAAAATCAAAGTGTACTTTAGCTTATTCTTTAGCTCTTGGATGGTCTCATCACACCAAACAGTCTACTCAAACTTCATCCCCCTATTGGTCAACCCTATCATGGGTTCTTCAAAATGAGAAAAGTACTAAATTAACTATATGTTATAACCAACACACACATTAACTATATTAATATAAAACACATTCTAAAGATGATCCCAAGACATAACTATCTCTATATTCTCTAGGTCAATCGAGATATCTACCTCAAAGATCACATGCATAAGAAAGAACACCTCTTTAATCCAGAAGTGACACTTTTAGTATTTATCATAATTTTTTTTGTGCTCAGAGTGTTACCAATACAATATAATGGTGATTGGAATGTATCTCCTAGTTTTGATTATATATATTATTATATCATCCATGAATACCATGATGAAGGAGTTTAGGTAAGGATGAAAATGCTAGTTCATGAGATCCAATAACACCACTGGTGCATTTATTAATCCGAATAGAATCATAAGGTAATAGTATGTCCCATACCTTACCTTAAATTACATATTTTATATGTACTCTACCTTGACATATAATAGATAGAAACCAAATTTTAGGTTGATTTAAAGAACCATTGAGCTCCCATCAACTAGTTAAACATGCCATCAATCCTAAAAAATGGATACCTAGGTTTGTGATTTTGACCTGACTCTAGGATCAACATATCATATAACGTGAAATAGAAAAAAATAATAATATAATGATCAAATTGGACCAATGGTCATTCCAAACATAACTATCATAAATAAATCCACTTTGGTTCCTCAAGTCCCTCCTACCCAAATTCCATCTCATCAAGGACCTCTAGCCTTAACCAAGATGAAATAGATCTCTCTAGTCCCAAATAACCCTAGTTGATAGTCCACCATTTCCTAAGAAACATAAAATAATTACACATTTTCCAAGACATTAACCCATAAACCCCCTATAAGGGATTAACTAGATACATATGAGCATATTAAGTTAGTCTAATACCAAAAGAAAAGTCTCACAAGGCCACACACACACACTTGTATATAAGTAAAGTCATATACCCTTATATGTAAGATGTAACAAGGAATATAATTACTACCACATGGTTAAAAAAGTGTACTCACCAAGCTTGGATCTATGATTCAATATTAAACCACCAGAACCCTAAAATAATTCCCAAATACGCTGATTTAGTTTTTAGATATGGGAAACTATGAAATATTGGAATAATGAGACAAATATGGCTTAGATATGATTAATCTTACTAATATAGAGTCTCTTAAATGAATGGTTCTTCAAATATATAAGAGATAAGGGTTAAGGAGCTCAAAAAAATAAGAAGAATCTCCCTCATTCATCCAAATTGTGTATGGGTTGAGGGAGGGGGGAGTTAAAGGGTCCAAGGTGAAATCCTTATTTCAACACTTAACCACCCAATGAGTAGGTCATTACAAAATAATGGTTATCTCATCATGGAACATCCCCAACTAGCCTTGTTGAGGTGCAAACCTTAAGGGTTAAAACGTGATCATCCCTAGAAAATGGATCAACTATTAGTCAAAAAGAGTAATGGTGTGACACCTATTGGTCTTTCCATGAGGCTCCCCTACTTAATACATCATCCTTGAAACCCTTGCACCATATTGCAACCACCAGCCTCTATATAAATTTCTGATGTAGTATTGTTCTGATCTTCTAAAACCCACTATCAAAATACCACCAATGAAATGACCCATCACCCTCATCCACTCAACTTGTTCTTAGACTGGTGGTCAATACTTAACTCAAGGCGCATAACACCATACACCAGAGGATATTGACTTTCATCGAGGGTTTAGGGTGTTACCATGGGGATACTATACCCTTATGTCAAATTAAGTAATAATAATGAAACAAATAACCAAACAATATCCAAAAAAAATTAGAGTATGAAGATTAATAGATAAACATCCATGATGTAATAATAAAATGTGGATGCATGTCATCATACCTCACAACTGATCACCACTAAACCGTTAGAATATATAAAATAAATAAAATAATAAATATAATAGGCTCTACTATCATCCCCAATCCTTATCACACCCCTATTTTTAGATACCATTGGATCTATCCTTCTTTATCATGAAAACTGGAGTCTCTTCCTTACCCGAACTGACAAATAGTGAAGTTTACTTAGGAACCTAAGTTCCATGGCCATCTAAGTAGGGTGTGAGTACAACTCAATAGAGCACCACTAATGGGGTCCCAAACATAACTACTAGTGAAATATGTAAAAATGCGACATGATCAATATTAATTAACCAATGTAAAATCATAATAAAAATAATCATCATTGATCCTTGGGTTCTAAGGTGACATATATAATCAACCATACTTACCTTGACCAGTGCGAGAGTGTATATGATCAAGTACATAATCATTGGAAAGGATACACATCCTACCCCAATATATCATGAATTTATTTTCATCTATAAACACTAGATCCTTATAAGTATCATAGGAATCCAAAATAGTAATAAAATCATATCTAAATCCTAAGGGATATCCTAGTTATCAAATTATATGAGGTATAAGGATCATATCCAAATAAATATTGTCAAATACCATGTTTTTGAACCAGACTAAAGTACGAATGTTTTTGAACCTTTTCGTTTATTAGTTAGGTCATTTTTAAAACCGAGTTTCAGAACTTAATACTAAGTGTTGGAACAATTATACGTGTTGTTTTCAGACTTGGGTGAAGGCTCGAGAAGTCTCCTAAGTGGTTCGAGATGTTACAGGAGTGTGAGAATCCAAAAACATCAAGTTATTAAATACAGTAGAGGGCACACGGTTTGCGTACAATTTGCTAAACCGTGTGGCCCATTGTAGGTAACAATGCAACCCCTTTTTAAGAGGGTTAGTGGATTTGCGCATGGGATATGAAAGGTTTCCTAAACTATGTTCCTAGCTCATGCATGGTGTTTCTTAAATGCAGTGGTGTACCGCACAGTTGGCGCATGGTTTTCCAAACTGTGCGGATTAACCATGCACGACACCCTATTTTCGGATTTTATTTATTTTAAAATATAATTAAAATTAAAACCTTAAACAAACACTCTATTCACCCACTTTTTGGCTCGAACCGCAGTGCGCAACAACCCCAAAGGGGTTCTCCCTTCGATGCACCTCCCGACCTTCTCTCCTCTTCAATCTCAGTCTGGTTTCCTTTATTTCTCTTGTCAAATCCATCACAATGAGTCCTTTGATACCTTCTATTTCCTTCTACAAGATTATCTTTGACCTAATCGGTGCCTAGTGAGGTTCGACAGAAACCTAAGGATTTGGGGGTGATCCAATTTTTGGTTTTCTCTTGTTATAGGTACGTGAAAATGGTCTCTCAGGTGTTTTTCTTGCATGTTCTGGAATCCACCACCCAATTCGAGGCGGTTTGGGTGGTTTCGGTCCACCGACAACATTTAGGGGTAAGGTTTATACCTTATTCCTTGTTTCTCACCTCTTTAATTATGATCTTTATGTTTCCTTGACTCCTTTTTATTAAATAAGTAGGGTGTTGAGTTGTTACGGGTGGTTTCACTTTGTTTTGGTTCATTTCTGAAGTGGATGTCTTAGTTCCACCCTAAGGTAGGGTCCCTTTCCAAGTCCTCAATCTTTATAAATGCTTTAATAAAGCTTCTTACTGCACTTTTGTAATAAATTAATTCATGCAATGAAGTATTATTTCCAATGCCTATCAAATGTGAATTTTTCATGTTCATATTTTGAATGTTAAATGTAATAAATTATTTGTTCATAAAAAATATCATGTTTTTAAAATAAAACCCCTCCAATGGAGGTACACTACCTTAAAGCTAAAAAATTAGTGGTTAGACCTTTCTTGCTTGACTTATTGTGTTTATAATTCTTATGACTTGATGTTATATTGAAATATGTCATGTTTAGTACATGGACCTAATGGGATTAGAAAAATAGAGTTACCCTTTAGAAATACATAAAAAAAATGGGCAAGGAATTTTCTAAGTGCTTGGCCTAGTTTTGAATTGGATTTAACCATGTATGATGTTTTCCATAATTTTCGTTTAGTGTTTTGAAACATTCGGGCCACCGTTCGGGTGTGCCTTGGATTGACCATTATAAAGGTAATACTTTCTATATCAAATGGTTGAGTTATCCTGTGAATTTCATCACAGAAAGTACCATTTATTCTCATCACTTAACCCTCCTAAGGTAAGTGCTTTGTTTTCAAAATTAAATGAGAAATGTAAATTGGCATATATACTAAGTAAATCACTTGGACTTATTAAGAGCAATTGAATAATGGTTGCATGTTTATACCACCCCTTTCCATGTTGATGTAAGGTATATGAGTGAACATTAATTAATGAATATGCCTTAATGGATTTTTCAAATGGGTGCAATGCTACTTGACCTTTCCACCCTAATGAAATGCAAGGCTTGAACCAATTAATAAACAGTTGCAATGCTACTTGACCTTTCCACACTAATGGATGGAAACGATTTGACCAAAATGAACCATTACATGACTTTTTTATTAAATAGTAATGGTTAGACTCAAGCTTGTCATGGTTTCTGATCAGAGAATACCATGAGCACTCATGTACCCCATTCCAAATTCAAGGAAAATTTGATAAGGTTCAGACCCCCCTAGACCCCGTTCCTTGTCTTATATTTGGATGCCCAATATACTACCATTGGGTCCCCATGTAGTACTATAGGATTCCTTGGATACACTCCTTGGATCAAGCATTGACATGTAGGTGACTTGGATACACTCCTTGGACCCAGTCCTTAATTATCCCTATTTTAACTTGAATTCACTCCTTAGACTCGGTAGGCACCTTATTGTGGAATTAATTGGATTAATATCATTGGATTTCACTCTTACAACTTAGCTAGACTCAAATACTATTTAGTTATCTTTCTGTGAGATTTACGTTATCTTGGTTTTTCCCTGGAACTCCCTCACCAGATATCTTTGTCAGGTTTCCTTGTTATGTCTTGGAAAATTCACTACTTATACTATCTAAAAGGTTGTTTCCTTGGTTATTACCTTGGTACTTTATTACTAAATATAATCACCAGATTCCTTGGATACACTCCTTGAGTCCAACTTTGACAACAAGGTTCCATGGTTAAATCCCATTGGGCCTGGCCATTGCTTATCCTTTTTTTACCTTCGAGGAAACTCCTTGGACTTGGTAGGCGACTTACTCACAGGTGACTTATGAATAAAATGGTAATACTCAATTAATGAACTAGTTACTTTTCTAGACACCAACTGAGGGATGAAGCAGGTACTTGGTGATTTAGTTATAATGTACTACTTACTTTATTTATGCATTTTTACACCCTGTTTAATTTATATTACACTATTGGGATTGGGTCAGACACTTGTGGTGCTAGCCTACTAAGATTTATATCTCACACCCTACTCGGGCCACCATTGCACTAGGGTTCCTGAGTAGACCATTCTTGCTCATAGGGACTTATCCCATACTAGTTGTTGTTTGCTTATACCTAGAGTTGGGAACAAAGGAATGAGATGGAGCTCAGGATGCTTGTGGAGTTTTTCCTTAGGGCATTGAGTATTTTCTCTATTTCTATACTGAGATGTAAAAAATGTTGTTTTGTTTAATGATTTCAAATATGTATCAATACCATGTCATGCATTCATCTATTGTATAAACTGGTGTTGGCCACTTTTGTTCATTTATATAAAATCTGTCTACCGCTTCTTGGTCAATTACGTATTAATTCTTCCTCTGTTGATTGTTATTTATTATTTTGTACAGCTGCGTTACTCTAATGATAGGGTATAGTCTCCCCAATGACTATCCTTGCACCCTTGCTGCTATTTGGCAGCCTCTAGCGTACGGGGAGGTATGCCTAAGGTCATGTGGTGACCGGTCCAGCCACCGTCTTAGTGGTGATCTGGGTCGGGACATTTCAAATAGGGATCCTAGGTGATTTTTTATTTTGCCTTACTATTTTGGGTTGGTAGAAAGGAGACCAGGTAAGTGTCGGTGCTTGGTTAATAGCCGTACTTGGGACTGATCACCCCATGTATGGGGAATGAACAAGTGTCCAGGGTTGGGATGGCTGTGTATGCTGTTCGCTGTTACAATTGATATGATTTCACTTAGAGTGCCAGGTGTACATTCCACTTCTTAGGATATTTTGGAATTTTGGAAACATTCGTTGGCCTGATATGACTAGGAAGTTGCATTACATGCATTATATTAGGCACTTAAAAAATTAACATTCCTTGCATATATTCCATACCATGTAGTTTCATTAGTAGGTTGCCTGATAAGTATGATTAGGTGACTTATTAATATTCCATTCTTAGATTTATACCTGTTTAGGTAATACATTAGCATTCCTTCCATGCTAATTGCTTATTATAGCATGATCTTGATTAAAATTCCATGCTTCTTTTATTACAACATGTTGCTCTGTGTTAGCTTCTTGTAGTGACATGATAACTTACCATGATGTATGTAAATGGTTTCATGGGATATTTTATTGGTTATAGTAATTAAAGGAGCCAATTTTTAGTTGTAAGGTGTATGGTCTCCTTATAGTTGAAAAAAGGTAACCCATGTAATTGAACCATTGTAAAGGGATGCTAAATTCAATTGCTAAAGTAAGTTGGTTTTGACTGAAGGGAGCCAAATTCCATACTTTAAAGTGTATGGGTGCTTTTCAGGTTGGTATATGGCCACCCATATAAATTGGACCATTATGTTTGATTATGTTAAATTCTGAATTGCTTTTGGTATCAATTAATGGGAACTAATTTTCAATCCATGAAGTGTATGTGCGCTTCATGAATTGGGAAATGGAAACCCATATTAAATGAAAAGTAATGATGCCTTCTTAAACACTTATAAGTGTTAAATATGTTTAATTTTGATCTTAAATCAAATGTATAGCTTTCAAAATAAAACTGGACCCAAGTAGACCAGTTGGGGAATGTTTTTATGGGATGACCTGTTTGGGTGTTTGATATTTTAATAATTGTGTATTTTCTATTGTGTTTCTTTATAGAGAGCCCATGTTGGTTAAAATGGGACCCTCATAGGTCACCTTACCTGCTTAAAAGGAATTTTTTTTGTTAAATTTCCTAGAAATGACGAGATTTCAACTAATGTAAAATGTTTTTAAAAAAATGGGTTTTATAAAACTTTCCTATTTTTTCCTTGGGCGTTGGTTAAAATCAAGTACGTTTTGATTTATTTTGAAAATGGTAATTTGTTGTTTTGATTAAATCTTTTGATGATTTAAAGATTAAATGTGATTAAATATAAGATGATTGGAAATGGAACATGTAGTGGTGTCTAATGTTAAAAACCCTTGTGTAAGGGTAGTTCACACTTATCTTGAGTTGCCATTGAACAAAATCATGGGTAATTTCTGTAGGTGTTCTTTTTTGTAGTAATGGATTTATTATTCGTTTTGAGTCTGGTGAATTTTTTTGACATGACCTGATATCAGGGTTTAAAATTTTTCTTCGTAAGGGGATAACCTGTGGTTGGTAGCACCCTCATAACTTAAATGACTTACTATTGTTGTGACTTTTCTCACTCTTGGTGCCGTTCGGGTGTCGTTGTCCCAAGTATGACTTTAAGTTTTATAGTGACACTATTATTTAGATGAGTGGTCATGTTTTTATTTACCTTGTTATGGAATCAATCATTGAGTAATGATCTTTTTCAGTTGGTTAGATGTGCCTCAGGCATGGTCAGCTGCTTCGTAGGTCATTTGACCCTTTCTTTTTCTCAGAAATGGACGAATGGTTGTGGCATTGTCCAGGATGATGGTTGTATGAGGTAATATGACACAGAAATAAATCTTCATGTACTGTTAAATATATTCTTGGGTCATCTCCACATTGAGTGACTTGAGAATTAAAGAATCAGTTTCATCCCAATACTCAGAATGGTTTTTCAAAGACTCGGGTGTTTTGACATGTCAATCTCGTTTTTATAATCTAGCATGCTTATGAGCGGTTAGTTTTCTTCCCTTTATACTAGGAAGATAATAAGGTGGGTAGTGTCTTGTTGAGTCTATTAACATGACCTTCCAAGTAGAAGGAACACCTAAGGGTACCATTTCTAAATGGTTGGTTATTTCTTGAATTCCCTTGAGGCTTGCATGTCTTAAATTGTGTTGGTGCTTGCTTGGAAGAACGACTTTGATCTGGTTCAACTGTTTTATCCTCTAGTTTTAGGGTGATTTTGACTGGAAACCCTATATTAAATCCTCTTAGTGTACTCTTATTAAGATATGAGAATGTACCATATCTTGAAATCATTCTTGATGCACTAAGAGAGAATCGGTCTTATGCCATGCTAAATCATTAAAAGCTATTGAGATTGTTGGATGATCATTATTAGTGTTAAACGCTAAATCATGGTGGTTATCAAGGCTTGGTAAGTCCTGAGTGATTCTTGGGTTCCCAAGTAGGAACGACTTGTTCGGACTCATGGACTCTAGCCATTTTTTTGAATTACTCTAGCCGCATAAGCCAGACTTCTATGTGATACGTTGTCCAAGTGGATTGAATAATTATCTATTCCTTTAGTTAAATGTTTACAGTTTTAAGGGGCCATTTTAAATCATGTTTCCAGGTGAAGTAAAGTATGGTCTCAAGTTCAACAGTGTCTTATGATAAATCTTGCTCGACGAGTTCTGTTAAGTCGATCATAATTCAACCATTTACATTTTCTGAAATCATTCTTGGGGTGTTGTAATAACAACCCGATTTTTACTTTTATGTAATATCCAATGGTGGAGGTACTGTGGTTTAGATTTATCCCTTCTTTAAGATTAGACCTTTAGTGGGGAGAACTATTGGTCAAATGTTATCAAGAATTTGACGTTATCTTTTTTCTCTCTCTAAACAGGCTCAAGTAAGCTCCATTTTTGTGTTTAAGTTGAACTTTGTGTGTTGAATCAGGTTGTAAGGGCTGAAGTGTAGAGTACCCTAGAAATTCTTAAGGTGCTTTGGGCATCAGTAACACTTGTAGACAGTTTGAATGGAACTTCACGACCCTTGTAGGTCGGGTGATGTTTAAATTTTTTCCAAAGTCCTCTCAGGGACAAGAAGTTTTTAAGGTGTGTAGATTATAGAATCTCGTGTTTTTGAACCAGAATAAAGTATGAAGGTTTTTAAGATTTTTCATTTACTATACGGATCATTTTTAAAACTGAGTTTTAGATCGTACTTTTGAGTGTTGGAACACTTATATGTGTTGTTTTCAGACTTGGGTGAAGGACCGAGAAGTCTCCCAAGTGGCTCAGGAAGTTTTGAGAGCATCGGACCCGAAAAAAGTCAAGTTTTTAATGACAGTAGAGGGTACACGGTCTGCACACAGTCTACTAAACAGTGCGGCCCATTGTAGGTAATTGTGTGACACCTTTTTAAGAGGGGTAGTGACTTTGCACACAGGCTATACACAGTTTCATAAACCATTCACCTATCCCATGCAGGGTGTGTCTTGAATGTAGTGGGGTACCGCATGGTTGGTGCACAGTTTTCCAAATCATGAGGATTAATAGTGCGCGACACACTTTTTTGGGATTTTAATTATATTAAAATTTAATTAAAATTAAAACCTTAAATAAACACGCTCCTCACCCCCTCCTTGGCTCGACCCGCTGTGTGCAGTAACCCCAAAGGGGTTCTCCCTTCGATGCACCTCCCCAAATCCTCTCCTCTTCAATCTCCAACCAATTTCCTTCATTTTTCTTAGTCGATCCTCCCTTATCTTTTTTTATACCAGCTTCACTCAAACCTAATTGGTGCCCGGTAAGGTTTGACCAAACCCTAGGGCTTTGGAGGTGATCCTATTTTTGGTTTTCTCTTGTTCTAGGTATGTGCAAATGGTCTCTCGGGCGTTTTTATTGCATGTTTCGGCAACTACTGCCAAAGGCGAGGTAAGTTGGGTGGTTTCGGTCTACCGACAATGTTTCGGGGTAAGGTTTATACCTTCTTCCTTGTTTCACACATCTTGAATTAATATATTTATGTGTCCTTGACTCCCTTTTATTAAATCCATAGTTTGTTGAGTTGTTACGAGTGGTTTCAATTCGTTTTGGTTCGTCGCCGAAATGGACGACTTGGTTCCACCATAAGGCAGGGTTCCTTTACAAGTCCTCAAACATTATAAATTCTTTAATAAAGTTTCTTACTGAACTTTTTTTATAAATTAATTCATGCAATGATTTATTATGCCCAATTCCTATTAAATGTGAATTTAGCATGTTCATGGTTTGAATTTTAAATGTGATAAATGATTTGTTGATAAACAATATCATGTTTTTAAAATAAAACCCCTCCAATGGAGGTGTTCTACCTTAAAGCTAAAAAATCAGTGGTTAGACCTTTCTTGCTTGACTTGTTGTGTTTATAATTCTTATGACTTGATGTTATGTTGAAATACATCATGTTTAGGAAATGGCCCTAATGGCAATAGAAAACAGAGTTACCTTTTAAAAATACTTAAAAAAGGGGCAAGGCACCACCTAAGTGATTGGCCTAGTTTTGAATTATATTTAACCATGTGCGATGTTTTCCATAATTTCTGTTTAGTGTTTTGAAACATTAGGGCCACCGTTCAAGTGTGCCTTGGCTTGACCTTTATAAAGGTAAGACTTTCTATATCAAATGTTTGAGTTATCTTATGAATTGCAACATGGAAAATACCATGTATTCTCATCACTTCACCCACCTAGGGTAAGTGATTTTTTTGACAATTAAACGAGAAATGTAAATTGATAAGTATACTAAGTATGTCACACCCCGACCCAATATTCATTGTTATTTTATTTATTCTTGAGTTTCAATTAATTTTTATTGATTTTTGAGCTCTCTTTTTTTATTAAATCAATTGAATTAAAATTAAATGATAATGAATTAAAAAGAAAAATGGAAACCTAAACTAACCCCCCCTTTACCTCGCGGACTCCACCCTTTTCCCCTACCTCGCGATGCCGAACACCCCCCTCCCCTCCCTCCATTCACGCGATGACCCCCACCCCTCCCAGACCGCCGACGTTGCTCCCTCCTCCCGACGAACCTCCCTCACCGCGGCCTTCTCCCTCTGGCGGCCTCCTCTCCCTTGCGCGACCTCTCCGACACCCTATTGGACAGGTAACTCCCTCATTTTTTGTCTCGACCGAACCCTAGGTCATGGGTTGACCGAGTTTTGTTATTTTCTTCCACTAATAGGGTGTGCAGAGGGTCTTGCAGGCCTTCCTCGTGCGGATTTCGTCATCTATCACCAAAGGCGAAGCACTTCGGTCCATTTTGGTTCATCCGCTATTATTTTAGGTTGATTTATTTTACTCTCTCATTTATTTAGTTAATTTTAATGAGTTATAAATATTATTTGGGTAGTGATAAGTGTGAATTGGTAGTTTTTTAATATGTTTATGGGTTTGAGATTGAGTTTTTTGCAAAATAAATGACTATGTGTTGTGATATGGTTTTGTAATGTTTCTTGAAAAGTGTTTTATGCCATATTTTCAATGTGAAAAGTATATTTTCAATGAAATTTGATTTGAATTTTGGTTCAAAATAAGTTTTTATTGAATAAGGGAGTAGTTTTGGCATCTATGCCTCGTTGTGTATTTTTACGTATGAATTTTACATTTGTTTAATTATTAAAATAGACTTTACAGGGAATTGGTTGGGAAAGTGTGTGTACTTTAGGAGTAAAATCTTTTTTAGCCTCTTTAAAGGGTTTTTATAAATTGTGAAAATGGTTTATTATATTGTTTGAGTGATGCGAAATACATCTTTTAAGGGTTTGACATGCTCATGTTTTGGGCTCAGGTTTTATATCGAAAATTGGTTATGTTTTGTGTGAGTGTCTTGGTGTGGCGTTTCATGAGGTTGTTTTGAGGGTTATTTGGTGGGTGCAGACCTTGTTTTAAGGTCACTTAAGGTGCATCTGATTTTGGAAAGATTTTTTTGAAGGAAAATGAAATATTTTACATGTGAACTTAATTTGTATTTTTTATATCAATTGTAGATGGTTTTGAATGATGAGAGTCATGTTTTCAAATGGTCTTGGTTAATGTGAAGTTTTACAAGGGAGATTGGCCCAACTTTGGTTTATTGCTTCTACTTTTATATATATATAGTGTTTCAAATTTAATTTGAGTTTTTGGTAATCCTCGATTCTCTTTTGGGTTAATTAGATTGTTCGAGGTCTTCCCGAAGGGTTGTACACACATAAATAGGTACATATACCTATATATATATAAATCCTCCTTACCCATATTCCCTCATGGCATGGGGAATATGTGTATTGGATTGAGGGGTGTATATAGATATAGGGGTGTCTGTGTGCACCACTACGGGGCGGTCTTCTTCAAAGGTGTCCGGTGCCGATTTGTTCTTGTTTCTCTTCTCCCTTTTTGAGGTAGGTTTCCCTATGCATTTACCTTTAAATTTAAGAACCATTTATTTCTTGCTTTTATCACCTAGTCCTAATATTAATTATCGATATAGAACTGCTAGTAAATTGTCTTCCTTGAATTGGAGTGATTTATTTCTTGAAATGTGTTGCAATAAATGGTTTGATCATGGTTTCACATTAAGTTTTTGAGTAAATGAACCTTTGGACTTTGTGAACATGTTTTAGATTTAAAATTCTGGTTTGAGTTTCTTAAATGGGATTTGAAGTGTATTTCTGGTTTTCAAAGTGGTGCGTGTGAAATTCTTAAGAAATGGTTTGACATGCGAAAATCATGTGAGGCCCGGTTGGAACTTTTGTATAACTAGTTATATCAAGAAAACTCTCCTCGGATGTGGTCCCTTTCTTTGGATAAGATATATGTTATGGGGGTCCGCTGTGTAGGACTTCCCTATGATATATGGTAGGAAGGTGAGGGACATATTCCTTGGGGTGGCTCGGGGTGTTGCATGTTGTGCTATATTATTATATATACTGTGATTGGATGCTCGGATGGCATCGATAGGCCGCCCCCCTTTCTGAATAATCTAGACATGGGAACCTGGAATATTGAGAGAATACTATAAAAAGAGTGCTGCACTGGTAGGTTATGGTACTGACCAGTGGACCTTAATAGGTGGATATATTGGGTTTATTACTATAGGATTTTTCCCTCGGCCTTCCTGAGAAAGGATGGTCAAGCATATTGAGCGTTTTGATTTCATCGTGTGTGACATGTCAATGAGGATGAGTTCTCATGTATTGGTGTCTTCTGGATTATTCTCGATCTCCTAGGTTCACCTATGTCTACTCGGTTTTTGTTGCTTGCAGTAGTGACTATGATGCTTATATATACACCTACATTTCCCTTACTGTGTGATTTCTTTTGTGCATTTTTGTATGCCGTTTTCCTTGGAAAGTGATAAATTGGTTTTGACTTGTTTTCTTGAAATGGTTTTCAAATGGAAGTGTTTAATCCTCTTTGTGCAAATTAAAAATGTAAACATCACTTCCCCTTTGAAAAATGCTAATGTCTCACTAAAAGATTGATTTGGGTTTTGAGAAAAGAACAAGGGAAATGACTTGTACTTTACTTTTGAGTAACATGTGGAAAGCCTTACTTTTATATATTGTAGTTCAAACCTGAAGTTGATGTCTCTTTTGCTTAAAGGAAATGCATTTGGGAATAGATTACTTAGTCACACCTACTGAGTTTTAATACTCACACCTATACTTCATTCTTGTTTTTAGTCACTGGTGCAGGTTTCATCTTGATCTCGATCATCATGGGCGATGTTGTGTCTTGTGATCAGAGAGTGACCCGCGAGTTCATGTGGAGTTTAGTGGTCGTCAGTTCTGGTTAGTTTTTTTTCTTTTCAGTTCTTGATTAGTTGATTGGTTCAGTTTATTTATTTTTGGGCTGCATTTTTTTATTCTGCTACTTCTGTTTATTTATATTGGGAAAAATCGTTCCCATCATCACTCTGTTGATGCCCTTGGCACTTGTCGCCAGCCCGAGAGGATCGGGAACACCTCTTGGGCCTTGTCACAGATCGACTCGGGTGACCGGTTCAGGGTCGACCTATGTTGGTTCGTGAAAAAATGGTATCAGAGGCAGGTTCTTTATAGGATCTTTCTTCAGAGCGCCCTTTGTTATTTGGGTTGTCAAGGTAGATGGAGTAGAACCGTCAGAGCTTGGGTGTAGGTTTTGGGGAGTGTCTGACAAACACTTTCTGGGCCGAACCTTGAGTTACCATGGGAAGTCGGGTTTTCTTGGTGTTTTTGGATCTTATGGGTTGCTTGGTATTTGAGGAAATGAAATTATAGTCGGGCATGTTGTCTTAGTGAGCTCGCAGGGCCTGGAAATCCATGTGGTGTCGGGGACGTGGTCCCGAAAGACTCTTCGTGATGGTGGTCTGATTGGCATATGGCCTCCAACCATATGGCCAACTCACCCATCGACACTAGTTTCCCCCTGGTATATTGTTTTGGATCCTTTTGTGATTTTGAGATTTTTGACCTGTTGAATGGTAGGTTTCATTCTATTATGATTAATGTTGGTTGGGATGGTTTTGGGGTGTCTTGTTTAGATTTTAAAATGATGATTGGCCAGTCAGAAAGGGGATTTCCAAAACCAAAACATTGAATCTTTTGAAAGTGAAATGGGTTGTTTGAAAATGAGGGTAATTTTGGAAAATGTTTTGGAGGTTTTTGACAGGTTTTGTGAAATGTGAAATTGTAAAGTGAATATAGAATTATAAAATATTTTTCTTTGACGATGATGTGTGGTATTAAAATTGGTTGAGGTTTTTTTAAGGTGGTTTTGAAAGTGATAACGTTTATTTTATCCGACTCTTGGTATTCCTACAAGTGCTCACATATATGTATATGGATGTATGTATGTGGTGAGTGGATGGTTATTGGTATGTATGGGTGATATCTTGAGCTAGCTCAAGAGTGTATATATGTGATCCTAAAGGGAATGCCAATAGTGGGTGATTGGTTCGTAAGGCTTGTTATGATTTCTGAAAATGTTCTTCAAAAAGGGGGTTTTCAATGTTTTAATATGTGTGTGTGTGATGTTGCCCTTTGGTTTTTGGTGTTTTCCTTTTTGGAATTTGACTTTGGTGTGTTAGAGGTGTGATTAAAATTATGTTTTGAGTTTGGGTTGTTGATTTAAAAATGGGATGTGGAATTTGGATTTATGATATGTTTTGATTTGGTTTCGTGCTTCTTGTTTTCAGGTTTCGTCCCCACTGAGTTCTAAGGGATTTTGAGAAGTATTTATAGGTAGTTCTTTCACCACGTGTCTTTCAGTTGATCAAGACGTGATTTAGGCGTTTGGTTTGTCCTTTTCGGATATGGATCATAGTGGTTCTCAATATTAGGAGTTCGTCCAGAGGTTCTGAGAGTTGAACCCTCCTCATTTTCTTGGGCAGACGGAACCAAGGAAAGCTAAGGAATGGCTGAAAAACATTGAGGAGATCTTTGTTCGGCTTGAATCTCCCAAACCTCTCAAGTTGGAGCTTTCCACCTTCACATTGGAAGGCCTAAGTCAAGAATGGTGTAAATCCGTTCTTCAGGATGAACCATAGAAAAATTACTCTTGGGAATGATTTAAAGACTTGTTCATCCAACAGTATTTACCCGATGAAGTGAAGATACTGATGGGTTCTAGGTTTTATGGTCTCAATCAGGGAAATTCAACAGTTTTGGAGTATGCTAAGAGCTTCATCGAGCTGGTTTCGTATCTCCCAAACCTTGTCGGGGATGAATTTTTGAAAGCCCGATTCTTTGAGAGGGGACTCCGATTAGAATTCCTCCCAGCTGTGCCTTCATTTCCTAATGATTATGAAGAATTCATGAGGCATGCTGTTCAAGTCGAAGCCGATTTAGCAGCGTCTGGCCAGTTGAGAAGAGGCACAAAAAGGCCGTTGTTTTCTGCCTCACCAGATTCATCCGAGAGGAAGTACTGGTTGTGTTTTCAGTGTGGGAAGTCGGGGCATAAGAAGTTTTCATGTCGCGAAGCACCTAAGATCTGTAATACCTTTGGATGTTTAGGCCATTTGAAAAGGTTTTTCCAGGGTGGTTCTAGGAAGTGACATTAGGCCAGATCCACTCCCTTGGAGAACCTTTTTTCTTAGTTGGATGAATGTAGCGCTGGCGCAAGCTCAATATAAAGCTTCTTTTGTTGTGCAAGATTTTGTTGCTCTAATTAATTTAATATGTGGTGTTGTTTTATTTTGGGTGTGAAGAATGTATTTCATGTCCTTCTAGAACCTTGTTTTAATGGGAATGTCTTTGTAGTGTTTTTAATGTTGCTGAGGTTGAATGGTGGTACCTGTTGCCCCATGTTTCGTTTCTTTGGGATTTTCAGCTTCCGTTAGGATTTGAGAGCTATTCCAGCTTCCGAAATCAATGTTTTTCTGGAATCCTAATATGGTGGGGAGACCACCATGGGATGAACTCGGGATAAATCCATCTTCTAGGTGCTCTACTTTTCTTGTTTTAGCTCCGCTCAACCCCGACCGTAGTAGTTGGTTGGTTGGGATAAGGGGTTGTGTAATGGATGCTCATAGAGATCCTGATCAGGTCATGACTGGTTTCTTTAGTGGTTTTTGTGTTAGGGGTTGCGGTGTTCCTTGTTGGATTGTGTTTAGAAGAGAGTGAGTCTTCATCATCACCTCTTCATCATTGTTTTCTCGAGCACTGCTGTCTTATGTGATGTCTTCCTTGGATGTGTGGATTATTTTGAGGTTAGTCTCATAGTTTATTTTTGGGAATCTGTAGTTCTGGGTTTTGAATGTAAGTGAGTGTTGGTTCTCTGGTCATTGAGTTATCAGGTTTTTCCTTGGTTGTAAATCATATTTTCTTTGGTTTTGATCAACTGAATCTCTTGGGGGACTTTCTGGGGGCAAAAAGTGTCATGGTGGGGATATTTGTCACACCCCGACCTTATATTCGTGGTTATTTTATTTATTCTTGAGTTTCAATTAAATTTTATTGATTTTTGAGCTTTCTTTTTTTTATTAAATCAATTGAATTAAAATTAAATTATAATGAATTAAAAAAATGGAAACCTAAACTAACCCCACCCTACCTTTCCCTCGCGTCCTCCCCCCTTTTCATCTACCTCGCGACACTAAACAACCCTCCTCCCCTCCCTCCATTCGCGCAACGACCCCCACCCCTCCCGGACCGCCGACGTCGCTCCCTCCTCCCGGCGAACCTCCCTCTCCACGTCCTTCTCCCCCCCAACAGCCTCATCTCCATTTTGCGAACTCGCCAATGCCCTATTGGACAGGTAACTCCCTCAATTTTTGTCTCGGCCGAACCCTAGGTCATGGGTTGATCAGGTTTTGTTGTTTTCTTCCACTTATAGGGTGTGCGACGGGTCTTGCAGGCCTTCCTCATGCGGATTTCATCGTCCGTTGCCGAAGGTGAAGTGCGTCAGTCCATTTTGGTTCATCCTCCATTATTTTAGGTTGATTTCTTTTACCCTCTCATTTGTTTAGTTCATTTTAATGAGTTATAAATGTTATTTGGGTAGTGCGAAGTGTGAATTGGTAGTGTTTTAATATGTTTATGGGTTGGAAATTGAGTTTTTGAAAAAGAAATGACTATGTGTTGTGATATGGTTTTGTAATGTTTCTTGAAAAGTGTTTTATGCCATATTTTCAATGTGAAAAGTATATTTTAAATGGAATTTGAGGTGCGTTTTGGTTCAAAATGAGTTTTTATTGAATAAGGGAGTAGTTTTGGCATCTATGCCTCGTCGTTTATTTTTATGTATGAATTTTAGATTTGTTTAATTATTAAAATAGATTTTCCGGGGAATTGGTTGGGAAAGTGTGTGTACTTTAGGTGTAAAATCTTGTTTTTCCTCTTTAAAGGGTTTTTATAAATTTTAGAAATGGTTGATTATATTGTTTGAGTGATGTGAAATACGTCTTTGAAGGGTTTGACATGATCATGTTTTGGGATTGGGTTTTGTATTAAAAATTGGTTATGTTTTGTGTGAGTGTCTTGGTGTGGAGTTTCATGAGGAAGTTTTGAGGGTTATTTGGTGGGTTCGGACCTTGTTTTAAGGGAACTTAAGGTGTGGATGATTTTGGAAAGAGTTTTTGAAGGAAAATGAAATATTTGACATGTGAACTTAATTTTCATTTTTTTATATCAATTGTAGATGGTTTTGAATGGTGAGAGTCATGTTTTCAAATGGTCTTGGTTTATGTGAAGTTTTACAAGGGGGCTTGGCCCAACTTTGGTTGATTTCTTCTACTTTTATATATATATATATTGTTTCAATTTTATTTAGAGTTTTTGGTAATCCTCGATTCTCTTTTGGGTTAATTTGATTATTCGGGGTCTTCTCAAAGGGTTGTACACACATACATAGGTACGTATACCTATATATATATATATATAAATCCTCCTTACCCATATTCCCTCATGGCATGGGGAATATGTATATTGGATTAAGGGGTGTATATATATAAAGGTGTATGTGTGCACCACTGCGGGGCTGTCTTCGTCAAAGGTGTCCGGGGAAAAGTTGTTCATCTTCTTACGCTCCCTTTTTGAGGTAGGTTTCCCTATGAATTTCCCTTTAAATTTAATAATCATTTATTTCTTTCTTTTAGCACATAGTCCTAATATTAATTTTTGATATAGAACTGTTAGTAAATTGTCTGAATTGAACTGGAGTGATTTATTTCTTGAAATGTGTTTGAATACATGGTTTGATCATGTTTTCACATTAATTTCCTGACTAAATGACCCTTTGGCCTTTGTGAACATGTTTTAGATTTAAAATTCTAGTTCGGGTTTCTTAAATGGGCTTCTAAGTGTATTTCTGGTTTTCAAAGTGGTGCGTGTGTAATTATTCAGAAATGGTTTGGCATGTGAAAATCGTGTGAGGCCCGGTTGGCACTTTTGTAAAACTAGTTTTATCAAGAAAACTCTCCTCGGATGTGGTCCATTGCTTTGGTTGAGATATATGTTATGGGGGTCAGCTGTGTAGGACTTCCCTGTGATCTATGTTAGGAAGGTGATGGACATATTCCTTGGGGTGGCTCGGGGTGTTGCATGTTGTTCTATATTATTATATATACTATGATTGGATGCTCATATGGAATCGGTAGGCCCACCCCCTTTCTAAATACACTATACATGGGAACCTGACATATTGAGAGAATATTCTAAGAATAGTGATGCACTAGTAGGTTATGGTACTGACCAGTGGCCCATAGTAGGTGGATATATTGAGTTTATTACTATAGGATTTTTCCCTCGGCCTACCTGAGAAAGGACGGTCGAGCGTATTGAGCATTTTGATTTCATCATGTGTGACATGTCAGTGAGGATGAGGTCTCATGTATTGGTGTCTTCTGGATTGTTCTCTATCTCCTGGGTTCACCTATGTATACTCGGTTCTTGTTGCTTGCAGTAGTGACTATGATGCTTATATATACACCTACATTTATCTTACTGTGTGATTTATTTTGTGCATTTTTGTATACTATTTTCCTTGGAAAGTGATAAATTGGTTTTGAATTGTTTTCTAGAAATGGTTTTCAAATGGAAGTGTTTAATTCTCTTTGTGAAAATTGAAAATGTAAACATCACTTCCCCTTTGAAAAATTCTAACGTCTCACTAAAAGATTGATTTGGGTTTTGATAAAAGAACAAGGGCAATGAATTGTACTTTGCTTTTGAGTAACATGTAGAAAGTCTTACTTTTATATATTGTAGTTCAAACCTGAAGTTGATGATTCTTTTTTTTAAAGGAAATGCATTTGGGAATAGATTACTTAGGAACACCTACTGAGTTTTAATACTCACACCTATACTTCATTCTTGTTTTTAGTCACATGTGCAGGTTTCAGCTTGATCTCGATCTCCGTGGGTGATGTTGTGTCTTATGACCGGAGAGTGACCCGCGGGGTCACGTGGATTTTAGTGGTCTTCAGGTCTGGTTAGTTTTTTTTCTTTCCAGTTCTTGCTTAGTTGATTTGTTCATTTTATTTATTTTTGGGCTGAATTTTTTTATTCCGCTACTTTTTTTTATTTATATTGGGTGAAATCATTCCCATCGTCACTCTGTTGATGCCCTTGACGCTTGTCTCCAGCCCGAGAGGATCAGGAACGCCTCTCGGGCCTTGTCGCAGATCGACTCGGGTGACCGGTTCAGGGTAGACCTGTGTTGGTTCATGACAAAGTATATCACTTGGACTTATTAAGAGTCATTGAATAATGGTTACATGTCTATAGAACCCCTTTCCCTGTTTATGGAAGGTAGTAGAGTGAACCTTAATTAATGAATATGCCTTAATGGATTTTACTAAATGGTTGCAATGATACTTGACCTTTCCACACTAATAAAAGGCATGTCTTGAACTAATGAATAAATTATTTAAACGATAATTGACCTCTCCACACTAACGGCTAGAAAGTCTTGGACCAAAATGAATCATTACATGACTTCTTTATTAAATAGGAATGGTTAGACTCGAGCTTGTCATGGTTTCTGATCGGAGAGTACCATGAGAACTCGTGTACCCCATTCCAAATTCAAGGATGAGTTTCTAAGGTTCATAATCACCTAGATCATGTTCATTGTCTTATATTTATATGCCCATTATACTAACATTGGGTCCCCATGTATTACTATAGGATGCATTGGATACAATCCCTGGATACAACATTGACAAGTTGGTTCCTTTGATACACTCCTTGGACCTAGTCCTTTCTTAGCCCCATTTTACCTTGGATGCACTCCTTGGACTTGGTAGGTGCCTTATTGTGGAATACCTTGAATTACTCTCCTTGGATTTCACTCGTACCCCTTATCTAGACTCAGATACTACTGAGTTAGATTTCTGTGAGATTTACGTTACCTTGGTTTTTACCCTAGAACTCCCTCACCATATATCTTTATCAATTTTCCTTATTATGTCTTGGAACCTTCACTACTTATACTATCTAAAAGGTTGTTTCCTTGGTTATTACCATGGGACTTTATTACTAAATATCATCACCGGATGCCTTGGATACACTCCTTGGGTCCAAATTTGACAAGTAGGTGCCTTGGTTAAAGCCCATCGGGCCTGATCATTGCTTAGCCCCGTTTTACCTTAGACGGTACTCCGTGGACTTGGTAGGAGACTTAATCACATGTGACTTGCGAATAAAATTGTAATACTAAATTAATTAACTGGTTACTTGTCCATAAACTAGCCTAGGGATGAAGCAAGTACTTGGTTATTTAGTTATAATGTACTGCTTACTTTATTTATATATATTTTTACCCTGTTTAATTTATATTACATTGTCAGGATTGGGAAAAACATTGGTGGTTCTGGCCTACTAAGATTTATATCTCACACCCTACTTGGGCCTCCATTGTACTGGGGTACCCAAGTAGACCTTTCTCGTTCAGAGGGCCTTATACCTTGCTAGTTGTTGTTTGCTTGTACTCGGAGTTGGGAGAAAAGGATTAATCTGGAGCTCAGGATGATCATGGATTTTTTCTTAGGGCATTGAGTCTTTTTTTTATTTCTATACTGAGATGTAAAGAATGTTTTTTACTACTTTCAAATATGTATCAATACCATGTTATGCATTCATCTATTGTATAAGCTGACATTGGACACTTTTGTTCATTTATATAAAATCTGTCTTCCACTACTTTGTCAATTATGTGTTACTGCTTCTACTATTGATTATTATTTGTTCTGTTGCACCACTGTGAAACTCTAATGAGGGGGTATAGTCATCCCAATGACTATCCTTGCACCCTCGTATCTAGTTGGCGGCATTTAGCATACGGGGAGGCGTGCCTGAGGTCATGTGGTGACCATTCTAGCCACCATCTTAGTGGTGACTCGGGTCAGGACGTTACAAATATCCTAGGCATCCCATATAGACATAAACTCTGAATCCCATATAGTATTCTATGAAACAAATGTTGGAGTAATCACTGAATCCTAGGTTTTATTCTAGACAATCCATGTATTAATAAGAATGAATGTTAGATCCTAAGAACTACTAACACTTGAACCTATCATGTGGTTTGGAAAAATAAATTGTTTCCTAGGTTAAATGCAGTAGTGTTAGTGACTCTAGTTTGTCTCTATGTAGGAGTACTCAAAATCAATTTTAAATTAAGTGAAAATGAGGTATTTGAAAATTTTGGGTTTTGAAAATCAAGTAAATAATGAAATAAATTATTAAAATTATTTTATGAAGAGTTTTTTTTTGGGTTTTGGGTTGAATTTTATGTTACAAAACTATCATTTTATTTAAAAATAGTTTTACTTCTCTTTATATTAATTGATAAATGGAATCTTACTCAATTAATTCATCATTAACCCTTGGTTTAAGGTTATTTTCAATACCAATCTAAAATTTATTATTTCTTGGTATTACCCCCTCTTGTGTGTGTGAAAAGTCAATAAAACACTCCTAAAAAATCAAGGAAATTCATAATCAAATGTCGGTGCTCTTATAAAATTCAGCAGTAACTCTATGCTTCCACACACATGATAGAAATTTTTAGACACTCACCAATAAATTTAGCCAATAAATTTGAGACAAGATTTATAAGTTGAAGGTAGGTTATGAATTATCAACCTAAGAACTAAATAATGAAAAAGTTCAAAACCTAAAATAAAATTTTATTAAAATATCAAACAACCTTTGAAAACTAAAATCAACCAACAAAAGATATTTGTATTCAATAATTGTAAAACTCAATAATTACAATGTATCTCCTTAACTTCACCGATCACTCAATTTTTCCCCTCAATTATAAGGGTAATAGATATAAAAGAAGAGGATGAATATATTCTAAAAAATAATAAGGTAGAGAAATAAAAAAAATTAAAATAGCAGTAGTAGGTTATCAATGAGTAGTTTTTGAGAATAATTTTTTGAAAGACTTCTAGTTTGGACCAATATTCCTCTTTAGAGCTTCTATTTCCATTTTATTAATCTATTTTAAAACCTCTGGGATCCTCAATTTTTAATTTCTCCCCAGTTCGATTATTTACTCATGGATTTAAATATAAACATGACCAAGTCTTCCTAAAAATCTACATCTTCCTTCATTGGCTCTTGATTGAAATAATTTTCATCTTATAATCCATGTGGAATCCTATGAATGTTTATAAGAATACTAATGTGGCACCCCAAATCCTCAGTTTGGATCTTGTAACTGATCATGTTTTTAATTCATTAGGTTTGTATTAACCACTTTGTCAAATTTATTCATTTTCTAAAAATTCACATCTTTTTAGGGTAAATTATCATATGTGTAGCCAAATTATCTTATATATATGAGAAATATCATATTGTTACCCAAAATTTCCAACACCTGTGAAAAATTTCAGTAACAAATTTATTTTACCAAAGTATGATGGAAAATAAAATACATGAGGGGGGGAGGGTGAATTATAGTTTAAAAATAAACTTACAATTCTAATCCTCTCAAGTATTAAATTGATCGGTTTTTAGAATTACTAATGAAGTTAATGACTGATCAAATTTTCAAATTATCGATGAAATCAAATATCAGAGTATGGATATTATATAATGTATTGAAATATAGTTTACATAGTAGAAATAAAGTGATCAATATTTTAAACTATTGATAAAACACTTAAAGAATTGGAGGTTTATACTAACTGAATTACAATAACTAAAGTAGGAAATAACCAAACTATAATTCAGAAAGGATAAAAATGAAGTTTAAAATGTAACATGGAGTATTGGATTGTAGACTAAATACTTATTTAAAATAGATATTTATTAAAACCTCAATTTTAAACCAAAGTGAATGGTAGATCTATAGACCTAATATAATGCATCCAAAACTTCAATATGTTATAAGGTATCCACTATTTTATACCTATTAGAATATATATCTTCCTGTCCTTGGAATCCATCAACTATAGTTATCATTAGAATCACACTTCACAAACCATAAGTACTTGAGATCTGTCCTCCTAGATATAGAAGACATCAATCATATGATTGTATATTCTATCTTCTATTCCTTATAATCTCTCAATCATGAATGATTAGTAGAAAAAAGAATATAACTTAAATATATTTACAAAGAAAACCACAAACAATGTTATCTTTTAGTAGAAACATTGAAAAAAAAATTTCACTAATTAGAAGAACTCTCAAAAATAAGAAAATGAAAATATTTAAAACAAATCATGAAATTTTAGAATTATTTTTTAATGTTCAACATACTTTTGATTATTTGACGTGTGACTTAATTTATAGGAAATTTTGTAACAAAATTCAATGGTTGAATTATGAAAAACTCGAGATCAATTATAATAGTATTAATAATAACTTCTTCATCTATATATTAACTCAGCATACTGCATCATCTACTAATGATTTTGATCAGAACCACAATAATGCTTTTAAATCCTATGGAATTAATTAGATTTTGGATCTTTAAATCATCATGTTTTCATAAATTATTTTAGATATTCAGTATTTCAGTTACCAAAAGTTCATTCTGTTATGAAATATCAATTTAAACAAAAAATTTTGTTTGATAATTTTCATATGAAGTGTATTGTGATTTCCAAAATAGATAAAGAAGTGGGTAATTGAATAAAAAATCTATCAAAAAATCTCCCCCATTTTGAAAATCATATAACATGAAAAAAAATTTAAATAGAGAAACCAAATATTAAAAATAAGTTCCCATGGAGTATTCATGATAAATAATTTATCTTCCATTATTTTACTTTTTTATATTTCCAAGATAAATAATATTCTAAATAAATTATTATTTATAAAGATAAAAAACGGACAATAAAAAATTAAATTTCTCAAATTTCTCCCCCTAAAAATTAATATAAATAAACAAAAATAAGATAGGTAATATAAATTTTTTCTTAAATTTCTCACCCAATATTATTTTCAAAAAGATAAAAAAATACAATCATAAATTATAAATTTAATTTAGTTTGAAAATTATCCGATCATTTATATTGGGTGATTTTGGAACTTCTATGTTATTTAAATATTTAAGAATATTTGGCATAATAAAAATTTTCTAAAACAATTCCATTTCAACCGTGCTATCATATCTGACAAGATCTTCTTATAAATCGATTTCAAGTTGAACTTAACTTTCTATAGTAGTTTTATAGATCTTATTATGAATATATACATAATAAAATACACTTTTATTTGTTATAATACTTTGAAATTGACTTTCTTCACAAAAAAATATAGATAAATCTTGGACTATATGCGATGCTCTTACTATTTTAGTAAAGAAATATTTAAGCTTCATAGATGATATTCTGATCATCTTTAGATAAATTTTTTGAAAGACAATCCCAATAAGAAAATTTTTAGTAGAAATAAAAATTTAATTTGAAAAAACATTTTTATTGAAGTCCTTATATAAGAATTTAATATTTCTATCATCCAAAATTTTCTATTATTGTATTATTTGATCTCAAAGATTTTATTTGAAAAATAAAGGCCTAAAAAAGCCATACATATTCTATTAAGAATTAAATTTATCATTTCATTGAATGAGAAAGAAAAAGTTACGTTATTTAGAATGTAGTAACAACTCCAAATATAAGAAGTAATTAATTGAATTTTATGAAAAATTTAATATCTCATCCTAAATTAAATAGTAATAACGATGATATAGTAAAATATATAGCTAAAAATATTAAACCTTATTAGTGTTATTTTCTAAAATAATGGATGATCTTCCCTTTTTAAATATATTTGAATATTTTTTTTAGAAAAAACTATAAATATTTTACCAAAAAATAAAAATTAAGGATAAGTTTTTTAAAAATAGATAGAATTAAAAGTTAGATATATTTGAAAATCAAATAATTTTCAGAATCAGATAGATTTGAAAATCATATATTCTCCATTTTTTCTAAAGTATTTTTAATGTAAGGATTTGGATGAAATAATATATGAATTGAACATCACGTAACATTGATTATTCCCAACTTCTATTTAATGAATTTAAATATATCTAAAGTAAGAAGTTTTGTAAAAAAATCAGTAAAATGATTTTATGTTTTGATAAAGTTATGAATAATATCAACTTTTTATGGGTGATCTATAATAAAATGATGTCTTATATGTATGTTATTTTCTAATGAGTGATGTGTTGTTCTTATAGATAAGGAAATGGAAATAATATTATAAACAATAATTGGATTTTGAGTAAAAATAAAACCAAAATCCATGAGTGTGTGTTGCATCCACAACACTTGAGAACAAATTACGACTATTATATATTCTTCTTAAGCATTGGAAAGTGAAATAAAATGTTGTTTCTTACTAGAACATGATACTAAAGCTCCTACTTATAAATTTAATTTTATTGAAGTATATTTTCTATCTAACCAAAAACCTTTAATGTCAACATCCGAGTAACTTTTTAAAATAAAACAATTTCAAGAAGAATAAAATAATACTATTACTAAAGTACTTTTAAGGTATTTGAAAATTAGTTTTACCACTTTAAAATTATATTTATATTATTTTATATTATCATGAAATATCACACATAAAAATACAATAGACATTATGTTTTATCTACTTGAAGTAAGATATAGTAAGCTTCATATCGTACTTTTATAAGGATTTTGATCTACCAACTTACTGGATTTATTAATATCAAGTTTGATAGATGTTACTATAGGAATACTAATATTTGATGCATTTTTTAGACCAAAACAATTAAGTTTAAATTTAATATATTTTTGTTGAGATAAAATATTTCCATTTAGTTTTTGAAAAATTAAAAAAAACAGGAAAAAAGTTAAGTTCTCCCATCATGCTCATTTCAAACTCATTTTTCATAAGTTTAGAAAAATATATCTGAAATGGATTTATGATTTGAAAAAAAATAATGTTATAAACATATATTTGAACAATAATGGTGTATTTGAAAATTCTCATTTTTAAAAGGGTTGGATCAACACTTATTTTAAAAAATTATTTTAAAGTAAATATTCATTAAGTCTATCATACAAATCTCTTAGGGAATGTTTAAGTCCATAGATTACTTTAATAATTTTAATTATTTTTATCGAAATTTAGTTTCTTTAAAACCAAGAGGTTGTTTAACATAAAATTTCCATTGAACATATCCATTAAGGAAAAACATTTTCACATCCATTTGAAACAAAGTAAAGTTCGTATGGGCTAAAAAGGATAATAAGATTCTTATAGATTCTAATCTAGGTATCAGTAGAAATGTTTCAATATAATAATTTTCTTCTTATTAACAATAGACTTTAGAAACATGTATTACTTTAATTATAATAATGACCCCATTTTAATCACATTTTAAAAAAAAATTCATTTTTTCTAATTACTGTTAGATCCATAGAACATTAAACTAGTGTCCAAACTTTGTTTTATTCAAACTAATTAATATATTCATTTACTTATGTGTTGTATGACTGCTAGTTTTTCTAAAAGAAAATCTTTCTAGAAACCAAAATAATATTTTTTTTTAAAAAATAATATTTACTCTTGTGGCCTAATATTTTATATTTAGTATAAAAAGGTGAACTATTAGGTATAAGATATTTTTATTAAAAATATGGTTTATTAGATGTAAAACATATTCCACTTGAAGTTTTATAGGGTCTTATTTTTTATAATTTTTTTAAATTTTATTTACTTGAAGTAAAATTAGGTAAAAGATTATTTATACAATAGAATTATGATTTATTCTGAACAATAAAATTTCGATTTTATTCATTATATTTAAAATCATAAAAATCCTGATCAACTAAATTGCGATTAAATAAATTCCAATAAAGTAATTTTTTATCAAAATAATTATTTTTTGAATCTAATTTAGTTGAAAGTTTTTATATTTCTGAAGTTAAATTAGAAATTTGTTTAATGGATTTAGTAAAATTTTATTTAGTAAACACATTGGTATTTTTCAATTTATTATTTTCTTAATTCATAAGGGTTACATATCTAGTCATTTCACCTATTTTAGGTAAATTTACTCCAACTTCCAATGAATTTAAACTTTCAACTTCTGATGGATTATCTTTTTAATATTTTGATAAAATTAAATAATCATATTTAATATAATAAGTAAATTTAGAGTCAAGACATAAATTTTGAATATATCCCACAATTTCATTTTACATGTAGCAGTTTTCATTCCATGGAAGATGCATCACTTTCACTAGGGATCCAAGTATCTAAATCTTTTATGTTTTTCTTTCATTTTTTTACAATAACTTCTAAGTTTTCTATTTTTATTCTTCAATTTAATAAAATCATGTTTGTTATGACCTTCCTTCTTACACTCATAACATATAATTTATAAAGATTACTTCTTGTATTTTCAGTTTTTCTTATCTTTCCAATGAACATTTCAGAAGTCTTAATTACCAAAAATCTTATTCATCCTACTTATAATTTGGGAAAGTTATTTTTTTATATATTCGAAATAAATATTTTTCTAAATGCTTACATTTTCTTATTGAAATAATATATTTATAAGTTTTAGTAAAAATACTAAAGGTAATAGAATTATAATCACCTAAAATATAATAAAATTATACTATATTCTTTATTTTCTCTATTTTAGTATCTTGTTTCAGTTTACTCTCATATTCCATTAATTTCCCAATTAACTCATATTGGCTTATCTTTTACAAATGTTTAGTATCATTGATTTCTATTCTCTTAAACTCTCATTATTTTGACATAATATCAATAATCATTTAAATTTTTTGATATTATGATAACTCTTTTCCACAAATGTATTATAAAATATTGAATATTTTTATAAATAATTCATGCATTTTTATTATAGATTATTTAGGTATAAAGTCAAAATATTGATAGTTAGATATAAGCATTGCCCTATGAGTTTATAAAACCCTGGATGTTGTAAATTGTGTTATGTCCATCTCCTCCTAAATTAATTTTTTTATTTAACATTAAGATATATATATATATATATATATATATTTTCATTTTCATAGAGCACAATAATGTATTATAAACATTATTGATTACCTTATATTATTTTTTTTGTTTCACAAGATAATTGACTATTATCCTTCTCTTAAAGTTTATAGTTTCTTGTCAGCATGATAAGGTTTTCAAATCTAGTATTTATGATATAGGATTTTATATTTTCATGCTAGTAATTATAATCATCTCACTAAAAAATAGGTTTTCATGTTAGATTTAAGTTTTTTTAGTGTTCTAATTGATAATCCTACAATAAAAAATAATTCATCCACAAACATAGTTAGTATAAAGAAAATAAGTTTCAAAATCTGATAAACTATCATAAGTACAAAATAAAGTAAGATAATATTACAATTAGGGTGAATTCTTACTCTAATACAAATTTTTTTCCTAAGGTACAATGGAAAATAAATTCAAGATGGTGTGTGGGGTGGGGATGAATTGTAGTTTAAAAATAAACATAAAATTTTCATTCTATTAAAGTATTAAATTTATCAGATTTTCAAATTACCGATGAAGTCAACTATTGATTGATATTTTAAATTACCAATGAAATCAAAGATCAAAGTAATGATATTATATAATGTATTGAAATATAGTTTATGAAGTGAAAATAAAGTGATCATTATTTTAAACTATTGATTAAATACTTAAAGTAGTAGAATTTATACTGACTGAATTCAAATAACTAAAGTAGTAAATAACCAAGTTTTAATTTATAAATAATGCAATGTATGTATAAAGAAAAAATAGAGTATTATAGAACAAAAAAAAATACTCATTTAAAAAGGATATTTATTAAAACCTCAATTTTAAACCCAAGTGAATGGTAGATCTATATACCTAATCAGGGAATCCATGAATTTCGACCTGTCATAAGGTATCCAAATTTTATATCTATCAAAAAGTTTATATTTTTATCTTTGGAATCCCTTGACTATATCCATCAAAATATTATCCCTTCACTTACCTGAAGTACCTGAGTTTTTTCTTCCTATGAATAAAATACCTTGATCAGATGATTGTATTTTCTATCTTTCTATCCTCATAATCCCTCAATCATTAATAATGGATAAAAAAGTGAATAAAACTAAAATAATAATATTTTTACAAGGAAAACCTTAAAAAATGAAAAATCTTAGAATATAAGACCAAAAATAAAATAAAACCAATCAAAATAACTCTCAGCAATAAGAATTTTTAATGCCTAAAAATTAATGAGCAACATTTAGCATGTTTTTTCATGTCATACATACTTATAATGTTTTAATGTGTAACAATATTTATAGGAAAAGTTCTAAAAAACTCCAATGATTGAATTCCAAAAACCCAGGATCATTTGTAATAATAAAAACAAAAAATTCTTCATCTATAGATGAACTGATTATATTGATTTATCTTCCAATGAGTTATATAAACACATCTACAATGATCTTAAATGTGTTGAAAGTAATCTGATATTGGATTTTCAGATAATTGTATGTCTGTAAATATATTTAGAGATCTATTATTTTAGTTACTAAAAGTTAATTATATAAAAACATACCAAGTTAAACAAAAATTTAAGTGAAATAAGTTTTCATATAAAGTGTATTGTGATTTTCAAAATAATGAATTAAGCAGGTCATTGAATCAAAAATATCCACAATTTTTTTTGGGTTTCATAAATATACTATGGCCTCTTTAAATTTCATACACATAGGTGAAATATCCTACGTGTAGTTTAAATGTCATACACCATGTCTAAAATTTAATATGTGTAGGATAATTCTATTATGCATAAATAAAATGTCATATGCCATTTATATTTTTAGTTTTCTAAATTTTGGAACACTCAAATATCCTTTGGTAGATCAAATTATCCTCCACATAACTAAATTGAATTATGAACCACCAAAATATCATATGGGTAGATAAAATGTCCTATGCATGTGATGTTTTCCTTTTCTAATTTTTCAACTTATGAAATTTCCTATGAATATATGAATTATCATACAAGCTCAAACATATCTCCTATATAGGTGACTTTATATAATTTTATTATCTATTTTCCCAAGTCCAGCATAATGTTCTAAGAATTCCTTTCAAATAAAATCAAAACTTATTGAAATCAACTATGGTATTTTATAATTATCTCTAAAAATTATATAATATCATTAAAACACCTAAAGTTAAGTGTAGGTTTTATTCAAATAGTTCCAAATATGAAATAAACCATATTAAAATAAAGTTTGTAGTTATTTGAAAATTAATCTCAAGATTATTCATAAAACTAATAAATGTGATATTTACAAGATAATTAATTAAAATATTGTGATTAAAATCATGAATATAAATGGAAAATATATAAAAATATAATGTTTTTCAATTCCTACACACTTAAACCTTGGTCTCTTGAAAAAGTAAACTTTAAAAATATTACCCAATAAAAATTCAAAAACCATAAATTGTGATTTTCATTTTCAACATAATTTTCCTCAAGTTATCACCCCCCTTAATTCTCTTGATTCCATTTCCTTCACCAAGTACAAATAATTAAGTTCAACTTATTTTATTTTCTCATGTACACTTTTACTTACCTTTTCAAAAATATTTCACTCAACAATCAAGTATGAATTTACAGATCAATATTTATCATTCCAAAACCATATAAGGGTCACCATAGGATTGATAAATTTCTTCATATCAATACAATAAGCTGATTATTTTTACATATCATGATGTATTTTCAAGGTCGTGCTAAGGATTTTGGGTTGGTGAGTTCTAATGATAAAATATTTGGCAGATTAAGAGTTTTTTCTCTATGTTGAAACATAATGAACCATTTTCAGTTTTCTCCAAAAATGGAATCCTAACTCTCGTTTTCTTCTATTGATATATCCCCACACCCTTGAACTCTTTAAGTATATTCTTCACATTTGGTATTTATTTGTAGAAAGTATTCCCATTTTCCTTTTCCGATTATAGACTTTGAATGTTTAGTAATTTTTTTACTTTGATTCACTATTAGAAACATTGAATATACCCATGGTTTTATGAACCATGGATGATGGATCTATACCGATAGTTTCTATAGAAAACATGGGTATAACCTTGGAGATTTTATCATACCCATGGTTTTGGTTAAACCATGGGTATAAATTTTCTCATCCGGAAACATACACTCACAGTTCAATGAACTTTGGGTATATATACCTGTCCCCATTTTGAAGAAATATCCCTTTCATCCAATCTTGAACCTATAAATAAAATACAAACCCTATTACATATTTAATTCAATGCATATATTTTATATTTATAATTCAAACAATTTTTTTTAATAATTTCCAAACCATTTACAATACTATAAAATACATATACATCCATACAACCAATCAATTCAAGTCATTAAACAACATCCACATGTCTATTTACTGCTAAGTAAAAAATTAAAGGGGTTAATATATCCCCCATAACCAACATCCTCATCATAATGACCATAAGAAACATCCTCATCACCAACAACATCATATGGAGAATCAATATCATCATCATCATCATCATCATCAACACCACCAGCACCGCTGCCACCACCATCAGCTCAACCACCACTAGGACCCTCATTGAAATCACTTGAGGCATTATATAAAGAGTTCGCTGATTTAATAAATGAATCAAAAGTAGTATAAACCTATTATGGAAGTGATATACTTATAACTTACATAGATTTCAAGAAGTGTTTAGTAATCAGTTTACTTCTTTCATGCTCTTGTAAAGCTATTTTTTTTGGCCTCAACTACTTCTTCACAATATTTTTTAAGCTCGATGGTCTTATAGGTTTGAGAGGATCCCAATGGGGACCAATACCTAGTGGAGATAATATTTTTCATAGGCCAACATCAGACTCTCCCATGGTTCTCCGCACCTAATACCTGACTCAAATGATCATTTGGCCCGAAGTTGTCATCTTATTTCTCATTAAGGGCCTCCAAGTAATATTATCAAAAATTTAAACAAGATATTTAATTATTAATTACCTATAAATATTGTAAATATAAATAAAAAATCACACAATATGTTTTTGTTTTTTTTCATTTACTACACTCCCATCCTTTTCTTCATACTCACAAAAAATAATTTTGCTCGAGGAACATGACCTTTGATTCCCAATGCTGATTGCTGCAAATGAAATTTATTTATATAATACTATATTATAGAATAATATAAATTGATAAACCTAGAATGAATTAAATTTTTTGATATCAAATAAATTCATCAAACAAAGAAGCATCGAAATATACATTTAATTATAAATTTAATACATGTGGTATTACATAAATAATACATACTAAGTATCATGATAAACATTGGTATGATTTAGATTCCTCTTTTATGTTCATTTCATTCTAATTTTATTTGTGTTACACTATTTTTTTATTCAGTCACTTGGTAATTTTTATCATTTTTTCATTAGGTTAATTTTTTATATTAGGTTGTTTTTTAAATTATCCAATTGGTAATTTTTCTATTTGGCCTTTTTTACATTTTTCCAATTAGGTTATTTTGGCTAATTATGATAATTAGGAAAATTATGCCAATTAGTTCAATTAGTCGATTTAGGACATTAGTCCATTTAGGACAATTATTCCATTTATTCCATATAGTCCAATTATTACATTTAGGACATTTAGGATAATTAGTCCATTTAGGACTTTTAGTCCAATTACACCATTTAGGCCATTTAGGTCAACTAGTCCAATTAGGCCATTTAGGCAAATTAGACCAATTAGTTCATTTTGTCCATTTTAGACAATTTCAGACAATTAGGCCATTTATTTTTCAAAATTAGGCCAATTAATCCAATTAGTCCAATTTAGGCCAATTAGGCCATTTATTTTTCTAATTTAGGCCAATTAGAAAATTTACACCAAATTAGGCCCATTGAAGACAATTCAGGTCAATTTAGCCCAATTTAGGCCATTTAAGACAATTAGTTCATTTAGGTGAATTAGTTCGTTTAGTTCAATTAGGCCATTTAGGACAATTAGGCAATTTAGACCATTTAGGTCAATTAGTGCAATTATGCCAATTAGGACAATTATATCAATTATGCAATTAGTCCATTAGGACATTAGGACATTAGGCCATTATTATAATTAGGAATTTGTCTATTAGGCCATTAGAACAATTGTCCCTTAGTCCATTAGGCCAATTAGACAATTAGACCCTAAGGTTATTAGAACATCAAGATGTTAGTCCAATTGGAAAATTAATCCATTAGTTCATTTGGCCAGATGACCAATTAGTTCATTAGGCCATTAGTAAAATTGTCCAATTATCCATTAGTCCACTAGGCCAATTGGAAATTAGGAAATTAGGCCAATTGTCCAATGATCCATTAGGCTATTAGTCCAATTGGATGTTAGACCATTAGTACATTAGGCCAATTGGCCAATTTTCCATGAGACCATCAGGACAATTTACCATTAGGTTATTAGCCCATTAGACCAATTGGATAATTAAGCCATTAGTAAATTAGGCCAACTAGCCAATTGGACAATTGGATATAGTCCATTAAGGCAATTGGCTAATTGGACATTAAGAAATTAGGTCAATTGGCCATTATCCAAATTGGTCATTAGATCATTAGGCCAATCGACCGTTAGGCTATTGGGTCAATTAGTCCAATTAGAAATTATTTCAATTAGGCCAATTGGATAATTGGCCATTAGGCCATTATTATATTAGGTCAATTGGCCAATTGTCTATTATTCCATTATTATAATTATCCATTAGTCCATTAGGACAATTGGAATATTACCCATTATTCCATTAGTAAATTTTTTGAATAGGCCATTTGTCCATTAAGAAATTAGGCCATTAGATCATTAGGCCATTAGGCCATTAGTCCAATTGTCCATTATTCTAGTTGTCCAATTGGCCATTAAGCCAATTAGAGAAATTGGACATTAAGCTATTAGTCCATTTGTCCATTAGGTCAATTGTCCAATTGGCCATTTGGCCAATTATCCATTAGGCCATTAGGTCAATTAGGCCAATTGACCAATTGGACATTAGGCTATTAATCCAATTGTCCGTTAGACCATTAGGCCAATTGACCAAATGGAAATTAGGCTAATTAGTTTTTAGGCCATTAGGTCATTAGGAAATTAGGAAATTAGGACATTAAGACATTATCCCATTAGGCAATAACCCAATATAATATTAAGCCAATTGGCCATCGAGAAATTAGTCCATTAGGTCAATTGGTTAATTGGGCATTGGGCCATTAGAAAAATTGGATAATTGGTCATTATTCCATTATTCTAATTGGACAATTAGTCCATTTTTCCATTATTCCAATTATCTATTTGTCCATTTGGCCATTATGCCAATTGGCCAATTGGCTATTAGTCCATTAGGCCAATTGGCCATTAGGTCAATTGTCTATTAGTCCA
The DNA here is from genome assembly GCA_963277665.1 of Viscum album. Lineage (NCBI taxonomy): Eukaryota > Viridiplantae > Streptophyta > Magnoliopsida > Santalales > Viscaceae > Viscum > Viscum album. The sequence continues at coordinate 1,767,408,177 of OY728123.1, forward strand.
ATTAGGCCAATTATCTATTAGGTCATTAGGCTAATTAGTCATTATTTTATTAAGAAATTAGTCCAATTTTATATTAGGCCATTTTAAAGGGGTATTTACAGCCTTATATAAAATAGATTAATGATAATAAAACTTAAATTTTAGCAAGCAATGAAAAATAAGTATCAGTATAAATCTAGATATTTTTCTATTAATATAAAATTATGTAACAACTCAAACTTTTGAATAATATTTGTTTCATAATTTTGTGTGTTATTTTAATTTGTACTCAACAAAACTATATCCTTTTAATTAATTAAGTGAGTATAATTAAAATGAGACCATTGGGTTTCGACTATTATATGACCGTTGGTCAATATGACCATTGAAAACTATACTCTTAATGTTATGATTATTGTTTTTAAATACCAATGATCATGGTTAATTAATACAAAAAGTAGAGTCCATGGTCTCATCCAGTAGATTCGGGCCTTATGAATCCCATTTTTACGAGCTTAGGAATGAGGTAGCATCACTGGACTTTTCTCTGGACCAATCCCGAGGCGAACTCCAACATGTTAAGCTTGAACGAAATCACTTACGGGAGAAGTTCAAGCCGATAGAAATCACCACTCAAGAAATGTTGTTTGAGACTCTCCAAGATTCTATCACCATTAAACACCTTACTCTTACCTACTATGCAGGTGTTATAAGGGGATATGTAATGAATCCTTATTTACATTGTGTAATAATTTTGTATAAATAAATTTTTTATTTCTTATTATGTTAAAATTTGTGAATTTAAAATGTTAAAATAAATATAGGATGAATTTATAGAAGTTACATATTATTGATGAATATTGGAAAAATGGTATTATAAAATATTTTTTCTAAACTTCAAATAATTAATAATGTGAAATGATTTTCCAAAAATGGTCTTCTATAGTTGTGATCAGTAAGAAATTTAGAGTCTAATAAGATCAACTTAATTTTTGGTGAATAGTAAATTATGAATAGTAATATTACCCTTATAAATAGTAATGTGACCCATGGAATAGTAACATCACATACTTGAGTATAAATATAATTTTGGTATCTTGAATGGTAATGTGATATAATAGCATAAGTAAATAACTCTTTCAGAAATTATTAGTTTTGTATTAGTATTTTCTCAGGTAAATAGTGTTTTTAATTAAAAAATAAATATATAATAATTATAAAATTATTATCATAAAATGGACTTAATTTTTTAGTTCAGAGCATCTATATTAGGTTAAGGTTAATTTATGATATTTTTATAAAATGTTTTGTTTTTCGGTGAATAGTAAAAATACAGTTTTGAGTTTCAATGTGTTTAATGACATCATTAATGATGTAATCATGATGTAATAATTCTGATTGACCTGTTTATAGTAAGATATGTTATAAATTTTCGCAATTGTCCATTACCATGTGCTAGCCCATGGTTTTTCAAATACCACTAATGAGGTGTCCCTTGGAAATTAATAAAATATTCCCTCACTTTTACTATAAATACCAACCCATTCCTTCATTTGTTTCATTCTAAATTCCTCCTAAACAAAAATCTAGTATTTTTACCTCAAAAGGATTCCTCCCAATGTTCCCTCAAGCCCCCAAGGTACCAACATTCAAGTTTTTGATGTTACTCTTCAAGTTAGGGGAACCTTTCACCCTCCTATTTTAGTCATAAGTTCCTTTATGTTATGTATTATAGTTTCTATTTTTTTATGTGGGGGTATGTTATTATATGTCCTTATTTCTGTCAATTTTATGTCCAAATGAAGAGATTCTCTTTCCTCTCTCATCAAAAAATTTTCTGAATTTTTAAGTGACGCCATTAGGCTGCTAAATTTTCGTAAAAGAACCCACATCTTCTCTTTTCTTTCAAGTTTCTTTTTCATGTGTTATGTCATTCAAATATCTATAAAAAGATATTATTTCTATTTTATTATGTCCCTATAATGTATTATGTGTTATTTATTAGTGGGTGACCCTTTTCCTCTCTGTTTTAATTTTTTTCTAAAATCATGTTATTTAGCCGTTATGCTATAGAAAATTCATCTCAAAATCTCTCTCTTTTTCTCAAGAAATTATCTTATTTTATTTATGTGAATACCCAAAACTATTTAGTTTATATGGGTATTCATAAAAAAATAAAAATGATATATTTTATTCTTTAATTGACATACATGAATCCCTCATTCCTTTTCCATGGGTTATAAATGACATAACGATCATGTTTTTAAGCACTTTTAAAACATCACGATTTTGAAATGAGAACCATTTATTTTATTCTCTATGGGTTATTTTTGAAATTTTTGATTATTATATATGTGGATCACATGAAAATAAAGACATATTAAGGATTTTACCTGATAGTTCCCCAATGCATTGGGTAAGTAATTTAATCTCTAGAGATGTCAAGTATCACGATACCTTGGTGAATAACCTTGGTAATTTTTATAACACCTTGGAGATGGACCTTGGTGATATGTTCATGAATGTATAAATTAAATTTTGTAGCCACATTTTAAAGTTATTTTTCAAGTTATTATTATTATGATATACCTCTTTATCTCCATGTTATTATTGATTTCTCTCAAGTTCACATGTAAAATGTTTCACTTGTTTTTATTACTGGGACTTCTTCTCATCCTTTACTTTGATGTTTGTATCTAGGTTATGAGATGCAGTAATTGTACATAAGATGAAATTTTCAAGAATATTTTAAAGGGGATTTAAAATTATGTTTTATGTTGTCATTATTTATGTTCCTTATTTCCAAGACAGTAGAATTTAAGGATCTTGTGTTTGTAAAATGTAATGAAAAACTATGTAATAAAAAGGCGGGATGTCATAGTAGGTATAAAAGTATAGTTTAGTTATTTTTGGAAATTAGTCTATGAAAAATTTATGAAGAACCCTATACAAAAGTTTAAATATAAGAAATATTCTTGGTATTTTGGTGAAATATTAAGTCAGTGGTTTCTGACCAAATAAATCCCTGTCCGAATATGAACAAGTGGATGTGGATCTAACATAGATGTAATTAGGAGTGAAAAATCCAAAAAGGAGTTTCAATATTGACCCGAGGTATCCTGGTACATGAAAACGAGCCTTTTCGCACTCTTGGTTTGACACTCCCAGGGGATATGTTTGGTTAATCATAAGCTTTTTATGAATCATTATGAAGGATTTATAGAGAAATGTAATTGTTGTTAATATATAATATGCTTAAGCATAAAGTTTTAAGTAATTCAATCTATTATAGTTAAAAGTTTCATAAATTAAATAAGCTTCTAATTAAGGTTTTATTCTTTTAGAAAATGGTGTGCAATAGGAGAAACCATGCAAATAGTAACTGTAATGGATCATGCACTGACAATCCTATGATGGAAGGCAGAATGAAAACTTTCATGATAATGATGAACCAATTAACTCAAGTTATGGGAAATAACTTGAATCATGCTCAAAGACCAATTTCACCATGAAGGTAATGACATTATATTGATTCCTTTCTATGTCAACAACCACCAACATTCAATGGATCCACCGACCCCTTGATTACTGAATAATGGATCAGCTCTATGAAGAAGATCTTTTCTGTGCTCCATTATTCAGAACCAGAGAAGGTTACCCTGGATATTTATTGCTTAGAGGGATAATCTGATCAGTGGTGGGAACTTATTAAAAACATGAGGCCAAGAGTGGAGGTTGAAGCTATGGAGTGGTAAGAGTTCATAGGGATCTTATTCAATAATTATTTCCTTTGTTCTATGAGAACCAAAATGGAGAATAAGTTTCTCAAGCTGAATCAAAAGGGGAATGGATTTTTTGGAAGCTATGAGATTAACTTCTCAATACTTTCCCGTTATACCTCAAGCTTTTTCATGGATCCTAATGGGAAGGTTGATAGATTATTTGGTGTACTGAGACCATATCTGCAGAAGAATCTAGCCAACCAAGACTATGAAATCTATGAGGAGATTGTACGGAGTGTAATAAAAGTTGAATTGGAGTTTTTTGAGACACAATGGTCTCATAAATCCAATGAAAATAAGATATCAATGGATCTAAGATTAATTTAGACCTTTGATTTGGGAATAGGAGGCAAGCAAGTGCAATGTCCCACATGAAGCATTTGGGGAACTTCCTGCTCCAGAGTGGGAAGTGATACAAGTGTGGAAGAGATGACCATATCGTATAGAATTTTTGTAGTGAGGTGAATCCTCAACTCCCAAAAACTAACGACACATGGAAGATGGTGCAAGACCTACCTAATGACCAATTCTATAAGCTCAGGAAACTTGGGCACTTTGCCAAACACTATCCAAATCCGAGGCCAGTGGAGGGGAACCGCCATCAGCCTCAACAAAGTCTAAGGAAGAAAGGTTGTGATTTTTCTATCACGAAAACTGATGTTGAATCTTCGAATTATGTGGTGGAAGGTACTCTTGTTGTTCTATCAAATATAGAAAGTACTTTTTTTTAATTCTGGTTCTATACATTCCTTTATTTCCTCCCAGTTTGTAAATAATTTAGAATTAACCCTTGAATTTCTAAAATTAGAGTTATCATTGAATAATCCTGGTGGGATTATCTAAGCATCGTCATTGTTTAGTAACTCTAGTATTTACTTTGGTGAGAACAATCTTACCACAAATCTAGTAGTCATTCTCATGCTGGAATTTGACATTATACTAGGGATGGACTGGCTCTCAAAGTATAATGCTACGATCAAATGAAGAAGCAAGGAAATATCAGTAGTCTTGAATGAAAAAACTATGGTTATCTTCCAAGGAGAGATATCTGAACCTAGACTTTTTATAGAATAACCTCCTATATCCTTCTTTATGGAGTTGATCAATGAAGAAAAAGAAGGAAATGATAGTATAATGATAGAAAATGTACCTATTGTCCAGAAATACATTGATGTATTTCCTGAGGAGTTACCTGAACCTCCCTCAGAAAGATAGGTTGATTTATCCGTTGAGCTCGTACCTGGATCTCTCCTGATATCAAAGACCCCGTATAGGATGACAAATATGGAGCTAGAGAAATTAAAGAATAAACTCTAAGATCTTTTTGATAAGGGGATTATCCATCCAAGTGTGTCTTCTTAGTGGGAACTTGTTCTCTTTGTGAAGAAGAAGGATGGATCGATGCAATTATGCATTGATTATAGAGAACTGAACGAGATCACAATGAAGAATAGATACCCTCTTCCATGAATTGATGACTTATTTGACCAAATTCATGGGGCTCAATTATTCTCTAATATTGATATTCAACCTAGTTATCATTAATTGAGGGTGAATAAATAATATATTCCAAAAACCACCTTCTGATCAAGATATGGGCATTATGAGTTTGTTGTTATGACTTTTGGACTGACCAATGAACCTTCTATTTTTATGTATTTGATGAATAGAGTCTTTAAGGACTACCATGATAACATTTTGGTAGTTTTTATTGATGATATTCTGAAATATTATAAAAGTCTTGAGGGGAATGTAGATCATCTATGGGTTATTTTGTAAACTCTACGGAAGGAGAGGATTTTTGAAAAGTTCATAAAATGTGAATTTTGGTTACAAAAAGTTCCTTTCTTGGGGAAAATTATAACCAATGAAGGAATCACAGTTTACCCTACAAATAAAAAGGTTGTGGACAACTGGCCTTAGCCTACAAAAATAAATGAGATTTATAGTTTCCTTGGATTATCAGGATATTATAGGAGGTTTGTGAAAATATTTTCATGACTTTATAATCCATTAACCAAGTTAACTCAAAAAGGGGTCAAGTTCATCTATACAAGGGAGTGTGAGGAAAGATTCCAAGAGCTGAAGAATAGGTTGTTTACTATACCTATGTTAACTCTTCCCTTAAGTGGAGAAGGATTCATTATTTTTAGAGATGCATCTATGAAAGGTATTGGGTGCGTCCTCATGAAAAATGAAAAATTCATTGATTATGAATCTCGACAGTTGAAGAATCACGAGAAGAACTATCCTACACATGATCTAGAGATGGCAGTGGTCATTTTGGATTTGAAGATTTTGAGGAACTATCTTTATAGGGGAAAATGTGATATACACATACCATCAGAGTTTGAAGTATATTTTTACACAAAAGGAATTGAACATGAGGCAAAGGAGATGGTTGGAAATTCTTAGTGACCATGATTGTTCAATTCATTATCATCCTAGAAGAGAAAAAAAATTCACTGATTCATTAAGTTGGAAAGACCCAATTGTTCTGTCTATGATGAGGATTCAAAGAGATCCAATGATCCAAGACCTAGTAAAAATGGACATGGGAATTATAAGGGAAGGGACATCATCAACCCTATCCCAAATGATTTATCAACTGTCATCACTATAGAAGATCAAGAAAGATCAGAAAGAATTTATTACAGAAGAATTTTGAGGCTGTGAATGATGGGAATTTTTCCGAGTTCAATATTGATAAAAAAGGTGTACTGAAATTTTTTACAGGTCTATGTGTTCCATATATTCCAAAAATAAAGAAGGAGCTGATGGATGATGCTCATAGCTCTACTTTCTCTACACATACTGGAATCATGAAAATGTATAGGGACCTTCGTGATCATTATTAGAGGGATAATATGAAAAGGGATATTGCTAACTACACTACATGGTTCCTGTTATGTCAGTAAGTGAAGAAAAAGTGACAACTTCCTAAAGGGGTATTACAACTACTACCCATACCAATATGGAAGTGGGGAAATATCACTATTGAATTTGTCACTCATCTCCCAAGAACTTCCAAAGGAAACAATGCGATATGGGTTATTGTGGACCATCTCACCAAGACTGCCTATTTAATCTCTATTTGGGAAGATTTCTCTCTTGATCAAATTTCTAGGATTTACATAAAGGAAGTGGTAAGGCTGCTTGAAGTTCCACTTTCTATCATATCTGATCATGATCCAAGGTTCACATCAAAATTCTAGAGAAGTCTTCAACATGATCAGAGTAACGAATTGAATTTCAGTACGACCTGTCACCCCCAAACTGATGTCCAATTTTAATGGACTATTTAAACACTCAAGGAAATGCTGAGAACATGCTAAATGGAATTTAATGGTGGATGAGATCAACATCTCTGATTAGTTGAGTTCTCTTACAACAACAACTTCCACTCAAGCCTTCAAATGGCACCCTATGAAGATCTATATGGGAAGCGATGTAAAACTCCCACTTTTCAGGATGAAGCTGGTGATAGAAAGATTCTTGGGCCTGATCTTGTGCAAGAGATGATAGAAAAGGTTCATGCCATCTCGCAACATATTAAGGATGCTCAAAGTCGGTGTTGGGGAAAAATCCCTCAAGGTATCATTGAAGCATTTTTGAGGTGATTATGTTTGTTGACAAAGTAGACGTCTGTGTTGTGATTGTTGACAAAGAAAACCATGACATACAAATTTGTTGACAAAAGGGATTTCATGGTGGCATGTCTAGTTCAAGGTATGTGGTTAACGATCCATGTTTGATTCAAGAATTTCAACAAAGGAATGGTTGATCTGGAGGTGGTACAAAAAGAGCAGATACAAGGTGGCGCTGTTTTCTAGTGTTTCCCAATTTTTTGGGCCTCAAAGTCAAAAAATGAAGAAAAGTATTTTTGGAAAAGGGACTTGTACGATCAGGTTTTAGAGGATAGAAAAATTGTGCACCATATGTTTTTCAAGATCAGAACATCAAAATATGGTAAAGGAAAAAGGGTTGTGCAAGTTTTAGTGTTGATCGCACAAGTGACTTGCGCGATAGAGACTTGCACGCCGAAACTTGCGTGATGAGAGGAGACTTGCGCGCCATCGCACATGGTGTCCAAATGCCTATAAATAGAGGTCGACCCCTCCTCATTTGGCATGAATTCAAGACTTAGAGAAAATCAGAGCTCCCGTCATGTAGGTGTGGTGGTCGCACAAGTGGTGGTGTGGTCGCACAAGTAGAGGTTACGCGCTAGTTGGTTGTTGTGCATCCAGAGTGGTTTGGGTAAGAAAGGAAGGGATTCGCCCAAGTTTTGAGTTGAAGAAGGGGGTGTCACACGAGTTTTTTGGTGACACTTGAGCGCCATGTTTTGAAGAAGTGCGACAGTTGATGGTTGTGCGCCAATATTGGTTTGGGCGTAAAAGGGTGTGAGTCACGCAAGTTTGGAGTTGCAGAAGCTAGTGTCAGTCAAGTGGTTGAGGTGAACTTGTGCGCCTGTTTTAACATGCGCGCCGAGACTTGCGTTCCAGTTTAAAGAAGGGCGCCAGGTATGGTTGAAGCATGATAGTGATTCAGGGCTGCGTGAAAGCTGGAAGATTTCCCGATACCTTTGGTGCAAAGTGAGATTCATCTATGGGTGAAAGTTGGACTTCAACAGAGCATCTACATACAATAGAGGATGTATTCTTTAGTGATAATGAAGAGACCTACAGGTCTATAAATTGTGAGTAGATACTTTCTAGAGTAGTGAGAAAAGGAAGAGGAAGAAGGTGATCCTCTCCATCGGCAGTGATCCAGAGAGAGAGAAACAGGGAGTGACCCTTGGGAGAGTAGGGAGCTGACCCTAAACATTGTAAAGGTAGTGAGACTAGGAATAGAAGTGATCTATCCCGAACCTTGTAAATAGTAGTGTGCTTTTAGTGGATTTGGTACATCAGCACATTGCCGGTGTATGATCCTTAGACGTATCCCAGTGAGGGTGAACCAAGTAAAATTTTTTGTGTCCCGTGCATGCTTTATTTTCTGTTTATATTGTGCATTGGGAATGAGAGAGAAGAGTGTTTTTCTTTACAGTGAAACAAGATCAGAGCGGGCTTTAATTTTATATTATTCATACCCTGATTCACCCCCCCTCTCAGGGTATTCAGCCTTGTGGACCTAACAGTCAGAAAAAGAGATATGTTGAAAACCATCATAGGGACTTTGATTTTCATGTTGGTGACAAAGTATTTCTTTGAATTTCACCTTGTAAGAGAGTCATGTGGTTTGGGAAGAAAGGGAAGCTCAACCTTAGGTAAATTGGCCCCTATTAAATCTTTGATTGAGTAAGAGCAGTGTCCTATAGGCTTTCACTTCCTCCAAATTCAGCATAAGTTCAGGATTTTTTCCACATATCCCTCTTGAGGAAGTACATACTTGAACCTTCACATGTACTAAATCTATAGGTAGTACAACTGGAACATGACCTCTATTATGAAGAGTAGCCGATGGAGATCTTGGATAGTAGGGACAATGTTCTACACAACAAGACTATCCATCTAGTTAAGGTGTTGTTGATGAACCAAAAATGTGAAGAAGCCACATGGGAACCAGAGGAGTCTATAAGACAGAAGTACCCACACCTTTTCTCTTCAGAGGGTATGAGTTTAAATTTTGGGGATTAAATTTATTAAGGGGGGAAGAATGTAACGACCCAAACTTTTGAATAATATTTGATCCAAATTTTGTGTGTTATTTTATTTTGTACTCAACAAAACTATATAATTTTAATTAATGAAGTGAGTATAATTAAAATGATACTGTTGGGTTTTGACTGTTATATGACCGTTGGAAAATATACTCTTAACGTTATGATTATTTTTTTAAATACAAATTATCGTGGTTAATTAATACAGACGGAAGAGTCAATGGCCTCATCCAGTAGACTCAGGCTGTATGAAGCTCATCTGTCAGATCTTGGGTAGGAGGTAGCATCACTAGGATTTTCTCTGGACCAAGCCCAACCCGAAATCCAACACGTTAATCTTGAATGGAATCGCTTATAGGATAAGTTCAAGATTCTATAAATCATCACTCATGCAATATTTTCTGAGCCTACCCAAGATTCTATCACCATTGTACATATTACCCTTAGGTCCTATGTAGGTTTTATAAGGGGATATGTAACGAGACCTTAGTTATATTGTGTAATCCTTTTTTATAAATAAATTTTTATTTATTATTATGGTAAAATTTGTGAATTTAAAATGTTAAAATAAATATAGGATGAATTTATAGAAGTTCCATATTATTGATGAATATTAGAAAAATGGTATTATAAATTATTTTTTAAAACTATAAATAATTAATAATGTGAAATGATTTAAAAAAATGGTCTTCTAAAGTTGTGATCCGTATGAAATTTAGAGTCTAATAAGATCAAATTAATTTTTGGTGAATATTAAATTATGAATAGTAATATTACCCTTATGAATAGTAATGTGATGAAGGGAATAATAACCTCACTTAATTAATTATAAATATAATTTTGTCATCTTGAATGGAAATGTAATATAATATCATAAGTAAATAACTGTTTTAGAAATTATTAGTTAAGTATTAGTATTTTCTCGGGTAAATAGTGTTTTTAATTAAAAATTAAATATCAGATAATTAGAAAATTATTTTCATAAAATGGAGTTTATTTTTTAATTTAGATCATCGATATTAGGTTAAGGTTAATTGATGATATTTTTATAAAACGTTTTGTTTTTCAGTGAATAGTAAAAATACAGTTTTGAGTTTTAGTGTGTTTAATGACATCATTAATGATGTAATAATTCTGGTCAACTTTTGTATAGTAATATATGTTATTAGGTGTCCCAAGTGGCCAATACTATGGGAAAATACCATGGTCAATCCCGTGGTTTTTCAAATACCACTAATGAGGTGTCCCTTGGAAATTAATAACATATTCCTTCACTTTTGCTATAAATACCAACCTATTACTTTATTTATTTCATTCCAAATTAATCCTCAACTAATATATGGTATTTTTACCTCCCAAGGAGTCCTCCCAAGGTTCCCTCAATCCCCCAAGGTCCCAACCTTCAAGTTTTTGTAGTTACTCTTCAAGGTAAGGGAACTTTTCACCCTCCTCTTTTAGTCATGAATTCTTTTATGTTATGTCTTCTAGTTTCAATTTTATTATGTGGGGGTATGTTCTTCTATATTCTTATTTCTTTCCATTTTATGCCCAAATTTAAAGATAAATTTTCCTATCTCATCAACCTATTTTCTAAAACTTTACGTGGCGTTGTTAGGCTACCGAATTTTCATAAAAGAAATCGCATATTCTCTTTTCTTTCAAGTTTACTTTTCATGAGGTATGCCATTAAAATATATATACCATGATCTTATTTATATTTTATTATGTCCATATACTGTATTATGATTTATTTATGAGTGGTTTACCCTTTTTCCCTCTCTTTTTAATTTTTTTTAAAACTATGTTATATAGTCGTTATGCTACATAAATTTCATCTCAAAATATATCTCTCTTTTTCTCAAGAAATTATATTATTTTATTTATGTGAATTACCAAAACTATTTCGTTTATAGGGTTATTTATAAATACATAAAAATGATATATTTTATTTTGAAATTTACATACATGAAATCTTCATTCCTTTTCCATGGGTTATAAATGACATAAGGATCATATTTTTTAAGCACTTTTAAAATGTCATGATTTTAAAATGAAAACCATTTATCTTATTCTATATGGGTTATTTATGAAATGTTTGATTATGATATATGTGGATCACATGAAAATAAATACATATTAAGGGTGTTCCATGATAGTGCTCCAATGCATTGGGTAAAGGATTTAATCTCTAGAGATGACAAGTTCCATGATACCTTGGTGAATAACCTTGGTAATTTTTATGACCCCTTGGAGATGAACCTTGGTGGTATGTTAATGAATGTCTAAATTAAATGATGTAGCCACATTTTGATGTTATTTTTAAAGTTATTATTATTATTATATTCCTCTTTATCTCCATGTTCTTATTGATATCGCTCAAGTTCACATGTAAATTGTTTCCCTTGTTTTACTTACTTGGCCTTTTGCTCACCCTTTCCTTTGATGTTTGTCTCCAGGCTATGAGATGAAGTAATAGTACATAGAATGAACTTTTGAAGAATATTTTCAAGGGGATTTAAAATAAAATTTTATGTTTTCATGTTTTATGTTCCATATTTCTAAGACACTAGACTTTAATGATCCTATGTTAGTATAATGTAATGAAAAGTTATGTAATAAAAAGGTAGGATGCCATAAATTACATGGAGCTTCTCATGATCATGCATTATAGTGCACAACAAAGTGTGAAAATATGTCATTGAATTTTTGTTCATTTTTTTCTCTGATGCATCCTAAAAACAAAAATTTAATACAGGTAAAAAATTAAATTTTATATGAAAATAATTAAATATTAAGAATGCCTTAAACTCATCACTTTTCCAATTAAACATTAGGAAATTATTATAATTTTCCATTAGGAAATTATTCTAATTTTCCATTAGGCCATTATCCCAATTGGATAATTAGTCATTAGGCCAATTAAGGAATTTGGAAATTAGGCCATTAGGCCATTATGACATTATCCCAATTGGGCATTATTCCATTATCAATTGGGATAATTGGATAATTAGGCCAATTGACAATTAGGCCATTAGTCCATTAAGCTATTAGGCCAATTTTCCATTAGGGAATTAGGCCATCAGGACAATTGACCATTAGTTCATTAGGTTAGTATCCCAATTGACCAATTAGTCTATTAGTCTAATTAGGCCAATTGGATATTAGTCCATTAGTCTAATTATTCCAATTATCTAATTGGCCATTAGGCCATTAGAACAATTGGATATTAATCCATTATACCATTAGGATATTGGGACATTGGGCCATTGGTCCATTGGTCCATTAGTCCATTTGGTCAATCATCCATTAGTCCATTAAGACAATTTTCCATTAATCCATTAGGATATTAGGTCAATTGGACAATTAGGACATTTAGCCAATAGGAAAACTTGACATTTTTCCATTTGGATAATTGTCCTTTAGGACATTAGGCTAATTTTCCACTAGTCCATTGGAAAGATTGTCCAATTAGTCCATGTGTCCATTAATAAATTATGTCAATTGGCCATTAGGTCATTAGGTCAATTTTCCATTAGGCCAATTAGGCCAATTTACAATTAGTTGATTAGACCAATTAGCCATTAGGCCATTTTAAATAGGTATTTCCAGACTTATATTGAAGATATTAATGTCAATAAAACTTAAGTTTCAGTATGAAAAGCTAACTAAGTAACAATAAAAATCTAGATATTATTTCAATTCATATTAAAGTTCCTAGACCTTCTCATGCTTGAGCATTGTAGTGAGCCCAAAGTGTGAAAACAATTCAACAAATAATTTTTCTTTTTGTTTTTACCTGATACATCATAAAAAAAATTCAACACATATAATAATAATTAAATTTTCTATGAAAACAATTAATTATTTGGAATAAATTAAACTCAATGCTCTTACAATATAAGATCATTTTTTGATATTGTGTTGTCGGACAGTTGGGGAAGGTTGGTACACCCTCTAAATCAAAACCAACTCTACTATTCCAACCAACATATAACTCATTCTTATTTTATCACCATAACTCCTCAATATCCATCAAACTCGCAAAATTAGAAGCTTCCCATTGGGAAAGTTAAATTGATGATGTAATGAACTTGTTAATTAATATAAATACAACAATAATATAGATATAAATTTAACAAATTTTTTTACACATATCTCCACCCATGATTTCTACTTGATGTCATTGCCAATATGCCTCCATGAGTCTGATTGTATCAGAATGACATCATTGTACTTTGATAATGTTACCATGAAACTTCCACACTACCTATAATTTTTACCTATCATATGATTTTATTCATTGTAATCCACCGTTATTTGTGTTTTGTGATTCTAGGATTTCTACATATGGGTGTGCCCACATAGCCTACCATAAGATCCCATTGAATAAGATCAAAGGAAAAAAGAATAATAATTAAGTCATAATATAATAGAACAAAAATGATGTGATATAATTTTACATACTTATAATAAAAAACCTGATGCAGGATGCTAATTAGCCTCTAATGGATCCAACCCCTGTCCTAAATCAATAGCCTTTGAAGGATGTGTCTATTTCAGTGCATTCTCTGGGTGATCTGTATATACTAGAATGGAATCTAATAGAACAGAATCATCAGAACCTATATGGATAATAGGAAATAGAGGTGACATATACATGATAGGATATGGGTATTAGTGTTTGAGATACATCAAATTATATGAATATGGTAAAGGTGGGAACATCCCTGTAGGAAGATTAGATATGATATGGGAAGAAGAAGCTAAATGAGATGATAATTGAGGCATGGGTGGGAATAACCCTAGAGGCTCAAGTATGGGATAAAAATGTGTGGTAGATGGGGTGTCTACTAGTGGGTCTATGTGTGAATGGGTTTGAAAAGCTCACCATCTAGCTCTAGGAGCACCCCTGCTTGGACCCATGCTCGGAGGCTGAGAAAGAGTCAACTCTAGTTCAATTGAATGTCCCTAAAACATGATTAAGAATAATAACATGTAAATTTATGTGATTAATAATAAAAAAATATTATAATTATTATACTTGTTAAGGGAAGAATAGGAGGAAACCCTCGCTTTCACATCCATCAATCAATATCAAAAGATCACTTCCTTTGAACATCTTCATTATTTTTCATAATCTACATAAGAGTGAAATGTACATTTTTTTGAAATAGTTTTTAAAAACCAGGAATAAAACTTCTAATTAAAATAATTCATAAACAATTTCATAACATGATTTAGAAACAATAATTTAAAACCAAGTTATATATTTTTTAAAAACCCATTTTAAACCCAATTTTCTGAATTGATATAAATCTATTTAATTGAAATGATAAAATAATACTAAAACAAATATATCATTCGAAAATAAAAATAAATTAAATTTATTACAGTTATAACAACCTGATAAACCTACATCAAGGTAAACTGCATAAACTATGAACATATATGGTTGCTTCTATATATTATCCACCACTATTTTATGTTCAAAATCAACTCTCACAATGGGACAATTCGAGTCATCAACTGAAATATTTTGTTCAAAAATGATGGGGGTTTCAATGGTGTCAATTCATTCCCCACTATCATGAAAAATATATTTTGGGATTACATCATTAATGACACTATAATTCGGCCTCATATGATCTTTCATAAAAAAAAATTGTTTTTTCATTGATGCTAAAATTTATGGTTCATCGATAACTAGGAATCAACTCATGTAATTAACTCTGAAGCCACAATAATCAATAAATATACCTTCTCAATTCATTGAATCAAACCATTTACATTTCATCATATTGACTCGAACATTATAGTAGTAATACAATAACAATATTTTTACAACAAGTCTATAATAAGACATATTTTCATATTAAGACCTACCGTATGATGCACTGGTATAATAGTCCATTGTAGAAGTTAAAATATCACCATTATTCCATATTATAATTTTCAATACTCCATTTACTGTAACAAATTTATACCCATTTATTATTAATGATTTTTATTCACAAACCAATTAATTTGGATCAAAAGTCAATTCTATTAATTCTTGAGAAACAGAGTCAACAGGAAAACTCAATACTTGAAATATATAAGAATAATACAATTAAATGAATATCTATATTTTGAGTTAATTAATGTAATGGTTATACCATTGATTTAAACCATGTAGGTAACTCTTTGATATGAAAAGCCTCTCTCCTTCTCAAAGGCAAAGATCAATGAACTCTACTTATAATTTGTTTACACTCCCTACATAAAATGATAATAAACGTTTAAGGTATATGTGAAATGACATAGTATAAGATAGAATATAAATATTCAAATTAATTAATTGATATAGTAATGAAACAAACAATATTTAAACAATATTACATGATGTGCCATATCGTGCTCTTCAAGGCTCATTGGTCAGTTATGTCTTTTGCTCACATCAGATAAATAAATTAAGAAACAATCCATGAATTCTTGAGTCAGATAACATCTCACAATGGAACCTTCAGGATTATTATTATTTTTCACATAAAATTTCATTATGAACATCATTATTTTAGTAGGATACATACACCAAAAATCAATGGGTCCCCCAAAAAGTATTTTAATTGGAAGATGAACTGTTAAATGAAACATGCAAGTAAAAAATAATAGAGGAATTGTTTTCCAACTCACAAAAAATAAATGGTACCTATTACTAAATTTTTATCAAGAAATACTTCGTTAACCTTATACCAAAAAGGTGTCTAAAAAATTTCATAAGGGAATCAATGTCACCATTACATTATTGAATATAAAATGAAAGATTTCTATTAGAATCAATTTATGAAGAAAGATGTGATAATGATGAGTTTTTAGGAATTTTAGTTTCAAAATCCTTCTGTTGACTCATTTAGATATTTTACTGGAATACCATTAATAAAATTGACATTCTCCAATAATTCAAAAAATTAAATTTTATGGAAAGGTTTCATCACATAAGAATCACAATAAACTTTCCATTTGTTTTCATTGACACACACAGGATGTAGTTCTAGTCGAATGCCAAAATCCAACAAGTCCCAACAATATTAGAAGTCATCTACGACCTTACCCTTGATATTTAGAAGAATTTAAAGTATAATTTCACATATATTTTTTTCAATTTTCATTACATCTAAACAATAATGTAATAAATTGGTATACCAATATGAAAACTCAAAAAAGATAAATCTCGTTTTACAATTGAAAGTGACTTCAATGTCAACATTCTTCCACTTTTTAGATTTCATCTAGCCTTTACGTAATGAAGAACTAAAATCATTCAATTCATTAAGAACATCAGTTACTAACATAGGTTGAGGTGTATGTTCAATTTCAACATTATTACAAAACCTTCAATGATTCTTCTTGTATTGATGATCCATTAGTAATAATCTTTGATTCCCCATGAAACTGAAACTAAGAAAATATTTAATATTTCATGATCGTGTATTATTCATACAAATATTACATGATAGTTTTACCTTTGTGCTCCAACCATACATCATTACATAAGCATAAAAATTATTTATAGTCCATAAAAGGGTAGAAAACATCAAAAATATTTATTTAAGAAGCATAAAATGTGCGCACACCCATATCCTAAAGCTTCTTCAACTCTCTTATTAAAGGTTGCAAGTAGGAATATATATCATTCCTAGGATCAGAAGGTATAGATATTACTATACTCAAAAACTTTAAGGGTTTTTTAATATATATCCACAAAGGAAGATTTTAAACATGAATAAAAACTAGACACATGCTGTGAGTAATAAGGATCTAACCAAATGGATTAAAACCAACACAGAATAGACCCAACCCGACATTACACACCTTAGAAACAAAATTAGGATGTTGTGCATCAAATTATATCCATTCTAATCCATCTATAGTATAAACCAAATCATTATTACCTTTACTTATCTTAGTATTATTCCATAAAATATTGGTTGAGATTTCATAAAACATGAATAGATTTTAAAGCCTGAGAATCAATATAATGAGTCACGTGACTATTTTTGGCACACGAGAGAGTGTTCCATATAGATTTTCCTTCCATAGAGATGTTACACATTCTTAAAATTCATCAAGGGAAGTTGTTTCCTCCTAATATAAACTACAATATTTACTACAAGAATGAATTTTATTAGTAGTAAATCCAAGATGATTAATTAACTTCCACAATTTATAATGATTTGAGTGAATATATGCACCATCAGGAAGCGAGTCATTCAAAAAGGAAATAATATAATCAATGGAGGAATTAAAAGTTTCATACATGTTTTTCCATGACATAAATACATTAAAAGTTCTAAATTCATCATTTTAGTATATTCCTGATATATTGGAGTTATAGAATCATATATTAATTTTTTAATTATATCATCATCTTAACATTTAGTATTTTCTTCAAGTGTATTGATATCATTTCCTTATTTAACTGGCATAATATCTATCTCATGATGATACATAATTGGAAACTGATCAAATATCAAATTCTCCATACCAATTATTTCTTTCCATTCGCGAATAGTAAAATATTTTCTCTTCTCTCCATTTTTATACCAAACATAATAGTTTTTTTGAAAAGAAACTTTCATTATATGGTAGAAAACTTCTTCCCAAATTAACCATGGTCTTACAACACAATTATAACATGGAAATTTTATACAAAAACCATCTAAAGCATTTTTGAATGAAAAATGTACAAAATTCCAAATTATTTTAAAACATAGTTGAAATTTGATAGGTATGATACATCCATATTCTATCCATTCTATTATAGGGAAAAAAGATATGTTCCAATCAAAAATGTAAACCATAATTAAAATTGAATCCAAATTCAAAGATAAATTAAAAGTATATTGTAGATGAAATTGAAGAACAGTAATAGGAAACCAAATTGAATAAAATTCATAATGAAAGTGTACAATATAGAATAATAATATCCATCCAAACAAAGAACAAGTAATATAATAATAAAAACCCAAGGAATTCTCATATAAATCTAAATAAGGTTTATGTATTGGAATAAATAAAAACTAAGAAATACTAGTAAAAAAATGGGTATTTTCTATCCATAGTGGTATTCTCATTTGGAAACACAATTGAGGATAACATTTATCCATGAAAGGGTTTTATTTAATGTTATCATTACTTATATAATTCAAACACAAGGAAAATATATGTTATATGATTTTTTGTTTCAATTTAAAAAGTATTTAATTTGGGTAAGATCCATCGAGACTAAATAATTAATCTATTCCATCCCACTTTATGAAACCCATCCATTACTTCACCACTGATGATACCTCTTAATTGAGATAAAGTGTGGTTATATGGGGTTTTATTCATTTAACATGTAATGTAAATAAATGGAAAAATACTCAATACATGATATATATACTAAGGAATAATTCTTAATAAAGAACTAAGTGATTATAAATAGTTAATTAAAATAAGTGAAACTAAGGTAAATACCAATAATGTTTTCTTAAAGAACTAAATTATTATGTAAAACTATATCAATGGAAACCATGTTTCATAAAATTAATATGATCCAAAAATATTTACATTCTAACTTATATAATTATTTCATGACATTTACCAAAGGAGTTTATAAATATTTGTATGTAATAAAGGTTTTAAAATTATTAAACATTTTAATTCTAAATATTTAATTATTTGAAATAATATTTCATCATTAATTCATATCTAAATCATAATAATGAATTATAATAAACATGGTTTATAAGTACTATAAATAAAATTGTGAATTACCAAATAACCAATCTTCATAGATAATGAAATAGTCTAGATTTACTTATAATAGTATAATCTTGTATATCATCATACAATCATTTCTTTTTAGGATAAAATAATCTAATAAACATTTTAACCATGGTTCATGATATAAAAAATTAAATTTCAATAATTAAATCCCATAACTATAAGATAATAAAAACAACAATTAACCGATGTAGTTAACTTAAATATAATTTCCAAACTAAAAATATCTAAATCTAAAAAATATTTTACCAAAATAATCTAAAATTTAAGTTAATTTCATATGAATCCCTAGGATAGTTTTAAAAATAAATTAATTATATTTAAAACAACGGGTTTATGAAATTAATAGAATATATTTGATATATATTAGACTATAAAATGAAAAAAATGATAGAAGTGATTCCAACATACTCTAGTAAAATAACATGTATAGATAAAAATGAAAATAACAGCTAACATAAGAGTAGACATATTTGAAACTCACTAATCTGATGTCAAAGAAGATTAGAATAAAATAAATCCTTGAATTAGGAGAGAACACATGAGAGAAAAAATTTTCATCACTCAAGTAAGGGGAGAAGAAATAATATGAGGGAAGGAAAGATTACCTCTCAAATTTCTTAACAAAACAATTCCAAAAATAGAGGAAGAACACCTAGCCAATGGGTGCAATGTTGCTAAAGGAGATGAGGGGGGACGCCGATGCTTGTAATAGGGGAGAGGATTATGGATTAGAATGAGGAGGGGAGGGGGAACCTGAGTGGAGGATGATTTTTAAGGGTCTGTACTTATGGTTTTTGAAAAACCATTGGTATAGATCAACCTATACCAAAAGTTTTATAAAACCATGGGTATATGTTTGGGCATAATATCTATACCCATGGTTTCTCTAATCCATGGGTATATATGTGTGGGGATATACCCAATTTATAATAGTGAATATTCTCTTTTATGGTAGAGAGGGGATTTGGATTTTATTCTTATGGTTATGAGTTTTACATATCCCTAGATTCAGAATTATTTTCCTTCCTTTTTGATATGTTTTATGGTCACTCTTTACTAGATGAAAAATTTATTCAAAAAAATATTACAAATTAATTTCAGCTCTAGTTTTCCTCCAATACCCTATAAAACTTTTTGGTCAGTCCACCTATGATAAATTCAAAATTAATTGTATATCTATTCCATCTTTCCCAATTTGTGTCTTTTTTCAACATTAATTCATTTCTAGTTACAGCTTTTATTTTCCATAATATTTATTCAAGTTTGTGTTTTCAAAGGGAAAGAGAGGTTATTTTTATAATTAAAATAGTGGTAAAATTACATGTATATCCTTGAATGATATCTAGTACTTTTTTCCATCTAGTACAAAAACCTTTTTTTACGTCGGTTTTTTTTCTTTTTAACGTCGGGTTTTAGGCGACGTTATTACGAGCGACGTTAAAAATATAATTTTTATGTCAGTTATTTAATAACCAATGTGAAAAATGGGGTTTTATGATTTTTAACATCGGTTTTTAAAAAACCGATGTGAAATACGTTCTGGAAATGGTGTTATGAAGCCATTTTTTACGTCGGTTTTTGAAAAAACCATCGTTAAAACCCCATTTTTTACGTCGGTTATTTAATAACCGACGTTGAAAGTTATTTTTAACGTCGGTTATGAAATAAAAAAGGTAAAAAATGTCTACCATATTGTAGAAAATTTCCTAATATTTCATTTGACAGGTCATAGAGCTGAAACGGAGCTACGGATCAAAAGTTATGACCAACAGAAGTTTGATATTTTTTTTGTGGAAAGATTGAATGAGCTAACCGTAGCTTCATCTTCGAAAGAATTTTTCAATCCATAGGGGGATTCATATTTTTACCATGTTCTAAAGAATCATCCATCATTATAATAAATTAATAATCATTAAATGGTATATCAATTAAGAAAATTACTCATAGAAAATATAAATCATGGGAAAATAATTACAAATACCATGACGAGGTCGCGAATATAAGAAATTGTTGATTCAAGTGGAAGATCAAACAAGTTGATTCAGTGGAACGATGATGGTCAAATGAAATTATTGTAAAATGATATATCAATTAAGAAAACAATTCATAAAACCCCTAAATCATGGATATATGATTAAACATACCTTGATGAGATCGCAGAAAGAATAAATAATTGATTTACGTTGATGATCAAAAGAGCCGATTTGGGGTAATGATAATGGTTGAAATAAATGATCTTTAAATTATGATATGTTTATAATGGAAACATATAATTAATATTCTAAGAGAAAACACAGTATTAAAAATTTTAGGTGGCAATTCAAAATTTGGATATCGTGATATAAAAAAATTGAAATTTCACGTTCGCGGGAATTAAAATTATCTTTCACGTCGGTTTTATGATAACCGTCGTGAGAAGATATTAAAATTTTCGCTTATTTTTCACATCGTTTATTATAAAGCAGACATGAAAAATCAATCTTCATCACCTTTTCACGTCAGTTATTATAAAACCGACGTGAAAAATCGATTTTCATGACTTTTTCACGTCGGTTATTAAATAACCAACATTAAAAGGTATTTTTCATGTCGGTTATTTAATAAAAAACGTGAAAAAAGTTTATAAAAATGTAGTTAATTTCCTAAGATTTAATTTGACAGGTCACAGAACTCAAATGGAGTTACAGATTAAACGTTATGGCCTTCAGAAGTTGATCATCTCTAAACGATGTCTTAGGGAATGCCAACTTCGGAAGGCCATAACTTTTAATCCGTAACTCGGTTTGAGCTCTGTGACCTGTCAAATCAAATCCTGGGAAATTAACTACATTTTTTTAAACTTTTTTCACATCGTTTATTAAATAACCGACGTGAAAAATACCTTTTAACGTTGGTTATTAAATAACTGACGTGAAAAAGTCATGAAAACCGATTTTTCATGTCGATTTTATAATAAACGATGTGAAAAATAAGCAAAAATTTTAATATATTTTCATGGAAATGGATTTTTCATTTCGGTTCTTATATAACCGATGTGAAAATTATGCGAAATTGTTTTTTTACGTCAGTTATATAATAACCGACGTAAAAAATCGATTTTCAAATATTTTCACGTCAGTTCTCCAAAACTGACGTGAAAAAGTGCGACGTAAAAAACGGTTTTTGTACTAGTTCCATACTGAAATTATTTTACTCAAAAAAACTACAACACAAAATTTTCAGCACTTCCTTTATTTAGCTCAAACAGATTTAGAAAAATAGCTCACTCCATCCTACTTTCTCCCACCCCCAAATATGAATTTAAATTAGATCATTCATCAATTTCTAGAGTAGGGTATATAGGGATTATTATCTTTTTATGTGTATGATTATTAATATTATCCAGGGTTTATAAGGGCTACAAGGGTCAAATTTAAAGGTATGCCAAAAATTAATGTTTATTGAAAAAATGGACTTTACAATCAAAATAATGCCTCAATCATGTATAACACAAAATCCTTGAATGATCCTCAGTTTGGAATTACTAACTAAATTTTGATTATTAAAATATGTATTGATCTTTAAGAAAGGTAATTATAAGGATATTTAAAAGTTTATTCAATAACTTCTTAGATAAGTGATTTAATTATAGGTCGATATTTCATGGATTAAGATTAAAAAATTTGATGGATTTTTATGAAATTAATTCACTTATAATTTGAATAAAATTTAATTTAATAATTCATATATGGTGATTAAATTTCTCAAATAAATTTATATACATTTTCGTAGTATCAAAATATTCAATTGAATTCAAATTATGATCAATAGGTTTCAATATCAAACTATAAATAGAAAAATAAAAAAGTTTTTTTTAAAAACACGAATTAAAAATAGTAAACTAAAAAAATTTCCCTCCATAACACTGAAATTATGTAGTGACCTCAATTAATTAAAATATATTTATCATGTGAAATATATTTAAAATATAATCACAATAATAAGTTAATGTCATGGAGAGGTATAACCTAATGGTTTTCAGATATAGATAGGTTGGAGGAGTATGTGGTCCTCCACTAGTTTTTGGAGAATGTTTCTATATAATATTTTTAGCTTGTTCCATTTAATAGTGAATGGGTTTTTGTTTCCTTATTTAGTAATTTACACAAAAACTAAGGGATATATACTAATAACCATAAATTCACCTTCCCATCATGAAAGAAGTTAACTAGGAATATACTAGAGTTTTGAGTTGTATGATTGAACTTAGTCCCCTAGATGAAAGTATTTATATTGGGTGATCTTATTCTAAGCCAATATTTTCTTTTATTTATAGATTCTTAAATTCACAATGTATTCTCTATAGATTTCATCAAAGTCCTACAGCTGTAGTTTCCTCTCTTTTCCATCCTTGTTTATGTCCGTATTCATCTCTCTCACTGGCCAATATGCTTGGTGTTCTAGCTCCACATGTAGATGATAGATCCTTTTATATATAAATAACTATGGTATCATTCCTATGGGTGTTATTTAGGGTTTCATATAATCCCATAAGGTATATTAAATCATTTGGATTTTGTATTCTCTATTTCGTTCAATAGTTATTAAAAGAATTTCTTTTATTTATTTTTTAAAAACCTTAAATTTCCCATTTGATTTTGGTTGGTAAGGTGTTCATGTATTATTATTCACTAAAAACCTCCACATCAAAGACTCAACTATCTTTTTGTAGAAATGGATCCCTTTATAAATGGTGATAACTCTTATCACTCCAAACCTATAAAATATGTGAGTTCTAAAAAATAAAAACACAACCTTAGAATCAACAGTCTTAGTGGCCTTGGATTCTATCCATTTTGACATATAATATACAATAAGAA
The DNA here is from genome assembly GCA_963277665.1 of Viscum album. NCBI lineage: Eukaryota > Viridiplantae > Streptophyta > Magnoliopsida > Santalales > Viscaceae > Viscum > Viscum album. The sequence continues at coordinate 1,767,432,266 of OY728123.1, forward strand.
AGATGTAAGAATTACCAAATTAAAGGGTAAATGGTCCCATAAAATCTATTCCCCAAAATTTAATTTTTTTACAAAAGAGTATTTTTTTATGGAATTTCTTATATCATTGAAATATTTCTTGAAAATTGGAATTTCTAACATTTTTTACTAAATTCGTCCGCATATTTAAAAACAAATTGGAATAAAAAATACATGATTATAAAACATTTGTTAATTTCATTATGTTATAAAGTCCCCCCTAAAATCTAGGGCTGAAAAAATTTAAAAATAAATTGAATTTCACTCTTAGGTAAGTATATTATTATAACATAATCATTAATGATTTTAAGCCTATAAGGACCATTCCAAATGTAAAATTTTGAGTCATGTTTGATTATTTGAAATATTTGGATGTTCAAGTGAGATATGAAATGAGAAGTTACCGGATAATTTACCTTATCATCATAACATGGAAATTCTCCTTCAATTATAAATAACTTATCTTTTGTAAGGTGATAATTTAGTATTTTTAGTATAGAATTTATACTTCAGTAGTATTAGGAAACCATATTAGGTGATCAAACACTTATTTTTTTAGTTATATTGTTGTGTTTGATCTATATATTGAATTCCTACAGTAATTAAATTCATCTAACTAGTATCGGTTTGGATTATGTCTTCATTAGAAAGTAATTAAGGGATTCATGACTAGGGAATATTATAACTTTAGTTCCAAGTAAATTGGACTTTAATTTAACTAAATTAAAGAAAAATTATAAAAAAATAATTTTATTGGTTGCGTAGTTGATATGGGTATCATATAATGTTATCGAAGTATATTTAATGCATTTATGTTTTAATTCACTTATTTAGGATAAAACTTTTTCTAGAGCTTGGTTAGAAGAATAACTAAGTAACTCAAATGTTTCTATGAGTCTAGTGGATGCCTCACTGGTGGGGTAATTAATATTATCTTTAGTTCATAAAATTCTTAACTAATTTTAAAATTAAAACAAAAATAATATTCTTTTAAAATAAATCTAGAAAGGGGAAGATAAATACTATAGAAATATTTTATGAACCTCCTATAAAAGTTTGTATATCCTATAAAATATCTAACACGTTTTAAAAAATTTGGGTAAGACAATGAATTTATCACTTCAATTTTATATTTATCCACCTCAATAACATTCAATGAAATGAAATTACCAATGAATATTCCCCTTTAAACCATTGAATTAAACTTTTTGAAATAAATAAGAAGGATTTTTTTAATAACAATTATCAAAAACATTTCCATATTTTTCAAGTAATGGTAAAAGGAATCTCTAAAAATAGTAAATTCATCTAAAAATACCTCCAATAAATATTAAATGTGATCAGAAAAGATAATTTCCATAAAACATTGAAATTTACCTATGCCATTACACAATACAAATGGAATCCTATTTTAAGAAAAGGTGATAAAGTGATAGCTAAAGGTAGTCTTCTCCTTATCCTCAAGTGCAATGAGAATTTTAAAGTAAACTAAAATACTATATAAAAACATTAGTGAGTTATTCCTGATAATATTTATAACATCTATTAAATGAATGGTACGGGGAAGTGATATTTAAATGTGTCATAATTTATATGACTATAGTCTACACACACTCTCTAAATATTTTTAATTCTCATAGGGATGAATTTAATTTATACATTACTCATAATGTCCAGACATATTTTATTGGTAAATACACGAATGGGTATGCCCCATTATGAGTTAGATATGGGGTATATGTTGTGTTACTCTAAAAAATTATCCATTTAATTCTTAAAAACATATATTATGATTATATTCATCCATTTTAGGGATTCTTAGCAGGCATGGAACTCTCCTCGAGAAATGTTTTGTTCATGAAGATTTTTGAATTAATTCCCAAAATCTCACATAAAATCCATCCTATTACTTACACGTTATCTCTAAAAAATTCAATAAATTTATGTTCTTGATTAGGGTTCATGTTATTAGAAATTATCATTGGTAGTTTCTATCCTTACATGTGGTATATATATTTAAATTCAGTGGGTAAAGGTTTAAGTTTCAGGTTCAAGTGTTGTACAATGGATAAAACTAAATTTGGGTTAATCACTTCTATAACATGTATTTACTATACAAAATATGATATATAATATACTATATGATTAAATAAATAATAAAATATATTAAATATTTAATAATTTACCTCTTATATTAGTTTGGAAAAATATATTCCATATTCTTGAATATTTTCCTCCTATATGATTTTTTTGTCATTAAATGTTTCCCTAAAGATAAATATTCAAAAAAACATACATGTATATTCGTTGATTTTAGTATCTTTAATGTGGGAAAGTGTGATAAGTGAATGATCCTACAATGGGTTCCTCATAGATTCAAATATATTAAAGTGAAAAATGTTGTCTCTAAACTCCATAGTATGGATTCCCTTATACACATAAATGATTTTATTTGTTCTCTTCAAATAGGGTCTTCCAAGGATGATTTGTTATTGTGATGGTGCTCTATCTTCTTCTATGTTCAACACATAAAAGTCTACTAGAAAAATTAGTCCTTGAACTCCAACTAAAACATATTCCAAAAATCTTACTAGAAAAGCAATGGATCTATTTGAAATTTGTACCAAAAATCCTGAAAGCTTTAGTTCATTAATTTATAAGGTTTTAAAGATTGAGTGAATAATGAAATTAATAAAAGAACAAATATCAGATAAATCATAAGGAAAATCATTTAACTATTAGTGTAAAGGATAGAAAATTTATTTAGATATTTACCCTTTTTTGGAAGTTGCGGTGTAATCAAATTAGTGACCCTTCTTCTAAAATTTACCCTCTAATTCATTTGAATCCACCTATTTTGGTGTAAATATACTTGGGAAGTTTTTTATACATGGGGATTTGATTGAGATCTTCCAAAATTGGAATATTTATCTCCACTATTTGGATTGGTGGTAGAATTTATATTTTTAGTTCTTCCTATTGAATCATCTTATATTGGAAAATTATTGATGGGAATGGAAAGAAAAGGTTTTTATTCTTTATTTTACACCTTAGGATGGGTGTTTTTTATCTTTTATTATTCCATTCACACTTTTCCTCTTTCTCTTTCTTATTTTTTCTTTTCCCTATTATTCTTGAGGCTAGTTTTTTGAAATCTATCGACACTATATATCTTTTTTGTACTCAAGTTATGGTTAATTTAGCTGAGGTTCAGGTGTTAATGATAACTGAAGTTATTTTATCCCTCTTTTGGCCATCATATTAGAATTTCCCTTGGAATTATGGGTTTATTGGGATGACATATTTTATAGATTTTTATATAGAATCTCTACAAGCCTGGTAATTTTCTTTCTTAACTCTCCCACTTCATCCCGAATCTTCTCATATTTAGTCTTTTTTCTACTATATAAGAGGTTGTGCACTAGTTTTAAGCAGGTAAAAAAAATTCTTTTATAGTAATGCTGGTGGATGTTTACCTAGTTGGTTATAAGTCTAGTTTTAAGATTGTTGAACTGGTGGGTTTTGGTGGTATTAGTATTAGAAGGAGGATTATTATTGGTATTGATTTTGAAAAGGGGGTATGGGTTAGTTCTACTAATTTACAAATACATATTATAATTAGTAATTCTCTCTATATACTTAGTTTTATTGTGGAAATTTATTTGGATAAAGGGCTGTTGAACAACCCTCCATGCCCTGTACTCTAGCACACAAGTCAGTAAAATTGGTAGGATATAAACATAAACTACATACCTTACCTAGTGATTTTTTACTTGTCCACATCAATTACATTTCTATTATAATAATTATTATCTCTTAAAGTATTGATTTTGGAAAAGGTGATGAATTAGAAGTTCATTCCTCATGGATAAATCTTATTATTTTATTTGTTATGCCAAAATATTATGATATTTTGGAAATATTTTCAATGTGTCCCTTATATTCAGTTGGTTATTTTACTATTAGAACCCCCAGTTGATTCTTCATATAAATTCCTATCATTTCACTATAATAATTAATATAGTAATATTATGAAGTAGTGATCCTCTATAGATTGATGTGGAAAACTAGAAAAAACCTTGTTAAACCTCACCCAGTACTCATATAGAGTTTATCTAGATGATTTTCTAATAGAATATACCTCTTTCCTTATTACTATGTTCTCATAGGTAAGTAAAAGTATTTTAAAGAAACACATTTGAAAATAATCCCAGTAATGATCCAGTCCTTGTTGTATTATTTACAACCACTCCTTGGATTCTCTTTCAAGTGGGAAGGGGAATTCCCTCCAGTTGACTTGTTCTTCAACCACTCATTGCAGTTTCAAATTTGAGTAGAAAAGTGTAATATATATTATATGCTTGTTTGGTTCTTAACTTTCCAAGAAATGGAATTTTGGTAACATCTAAATTATCAAAATTTTCATTTCAATATCGTTTTGAAGAGATTGGATGGGAATGTTTTTATTGGTTTATGAATTGGAGTGAATATTGATCTCTCAGGTTTGAGATGGGATTTCTAAGAATCATGACTAAATCAATGTGGATTATATAATTTTCACCTAAGTATTCAAGAGAAATATGATTGTAAGTTAAATTTTATTAGTTTAGTTAGTAAGGTTCTTTCTATATCTAGTTCAAAAGGGTAAAGTTGGTCATATAGAGATATGGTGATGCAATGTAAAGTTAGTGATATACTATTGCCTACCTAGAAATGAAGCCATGTTTTAACACTATAACCTATCATAGGGTGTGTAAAAAGAAATAATTTCCTAAATTAAATATCAAAGTATCATTAACCATAGGTTTTCTCCAGAGAACAGTAGTCAATTTTTTTTCACATAAGTAAAAAAGGGATGTTTTGAAATTATTAGATTCTAAAAAGAAAGAAAACTATGGAAAAAGAGAACGAAATTATTTAATGAATAAAGTGATTATTTTAGGGTTGGATTTCCAATTAAAATGAAATCATAATATTTAAAATTGTTTTACTTCTGTTCATAGTAATTTTTAAATGAAATATTCCTAAAATGATTCATAAATTACCCTTGGTTTAAGGTTATTACGGTTATTGATTTATTACTGACTACTTTTTGGTCAAATCTCTCTTCCCATCTTTGTGAAAATTTAGTAAACCATTAATAAACTTTTAAGGTAGTACCCAGTTAGGTTTTGGTTCTCTTTGGGAATTTATAAGTAACTCAGTACTTCCAAACCCATGATAGAAATTTCTAGACACTCACTAATCAATTCAGCCTATCTATTTAAGAAAAAAATACCCAAGGCATAGGGTAGTTATGAATTATCATCCTAATTTGTAAAAAATAAAATTTTTAAAATCTAAAAAACATTTGAAAATAATCAAACAACATCTAAAAAATAAAATCATCTAACAAAAGAGATTTTTATTCATGAAGTTCATGACTCAAGCATTACAATGTATCTTCTTACCTTCCCCAATAACTCAAGTTTTACCTCTCCACTATAGGGTAATAAAGATTAATAAGGTATAATACTTTCCAAAAACTAAGAAAGTATAGAAATAAAATGAAAAGGAAAAAATAGATCGTTCTCTATGATAAGTTTGTGAGCTAAGTACCCCCACCCCTTCTGATTTTTCCTCATGTTACTTTTTAAGATCTTCAATTTCCATCTTCTCTGGCCTAGAAAAACCTTTGAGATCCTAATTTTTCAAATTCTCACATAGTCCCTGTTTCCCCATGATTTAAATTATACACGATATTAGATGTTCTTAAAAATCCATATGTTTATTCCTTAGCTACTAATCAAAATAGTTTTCATTTTATTATCCATATGGAGTCAACTAAATGGATTCATGAATGCCAATGTTGTGCCCCAAGTCCTTGATTTTAATTTCACAACTAGACATTAATTTTAATCCATGAGGTTTCTAGTTCCCACTTTGTCAAATTTATTCATCTTATGAACATTCTTAGTATTTGAAAAATTAAATTATTCTGCATGAAAAAAATTATCTTATGCGTAGGTGAAATTTAATATCATTAGTTCAAATCTCCTACAAATATGAAATTTTCCTTTCGAAAATTTCGTCTTATATAAATATTATATGGCCTGTTTAAATATCATAGACATAGGTGATATCTCTAATGCAACGATGAAATATTATAAACCTATTTTAATTGATATATACAAAGGATAATTATTCTATAAAAATATGAAATGTTACAAGTTTTATTAATTTTATATTTTCAAAATTTTGGCACACCAAAATATCCTTTATTAAATCAAAATATTCTCCACATATATGAATTGACTTACATGGCCCCAAAATATCATACAGATAGAGATAGTGTCCTAAGTGTAAGATATTTTCCTTTTCTAATTTTTCAAATCCATAAATTCCATATACATTGATGAATTATCTTATGGGATCATAAATATCTTCTATGTTGTAATTGTAAGATAATTTCCTTGTCCAATTGTCCAACTCCCACATAGTATTTCCATAATTCCTTTCAAATAAACTATAGAATTTTGGAAATAAATTTTGGGCTTTCAAAATCACCTCTAGACATCCTGTAATATCATTATAAATCAAAAAATTATGTGTAATATTTATTCTAAAAATTGAAAATATGAAATAAACAATTAAAAATTATGTTTTAATCGATTTAAAAATTAAACTCAAAAGTATTTAAAAAATAATAATTTTATATTTATACAAGAATTAATTGAAATAATGGGATTAAAATAATGAATATAAAAGACAAATATGTGAAAATATTGGATATGAAAAGTACCTTAGGCATCCATATTATCATTGGGTATAAAAATTGGATCCTAGGATATATCTTAGGCCTCCATAGTCATCTAGTGTAACAACCGGATCCTAAGAAGTATCCTAGGAATCCATAGTCATTAGGAATAATAGATGAATCCTAGGTAATATCCTAAACATCCCATAATCATCATACATAATAGCTGAATCCTAGAGAATATCCTAGGAATCTATGTAATTAGGTGAAACACCTAGATCTATGGGAGTATTCTTTGCATCTATATAGTCATCAAATGCAAAAACCAGATCCCAAGATTTCTTTTAGGTATCTCATTTGTAAAACTATAGGGCATTGTGTCCCTCCCACTATATCTCATATTATCATATATATCTAGGGCCCAAATCCAATCAGTTCTATTTCAATGATACTATTATAATTTATCCATTAGCACAAAACCTTCTCACATAATCAAGGAAGGCTTCTCAAGTGCATGACCCAGAACCACCACTTCATCTATATTAGGATCAAACCATCAATATTCTGGTTTTAAGGTGAAAATAGAAGTTGATAATTCATATTTACATACTATAACCATTTCTAAGGTCAACCTAACATTTGGGAATCCTCCACGTATCCCCTCTTATCATCATAATCTAGAAACCCCCATGTGGGATCCTCTATGAAATTCTCACACAATGGGACCAAGACCAAAATTCAAAGGGAATAAAATCCCTCAAAATCTTCAAGTTAATCTCATGAACTCACAAGCTTCATTTTAATGGTCACACTAGCATCACTCTAGAGAGATAAAATAATTACATCCTACTTTCCAAGCCATAAGTCACACCTCTCACCAAATCAAACAAAAATATACCAGGAGAACACCCACCCAGTCACTCATGTACTAATGGGGGAGGAATACTCTCCCCACTCTATAATTTTCTAGCTCAAGGATCAAATGCATCTCTAGTCCATCATCACCTATTTACTAGGTCATATGGTAACACTAGAAGTTGTACATTCCTAGTCTATCTCTGATCCATTATCAAGGGAGCTAAAGGAACTTATCTCAAGGTCCACCATATTTCTTTATCTCATTTGAATTTCACCACTATGGGTTCCCTATACCTCATCATATACTTTTATACACATTCCCTTAACCATCAATGGATGGGGTATCACCAATGTTCAAGGGTACTTTGTGACCCTTGATACTTTGATCATTCAATGAAATTTATTTAAAGTAAATCATTAAAAATAAAAATTTCAGATTCCCATACATTGTGATACTATGTATAAAATGTCACACAAAAGAAGAAAAATGAGGATATTATCATGGGACCATCTACTTAATATAGATTTATTCACTTTAATTACATCCCAATGACTCTTACCCAAGATCATCCAAGACCAATCGGCCATGATCCATCAACATGAGGCCCTATCGCAATCTATATCACCTAATTTATTTAATTATAACAATTTATAATTAATTTTATAATTTAATTTTCATATTAATAATTGTATAAAATCTCACTAAGAAACATGAGTTTGTTGAAACAATGACCAAAAAGGTGCGGTCCACTCCTGACATGCACCCGAACCCAAGACAAAAAATATCCACAATTAATTTAACCAAATGAAGGGTAAATTTAGACCATTTTTTCAAAAATCCTATATAAATTTACTATGTGATGTCCCTTCAATAGAATGACTAGTAAAAATGCACAGTCATCCTTTTAGGATATCCTCTAGCCACACAAAGTGGAAACCTCATCATATTAAGATGATTCTACCATGCTCCAGTGGAATCATCTCAAGAACCCTAATCCAAATCACCCAAAATTAGAGGTATACAAAGGAGAAGAATAATAATGGAATATGGGATGGATCTCAAATTTAACCTTTATGGTATTTTCATATAAATCATTCTATTCTGAGGTAAAATTGAGGGAAATATGGAGAGAAGGGTGAGGGGGATTTTGGTACATGTGTAAAGGTGGTAGGCATGCCACCTACTTAAAAATCTGAGGGGAAATTGGGTAATTTACCATGTTTTAAATAAATATATGCAGTTTAATGGCCACTATATAGTTTTTCAAATAGTGAACTAACCATGCGATTGACACTATCTTAAAACATACATACTCATATGGTTTGGCTGCACAAATTACCAAACCATGTACTAAATATACAAATCCCTATGATCATTGAATTTTAGTTTATTGAAAATTATTCTATAATTATACCAAATCATGCACCAACACTCCCAAACCAAAAAAAATCATATGGTTTACTAACATGGGTTTTCTTAACCATACGGTAATAGTGGAATAGATTAAACCTTTTTTAGAATTATAAAATTATACCCAAAGATATCGATACTCACCCAAGAACATGAGAAATATTATAGGTCTTGATCCATATTCAAAAAAACCTTATGAATATGACCTAAATATTTTAATTCCATTTTTAATCCCATTTATCAAGATAATCTCTACTCTAGATCCAAAAATTTAAATTCCCTATGAATTTAACAATGTATAAAAATATGGATCTTTACAACTTATAGAATAGAAGAATCCTCACCCCTAATAAGTCATATTGGTATTTTAACAATTAAAATCAACATATCCCAATCATTAATTTACAATTATCTTTCTTTTTTTACCTTGGAATACCAAGTGATCTTACATTGCACACTCAAAGAATGTGTCACACTATTCCTCAAAAATTGATCCACCGCTCATCACCATCATTGAATCAATGGTTAAATACTTACCCACTCTTATATATCCCAAGACACCACGGTGTTAAAATAAATTTATTCTTAGATAATGGTGCTCAATATTGTTAGACCCAACTCATAAGAATCAATCCTGAACCCTTTTGCTCCCCACCATTAGAAGCACAAAATGAAATGTATTTTAAGTGGTCCAATGACATGCTTAGTGTAGTTTCCATATGACAACACAAAATTTCATTTAAAAACACAAGTCATCCCTCCTCTAGATTACTATTCATTAAAACACTCAACCAAAAATACTAAAATTTCATCACACCTCCGAATAGTAATGTCAAAATCCTTGAAGTAATCCTATGATTATCCAAACACCCACACTGAAGTCTAAACTCAACATTCAATGTGTAATCTCATAGTTGGATCCTCGACTAAACAATTTCTCATGATTACCAGCATGTTTCTGATTTGAATCACTCTTATATAACACCCAAAACTATCTTGATCTAGATATAAATTCATAGACTCTATTCAATGGCTAATTTGAAATCCAAATATGGAGTTTTTTGTAAACTAGGAAAACATGGATTTAACTACACATGTACACCCCAATTCTATATCAACTATCCAATGACTTATCTCATCATACCCTGATCCAACCAGTACTAGTTTAATTTTTCCACCATGTATGCTCTACCCATTACCACATGTAATTAATAAACATGGCTTCCACACTCTTATCTAAGTACCAATATGAAATTTTAATTACTACCCATTTCTAGATCACTAGGAACATCATCTTTAACATTCATTAAATTTCCATTTGTACAAGGGTCACACCCTCTAATATCCTATCATTCACTCCCCATCATATGAATTCCAGTACCCTACTCCTTAAGTACAACCTCTAAAATTTCCACTATCACTCATGTGTCACTCCTCCCAATCCATTATCACCATCATATCACCACTTTCACTATCCATATATAGTGGTATAATAAACATAGAGGCACCAACTTTGTTTTTTATCCAAATCCAACAAAAAACTTTTTATGTAAGTTTATTATCAAATCTATCAGTACTTAGCCCACATAATTGTTCACCAATACACAATCCAAATGGAACGACTCATAAAAAGTGCATACTACCTTGATCTCATCCAAACACAATGGGAAAACACTATCATAAAACCTGATATCTCTATCTGACTCAAGATTATAGGAGTCAAAATATATGAAATATAGGTTTAGGAACCTAAACCACTGAACATACACCATTTTATTTCAATATTATCTAATTAAAATCACTACAGTTCCTACGTTCTAATAATCTTGACATGTTACTCATTCTAAGGAAAATTGAATGATCACACACCCTACCAGGAATCATATCTAAACAAAATAATCTACCCATGATCTAAACACTTAATCAAAAATGCATCAAGAATAATCATGGACATACATACTATTAATCATTCCCTTGAAAACCTAATCTTAATACCACAATAACTCAACGTGCTTTGCATCTTGAAGGCCCAAGGTATCTCTATGCCTATGACATATACTTACCAACACTCTCTATGAATCAATATCAAATGAAAAGAATCTAACCATGATTCCTTCCTATAAGGGAACTCAGAAGCTCAGGATAACCCCTATATTAGGTTACCCTCATACACACATCACTTAGCTCACTAATATCCCAAGCCACATAACAAGGTCACTAGTCTCTTCCAGTTAACCAATAAATCTTGTCTCACCTAAGTTATTACTCATAGAGAAACACTCATGCTCCTATCTTATAAATTCCAAGGAAACTCACATTCCAATACACCCATTATAGGGTCTCATACACATATACATATTAGGCATCACATGCCAATTCAATAACACACTCTAAGGCACAAATCCTCACTGAGAGTCCACATATGAGAATATCCCCATGGGGACCATGATATCATCTATATTGATGAAAAAATATCTTCCCATAATGATCCATATCAAGTATAACATAGTTATACTATTTCACTAAGTATAGTTACACTAAGTAGATATATGGTAAAATACCATAAAGGTTGTTTTTGACACTTTAAATAACTAAACAAACACCACAACCACCCACTAGGGGTTCCTTATAAAATCATCCAATGATTTTACCGACCCATAAAGGGTCACTTTAAATCCTATATAAGTAGGGAATATATATCCATTATCAGCAAAAATTACTCTATAGAATCCACATGACTAGTCATTATAGAAAATATATCATAGTCTCGTTGAGTAGAATTCCACCAATAAGTTTCATGGTAAAAATCCATATTTGTTATTTTTTACATTTTGAAAAACTAAACCCTTATGATCATTGATATCAATCACATGCAAGAATACAAATATTATATGATTCCCATATTCCAAATATGATCCACGTACCTAGTACTATTTCCAATGGGATATGATCCAAAAACACAATAACAATATCAAATACACACATCAGATTGAATAAATATTTCAATAATATCAAAAATATAAGAATAATAATCTCATATCATTGGTAATATAGAGTTACCATAAAAAATGTAAGCATGATGCACCATTCTAAGGTCCGTCACAAGATCCTACACATTCCTCATTCACTTTTCTACCATCTCTAAAATATTAATAAAATAAATAAAAAGACACTATAATACAATTTTATAACATCCTAATATCCCATACCACTTCATTATTGTCTATACTGACAATCAAAACTTGATTATAGCTACACCTCCCAATATGTCATGGGTTTCTAGTTAGGATTGATGTTCTAGGGTGTTACTGTGGTGATAAATTCCCTCATATTAGAGTAAGAAATAGTAGAGAAAAAATAACCAAACAAAATCCATAAGAAAACTATTTGATTATAAAGAATAATAAATAATAATCCATGATATAATAATGAAATGAAAAAGCATAAAGTCATACATCACATATTTTTACCCACTAGGCCAACCAAATATAAAAAATAAATATAATAATAAATATAGTAGGATGTACTACCATCCCGAAGACTCATCACATCTCAGTCTCCAGACTCTATCTAAGTTATCCTATCTAATCATGAAACATTGGGCCTTTGCCTGACCGGAACCCATGAACAATGAAGTCTGATCGGGTACCCAAGTGCCATGGATTCTTGAGAATGGTGTTATTAAAATTCAGTAGGGTACCACCAAAATTTTCCCAAATATTACCAATAATGATGTTTATAAACACCTGACATGATTGGGATAAATAAATTAGTGTGGAAGCATAATAAAAATAATCACCATTGACCCTTAGGTTCTAATATGGAACTTGGGATGTACCATACCCTCCTTAGAAAATTATGCGGTGTCTATGACCGCGTATATTATCATCGATGAGGATACATTTCCTTCCTAAGGATCTCATGAATATATTTTCAGATGTAAAAACAAGATCCGAGGAAGTATCCTAAGAATCCTCGATAGTTTTAGGCTCAATGAAAGATCCCAAGGGATACACTAGGAATATAATCATATTAGGTGTAAACACCAAATCTCAAGGAGTATCCCAAGAATCCCATATAGGCCTTAATAATTAATCCTAAGTATTATCCTAAGTATTCTATGTTTTCATAATCACTGAATCCTACATATCATCCTAAGTATTTCATGTAGTAATAGTCATGCATGCTGGATCCTGGGAAATACCTTAGGCATTCATATAGTGATAAGGAACAATATATAGATCCTAGGATATATCCTAGGAATCTATAATAATTAGGAATAATAGTGGGATCTTATGAAGTATATTAGGAATGCACAGTCATCAGGAATAATAAAAGAAACCTAGGTAATATCCTATAGATCATATAGTCATCAAGAGTAATATCCAAATCCTAGGGAGTATCCTAGGAATCCAAATCATTGGGCATAACAACTATATCCTAAGGAGTATCCAAGGAATACACATAGTCAATAGGTTTATACACCAAATCCTAGGAAATATCCTAGGAATCTCGTTCCCAAAATTAAAGGGCAGTGCATTCCTCACATAATGTAGCATATAATTATATATAACTTGGGGACTATATACACATGATGTCATCTAAATAATAATAGTACGGGTTAGTCATCTACCCAAGCATGTATCACATAACCATTGTTTCCCTCTCAAGAACATGATCTAGAACCTCCAGTATAGGCATATCAATCTCACATCATCAATCATCATGTTCTAATGTGATACCTAAAGTCAAAAATATATACTTCTATAAAGTAACCATCTCTAGGGTCAACATGAGACTAGGTAATCCACCAAGGTCCCATAGGTCTCCTCATAACCTGAACACCTCATATAGGATCCACTATTTCATTCTTATATTTTGATCCCAATACTACCAATCAGATTTAATGGAGTCCCTTAGAATCCTCAAGATCATGTAACAACCTCACATGCCTTTTAAGGAAGGTGACACTAGAATAGTTTTATTTAAATGACATAATTCCCATATCACTTCCCAGTTCATATGTCGGTCCTCCCACCCAAAATAATATAAATTCACCTTGGGAATACCCACCCAGGAACTCACTTACTAGAAGGGGAGGATAACTCACCTAATGTTCTAATTTAATAACCCAAGTCTTGAATAAATCTCGAGTATTTCATCACCTATTACCATGGTTCTAAGCTGAGACTTGAGGATTTCCATGCCTAGTCTATCTCTTCTCTCTACTCAGGGGAGCTAAAGGCACATATCTCAAGGTCCACTATGTTTTATTTATTTCATTTGAGTAATTATACTCTAGGTTACCTATACCTCATCGGAAACATTTATATTCAACCCCTTATCTATTAGGGATAAAGGTATCACTAATGTTCAAGGGTCTATCATGGATCTTGATAGATTGTTCATTTCTTGGAATTTATTTAATATAAATAATTTAAAATAAAAAGGGGAAATGTACATATTTTTAGATACTACATATCACTTTCTGCATAAATAAATACCATAGGGTTATGTTTGAGGGCCCAATTACTTAATATAGAGTCATTCCCTTTAATATCAACTCATTGACTCTTACCCCATCTCATCCAAGTATAAACGTCCACCATACATCAACATGAGAACCTATATCAATCTATAAAATCCAATTTAATTAATTATAAAAATTTATCAAAAAGTTTAAAATTTAATTTAAATAGGTATAATTTCCTAAAATTTTGTTAAGAATAAACTACTAACTAAAAACATGGAAAATGGTGTGTGGTCCACTCTAAACATGCTGTCAAAACTAATTCACAAAAAAACCTCAATTAATTTCCCCAAATTGATAGTCAATTTCTCTTAATTTACCAAAAACCATAGATAAATTCACTAGAAGTTGTATCTTAAATGGAATGATGAGTAACAACCTGAGATTGTATATCTAGGACATCCTTTATCCACACAGAGTGAAAGCCCCATCATATTTAGATTATTCCACCATGCTCTCGTGGAATCATATGAAGAGACCTAATCGAAATATCTAAAAATTAGCATTATAGAAAAGGGAATAATAAATGAAGAAGAATAGGTGGATCTCACCTTTGACCATGATGAAATTTTTATATAAATCCCTCCATTTTGAGGGAAAATAGAGAGGAAGAAGTATATGAGGGATATGGGAAGTTGGCCATGCATGGGAAGAAGGAAGGAGGGATACCTCCTTAAAAATTTTATGGGGGGAAATTTTCAAATTTTACCCTTATTAAATAAATAAAGGTAGCTTCATGATTTTACAAATTATGTGATAACTACATGGTAGACACTTTCTCAATCCAACCACCTTACACGGTTTACCAAACCATGATCCAACCATAAAAATCCCCTTGAACCTTTAATTATATATTTCCATGGTTTTCCTATAATCATGAAATAACACCCTTATCCAAACCAACACACATGGTTTACTTTCACTATTTTCCTTAACATAATGGTAATTGTGTGACCGGGTAAAACCTTTTTAGAATTATGAAATTCAACATGGAGCTCTTAATGCTCATCTAGGAACTTGAGACACCTCCCAAACCTCAATACATATCCCAAAAAAATATTACCAGGATGCCCCAACTATTGGAATTCCTATCCAAATCCTGGTTCACAAAACGACCCTATATCTAGAGCCAAAAAATCAAATTCCCCATGAATTTTACAACCTTTAAAAACAAAGGTATTTTCAACAAACACCTGAAATAACCATAATTCATCAAGATGAATTATATTAAATAAAAATTTAAAAAATAATTTAACTTGAAATTCAAGGTGTATTATAATTTATATCATACATATCTAAATTTCTTCTTGAATTATCAAGTACGCCAATAATTTATGTTTTCATGCTGACCAACCACCATCATGTATGGTCTTCATGTATATATAAGCATTACCATCTTCATCTATCCAATGTATCCCATATAAATTAAATATTCAACCACTATTTATTATCAAAAAATTCAATATGATTACTCCATTTTGCAAGACGTATTTAATTCAGGGAATAAAGGAATCATAAACTGATTAAATTGTATGATATATCAAATATTCATAGTTTATAACATAAATTTTATAAAAAAAATTATGAATAATTTCATTTAATTAAAGGAATGAAATAAAACCAATAAAATCTCATTCACATCAGGGTATGAAGTTGAGAAGTCATTTATTATATTTCATGATTCTAAGAAAATAATTAATTATTTATAAATAGTAATTATATCATACAAAAAAAATTATTTTATTTATAATGATGATCACCATTTAACTACTCAAAGTTTTAAAATTAATTTTATAAAATATATTTGATCCTAATATTTATGACTCTACTATGCTGTCTAAGAAAATAACATCCACTTAAAAGAATTATATCAAGTCAATTACATGAAATTATATTGTTTATCCATAATGAAATGAAAAATATATTTTTTTAAATATATAATATCTATGAGAAAAATTTGATAAGTATAAAAATTCTTCAGCATAACATCAAAAAAAATATTTTCATATTATCTTTTAGGGAGACAATATTTCATAAATATCAACAAAATATATTCTTTTATATTACTATTATAATATTGTATAATTTCATTGATATTTATTTTAAAATTCAATGTTCGTTTTTAATATTGATTTTCATAAAACCACATTTAGTGGTAACATTTTTTTATTTTTTATTTTTCTTATAAAAAAATTATTCATAATGATCATCAAAAATATCATATATACCCTAACCATGATTTTAAAAAACATATATTTTTACATTCACTTTAGTCAATGAAGAAAAATTATTTGATCAAGACTAATAATGTTCACAAGATCAATAAACTAAATATATAATTCAACATTTTAATCCACTTTTGGGGATAATATTATCCATATATTGAATTATTTTTTATTAACAACTTTTAAATAAAATTATTTTATTTGTATGGTAATTTATAAATTCTTTATTTCTTTCATATATTTTACCCATTAGTTCACAATTTCATTATAATATTGAATATATAGGATACACATTAATATTATCAATGGAACATATTAATTTTTATTCTCTAATAAAGATATGAAAATTAATATTGCTAACATGATATGAGGTTTGGGAGATTAATGATAATTACAATTACTATATTCTTCATATATGGAAATTCTAACATTCATTGTAAATATTGTCATTTATTTATAACAATTAATATATTATTATTATAAATATCATTGATAAAAAATATTATCAATGTTATTAATTATTATTAATTTTAAATGTTTAAAATAAATAATAATATATATAATTAATAAATTTATTTGACAAAAAAATTTCATTGAACCATATGTGGAATGATGTTTTCCTTAAAGAGCTGTCCAATGTGGCAGAAATGTACCAAATATTCAAAATCTAAATTAGTCATCTCTCTAACTCCCTCATTCTCATGTTTCATCTATGGATGTTTGATCACACATTCATGATTCCTAATTCCTAACTCCGTGCTCTAATATTAGCATGTAGATTTCCATCATCACATTTAGTAATGAGTTGTGTGACCAAAAACTCATTTTACTTCTCTACATATTTTTATCCTCTATTCACCTGGTTCTCAAATCCTTTTATCTCTATATAATTGACCTTAACTATCTATTCCCATAAATTTTTCTAGTCAAAGAATTCCCCATAATCCTATTACTCTAAACCTTACATATCGATTTTTATATCCTCTTAGCTCATTTGATGCTCGGACTTGGTAGAAAAAATAATGACTAGGATGATATTGTTTTTTGTATAAAAGGAGTTACATGATATGTTTTTATAATTAAAGTGGTATAAATAATATCAATATAAAAATGAAGTTAAAATGTAGAAAATAAATGGGACCAGATGTATTGTGGAAAGCCCACTAAAATAAAAGTAAAAAATCATGATAATATAAAAGAATATCACTATTGATAAAAGTACATATATAATTTCTATTACTATTGTAAAGAGAATATTATTACAATATCACTCTTTTCAATAAATTATAAAACAAATCAAAAATACAGACAATCAATCTATAAATTGGAAAAATTATTATTTTTAATAAGATAATGAAATGAATGAGGGGAGAGACCTCCTTTTGTATGAAACCCCCTGTGAATATACTCTTCACAAATCCTCCTCCACTAGTGGGTTTGGTGATATTTTTACACTAAACCAAGCTTCCAATACCCACCCCTTGATAAATGAGGGTGGAAAATTTCATCTAAAAGAAAAAAGGTAGGCACACAATATCCTCTAATTGAAGTCCAAAAAGGGATATTATTGATATATCTCCCAATTAAAAATTTGATTAAGAATATAATAACATCACCAAATATCCTTTTTATCTATTAAACATGATTATAATTTATATTTAGGGTTACATGATGATTTTAACCATCTAAACTTATCATAATTAGTCACCTTAATCATAAAATATTACACATTTTCTATAGTATATTTTTTTTAAAATCCATATTTCTTTCATCACATAATGAAAAGAAATGACACTGTACTATAATGTGTGTCATCCTATAATGAAAATATCGACTACATTAAAATTTTAAGGTGTTATCACTATCAAAAATTAAAGGAACTTACTCTTATATATGCCCGGGATCCTCTAAAAAAATTCTCTTCCAAATTTCCTCTTTTCATGCCTATGTTGCTTCCATGTATTCTATCTTGGTCTTGGATAAAGCCTAAATTATGTGAAGCCTTGAAATAAACCTCACATATCCTTCAATAAAAGAAAAAAAAATTTCATAAGAGGACTTCCATATGTTTGTATTTCCTAAAAAAATATGAATGAACATGGAATTTGATAGCAAACTCCAATATTCTACAATATAATGTTGCATCTAAGGTCTCCTTGATGTATCTCAGGATCCTCTTCACTATGTTATAATTCTCCTATCCTGTATTATATATGTACTAACAACATTCTCCCACCACATGTATAATATTTTTTCTAGTATAAACTATAATGAATATTAGACTCTCCACTATAGATGTATATAGTACTCAAGACATATCCATTATCTCTGCTTTACTATTAGTACTCATCATAAAGGATAACTTGAAATTAATTAGAAGAGGGGTATATATTGGTTTATAGTTTTACATATTGAACTATTTAATTGCTTTACTCATGTAATTATTATATGATAGCCAAATATTCCAAATATTTATGTCTCAATAAATCTATATTCATGGAACTTATTTCCTCATCCCTAGTTTTTGTTATCAAACTACCAAGAGAACTATGTCTTTTTTATTTCTATATTTGATCATTGTTGGTGCCTCTACCTAATATATCATTCAAATATAATATAACAATGATAAAATAATTATTAACCATACCCTTGAAATAAACACAAGGATCAAAATTAATTCTATTACATCTAAGGCTCACGATATAAGAATAAAATACCTTATACCGGCACCCTAACACATGCTAGAGACTGTATAAAGATTTTTTCAACTTGAAAACTAAGTTTTCCTTATATTATTTTATAAAACCATATAACTATGGAATATATATTTCTCTATATAGATCCCCAGAGAGAAAATATTCATTCACATATATATTCTCTATATGTTATTTTTATGTATCACACATCAATAAAACTACCTGAATAGTCTTCAGTCATGAAACAAGAGGTAATATTTTATTGAAATAAATCCCTTATTTTTTAGAATATACTTTAACTACTAGTTTTTTAAGATATCATTATAGATAGTCCTTTCCTTCCATCCTAATTTTAAATACCCTTTTGTTTCCAATTACCTCGTTTCCATGATGTAATGAAACAATATACCAAGTTATGTTATTATGTACATATTCAAGTTCCACCTATATCTCTACTATTCATGAGGATACATCAGAAATTTATATCATCTCCATAAAAGGAGATGGATTTCCATCCTGTGGTATATAATATTACTCCTAATGACATAATATGATTGTTATATTGGTGATATTTTCTTCATATTTGACTATAGTAGTTTATACTCAATAGATACTTGATCATCTTGATTCGATGACACTTGAAAGGAAATAGGTTCTTACTCTAGTTCATCCACAAGTTTAACTATTGTAATTTTTGTATTCAATTTCTCCATATATCTATAAATCATCATTTGTACAATGTATTATTTAAAAATGAAATTTCTAATGATGATAAGTTTTTGGGAAGTGAGTTCATATAAATGATACCCCTTTACACTGACAATGTATCCTAAGAAGATACATTTCCTGGATCTCAAACCTAACTTTGATCTTTCTTGGTCATTAAATAGTTCATATTGAAGTTCCCAGGATGTTTATGATGTATCAATAAGAAGGGGGAGATGAATCAGTGATACTATTTTTATAATTTCTTCTTAAAATGAACCTTTATAACTAGTTAAAGTCACCACTATTTTAAAATACGTCTCTCACCTATATATAATATAAATATAATTAATATAATGAACACATGAATATTTTATAAGGTTCAACCCCAATATGGGTGATTACTCATTTCCATGTTTGAGTTGAGTTTGAAACATATATAATCACTATATTACTCAAGTAAATATAAGATAAGGTAAAAAAATACATCATTTATTCTTACGAGGTTGTTTAAGTGATTAAAAAAGAAGTTCAAAATATATCCTTAACACATATAAATAAATAAAAACTTTCTCAGAATATATGTTTGGTTAAGATTTTACTATATACTTTATGAATAAGATCTTAAGTGTGTTCCATGAAGTCTCTACATTACAATAAATGAAATTTCTCCATAACTTTAAATAATTAAACTGCCATAATATGATCAATAGTACCACATACATATTTTCTCTCATCTAAATATTCTAGATTGATCAACATGTGAATAATAGAATAAAAGCACATATTTTATTATTCCTCCTCAATATAAAGAATTATATTGATAATCACTTGAATTTTATTACCTTGATGCATATAATGAAAAATAATAGTAGGTGATCATTACTCTCTCTCACACTCTCTTACTTTGATTCACATGTAAAAGAGTAGAATATAGTATCATCTCACTTATCAATTCGAAGAAACTAAAATTCCTTTTCTTTTTCCTATATTCATATAATCATGTGAATATTGTTTTTATTATTTTAATATATAAAAAACCATTAATTTTTTGTATAACTTTTCTCCATTTAAAATTGGTCAAAATATCTCCTGATAAAGGCTCCAGTTTTTTCTCCAAAAATGGTTTCAAATATTATATTTAAAGTCCTAAAATTATAATGAAATGATATTAATATATTATTTATTAAATTATCCTTATCTCTAAGATTGGATTTCAACTTAATTCTACTATAATTATGATACTTATGAATTGAATATCAATAAAGTGTCATCTGTATCATACATTTAGAATCCCTATAATTCTCTAAACTAATAAATCCTTTATAATAATTAAAATATCTTATATATCAAACACATTATATTACACATCACAACACCTTGATAATTTTCCCATTTTCCACATTAAAATATTTTACATATTCCACAAAAGATAACAAACATACATATCATCAGAAAAATATTACATATAAACCTAATATCTTATTTATTAATGATTTTTTTACCTTTTTCATATCTCTATAAGAAATTCAAAAAATATCATGCATAAAATTTAAAATTATTATGTACCAGTGTATGGTTTTTTCCTTTATCACATTTTAGTTTATACTTTAGCATGTTTATTATGTATTATATAACATATATTACATATCATAATTCATCTAAGGATTTACCATTTTTTAGATCTAACTCAGGTTTGTACATACTATGTATCATCCTGAAAACATTTGGTACCATTAAAAAAATTTATTTACTAAAATGCAACTCCCATAATATCTTATATATTCTATTCCTTAGAAAAGTTTTTGATCCAAATCAAACTAAGAAATATTATTTATCATTAATAAAACATTATATAACATTTACGAAATGTTACATGTCATAAACCAACCCACTAGTCCCCCTCCAGGGTCGAAAGGAAGCTAAGAGCGACACACCAAGCCTGCCTATAATGGGTTAGTATCTTCCGACTAGCGCTGAGTAGGAATATAATTGAAATGGGTGGTATTATCCCAATTCACATGTAAAAATTTGCAAACCCAAGTCCATAAAAAAATATAGAGAAATAATAAATTAAAACCTATGGAGTGTAAGAAATGTTTACAACATCCTCTAGTAAAACATTGAGAGTGAAAAATAAATATCCAATAATATAATAGGAAAAAATAAATATCCAACCAAGAATAATGGAAAAAGTCCCAAATTAACAATGGTTGAAAAAAAGAAAACATAGAGGAGATCCCATCTCATGAACCCTATGTATGGAAACTAAATGTTGTCAGTGCCTCCAAGTACTACTATATTCAACTGATACTAGTTCCAATTAAATTTTCATCTATACAAGACATGACACATGCGTAAAAGACCCATATAGGGGTAATTATAACATACTAAATATGATGAAGGAAAACAGAGAGGGAAGAAATAAAATAATAAATTCAACTCAACCCTTAATCCAAAGAAGGGAAAATATATAAAAAAAAGGCATGCTGAAAAATAAACCTTAGTGGAAGAGAGAAGAATCTCAATCTCCACAGGCATCTAAGAATGATGAGTATTCTTATAGCTCCAAAGGTACCTTATTCAATATTAAGAACCAACTGAAACCTCTATAGAAACATAATAGAGGAACAAACCTTCACCACTACATGTAATAAGCAGGGAGTAATGACTCCAATAGAGGACCTACTCGCTGCTAGAGGTCGATGATGGAGAGTACCACTCCATAGATAGAGGAAATTACCCTTTTAATGTGTGGGAATACCAACACTACTAATATATAGGATATGAGAGACCCATATTCTTAATGTATTGTCATCATTGGAGTAATGATTCCCACATTAACTCCAATAATTGCAACCAAACTCTATCATTAACCTAAACAGAGTCCTAATAATGAACACCTACTCCACATATTGAGAAAGAGATCAAGGTTGGACTAACAGATCACGATACGTATCAACATATACAAAAAACTCCTAGGATCCATATTTTAAAATGTGAAAGTCTAATTAAAATAGTTAATTAGTCCCAAATATTGGAATGAGATGATAGTCTATGAAATGAACATTACTTCTAAAACCTTTAGTTCCACCAGTCATTTATATATCCACTTCCCTCACTAAAATCACTACTAAAAACCTCTCATGAAATTTTCCCCAGGTCTATCCCCTCACTAGATTCCAATTCCTGATAATTGTTCATCAGGAAATATGGTATTAAACCATATACAAAACCCAATATTCATCTATAACATGATTCTCATTCAAGGATCCATCCATATCATTATATTACATCCACCAATCATTGCTTCAAGCCTCAAAATCACCACTAGTTATGGAACCCTATATCGATGAGTTTCTTCAAATCACCTGTATAAATGTAGCATGAATATGGAGGTCCAATCATACTTGAACTGATACAATAATAGTTAAATTGTAAGGACCTAAACTTTTATAAATAAAATCCCCTTTGTCGTTGAATTAAATTCCCTATCATGTATTATGGTTATAGAACAAACTTGCACTTATTTAGTTTTATTATATCCTATAAGATTTAAAGGATCATTATGAATCATAACAATTGATAATATAGTCTCTAAACAGTGATCATTTGATTAGTATAAATATAGGTTTTTTATAAATCCAATATACATAGACAAAGGAAGTGATGGCCTTGACTAGTAAGATCGTACCCAATAAACCCCATTTATCAGAACTTATGAGGGAGATAGAATCACTGGTATTTTTCCTTGACTAATACAAAGATAATATCTAAAAATTAATTCATGAGTGAAACCGTTTAAGGGATAAGTTCAAGATCATCAATATCATGACCCAAATCATGTTTTATGAACCAAAACAAACAATGATAATTTAAATATCACTATTTTATCCTTTCTATTAATTTTGCAGATATGAGCAGGATTAAATAATTTATGATATATATATATATATATCCTAATCATAATAAAATTATTGATAAATTATTAGTAAATAATCACTCAAATTTTTTGGCAATTTCCTTTTGTTCTTTAAAATACGTTTTCTTCGAAAATGATTTTTACTACTTTTTGTGATAAAAAATTATAATTATTTTCTAGAAACATTTAAAATATATTTTTTATAAAATTATATCAATTTTTAAAATCATCATATCAAAATTAATTTAAGGTGATATTTTTTTATTTTTAAAAAATATATATTTTTCATAGAATAGTGAAAAATAAATATATATATATAAAATTATAATTTTTTTGATAAACTGTTATTGTAAAAAAACAAATATTTTTCAATGGATAGGGATTTTAGTTTAAAAGTTTAATTTACAATATTAAATTTATTAAATTTATAAAATCAATATCCTTTTTTGAATCAGCTTGTTGAAATTATCCAATGGTTATTTTTTTATAATTTTCCGAGAGAGTCGAATTTTCAGGTAAAAATTAAATATGATATAAATATATGGTATGTATTATAACATTTTAACAAACTAAGACTGATGTAATATTTGTTATAAATGGTATAAAATACCAAATATAAGTTTTACCTTTACAATAATATGTTTTTGAAGTTATTTTATTAATTTTATAAATCCATTATGAATCCTCCCAAACCAATATTATATTTTATGGTGTTGAAATCATTTTTTCAAGAATATGACTCACTTATACATCAAAAAGGGTAATATTTTAATAATTTTTTCCCTTGTACATATAATATAATGAAATCCACTCTTTTTTTTGAAGAAACCAATGGAAAACCCAGGTAAGGATAGTGGTATTTATTATTTTATTATATAGAGTCCAAAACATATGTTTGAGGAATAATGAAGAACTACCATCTCTTTTCTTAAATAAAACCACCAAATATACCATTATTATTCACTAAAAAACCTTTAATCACTTAATTACTCTTCAATAACCTAACTATAGTCCTCCCAAGGTTCCCCAAAGCTCTCAAGAAGCTCCCACCAAGCTTTTGGAATCACCCTCTCAAGGAAAGGGATCACCCTTTTTTTTATTTAAGCGCCTCTTTTATGTTATGCCTCTTAATTCCCATTTTTTCTTATTTGTGTATGTTTTTATACACCCCTATTAACGAATTTTTTATCTCAATGTAATTATATACCTCATTCACTCTCATGAATCCCTCCCATGAACCTTTATGTTCACCCATTATGCTGCCCAAATGTTCCTACCATTTTCCATACCAAAAGTGAGGGACCTATCTCTCTTATTTTCAATTCAAGTTGCTTAATTATATTTAGAATTTTCAATATAAATTGGTTTGGTTTTCATAAATATCACTTTAATTTAAAATTTATTTTATAAAAATGGGAGATCATTTATCCCCTTTAATTATACCATTTACCTAAGCCACTACTATACCAAAATTTAGTAAGAGATCTTTTACTTATCATATTTATTCATGAATACTTTTAATATTATGCCATTTATTTCCAATTAAATTTTTTGGGATGTGATTTTCCACATCCCTATTACTTTCCATTTTATTTCCAAATGATGGTAGTCCCCTTTAACTCTTATTAAACCAATTTATGAATATTTAATTACTGCCATTATGCTGCCAACATTTCATAAATATATTTCCATGAAAAACCTTTGCATTGTGAATACCATATCTATTTACATTAAAGGGTATTACCCCAATCACTCAAGAAGACCCTCCCAATATTTTGGAATCACCCTCTCAAGGAAAGGGATCTCCCTCTTTTTTTTATTCAATCACCCCTTTTATGTTATGCCTCTTAATTCCCATTTGTTCTAGTTTTTTCATGTTTTTATACATCACTATTACTGAACTTTTTATATCCATGTAATGAATGTCTCCTTTAAATCTCATTAATCCCTCCCTTGAACCCTTATGTACACTTGTTATGCTTCCAAAATTGTCTTGCGATTTTCTATACCAAATGTGTGGGACCTCTCCATATTCTTTTCAATTCAAGAACCTTCATTATATAAAGTATTTTGAATATCAATTAGTTAGGTTGCTATAAATATCCTTATACTATAAAATTAATGTCTTAATAATGATATATCATTTATCCACTATCATTATAGAATTTAAATAAGTCATTACTATTCCAAAATTTAGAAAGGGATCCTATCCTTCTCCCCTTTATTCAAGTATATTATTTATTTTATTACTTTTATTTCAAATTCCTTATGTTGGGATATGATTTTACACATCCATATTACTATTAATTTTATTTACCAATGATTATATACCCATTTATCTCTCACTAAACCATTTTATAAATCTTTAAGTACTGTTGTTATGCTGTTGAAATTTCACTGTGATTTTTCCATGCCAAACCTTTAAATTGTGAATACCATCGCTATTTCCAATCAAGGGTATTCACATAGGAATACATATACTTATTTAATTGGGTAATTACATGTATTTATTACACACTCCTTGATCATGTAATTAAATTTCCTGAAATATGATTCTATATTGAATGATCTATGTGGAACACTTATGCATGTACAAGATATGAAAGTGTCCGGTGTGCCTGAAATTATATAACGCTCTAATGAATTGTGTAATGTTTATGTCTCATGAGACATAATAAAAGGAATAAGGGAGTGAACATAATCCATCACTTTACTTTTTTCCATCATGTTATGATGCCTTGGTGGTTATCCTTGACCTATGTTTATGATTTCATGTTTAAAGTTGTTGTCATATTCCCATGTTTCCTTTATGTTATCATGCTATACCATGCCACTTTGTTAATGTTTATGACTCTAAACCCCTTTATGATCCATTTAATTGAATATTTTATAATATTTAATAGTTTATTTATGTTTTTATTATATTATATTCCCTTATTGGGATTGATTTCTCAACCCTTTATTATGTACATCCCTAGGTTATCCCATGTAGTTTTAAAGGACCAATGATTTCTATGAACATGTTAAGGATGTTTTAACTAATATCGATGTATCCCATGTTAAAAATGTTATTCTATGCACCTAATTTCCAGATAAACCATACTTCTTGATACTATGGGTTTTATTATGTGAATTCGTATGTAATAAATCATGAAATAATGTGTAATAAAGACACAAGAGGTCATAGTTGGTATCAAAGGAAAGTTTAGTTATTTTTGGGATTAGGATTAGAAAACTCTAGTGAAATCCTTTGGGGTAACACTAATTAGAGAAAAAAATCCCTAAATTTTGGTAAAGTATAGAGTAATTGGTTTCAAAGAAAATATATACCTATCTGAATATTATAAATGTATGTAGATCTAACATAGATATATCTAGTGGTAACACCCGAAAACACCGCATTGAGCTAGAATTGATCAGTAATTTGTGCACAACTACGAGTCTTTCTACACACCTAGTTTAGAACTCCTAAGGGATATGATTTGGTAAATTCACAATCTCATTATAAACTATTATTAATGTAATAATAATTCCCAAAAGATTCTATGTTAGGAAATAGTTAATGGATAAATTATACTTAATCCTAGAAATTCATAAGTTAAGGAAATGCATTACATTTATAAGTTATACCTTTAAGGTTATTGGATTCCTATTTTTCTATTTAATAGTTTAATATGATCATCCATAATATTCCATTTATTCTAGTAAATGGATGAAAATAAAAGTAACCAAGCTAATAACCAATGTGATGGGAAATGTGATAAATTCACAAATGGGATATCAAACATGATGAGTGATCAAGTAATATATCTTGTGATTATGTAAAACTAGATATCAAAAATTAAAACTAATACATGGAAGTTATTTTAATTCAAAAAGAAATATAGGAAGAGGAATATTACCTATCAAGTAATTTTATCTGATAATGGTGATAATGGAAAGAAGTAACAATTTTCTTTGTGAATTTTTTTTGGAAAGAGGCACCAAGGGAAATGTCACAAAGGGAATTGGAGATGTTTTAAGTGTGGGAAAATAAGGAATAAATTATCCTATTTCAAATTAAAAATTAATAACATGATAAAAGGGAATAAATATCAATCTAAGGTACAATATATAATTTTATGTTATAAAGGTGGAGAATTTTATAATTATCCAAGCCAATGCTCGATTCCAAGGGATGATAAGCATGATAAGAATAAAAAATATCTAAGAGCAAGGAAAAAAGGAAAGTCCTATAATGAGATGGATCATAATGAATAAATAACACATAACCTATACTTTTTATTAGTGTATGTCATGTTGTATTTCAATTCATTCCATAATAGAATATCTTCTAAGAATATCGAGTCACCAACAAAAATGATTTGAAATCATCAAAAAACACCATATATGTTTATGTATCACATGTTTAAGTTTGTGGGAATGTTATTCTTGAAAGTATTATCAGCATATATTTTTCAGAATTTTATGTTATCCTAGTTATGGAATGGTTTTCCCTTTATAAATCCAACAAAAATTGTTGGGAAAATAAATTCACCCACTGTGCCTTGAATCATCAATAAATTATATACAATTACAAGGAGGAGAATGATTCTTATCAAGTATTATCATATAAATCATGGATATTATTTCCAAACAAGAAAGTGTATTTATCTCAAATGATTGGGACAAAGGAAAATATCATCCTTAAATACATGTCCCTTGTGAGGCAATATACTGATGTGTTTCCCAAATAATTGTCTGGTCTTCCTTCTAATTGATAGGTTTAGTTTTCAATAAAACCTTTTCTTAGAATGAGTAACATTCGTGGGGAAAATTATCATAAGAAATGGGATATATGTGGACCCTTTAAAGATATAATCAATTGAAGGGTGACTGAGTCCATCATCTGTGATATAAATATATAGTTTTCTTAGGTTAGTAGGGTATTGTCGTTGATTTCTGAGTGATTTCTCCTGATTTTTATACCCTATAACGAATCTAACTCGAAATGGATTCATTTTTTTTGGAATAATGAATGTGAAGAGAGCTTCAAGGATATGAAAAGAGGCTTATCACTACACCTATACTTATTCTACCCACAAGTGGGGAAATTTTTATGGTATACATCAATGCTTCAAATAAGGGCTTGGGATATGTACTAATTCAGAATTATAAAGTGAGAGCCTATGCCTTAGGGAAATTTAAAGTTCATATATAGAAATACCAAACACATGATCTAAATTTAGTTGAAGTGATATAAATTTTTAAAATCTAGCATCATTATCCCTTTGGAGACAAGTGTTAAATATATACTGATCATACGAGCCTCAAGTATATATTCACATAGAAAGAGATGAATATGCACAAAAAAATATGGTTTGATCTGATTAAGGAATATGATTTCTCAATCCACTACTATACTAGTAAAGAAAATAAAGTGATAGAATCTCTAAGTAGAAAGAATCCAACAATTTTATCATTTGTGAGATTTAATAAGGATACTATATTCTTTGACTTGATAGTTGTTAACATAAAAATAATAATGGAAATAAAATCGTCAATCCTTTTACAAATCATTGCTCAACCATCCCTTATGGAGAGGTTAAAGGATTATCAAAGAGATGATGTGGGATTTCAGAATAAAGTTGAAGTTATCAGAAAAGTAAACCCTCATAGTTTAATTTTAATGAATAAGGAGTTGTAAAATTTGGTTTATAACTATGTGAACCATCAAATCTTTAGTTAAATAAGGATCTATTGGATGACGCAGATTGTTAGAACTTCTCCATCCATCCATGAAGCACAGATATGTATTGAGAAATCCAATATCACTATTGGTGGGACAATAAAATGAAAGTGATCATATAATATACATGAAGGTGTCTTGTATTCTATCAATTGGAGGATAAGAGGAAAAAATACAGGGGGATAATGAAACCGTTACCCTTACCTATATGAAAATGGGAAAACAAAACCATGGAATTTATCACTGGTATTATAAATAAATAAAGAAGAAATAATTTTATATGTGTTGTCGTGGATCATATTATAAAGTCTACTCACTGCATTGCAATTCTAGATGAATTCTAACTCAATAAACATGCAAGGATATACATCAGGGAAGGAGTGATGATGTATAGAACACCAACATAGATTGTATCTAATCGAGATCCAATATTTACCTTTATGTTCTAGAAGAGTCTCCAACATGATCTAAATACTGAGTTGAACTTCAGCATGTCTTACCACCCTCAAAATGATTTTCAATCTAAGTGGACTATCCATACACTCGAGGGAATGTTGAGAGTATGCTCAATTGACTTCTAGGGGGATGAGATCTACAGATTCCCCTGGTTAATTGATCATAAAATAATAGTTTCCACTCAGGAATCCAAATAGACCCCCCTATGAATACCTTTATGGGAATAGATTCATAACACCTACATACTGGGATGATGTTGGGGAATAAAAACTTCTAGGTCCTGAAATGGTGGAAAAAGTCAAGACCATTCAGTATCACATCAAGGATGTTCATAGTCTATAAAATACATATACTGATAATCATTGATTTGATCTAGAGTTTTATTTTAGAGACAAGTTATTACTATACATATTTATATATGGAAGAAAATCATGATATTTTGGAAGAAGGAAAATATTAGTCCAAGATACACCAATCCCTTCAAGATATTTGATCACATCAGAGTGGTGGCTTATCTACTAGTACTCCTACCTAACCTATATCAAGTACATGATATGTTCCATGTATCCCTCTTGATGAAGTAGATAATAGACCTCTAACGTGTAATCAATCTAGAGGTGGTACCGTTGTAGAATGATATTTCATATGAGGAGAAACCGGTTAAGATCTTAGATTATAGAGACATATTTCTATGAAATAAGATAATGCAATCAGTCAAAGTTCTATATTGAAACTAAAATTTTGAAAAAGTGACCTAGGAACCAGAGGAAGTGATGAAACATAGTTACCCTAATCTGTTTCAGTGTGTGAAATGAAAATTTTGAGGGTGAAATTTTTGAAGGGGGGAGATTATTATGACCCAAACCTTTATAAATAGAAACCCCTATGTTGTTGACTTAAATTATTTATTATGTATTATGGTTAAAGAAATCACATGTAATTATTTGGTTTTATTATATCCTATCATATTTAAAATGCCATTAAGTAGTATAACCATTGATAATATACCCTTTGAATAGTAATAATTTGATGAGTATAAATACAAGGCTTTGATAAATCTAGTTGACATAGATAAAGGAAGTGATTTCATCAACCAATAGAATCGTACCCTATGAAGAACATTTATCAAAGATTTGAAAGGAGATAGAAGCACTGGGATTTTCCCTTGACCAATAAAAATTTCTGATCCAAAAACTAAAGAACGAGTAAACCCATTTAAGTGAGAAGTTAAAGCTCATTGATATCACAACTCAAACCATGTACACTGAACCCAAACAAACAATGATTATTTAAATATAACCATTTCAACCATTCCATTATGTGTGTAGATTTGAGTAGGATTAAATAATTTATGATATATATATATATATATGTGTGCATTTCCCATAAATAATAAATGTTTTGATAAATTCATAGTAAATAATCACTCAATTTGTTTTGGTAATGTCATTTTTTCTTCAAAATACATTTTCTTCAAAAATGATTTTTATTTAATTTGTGAAATAAATGTTAAAATTATTTTCTAGAAATATTTAGAATATATATTTGATAAAACGAGATCAATTTTTGATATCATCATATCAAAATTATCTTAGGGTGATATTTTTGTATTTTTCAGAAAATAAAGATTTTTCAGTGAATAGTGAAAATACTGTTTTTATTAAAAATTATCATTTATTTTGATAAATTAAGTAATATAAAAGTATAAATATTATTTTAATTTTAGTTAAAGATAAAATAATAATTATTTAGTTACATTTAATTCAATTAACAACATTTAAATCATATTTATACTATATTTTAGTATAAGTTTATTTCTAAACATAAAAATGCATTTTTTCTGAAAACTGTTTAAAATTGCATAATTTATATCCATTATAATTAATTAAATTAAAATATAATGAGAAATTATTTAAATGAAATATTTATATTATATATTTTTATTTATTAATTTAAATTCATATAAATATGATTACTAGTTATAGTGTTAAAGTTAAATCATGTTTGCCTTGACAAATGTATTTTTCGGAAAATGACTTTCCATCATGTTCGTAGGTTTTATTTTAAATTAAATTATTCAAAATATTTTAGTTAATATTGATAAAATGGATTTCATATATATATTTTTTACTTTATAAATTATTAAGTAATTATTTTTATAAAAATTATATTTTGGATTACATTAAAACTTAAAATATATTTGGGGTAAAATATAGTTTTAATGAATAAAAAATAGTTTTTATTAATTAAATAAGTTTGGAAATAAATTATATTTTAATAAAATAGTATTATTAAATATTATATATTGAATATAAATGATAATATAATTTTATTAAATGAAAATGGAATTTTTGTAAGGGTCAGAAAATTGTTATTGTAAAAAAACTGATATTTTTCAATAAACAAGGATTTTAATTTAAAAGATTAATTTATTACATTTAATGAATTATTTTTTATAAAATAAATATAATTTTTGGAATCATAACATTTAAATTATCAAAGGTTGATTTTTTTTTAAAATTTTTTAGGATAGAAAAATTTTCTGATAAAAATTAAATATAATAAAAATTTAGAGTGTATATTATGACATCATAATCACCCAAAAGTGATGTATTAAATTCTATAAAGGCTATAAAAGATAAAATAAATGTTTAAATTTTAAATATATATTTTTAATTTATTTTATTAATTTTATAAATCATTTATCAATCCTCCAAAATGTATGTTATATTTTAAGGTTTTAAAATCATTTTTTTAAGAACCCGACTAACTTTTAAATCAACAAAGGTAATGTTTTAATAAATTCAAAACTAGGACTTATAAAATAATGTAAACCACTCTTATTTGGAATAAAACATAGTAAAAATCCATGAGAATTATTTTGGTATTGATTATCGTATTTTATAGAGTCCAAAACCTATGTTTGGGAAATAATAAAGAACTCCCCTCCCTTTTCATATATAAACCCCTGAAATATCCCATTATTCTTCACTAAAAAACCATTTAAATTGTCCTTACACTTTCATTACCTCTATAGAGTCCTCCAAAGGTTTCTCTATGCTATTAAGAATCTCCTCCCAAGTTTTGGCATCACCCTCTCAAGGTAAGGGATCTCAATATATTCTTTTTATTCAAGAACCTATTTTATGTTATGCCTCTTAATTCACAATTGTTCTTGTTTGGTTATGTTTTTTACATAAATATTACTTAAATTTTTATGTCCATTTTATTATAGACCAATTTAACTCTCATTAACCCCTCCCATGAACCTTTATGTGCACTTTTTTTTTCTGTCAAAAATTTCCTGTGATTTTCCATACCATAATTGAGGGACCTCTCCCTCTTATTTTCAATTAAATCACCTTATATTATATTTAAAGTTTTGAATATCAATTAGTTATGTTGTCATAAATATCCCTATACTATCCAATTCTTTTATTAATAATGATATATCCTTTATCCCCTCTCATTATAGCATTTACCTAATGATTATAAAACTCTTTTTATCTCATTGAACAATTTTATAAATCTTTAAGTACTGTTGTTATGCTACTGATATTTCACTGCAAATTTTCCATGAAAAACCTTAAATTTTGAATACCATTGCTATTTCAAATCAGTGGTATTCACCTATGCATACCAATACTTTCTTGATTGAGTAATTACATGTATTTATTCCAAAATGTTTTATTGTGTAATTAAAATTTATGAAATATGATCCTATGTTGAATGATCTATATATGGAAACTTATGTATGTATATGATATAAAAGTGATAGGTGTGCTCAGAATTATATAGCACACCAATGCATTGGATAATTTTGAAGTCTCATGATACATCATGAAAGTGATTAGGGAGTGATCCTAATCCACCACGAGACGTTTTCCATCACGTTATGATGTCTTGGTAGTTATCCTTGACCTATGTTTAAGATTTCATGTTTAAAGTTGTCATATTCCCATGTTTCTTTGATGTTATCAACCTATATCATGCCTCTTTGATCTTATTTATGATTCTAAACCCTTTTACGTTCCATTTAAATACCTATTGTCTAATATTTAATAATCTCTTCATGTTATGATTCTTTTATATTCCCATAGTTAGATTTATAGTTCAATCCTTTCTTATATAAATATCCTGGTTATACCATGATATTCTAGATGTTCGATGAGTTCTAAGATCATGTAAAGAATGTTTTCAATAATGTTGACGTATCACTTGTTCAAGATGTTATACATGTACCTAATTTCCAAAGACACTAGTCTTATCAATCTTATGGCTTGTATTATGGGTATTCTTATGTTATAAATCATGAATTAATGTGTAATATAGACACAAGTTTTCATTTAAATCACCGAACACTTTGGATTATGATTAATAAAGTGAATAAGAGGGAAACAAATCAATAAAAATAAAAGTGGGAAGAACTTAAGATGATCTAAAATTGGCCATCAATCTTAGGTTCAGTAACAATAAAGGAAAAGGTAGAATCATGAAACATCAAATACGCCAAGGAAAAAATAATGATTATGTAGAGAAATAAAAAGATATGTTATTAGGTTTCAAAAGAAGATGATATATACATTAATGAAATAAGAATAGTAGGGCTTAATCTAAAAATAAAAAATCCCTACCTCATAATTGAATTGATAATTAAAGAAGAATGAATTTATGATGATTCCATTAGTGATTTCCGAGAGTTCCATTATCGGTGTTGATCCTGAACTACTATAGATTGGAATGATTTGATCTTTGTACACAATTAATCAAGGTTAAGGATTGAGTGTAATAAAATATCAAAATGTAATTGAGGAATCACTTAAAGTTTGAGAGAATTGGATAGGGAATGTGGAATTTTGAGGGTTTCAAAAATTTATAAACATGATGATAAATGGACCAATCACGATGCGAGTCCATAGTTTTATTATTAACAAAACACAATTTAAATTCACTAAAAACCCATTGACTGGCCTATAAATACTAAACATATTTCGTGACATGAATTTATTTATTTAATCTATGAATCCTTTGAAGCCAGAACCCCCAAAAAATCATTCCTAATTGTTCTTTTTATGAATACAGACTCACTCTATGAATTAATTCCCGCAGCTGAAATCTCAACTTAGCCTAATCGATCTCCTCCAAAAAACCTCATCCAGTATTACCATCACCAAATACATAATAAAATTTGATAGTATTGTTTTTTAGTTGAAACATGAAGAAATACATCATCAATAAATTTCAAAGGTCCATTCATTAAAAATTAAAGTTGTTATAATCACCCTTCCTTCAAGGATTTTACCCCTAAAAAGAAAAACCTACCCAAATAAATGAGGGTACTAATACCTCACCCTGATTTCATACTCCCATTATCTATACTAAAGATTCTTATGCTACCAATTAATTCAAACCAATGGGATGGTCTGCACATAAAGAATAACATCCTATCGATCCTTCATCACTGCGTAATTTGTGACGGTGGATCCATCCTCCATGTCCAAATCACCCCGTAAATAACATGGGATGGGTCATGCACATATCTCTTTAGTTTTAACATGTGGAATATTTCATGTACTCTATCTAACAGTGAGGGTAAGGATAAGCAGTTGTAAACCTCTCCAACTTTGCGAAGTATATGGAATAACATGATGGGACTTGGTGATAGATTATTACCCCAAATAAAACTCCATAAACCACATTATGGAGATACCATCAAAAAGACATTATCTACCTTATATATCTCCAAGGGCATATGATTTTGTTCTATGTAGGATTTCTTCTAAATATAAGCTGTCCTCATATGATTATGAATTACCTTAACTTTGTCTATGATTTCTTTCACCAGTGCTTCCAAACAAAATATGCCTCCCTAATCTCAATAAAAAATGGGTAATTTTAGGGTCTTCCATATAGAGCTTCAAATGCTTCTATGCTAATAATAAAGTGATATATTTTTATTATAACAAAACTCCACTTATGGAAAATGATCCTCCCAACTCTGATTGAAGTATAACACACCAAATATAAGGATATCCTCCAAAGTATGAATGTTTTTCTTAGTCTAGCCATCTGTATGGAGCTAAAAATCCATGCTCATCTGTATTTGGATCCCAAAATCCCCCTACAAACCCCTCCATAAACATGATTCAAAATAATCATCATGGTTAGAGAAAATCATATAGATAACCTTATGAAGCTTTATGATCCTCTACATGTATAAGTTCCCAAACTCTCAACTAAACTCTTCCCCCATATAGAAAATAAGTGTGGTGAATCATTAAGTTGATCAGTAATAACCAAGATAGTGTCATGGAATCTTTTTATAAATAGAATTCCTATCAAAAAATCCATTTAAATTCTATTCCTCTTCCATTCTGGGATCTCAAGGGGTCAATTTAAAACTTCTTGTACCTGCTGTTCTTATTTAAACTACTAATGTGTGAGGAATCAAGAAATATAATAAAAAATGTTGTGCCTCATCCTATCCCATAAAAACTACCATCAAAGTTCATAGTATATCTTCTCTTCTCTAGGATTTACTAACAAGGGGGAGGTATGTAATCCCCTCAACACCTCCTCATGTAACGAGGCCCAAACTACCATCCATCCATGTAATAGGATAACATGCTCCTTACATTTAAAGAATACATATGATGTATCTCTTGATGATATCTAGTTGGACAGAACTTCATAATCAATTTCTTCCAATTGATTCTCTCTCAAATGTTGATTGAGTGGTGGGGTCACCACCATCAAATTTAAATAATACATCCTTATATCCTACACTATGGTTAGCTTCAAAGAGGAAAACTACATTAATAATTCCTCCACTAAGAGAGAATG
Source organism: Viscum album (assembly GCA_963277665.1). NCBI lineage: Eukaryota > Viridiplantae > Streptophyta > Magnoliopsida > Santalales > Viscaceae > Viscum > Viscum album. The sequence continues at coordinate 1,767,469,394 of OY728123.1, forward strand.
ATATTTCTTGATAGGGGAATCTACCACCATGTTTCCCTTTTATGGATTATATATCATATTGAAGTTTTAGTTCTATAAGAATTCTAATTAATTCCTTTATCTCAGGTTTAGGACACGTTTTGTAAAGATATACTAAAGACTCTAATGATTTGAAAAGATTATAAAGCATTATCCAAAAGGATAATGCCTCCAGATCATCAGGATGGAGACTATTACTTTCAATTCTAAGTCATGGATCATGTAGTTCCACTCATAGTGTCTCAAATTCCTTGAATTATAAGATATCACAACCTATCACTACATCAACACACATCTAGGCCAATATCGAAAGGCATCACAAAACAAGACATACCCTCCAATGGCCTGAAGGCCTTCATTTTTTATTTATTTTGATAATACACCTTTAAAGGGGTGAGGTGGAACCCTTACAAGGCCTGTAGGCATAAGTATTACATGGCCCGTAGGCCTTAGAGGAATTCATTTCCCGTAGGCTTCAAAAATTACATGCAACCCAGACTAACTACTTGGAACTGCTCCTCCCCATCATCTTCATTGTGAAATCATCTCTCCACCTTCACATGTATATTCATCTAGGCTTTCACAAGCACGCACAGGCTTGTACCGATGGCAGGTTCCATACCCTCTCATTCTTGCAATCTATTTATCTTCTACTATGGTGAAAGCTCCTTGCTCCTCCTTATTCCGACGCTTGTTCCTTGTAGGTTGTCTGGTTTGCATCTACACTTAAAGTGGCCCGAAGGCCTTGAGGTGGCCCGAAGGCCTTACTGACCCGAAGGCATGGGTGGTCCGAAGGCTTTAAAGGACTCGGGAACCAAATCGGTGGCCTGAAGGCCCAAATGGGGGAATATTCCAAGATTCTACAGTGCCAAACAGTTCCCATTACAATGCATCAATATTGGGTGGATCCCAAGAAATAAATTAATCAAAATTTTCTAGGTCTATTTATACACTTTGACCAAAGATTGAATTCCTCAAAAATGGAGCCTCTTAAATAAATAACCAACACTTTGAGAGCTTACTACACCATTGGTGCTCCCAAAGTAAGTCCTGGACCATCCTAAAATCCTCTATGTGCTCCTCCTCAAACGTAGAGTAAATGAAACTGACATCGATAAATACATCCATGAACTAATCCAAGAAAGGCCAAAATATCAAGTTCATGATTTCCATAAAGATAAATGGGTAATTCTTCACACCAAAGGGAATCAACCAGAATTCATAATCCCTATAATAGCCTCAGAATGAAATCCTAAAAACATTGTTTCCATAAACCCAAAACTGGTGGAAACTAAACTCAAGATCAATCTTAGAGAAACATCATATTCCTTTCAACTAGTTTAAAAGTTCATTGATCCCCAACAAGTGGTACTTATTCTTGATCTTCACTTGATTTTGGTGATGGTAATCAATGTATAGCCTAAAAATCCCATCCAACATCTTTATTAAGAATATGAGATGTTCCCAAGAGGACACACTAGATTTGATAAATACCTTATAATTAAGATCCTCCATCATCACCCTCAACTATAGGAGCTTATTAGGGACAATCAAATATGATGAAGAGGATATTAGTTTAGTCCTGGGTTTCAAGAAAATGCAGAAGTTGACCTCCTATTACATAGGTAGTCCTAGAAAATATTCATGGAATAAATCTATGTAATCCTATAGTACCTTTGAAAGTGATACATATAAAGAGCCCAATTAATCAAAGGAAAAATTATCCAACTTATGGAAGATAATTTACAACTTCTACTCACATGACCTACCCATTCTTCCAAAATCTCCTTCTCACCGTTGATGGAGAATCTCATCCCACCACTTCTCTGGTATCTAAATTTCTTGTGGTGATAGTAAATATGGGTACATACTACAAAAAACCAATCCATACCAATTATGACATAATATGGTTTCATTATAACAACTAATAGTTACCATGATAAACTCTATTCGCTAAGAGCCAACTCACATCACTCATAGAAGTGATAAATAGTGGAATCTCTCCCTATAGGAACATCTAGACACAAATGATGGGATAAATATTCTACATAAATCTATATATCTAGAAAACGGTATATCAAAATAAAATAATTATTTTTCATTTGGTATACAAGTACTGAATATTATGTATAGAATACACTGATCATACCATGAATCATCACACGCACACCCTGGTCATATCCCTCCATATACTGAAACTAACTATTCCCCTAGACATTGTAATTATGAACTTGATGGGGGCCACCTAGTGGTGATGGTGGTAGGTATTAGCATTATACTCCACCTAAAGATCCTCCTCTTTGGGGTCCTCTATCCTATCTATTAGTTTTTACTCCCTTGGGGACACTCTGACCATGCCTAGGAGATCCATGATCATAATTATTCCTCTATCATCGAAGAAATAAATTAATTTCCCACCATTTTTAGCTTTTCAAGTTGGGTACTGAAGAGAAATGTATCTTATACCATAAAAATCATAACATTGACCATATCATAGATTACTGGATCCTCTGGACAAAATTTTTACTAAAGTTCCCCATGTATGAGTCCAGGCATGAGTATGCCTCCTATGCTAAGACCCCGATTATTGATTCCTTCCTATTTCTATAGATGACTCATCCCCATGATGACCAATACATGATCCATCATACCAATAACCCTATTATAGGAATATCTCTACCCCCAAGGCCCACTCCAATAGTACTACATAAGTGGGAGTGTATGGAGAGACCATTCTAGCTCAAATATCCCTTCAAAGGTCCTATATGATCTTATATTCTCAGAAGTATCCATCCCGAACCATATTGAGAGACTAGTGAATGATATTAATAAACCTATATGCATACTCAGAAACTGACATATCACCATACTGCAACTCAATAAGCACTTGGATCTGCATAGATTGAAATCTTAAAGGATAATACTTATCATGGAACATGTTCTGAAAGTATATCTGAGATAAAATTTACTCATCATGGTTTTAAGTGATAATAATGCAGCAGTTCCCAGATGCTCAATGAAGTAGACTAGATGCAAGCATAGCCATATGATCAGTCGGGGAAAATATAATCTTGAAAACCATACCACTAACTTGAGCCAATACTTTGTTACCCGAGGGTCCAACTCATTGCCAACCTTGAATGGTATTTACTATTGAAACTCAAACAACAGAATAAGTTAACCTGAATCATTATAATGACCCACTTGGGATACAAATTTCTCAATATATAGATTATCATTCACCTGAATCACTCGAGGCAGGTCCACAAACTGCTCATTAGGTGGATGAACAACTCCCTGCTTTCCTGGAGGAAACACCTTATGGATAAGTCTATGAAATGAGGCCTTATCACTTAACTGTTCATCATCATGAACCTATATTAGTATCCTTGCTAGATATAATCATGGATACACCCTAAAAATTAATAGTATGCACCCTAGTTGGATGAACATATTTGGGGAGCTGACTCAAGAAGGACTTGAAATTAAAAGACACAATCCAATATAATTCATGTACCATTGGTTTCCCTGCAAAAAGTTCCTAAGCACTCCAACTCAATAAACATTTCTTCAGATTCCTTGTGTATGGATATCTTGACCTCTGCACCATCATTAGGCTTCCTGGATTGACATTCAGACTTGAGAAACTTTAACATTTTACCCCTTATTTATAAAACCAATAATCATGTAAAATCTATATCAAAACACTTACCCTAAGACATATATCCTATGATACCACTTTTTCATGACTCGACCTATTGATACCCTACTAGGGCCAGTAGAAAGCCAATAGTGACACCCTACGCTTGCAACCAATAGCCCAGGGGCTGGTGAGTATCACAAAGTAGAAATATCACTAAAATGGGAGGCCTTAGGCTAATGTACTTATACAAACTCACACAACCATATATATAAAACAATGTAAAGTGATAATAAACTCAAAACTCTTGAGTGTAAATAATTCATGAAACATACTCTAGCAAAAATGTCTAGATTTTAAAAGATAAATATCCCAGAATATAATATTGAATGATATATTCACAATCAAGAATAAGGAAAATTTCCCAACCTATCGACAACTAAAAAAGGAAAATTTTAAGGAGATCTTGACTTGAAATCCCTGATTCTGACCACCAAACACATTCAGTGACTTTAAATAATGATATTCATCATCAATAATAGGTCTACCAAAGTAACCACTAATCTATTTTTCATCTATACAAGACACAAAATTGGTGGGAAATTACCATACAAGGGTTAGTATATCATACTCAGTAGGATACCCGAATAAAAATGAGGGATGAAATAAAATAATATAGTCATATCAAACCAAAAGTCTAATAGGGGAAAGGAAATCCAATAATAGATACTAATATAAATAAATCTCAATCAAAGAGAGAGGAATATCGATCTCCATAGCCAGTTAAGAATGGTGATCCTATCTGTAAATTCAATTTTATTGTCTCCAATACGAAGAACAATGAATAAACTCTCAATAAATAGAATAGAGTACCCACTCTTCACCACTTTATTCCACAACAGAGGATTAATGACTCTAATAGAGGACCCAATCACTTCCATAACATGATGATGGGGATTAAAACTCTATATATAGAGGTATCGTTCCCTCTGTAATGTGGGGGAGTACTAATTATACCTGTATATAGGATATGGGAGACCCACATCCTAATATTCCCATCGTTAGTGGAGTATCGATCATAGCATTAACTATAATAATCACACTAGATTCTTATTTTCAGCCTAAATGGAGTCTTAGTAATGAAAAATTGCTCCACATATTTATCATGAAATTGAGGATGGACCAATGGATCATGAAATGAGTTAACATGACCAAAACACCAATGGAAAGTGTATTTACCAACATGAAAGTGTAACTCACACTGTGAATTGGCCATAAATATTCACAATGAGATGATAGTTCACACTGTAAATATTTTTTATAGAACTATGAGTCCCAATAATATTTGATACATCCACTATTCTTGTAGTACTCTCTACTAAAAACCTATCAAGGTGTATCAACAAGGTCCTTACCTTCACTAAACACCTATTCCCGATCATAGGTCATTGGGAACAGTGATATTTGGTCATCCGTTTAAAATATTTTAATCCATAACACACTCCTCATTCAAGGATCCATATATCTCATCCATGTGCATCCACCCATCATCACTATAGGACTCAAAATCATCATTGGTCATGGAAACTCATTTAGATATCATTATACACATCACGTACATAACCATACCAAGAATATAGAGGTCTGATCATGATCAAACTGATTCAGAATTAGTCAAATCAGTAACCACATGGGCCGATGTGGGAGAAAAAAAATAAGGGGGAATAAATCCATCAAGCATTAAAGTGAGAAGCACTAACGACTACCACTAATTGGATATTAATCATAGGGTTACAAGTCACAAAGTAAAGGGATAATTCTAACACATAAAACATCCCAAAGATAAAAATAATGATTATGTAGGGCTATATAAATTTATGTTTCAATGTTTCAAAAGTAGATGTTCTATACATTCTTGATACAAGAATTACATGGAATAATCCATAAATAAAAAAAAGAACTAACTCACAATTGAATTGATCATTTATAAAGAAATAATACATGATGATGTAGTTGGTGATTTTTTATAGTTTCATCTACTCAATGAATCCTTCGAAGTAAAAAACCACTAAAACTCTTTCCTGACTCCTCATTCTATGAATATGGATTCACATTGTGAATTGATAACTGTAGTTGAAATATAAACCCGACCTAATTCATCTTATTTAAAAATATCATTTAGTTTTACTAGAACCAATCATAAATAAAAAACTAGGATGATATGGTTTCAGGATAAATCAAGAAAGAAGACATTATCATGAAATTTCAAATGGTCATTCATTAGAAAATTGAGTCCTTACATTACATATCATTGTGTAAATCCAAAAATACCATGTGTATTCCCTGAATTTTCCAATGTTTAGCTTCAAGTTAAAGTGATATTTACTTATCATCTTAATAAACACATATGTAATCATAAAATATAATGTATCTCATTGAGATTCAATACTTTTACAATTATTTTGTTCTGACACAAACTTAAGTATATTACTGATGAAATCCATAATTTTTAGTATCGTCTCAAAAACTACATGGAATCTCTAATAAACTCAAAAAATTCTAAATACATAAAAAACATTCCTAGAAACATCAACTTATTATCACATATGGTTGAAAAAAAATAAAACACACCTTAAACAATTCCACGGGTTCATTAATCTCTCCCTTTGAATTTGTTGTTAACTCCAACAACTAACACTAGTTTTTACCAAATCATATTTTTTCTCTATAATAAGTGTATTTAAACCACACTACTTGATAAAATAGTATTTTTAATATATTTATATCCCCTAGTGATAAGTAATTTTTATCCAATTGGTTTTAATGTTCTCTCCAAAATCCATTCACTCATTTCTCCCCCATTTTATAAGAATACCATATTTGGATTAAAAAAATCAATATATAAGATTTTTTTATATTTATACCACTTTGATTATGGAATAAAAATGGAATGGGAGGAAAAAACACCTAAAGTTGGAGGGGAAGACTGGATGTAACACCTCAATTTAATTATTCATTTTATCTCCCTAAGTTCCCTTTTTTATTATTTTTAATGAATGAAAACATAAGCATAAAATAAACTATACAATAATTGAATCAAATTAACAAAATTTTATTCATTCATAATGAAATATTACCAAAAAGTACCTGATGCCAAGTATTTCACTCCATAGATGGTTACATATAATGGATGATTATATCCACTAAAAGTGAATAAATAAAAAGAGATGAAAAATATAAAATAATAATATTTTTACAATTAGGAAACCCTTGGATCATCTTCACCCTGGAGAATCACCATCAGAATAACTAAACCTAAAATGAGTCAAACAACATGAAATGAAAATTCATTTTTTAATATATAAAATTAAAACTATAGGAATGAGAAGTGTTCTTTGTGAAGTTATAATTGAATGAATTTATAAGATGTAATGGTGGTAATACAACTCTTATATAACCATTATTTAAGGGTATATAATCATTAGGTATAATAAAATTAAATAGTTACCAATTTTAAATTATCGATTTGAAGTAAATATGTATAAATTTTACTAATATGCCAATAAATATAAATTTTCATTATAAATAAATAATTTTTAAATAAAATAAGAGTTTTTTATTATAATTAAACAATGATAATTGAATTTATAAAATAATTATGATTCTAAAGAAAATATTATTATTATGTATTTTAATTAAGTGCATTAATTTTTAAAGAATGATATCTATAAAATGTATGGATAAAATTTGAGTAATGTGAGTAAAATTAATTAATAACATACATTAAATAATTAATCATAAGGAATACTATTTTAATTATTCATTTCTAAAAATTTTTTGTTTAAAAAAATTAATTTTAAAGTTAAATATCTCATATTTTTATTATAAAATTTCATGAAATATATTATTTACATATAAAAAAATATAACTTCGAATTAATTTAATTACATTTATATGTTAAGGAATAATAATAAATTCATTTAATACTTAATATTTTTTTCTAAAAAAAGTTTTTATATGGTATGAATTTTTATTTTTAAAAAATAATTATATCATGGTTTAAATATGATTTTATTAAAATGTAATTTTGATAAGTATAAAAAAATACACCATTCATGTGATGGTTAGTAATTTTTATGAAATAATAATAAGAAAACATAATGTTTAAAATGTTGTTTTTATAGAGAAATAGTTTTCCCTTATATGATATGTTTTTTTAAAAGTTAAATTTATATTATCTAGGAATTGAGTTAGATTAAATGGATTATAAATTTTGAATAATCACATTAAAATTAGGTAAATGGGTCATCTAATGTTTTTAGTAAAAAATAATTGCCATGGTAAATATTTAAAGAATATAAGGGGTGGATGAGGTAAATAAAAAGAGCTTAAATTTTGTATAATTAAATTGATATTTATACATTATAAAATTAGTTTTTTTAGGTTAAGGTGTCAATAAAACATGTCTAAATAACATTTATTAACCAAACACAACTAACTCTCATGTTATTCCATATTTACCCTTCACCTAACATAAGTTTCCATAAAACATTCCCTCATTTTAACCTATAAAAGGAGGAGTCTTCCACACTTGGTTTTCTCTAGAATACATAACCAAATAACATATCCTAAAGTCCAATACTACATTTTATAGCCTTTGGTCACAATAATTATGCATAATTACATCATTCTAAAGGAATATATTACAATATGGAGTGATTAAATAAATGTAGTTAGAGCACATTCGACCAAGAAAAAGTTTGAGGTAAGGGTTTTATATATCAATTTTACAAAATCGATATATGATTAATATTTAATAATTGTATTATTTTATGTTTTGAATAACCACCCATGATTTTATTTTATATCAATTTCCATGTAATTACAAGTATTTACTAATCTATTTCATGTTCACTATTTTGAGATATTTTGATTCCAAATTTACCTAATTTTTAATTGTTTCTTTTCCAATATCACTTTGATTTTGAGATTATTTAGGTCAAAATTATATTTTAGAAAATTTTATGATCATTCCCTCTAAAAATCCTTTTATTTTATTTTCCTTTGGTTATTTATGGGGTTTAAATATCACTTTACGATTTCACCTTCCCTTGGATCAAAATTCAACTGAAAGGTTGCTTGTAAGTTGAGGAGACCTTATTTCATATTTTTAATCATGAACATTTCTCTTACATTTTCATAGTTATTATTTTGTTTTATAAATACCACTATATATAATTTTAGGATTACTTGAGGTCATTTTCTCTTGATTTTTTACTTTGTTTACAAAAGTGTGAAAGTAATCTCTTTTTAACTTGTTATGCATGGGTAATTTTTTATTGAATTTCTTTAAAAGTGTTAAAGTTTTTTTTAATGATTAATAAAAAATAGTTTTCATTATATATTATTTATTTTTATTTATTAATATCCCTTTATATGTTTTCATGGGTCTCCAAATTAATTTTTATTCCCATTATTTTATAAAATATTTACTTTGAAATGAAATTTATTAAAACTTAAAAGTGTATTTCCTATTATATTTTCAAATTATTTTTCCAATTGTCTTATAAAGTGTTTTTTATATATATCGACATCATTTAACATATCTTATACTTCACATGGGTATATTCTCTAATGATACTATTCAATTTCTTTCTCATGATGAATTATAATCATGTTTTTTTGGAAATCCTCATAAAACCCATTTATTTTTCGTGGGTTAATTAAGATATGATGGGACTGTAAATGTTTTCATATTTATATGGCACAAATATGTATGGGTTATTATTATATGATGGGTGGGTCTGATATATCCCTCAAATATAGTGGGTAATGTTTTATATTTAATGAGATCAAGATGGGTAACAAATGGTTAGCCCAAGTACAAAAGGTTGTGGGACACAGTTCGTTATCTCAATTCCAAAATGATTCGAGACATAGGTGGCCAATCCATGTAAAAACGGTTATGGGGGAGTGGGTGGTTAGCCAAATTCCAAAAGGTTATAGGGTATGAGTGGTTATTCAAAATCCATTTTTATGGTCAAGTGGTTAACCTAGTTTATTATGTTATGAATTTGTTAGTGAATAATTGTGAAATATGTTATGATTTATATGTTTATTATTGTGAAACACTCTTATATTATGAAATGTACCTATTTAATTTTCTTTTAACTTGTGATTATTGAATCATGTTTCTACATTCATACGACTCTTGTCTTATTTTATGCCAAAATTATTATGTATTGACTCATGTTTTATGATATATCTTTTATGGGGTATTATTTACTTATACTATGTATACACCTTGATTTTGTTCCAAAACCCATATGGTCATCTTATGCTCACTTATGATCTTCAATTGATATCTCTTATACTTACCCATACAGAGAATCCAAGATCACCCATTTATTATGTTTCTATTATCTAGGTTATGAAGAAGAGTATAACATATGATATATCTAGAAGGGTGTTTAATGTGGCGCACCTAATAGTTCTAGATATAGGAGAACAACCTACTAGGACTATGGAAAACTAGAATTTTTTTAGATTCAACAGATCATTAAAAATGTATGTGATGATCAACTCCATAAAAACTAAAATATTTCCACATAATATAAATAAAATTTTCTCAAACCAAACGTGAGGATCTTTTAAAGTTAATTTATTATTAATTTAAGTTGTAAAAATAAATACTACCTTGGTCTTGAGATATTTATTTATTGGTAGTGCTAATAATTCAAACCCGATTGGTGTATCATAATTATATACTAAGGACCCAAAATAGATCCCCTCTAGTGGTAATCCACTTGTGTTTATATGATTTTTGAACAATGTCCATGCAATAACAAGTTCCAGAATAACCGATTGATCGTCTTGCGTTATTTTATTTAATAAATTTATGTTCCTTCATGCTTGAAAGAATCACTCTTGTTTTTCTTAGTATTAAGTAGATGATATATGGAGGTGGAAATAGAGAGAAAAATATTGTGAATAATTATTAACTTATATTTAATTTACATATAAGATTATAAATATGCCAAGGGTTAAAATTTAATTATAATTAATTTCCCAAAGTACTAAAGGTTTTAGGCATAGTGTAAGCATGTGACGGGTCACGAGAAAAATTTATTTTTGTCATGATCGATGATCAATTCAAGATTTACATTGTAATAAATAGTATGATTAATATATTTGAATTAAATAATACAGATAATGGATAAAATCTGGTTCCAAAGTGTTGGATCAACACATATTATTTATAAATAATTTATGAAATTAAAGAATTAACTTGTGAGAAATTATTTCATTATTGATGAATCTAAAAATGGATCTACATCGTACCATCATTTCATGTTAGGAATCAAGGGAAGATTCCATCTAGTGGTGATCTACACATGTTCCACAAATCTCCGAACATCACTGTAGGAATCTCTAGGTGATAGCATGGAAGATCCTATCACTTGTGAAATTCACATTTGATCACCTAAAGAATCACTTCTAAAAGATTATATTTGATCTCTCTTGACTCGAGAGTGGAAGGTGGTGGAAGATATCTTTCTGTTTTTTGGAATAATTATTAGAGAAGGGATCTCTCTAGGTCTTTAATAGGATTCTCCAGATTCATTGTTCACAACAAAACAAATTAATTGGATCTAATGAGAAATAATATCATTAGGTTTACATACTAGTAAGGTTAGAAATAAATAATTTCACAAGGAACCTTTAATATTTATTTAATCCCTATAGAACCCCATGTCTATAATAATAATAATATTATTATTATTTCTCAACATGCTCTAAACTCCAAAATTAAAATTCAATATTATTTATTCATATAATATTCAATATATATTATTTCTCATCAGATGTATAAAATTGGCCCGCCATTCCTACCCAATATTTACCAGGCCATAAATAATCCTTATTTATTTAATAAATAGATGTCAATATATTATTCATTGATAATTAAATAAATATTCTATTCACTAAATAAAAAATAAATATTTATTTAATATTTTCTCACATAATATTCTCTCAAATATCTAGAGATAGAATATATATTGTCAATATTACATGAATAATTATTAAACAATGTTCAAGAATAATATTTATTCAACTTGTTAAATAAAAAATATATTATTTAATGAAGATTCTGAATACACTTAGTGGGTGAACATTTATGAATCTTTCTCAGTTTCATTAGGTGAAGCATCCTAAAGTCTAAGGTTAGAATCTAGAAACATTCCATGTCACCCATATAGAAATAATTTAATGCCTCAATGATAGAATAACTAATATGGATGCTTAGTATATAATATAATCCCTTTATCACGATATCTCTTATCAATAAGGTTTCCTGCTGGTGATATCAACCTATGTGCTCGATGTATCTTTATTTGAATTTATATAAATAGAACTTTTCTATAGAACACCATGTCCATGGTTTTATTTTGGATATGTAATTTCCATAAAAGGTTCTGATATATCAACTTCTGTTAAATAATTGAAGTGATAAATCCTTTTTTCATTATTTATTAATGAAATATTACTTGTGATACACCAAACATATCCTACCTCACCGTGAAAATATGTCATCATGGTTTTCATGAATACATAAAAGTATGTGACTTATAATATTAATTAATAATAATATTAAAGTCTAATGATCAATATACACATCAATAGATATGAACATCCAATGATACATATAAATATGGATTTACTATAGGTGGGTCTTGTTCTAATAATATTCTATACTAGATATTACCAATAGAGTACACCATAAAGAGGTTTCTTAAAGACCTATAAGTCTCCACCCTTGATAGAATGTATCATTTGTGTCCCTCATATGACTTAATATGGCTATAGACCATATATTTTAGTATACTATCATGGATATTCTATGTTTTCATCATAGTATGGAAATGCTATGATGTTTTAGTTAAAAAAATACTCTTATGACATTATCACATCACATGTTACTTTGAAGAATAATCATGATGTGATAAAGAATTTATTAATATTATAAATAATGAATATAGGTTATCATAAAGTACACAAAAGTTGGTTCTAGGTCACCCAATCTAAGAAGTACCTCAACTATGAATTATGCCCCAATAAACCCCATTCCATTTAAATAATAAAATTATTACTTTACATGGGATTTGAAAAACCCACACAATGATAAATATTTATATTAAAGACTGGTAAATAAATGATTATATATAGTAAAAATATGGTCTGCTCATCCTCCTCAAAATTTATTAAATTTGCGAATAAATATTTAAATAAATATTATTCAATAAATAAATAGATAAATATTTTAATAGTATGAAAAATATGTTTTTTAATATTCATGTAACTAAATAAGTTTTTATTTAAAAAATAAATAATTATTTATTACTTTGTGAATTTCAAGAGATAAATACATATTATATATATTCATGTAATAGAATAATTACCTAGAAAATAAATATTTATTTAATAATTGTGATCAATTAATAAAACCTCAATAAATATTATTAGTCTAGAGAATAATATTTATTATAATTGTTAAATAAAAATAATTTTTAATTGATATAAAATCAAACCCTTTGTGTTTGACCCTGTAGGACTCTTCCTCAATGGAATTAGGTGGACTTTCCTAAATTTTGAGATTACTGTATAGGAATGGGTAAAGACATCAATAAAGGAAGAAGATATGTCATAATTATATAAACCACATATGAACACTAACTGTCCAATATAATACCTTTATCTCTATATATCATCAACTAGGTTGCACACCCATTCCATCATCCTAGATGGTTGAAATGTCTTTCTTTAACTATCATAAATAAACTCATCTATTCACCATATACATGGAATTTAATGTGATAGTTATATTTAAATCCAAGGTATGAGATATTAAATTCTATAAAGTTAGAAAGGAAAAATACTTCCTTGAATTAGTCATTAATAACATATAATTCATGATGCACCAAACATACCAAAATTCACTGAAAGGTGCTGTCGTGGGCGCTCTCAAATGATATTTAGTTTGGGGTTATTTAGGTGCAATAGGGTGGTTGACCTAGGTCATCTCTCAAGAGGAAGTAACTAAAAAAATTAATAAAGGTACATTGAGAATAAATTGAAATAATAAAAACACACCAATTAAAAAGGATGGGTTTTTTTATATTTATTAAAAAATAAGAATAAGTATGATAGAATAAAATTGAATTTTTTAGTTTTTGTTTTTGAAATTAAAGTTGATTAACTAGGCACAATAAGAAGATATTTTATTAGAAAAATATTTCTAGAAAGTGTATTCAATCTAAATATTCCTCTTAAATCATTTATTAATCATTATCATTTAAATTAATATCCACTTAATTATGATCAATTAATTTTTTAAATCCTAAACCCTACAAGAATTAACTTTACCATAAAGATGATGTGAATTTAAACCTAGGCTAACTTTAGAACATGAAATCGCAACACCTTGATTTGATTGATGTTCTAAGGTTAGATTATGGTTAGTGGTAAATTAAGGGACATTTCCTCTCTGGAAATTAGAATTAATTGAGTTTAGGGATTATATTTGAACACTACAAATTGATCTCGTATGGTTTTTATTACCGATTAAGGGTGCGCTCTCACAATTCACACAATTCTTGACCTCACGTGATTTGTGTTAATTATTAAATTGATTTCTTACTTTCAATTAAATTAAAAACTTAATTAATATATAATATTATTTTAATTAAAGTATATCATTGATTAAAAATAAATGAATGAATAAGGATAGAGTTCGATTGATCACTAAAAAAACTACTCTTCCACGTGCGGTATTTTCATCATAGAAACGTTATGCAAGTGAAAAGGTGTAGAAAGGGTATAGACCAATATTGTTTATATTATTGATTTCATATCAAAGAAGTTAAATATTAATATAAAAAGATAATAATTAAAAATATTTATTGAATAAAAATTCAAATTACAAAATGAAAATAATGAAGCACAAAGTGGAGGTGGGAGAGGAGAGCCTTCTTGGAAGACGCATAAAGACTTAATTATTCCAAGAGTATTGAAATTATTCCAGGATCAAAAATTTAGACCAAACCTTTCCAAAACCTCGACCAACCATACCAAATATTGAAAACACTAATTTATAGAGTGGTGGGGAGACTAGGTTCAATGCGGCTTCAAGTGTGAATAGGGAATCTCGTCCAAATATTTTAATCCCACTTGAACCACACATTTGACCTCTAAAAATCATGAACCAGTTGTTCTTATAGAATTCTCCTTTAATATCAATTGGGTTTTATATATCCTCTCAAAATTTGGTCCCAATCTATGAATTGATGTAGAAGATATGGCCCAAACACTGCATTGATGTCCAATATAGCATTTCTATCCCACCTTTGACTTAATGACCCATTTACTCCATCCAAATGCACAATTTAGCTTCAGTGTCAAGAATAAAAGATGTATCTCATTAAGTGAGGAACAATGTTAAAAAAATTTAAGTTCAAATAAGTCATATTAAAATATTTATGTTCGAAATACTACAATGAATTTTAAAATGGTAAAACTAGAATTTTCAACAAATTTACAAATAAATTACCTAATCCCAAATATTCCATAAATGAACATATTTAACACAATTTGAGGAAATTATATCATTTTTTATCAATAAAATATTCAATAAAATTGTGTTTTATCAACTCCCCTACACTTACCCTTTTGCACTCCTGGGAAAAGGCTTATATCATGTATTCCAAAAAAATTTGACAAGTAAGCATCAATATCAAATAATTTTTTTTTAAAAACATATCCTTGAGATACAAAAATTCCAAAAAAATAAAAAAAATATCATGCCAAATAAAAAACCATTATTTAAAGTTCTCCAATTATATAATTCAATATATTTCTACTTCATTTATCCTCCCATGCACAAATCACTTACCTCACTTGAATTTTCCCTTATCACAGAAATGCCAATTTTTTAGAAATGTATTTCTCATCCATACTCTTAAAAGGGTCACCATAGGCTTTATAAATTCCTACATCACCACATGATGTGATTCCAGGACATAGATTTATCATGAGGACCTTTCAGGGTTGTTCTGTGGCTTTTGGTTGGTAGGATTTAAATGTAAAAAATTATAAGGCTGAATGAGGAGGGATTGAGTATTTTTTAAGAAAAATTGCATTAGTATAATTTTCACTTAAATATGGTCTCCTCCTCAATCTACTTAGCATCAATTCATGTTTAACATCAAGAAAAATAAAAGAATGTGCACACCATTCAACATTTCAACAGAAAAATGTCAATCTTCTCAAACATGATTTTCTTGATTGCTCCAGATAGGCACAACTTTATTCCTCTATTAGAAGCTCTAAAAAGGCACAAATTCACTTATCTTGAATGATCCAGAAAAGGCACAACTTCAATTATCATGAAAGCTCTAGAAAAGTCACAGCTTTGAATATAATTATTTTCTTCAATAGCAAACACATCTCTTTTTAATTTAATTTTCCAGCCAAATTATCATAAAATGTGGTAGAACAACACAAAACAACTTCCCCCAAACATAAGTTCAACTAGATTATGAAATTTCACTTCAAGAGTTTGTTGGATAGGGAAAATTGGCTTGTAATGTGGAAAACCTAATAGGCTGTTCAGGGATTCTAAGCGATACAAGGATTAAATGTTCAAGTTAGGACATTATAAAACAAATTCTTATAAAATAGGGGTACCAAAGAAATACCTCAATAATTTAAAACACAAGTACCTCAAACCCTCAAGTTTTGATAGGAATAAATCAAAATCATGTTAAATCAAGTATGATTTGGTTCTCTTAAGAAGTGAGGTAAATGTAAAGAATATGAAAATAATGGTTCATAAGCCTCATATAAATGTGATTTAAAATATAAATACCATGAGATGTGGTGTGGGATTCAAAATTCAAAGTACATTTCTTGAAATTACTAATGATTTGAACTTGAAACAAAGTCATTTTTAGAATTCATTTAAGATTAGTTTCATGGGATAAATTTTTTCACTTATTGATATAAATTTTATAATGGTGATGAGAATAATTTTAGATAAAAAGTTTCAAAATCACACAAAAAATTGAAAAATAAACACAGTAAATTTGAAAAACACACAATGTTTTTTGAAAATCGTTGAAAAATAGGAAAAAAATTGAAATTACTAAACTAAAAGGTTCCCTCCTCCACACTTAAAATATTTCATTGTACTGAATGTGGACCCATGAGATGATATATGCACATGAAATGTAGAATTTTAAATAGGAAAAAGAATAAAAAAGTGAGAGGATTAGAAACAACCTAAAATGATCAAGTGATGATGAGGTCATGCAGTGTGATGAAATCCACTATATAAGCAGGAGGTCCCTAAATTTATTTCTTTAAAAGTTTACCATTAACTGCAAAGCTATTTCATGTGTCCTCTTATGTGATCTCCACTACACCATAAGGAAAAACATTAGTCACAACATAAGGACCTAACCACCTGGAACACAAATTACCAGGCATCAGCTTCAGTTGTGAACTATAGAGAAAGACTTTCCCTCCAAATTGAAATTCTCTTTTCTTGATCATTTTTTCAAGAGATAATTTTGATCTTTCCTTGTAGATCCTTGAGTTATCATATGAAGACAATCGAATCTCCTCAAGCTCTTGAATTTTCATCTTCCTTTGGATTCCATCTTGGGCCAAATCCATGTTGAATTTCTTTATATCCCAATAATTTCGATGATCAACTTCCATAGAGAGATGACACACTTTCCCAGAAAAAATCCGAATTGGAGACATACCTATGGGGGTATTTTATGATGTCCTATAAGCCCACAATGAATCATCCAAGAACTTTATCTAATCCTTCCTAATTGGATTTATGGTTTTCACCAAAATTTGTTTCAACTCCCTATTTGAAACCTCAGCCTGTCCATTCTTTTGGGGGAGGTATGGTGTTTATGTTTTGAGTGTCACCCCATAATTACGAAGGAAGGTAGATAAATTTCAATTGAAAAAGTGTGTCCCTTGGTCACTGATGATATCCTTTGGTACTTCAAACCTTCAAAAAATATGTGCTTTGACAAAGTCCACAACAACATTGAAATCATCAGTCATGGTGGCCTTAGCCTCCACCCATTTTATCACATAATCAATGAAAAAAATATATAGGAACCCAAACGAACTTAGAAAGGACCCATAAAATCAATTCCCCATACATATAAAATATCATAGAATAATATGGGTTGTTGGGTAATCTTGTGACTCCTAGAAATATTACCAGTGTGTTGGAAATGCGAGAACGACATAAAAAACACATGAGCATCATGGAATAAACTAAGCCAATACAATCAAGAGTCTAAAACTTTCCTAGATGTCCGTTGGGGTCCAAAGTGTCAACCATAAGCAAGTGTATGATAGAATTGCATAACAGACTCAAACTCATGATCAGGAACACACCTCCTAATAACTTGGTCACTATACATGTGCCATAAGTAGGGATCATCCCACACATAAAATCTAGATTCAATATTTAACTTTTGGACTTGATGTTTCTTTAAATTTTTAGAAATTTCATAGGAAAAAATGTAGTTAACTAAATAATCACCCCAAGGATGTGTACTTGGGATAGAATAAAGATACTCATCGGGGAAAGTTTCCTGAAGTGGTACCTGGTCCAAGGTATCATCCTATAGTGTCTGAGTAATCTTACTCATGTTGTCTGACACCAAGTTTTCTAAACCCTTCTTGTCCTTTATCTCAATGTCAGATTCTTGAAGAAGGATCATCCATCGGATTAACATGGGCTTTGATTCCTACTTCTTCAAGAGGTACCTTAGAACTGCATGGTCAGAAAAAACAACCAGTTTAGAGCCTAATAGATATGAACAAAATTTATCTAAATAAAATATAACAACAATAAACTCCTTTTATTGGTTGTGTAGTTTGATTTGGCCAAATCCAATGTCCTCAATGCATATGAAATCACATGTGATCGTCCCTACACCATATGAGATAAGACATATATGACCGTGAAGTTGGAGGCGTCACATATAATCTCAAAAGGAAGCTCCCAATATGGGGGCTGTATGATCAGAGGAGTGGTAAAACACTTCTTTATCTCACCAAAGTAAGTCATATAAGAATAATCAAACTCAAAATAAAAAACCTTTTGAAGTAATCGTGACATAGGAATATAAATTTTACTAAAATCTTTGATGAAGCACCGATAAAATCCTGCATTCCTTAGGAAAGATCTAACATCACACACACATGAAGGATATAGTAAGGATGAAAAAATATCTACCTTAGATCTATCAATATATATCCCATGTTTTGACACCACATGCCCTTAGACAATGCCATGCTCTACCATAAAATGACACTTTTCAAAGTTCAAGACCAAATTATTCTCAATGAAACGCTTCAAAACCTTTCCCAAACTAGGGATAAAATCATCAAATGAATATCCATGCACTATAAAATCATCCATAAATGCCTCCATGTAGGACTCAATAAAATCATAAGAAATACTCACCATGCATCTATAGAAGGTACCTAGGGCATTGCAAAGTCGAAATAGAATCCTACAGTAGGAAAATGTGCTGAAGGGACTGATGAATGTAGTCTTCTTCTGATCCTCTGGAGCTATAAGAACTTTAAAATATCTAGAAAATACATCCAAGAAACAATAATGTGTCTTCCCAACTTGTCTCCCAAGCATTTGATCAGTAAATGGGAGGGGGGAATGGTCCTTGCGAGTGGACTGATTTAGTTTCCTATAATCAGTACACACACGCCAACTATTTTTCACCCTCATCAGAATTAACTCCTCTTTATAATTTTTAACAACAGTAACACCAATTTTCTTAGGTACAACATGAATAGGACTCACCCACTTGGAATCTGAAATGGGATAGATTATACATTCTTTGAGAAAATTTTCAACCTATTTTTTAACAACCTCCTAAAGTGTTGGATTAAGTCTCTTTTGTGGATGCCTAATCGGTTTCTCCCCATCCTCCAAAAGAATCTTATGCCTGAAAATGAAGGGGCTAATACCTGATATGTCAGCCCAGGTCCACCCTATTGCCTTAATGTTCTCTCTCAAAATATTCCAAATTTTTTCTTCATGTTCAAAAGGGATATTGATAGCAATGATAATAGGTAATTTCTCACCACTTATCAAGTATGAGTATTTGAGATTAGTTGGAAATGGATTGAGTTCCAATGTAGGGGGTGATGTATGGATGGATAAATTGAAGGAACCAAAATATGTGCACAACGAACATTAGTATCAGAATATAAATCATCAAAACCATAGAATAAAGAATCAAACCCATAACCATAATGAATAGACTTGTCATAATCAAAGTGAACATGATCAAAATCAGAATATGAATCCATTTAAAAATCAAATATAAAGAGTCTTGTGGATTTGAAAAAGGTGTGGAAGTACTGTTAGACATCAAACTAGAACCAATGATCATAATATTCCTAAGCATAGGACAATCAAAATCCATATGGTTTTTACTTAGTGGTTCAAATTGGGAGATAACAAAAGCATAATGGTATTCTGAGGGTACTTCATGGTGTCCATAACATTAAATATCACAATTTCATCTCAAAAATCCATGGAATGTGTACCCTCATGGACATTTATGACCATTTTAGAAATTTTGAGGAAGGGACTACCTAATATAATGGGAGCACTTGAACTTACCTGATCGTCTTCCATTTCATGCACATAGAAATATGCTAGAAAGATCATGTATCTTACTCGAACAAGTACATCCTCAATGACTCCCGCTAGATATGCCATAGCTCTATTTTCCATCCGCAACACTACTCTTGTGGGCTTCAACTCACCAACCTATAAAGAAGAAAATATAGAGTGAGACATTACATTTATGGAATCTCCTAAATCACACAAAGCATCAGAAAAGTGTAAATCCCCTATGGTTTATTGTATGGTGAATGTCCCGGGATCCTTAAACATTATTGGAATTGCTAGAGTTGGGGTAATGAGTCCTGACACTTTCCTTACAACATTGATCTTCTCATTTCCCTGATCCCTATTCGATTGGTACAAAGTTCTTTTAATAATTTTCCCTACCTTAGGATTTTCTTGATGGCTTAAAGTAGAGGGATATTGATCTCCACACACTTTAATGTATCCAAAACTAATTGTTTTAATCTATTATTCACCCATATTCTTTGTTTTTACAAACCTGTTTAGAAAGGGTAGGGGTTTAGGAAGAACATCATCAATCTTTTTCTTAGCTTTATCTTTATCCTTGGGTTGCTCAATAGTTGGTGTGGAATGGGGATTTTATAGAGTTGAGGTAAATATCAGTGGAATGATAGGTGAAGATGTATAAGTTGTTTGCTTCCCACTTCTCAATGTTATAGAAAAAACATTCCACTTGGGATTTAGAGTAGGATGGGAAGGAAGATTTCTAGAGTTCTTACTTACTAGTTCATGGAGGGTGGGGTCAATCTGACTCATCTGTGTCTTCAACTCCCTCAACTACAAACCTTGACTCTTCATCTCATTATGTTGATTTAGAACAATTTTCATCAAAATTTCATCAATGTTAGAATCTAACTTGGGTGTGGGATTAACTTGTTGGTGGATTTTTAATGCTTCAGATTCAAATCTCTTTTGGGGTTCTTGTAAACCCTATTGGTATGGTAGAGGCTGCCGTAAATTTTGTGGAAAAGTGTCCCTTTTTTTCCAGAGGCATACCTCATGTTTGATTGATCCTTACACCCTTGGTTATATGATGGTGTAAAAGAATAAAAATTATTTTGGGTATGTGGTTGTTGTTGCTGCTGATATGGTCTCCCATAAAATACATCATCACAATCATTGGTCTCTTGTAATTGGGGGAAATTGTCAGTTGAGTGATAATTTTTAGTGAAAATGCCTCAAGGCCTCGAAGGATTGTGTTGGGATTTATTTTGAGCCAAAGAAATATTCCTCACCATAGTTTTCAATTCTTCCAACTTAGTATCAATCAAATTATTTTCAAGAGAAGAAGGACTTACCTGATGTACTCCCCTAACATGTGGTGTACCTCGATCGCCAAATTTTTGGGAGTTTTGGGTCATATTGTCAATCAATGCATGTGCAACTACTGGTGTCTTATCCAACAATTCTCCTATAGCCTCAACATCCACCACGATCCTATCCATAGGTGTGAGTCCTTCATATAAGTACTGGATGAGGAGCTGCTACCTAATTTGGTGATGTGGGCAGTTTGCACACAATTTCTTGAATCACTCCCATTAATCATACATTGACTCACCTTGTGCTTTCTTGATCCTAGAGATCTACTTAAAAATAGAAGTGGTACTTGATGATGGAAAAATCTCTACTAGAAAACATGTTTCAAATCATTCTAATAAGTTACATCTTTAGGTTGTAAATAAAACATCCAATATTTTGCATCTCCATCAAGTGAGAATGGGAATGATCTTAGTTTGATTTGATCTTCAGAAAAATTTCATAGTTTTATGGTTGAGAAAAGAATATTAAATTATTTTAAATTTTTGTTTGGATCCTCACCAGATAATCCGTGAAATCTTGGAATAAGGTGAATTGATCCAGATTTCAGTTCAAAGTCCGATTCAAGATTTTGGTATGCAATATAATTTGGTTGATAGTTAATATTAGGTGTAACCAATTCAAGAATGGTTCTATTAAGTTCATTTAAATTATTTTTAGCCATTGGTTCTTTTTTTATGTTATACTTAGAAGTTTTTCCAATTTCAATGTTCTTGGAGTGGAGGAATTCTCCAACTGGTTGAATGTTGAAACTTCATGTAGACTGAGAATGTATGATTCGAGCTCGAAGGCTATGTTCAATATCAGGGTCAAGATATAAAATATCCTCGGGATTATTTTGTGTTATAAATCAAATAAAAATTAAAAGAAGAAAATTGGACCATAATAAAATAAAAATTATAAGTTTGAGTTGATTGTCCAAAAAGAAGAAGAATAAGAAAACAAAAGGAGAAGAAAAATTCAGATTGGGTAAAGAAGGAAGAAAGAATAGAGGAAGAAAATAAAATGAAAAATAAAAGGAATACCTATAATTGGTTGAAATAATTACTTTAATCCCCAAAAATGATGCCAATTTGAAAGAATCTATCATGGGCGCTCTCAAATGATATTTATTTTGGGGTTATTTAGGTGTAGTATGGTGGCTTACCTAGGTCGTCACTCAAGAGGCTGTAATTAACACAACTTTTTAAAGGTACATTGAAAATAAAATAAAATAATAAAAACAAACCATATAAAAATGATGGGGGGGGGGGGTTGTTTGATATTTATTAAATAATAATAATAAGTATGATAGAATAAAAGTTCATTTTTTAGTTTTTTTTTGAAATGAAAGTTGATTAACAAAGCACAATGAGAAGATGTTTTTTAGAAAACTATTTTTAGAATGTGTAATCGATCTAAATCTAACTATACAATCATTTATTATTAATTATAATTTAAATTTCTATCCACTTAATTATTATGCCTTAATTTTTTTAATCCCGAACCCTACAATAATTAACTTTACTTTAAAGATTAAGTGAATTTAACTCTTGGCTAACTTCGGAACAGGAAATCACAGCACCCTGCTTTGATTGATGTTATAAGGTTATCTTATGGGAAATGGTAAATTAAGGCACATTTATTCTCTAGAAATTAGAATTAATTGAGTTTAGGGATTATATTTGAACACTAAAAATTGATCTTTTATGGTTTTTTATTACCTATTAAGGTTGCGCTCTCACAATTCATACAATTCCTGACCTCATGTGATTTGTGTTAATTATTCAATTGCTTTCTTAGTTTCAAATAAATTAAAAAATAAATTAGTAGATCATATTATTTTAATTACAATATATCATTGATTCTGAATAAATTAATGAAGAATGATAGAGGTCGATCAATTACTAAAAAAACTACTCTTCTATGGGTTGTGTAGTCATCGTAGAAACGTTTTGGAAATGCCAATTTTTAGAAAGGGTATAACCCAATCATGTTTATACTCATGATTCCAGCCCAAATTAGTGAAATATGAAGATAAAAAAAGAATAATAGAGAATATTTATTGAAGAAAAATTCAAATTACAAGCATGAAAATAATGAAACACAATGTGGAGGTGGGAGAGGAGATCCTTCTTGGAAGAGATATATGCATAAATACTTACTTATTCCAAGAGTATTGAAATGATTCCAGGATAAAAAAATTAGTCCACACCTTCCCAAAACCTCGAACAATTATCCCAAATACTGAAAACAACAATTTATAGAGTTGTGGAGAGGCTAGGTTCAAATTGGTTTCAAGTGTGAATGGGGAGTCTTGAACAAATATTTTAATCCAAATTGCACTGCCCATTTGACCTCCAAAACGCATGAAACAGATATTATTCGAGGAGGATAATTTGTGATAAATTGGGTTTTAGATCTCCTCTCAAAATTTGGGCTCTATAAATGCACGAATGTAGATTATATGTCCCAAACACTATAGTGATGTCCAATATTGAGTTTCCATCGCACCTTTGACTTATTGGACCATTTACTCCATTCAAATGCACTCTATATCTCTAGTGTCCTGAATTAAAGTTGTATCCTATTAAGTGAGGAATAATTTTAAAAATATTTAAGTTCAAATAATTCATATTAAAATATTTATGTTCGAAATACTATAGTTAATTTTATAAGGGTAAAACTGAAATTTTCATCAAATTTGCAATTGAATGATATAATCCCAAATATTCCATTAATAAACATATTTAAAATAATGTGAGGAAGATATATCATTTATTATCAATAAAATATTCAATAAAATTGTGTTTTATCATTCACCATGATCGTATATGCCCGTAGTTTATGAAAAAACATCAATCTGTGCCAGTAATGAAATGAAATAATAATAATCCTACAGTCTAAGTATTATTACAAATTCTTGTAGATAGAAATATCTAATGACACATAAACAAGTTTATTTTATATAGGTGGGTCTATTCTCATATGCTACCATCATGGATATTACCAAGTGTGAAATTCCTGAGATAAAGACTCATTTTTATATGAGTACTCTCACCTAATATTCATCATACTATGTGTCCCATCATATAAATTTTTCCAACCATATAAAAATATTTAAAAATATCCTCATAAAATTTTGAGGCTCTCATCATGCCGGGGAACTATTATGACATTTTACATGTAACATATACTCTTGGACATTTTTATATTAAATTAATGTATAATAATGAATGATATGTAATAATATATTTTATTAATATCCTCTTCTTTTAATATATATGAAATATAGTGTACAAATGGTTTTTTCTAGGACACCAACTCCAATATACTCCCACTTGGGCTAGATCCAAATTCAGACAACCTTTATTTCGTTAGTTCATACATGATGATCATATTTTTACTGAGTTAAGCAATTAGTTAAAGGGTCAAACACATTTTCTTATTGTGAAATAACATCTCTGAGTAAAATCCATCAAGAAATGATATTTCTGAAGTATATGATTCATCCATTGATATTTTCTTGGATCCTTTGAAATATCCATTGTTGTTGTATTATTAAAATAGAGTGTAATAGGGTCTTTACTGTTAAGCATCACACCATTCACTCGGATGAAGTTTCATATCTAGAAAAATTCATCTACTACCTTAAAGGGTATAATTTACTTATACTCGATGGTAGAATCCAGGGCTGTTGCCTACTTTTAACTCTTCTAGCTCACAATACCTCCATTTAGAGTGAACATGTAACCCAACTATGATTTCAAATCATCTTGATCTACTTGGAAACTAGCATATATGTATCCCCTATTGGATAAATCCATATCTCTTCCATAGACCAGGAACATATATTTAGCCGGCCTGAGATACTTAAGGATAGTATTTCCCACCATCTAAAGGTAGTTACCTTGGTTATCTTGATATCTTCCTACTACTGTTAAGGAATATGTGACGTCCATCCTAGTACATAAAATATCATACTCGACTGACCAAATCACTAATTCTTATGGGGTGTTTTCAACCTTTTTATCTCATAATGTGTCTGAGGATATATTTTTTAGGAAATTTTAATTCCACATGACACTATAAATATTCCCCACCTATATTATTTCCTGATGAATATTTTTATTAACTTTTCAATGTATGTACTTTGACTTAGTCCAAGAAACCTCTTGGATTTATCATGATAGAACTTTATCCCAAAAATATATATTAATTCACCTAAGTCCTTAGGGGATAAAAAGTGTCTAACCAGACCTTAATAGACTATAAGACTGATATTTAATTTCTAATAAGTATTATTTTATCGATATGAATTATTAGGAAAATGACCAAACTCCAACTAAAATTCTCATATAAACATAGGTCACATTCGTTTTTTATGAAACCGAATGTCAATATGGATTCATCAAATTAAATTTTCTTTCAATAAATTCTTTTATTAATTCATAAATGTATCTCTATAACATGAATACTATTTTAGAATACATTGTATTCACAAACCCTTCTAGTTATGTCATGTAAACATCTTCTTGAATATTCCCACTCATGAAATCTATTTTGACATCAATATTATAATTCACATAGTCATAGTAAGATACTATATAAAGTATAATTCTGATGGATTTCAACATATAAATTCATTAAAAGTGTTATTTCTAGTTTATTCCTTGACAATATTTAAACCCTTTCACCAATCATGACTTCTAGGTAATAACTTGTCCATCCATGTCTAGTTTATTCTTGAATTCCCTTTTAAAACTAATGAAATTTACATCCATTGGAGAGTATATCAAAATCTAATCTTGGTTTTGATACATGGAATCCATTTCAGAATTCATATATTCTCTCCATTTTCAAGATTATATTCCACTCTTTGCTTCCTTATAGATTATAGGATCATTATTATCAACTAATAACGAGTCACTATCACTGATTAATAGAAAACCATATCTTTTATTTTCTCTAAACTATCTTGTAAACTTATATAGTACTTGTATCTCAATAAAATCCTCTTCCATGAGGATTTGTGGAATATATTCATTTGACAAATCATGCGTATCTTCAACCACAACTTCATCAAATTTCATCTCACTCCCATCACATCTTTTAGAGATGTGATCCCCTTCAAGAAAGGTCAGCTGTCTGTTGACCACAAATTTTACATCTATAGGGTCATATAGGTAACATTATTTAGTTTCATTTGGATACCCTATAAAGATACTCATAGTGCCTTGAGGCATGAGTTTGTTTCTATAAATGGCCTTAAAAATTCCTCACAATCCCACACTCATTCGCACAACAACAAATGTGTATTCCCATACAAAATCATATATGTAATATTAGTTTCTACTTTAGTTGGTACTCAGTTTATTATATATGATACTATCTACATTGTGTATCACCAAAATCATAATAGAAGCCTCACATGACTCATCATTGATCTCACTATGTCTAAATAGGTGAAATTCCTCCTTTCACTTACACTATCCTGTTGTGGTGTATAAGGAGTGAGTTGAGATAAAATCCAAAACTTATTTAAATAACTAAGGAAGTATTGATTATGATATTTCCTACTATGATATGAGTAAGTTTTCTTAATCTTATTGAAAATATTACTCTCAACTTCATTTTTATATTCATTGAATATCTCAAAAGAATCTCACTTATACCTCATTAAGTAAAATAATTAATAAAAGTTATAAAGTATGAGTCCCCACCCATGGATTGAACTGAAATGGGTATGCACACATTGGTATGAACCAACTAATGTATTTATCTAGTTATTCCACATTTTTCATTAAATGGGGCTTCTGTCATTTTTCCTTTAAATCATGTGTGATATACATTGTGTGGTTTTAGTTTAAATGAAATCGAATATCTATATTGGTGTAATATGTTGAAAAACTTTTCATTTATATAAACTAGATAGATATGACAGGGTTGGGTGTGGTATGAGTCATGTAAACTATTTTTTATATCAATTTCTATTACTTAGTTCATGAAATCAAACACCTAAAGACTTTTATGAAAATATTCCTTACCATAACAAATTATTTATTTTGAAAATAAGTAACTCTTATTTAAAAATTAAAATATAAATCCATATGTATCAAGTTAGACATAGAAATAATGTTTTTGTTAACTTATTACACAAACTAAAAATATTTTAATACCAAGATCATTCTAGATGGTAATGTGATATGGTAGTCTCCAATAGCCATAATAGAATGTCTGTTTCTATTGGAATCTCATATATCCTCCTCACCATGAAGAATATTATGGAATTTACTTGGATCATATATATTTGAACAAACATGTGATCACCATATGCTATATATTATACCCAATTTATAAAAATAGATAGATCACACTCAATAATAAACACACATGAAGCTTCCCCTAGATTCGTTGTTTGGGTGTAGTTTTTCTTCCATCATCCCTTCTTGACACATACAAAATAGATAATTTCTTATTACCTAAATTTCCCCTTGATCCTCATCTTCTTAGATGGGTGTTGTGAAGAATATTTATACTTGGATTTATTCTTGAATATCTTCACCTGACCTTTCACTTATTCACTATATGGATAAAAATATTTTCACGCTTCATATCCTTGTCAACATGGTGAAGTAGGGTGAAGATATTTGATAAATACTTGCCCATTTTATTCCTATTAACAAAATTATAAAAAACTTGAGAAGATCTAAGGGAGAGATGAAATAATTAAGTCATTGTGAAATTAATTCTATGAAAACCCACATACATGATCCTCTAAATTTCATAAATAAAAGTAAATATTTCATTATAATAAAATCACAATACCTTTTAAGTTTAGAGTTTTAATGAATTAGGAAAAAGAATTAACTAATAAAAATCATTCCTTTTAAACTAATGGTTTTTGTCCCACTATATAAGAAATTGATTAATCCTTAACACGTATTTTAACATATCCCAAAAATTATATATACAATATACTGAGCAACCTGAAACAGGCATACTATTTTGGTATGTTTTATTGAGTAAAAATAATGTTTTTACTGGATGTGTATTCTTGAAATGTTTAAATTCCTCATTTCAATTTTTATGTATGATTTTAAAGGTTTAATAGTTACATATTCAAATAATTCTTTGAGTATAGTTAGTAACTAACTGATGTGTAATTAATAAGAACAGTCCATGTATATTTAAATGAGGAACGACTCAACTAGTTGGATCATATTTCAAAATTCCAAACCGGAGTTCAAAAGTCGTGTTTATCTTCAATAAAATAGTGTATTATGAATCTAGATGTTGTTAGTGGAAACATTTTCTACCATAAACCATGTATGTTGGTGAAACATGATATTTACATTCCTCTATCAATAACCATAGTGTGAGAATTTATAGAGCAACACAATTGTTCACTAGCTAGTAGAGAAACCGAGGAAAAGGCGAGTTGACATAAGTATGCACTATGTATTATCAATAAAAACTATGTAGTTTAGTTTTATATAAATATAGATCTATAACTCAAAACTCATGGTTTAATATTCTAATGGAGAGGTTCTTCTACTATGTCTACATGATCCAATTCCAAAGATAGTAGGTTTTTTATATTCATTTATATTTTATATTCCTTCATTTTATATCTTTTCCCCTTATTTTCCTTTTGTATCCATGGGAAGGATTGATTTTCAATTCAATGATTGTATACAAACCATGGTTGAGAGAGGGTAAGTGTTCTATATTGGGGTTTTTTGACACTCCTTTTTATCACACGACAAAGATAATTTTCAAAGGGTAATTACTTAAGGAAAAGAGAAGTGAAAAATACCAAGGATCACACACTTCGCATGAAAATACATCACAGGGCCCAAAGTAGCATCATCTTGTAGATCCAGATTGTGTGGTAGCATCATCATGTAGGTCTAGCCTGCATGCCAATATCACCAAATAGGTCCATCCCATATACTAGAATGATCATGCATGTTGAAAAACATATTCACTCAGAAGACCCTCTCAGGTCACACCTATGTGATAACTCATGTGACACTCCTTTGTGGTCCTCGAGCATGGAACACCTATATTCCCCACATGTGTAAACTATCTCCTTCACCCAAGGTCTCGATAATTCCAATAATTAGGAACATGGGGCTCCATATTTGAAAGGACATGAAAAATTTGAGAATCCCTGAATCTCTTCTCTCCGTATTACTTTTCCCAGGACATCAGAACCTTTTATGTGGAGTTACAAGCCTTAAAATAAGGTGGAATTAAGAGGGGTACTAGGATTAATTTACCCATAGTTTTTTGAAGACAAGAAAAACTACACGATCCACCTCCCCTAAGACAAATACACTAGGGAGAAGTCTTCTTCTCAAGCCTAAGACTTAAGCGCGATATGTACAATGACACCTGAGGAGACACTTGGGGCCTAGCTCAAGGACTTTCCCAAGTGTTCTCACCTAGGTCATCCATCACAAGAAGATATCAAAAGATAACCTATATCTTCATTTCATGAGCTATGATCATCTCACCCAGACTTAACCAGCATGGTCTATCATCAAATCACCCAACCTTCACCTGCATAATCCGTATTCAGTTCACCCATCATTCACCTGAATGAACCATATCCATCTC